>CM053983.1:23072134-24272134 GCA_028641955.1 Protonibea diacanthus | reverse complement strand
AGCTAAAAACAGCATCATAATAATAAACAACAAGCAACAGTAAACAATAAGCAACAGAATCATAATAATAAACAAACCAAAGTAGATTGAACATGTATATTTCCCAAAGGCGGGATCTTTAGATAGATAGATAGATAGATAGATAGATAGATAGATAGATAGATAGACGCGGAGACAGTTGGCCGTTTTCACCTAGAGGTGTTTGGGTGAATACTAATTGGAGGGCAAGAAAGAGTCCCATTGATGACGGAGCACAATGGAGAAGCAACACAAGCAAAAACAGAAGAATCCCATTATTTCATCTTCTTTCCACATTGGACGGTGTTTGTGTGACCACTGCCTACTGTCACTGCGTGGAGACCGTGACTGTCACAATGCGGCCCTTGTGCCCGCGGGGGCCACGGTGGCAGAGGAAACTAGAGCCGACACACAGCTTCCTCTCCCACTGCCCCCAGAGCCGTGTGGGCAGAAAACAAAGATGGCTGAATGCACACTATAGTCCTCTTTGGCAGCGACCCTCTGGGAAAGGTTAGAGTACACAGGAAGGCTTGTTGTCCGCAGGGCTCAGCGATGGCTCATCACTGTATGCACTGTAAGCTACAATATGCTGTTTGACAGCAGGAGCCAATATAGTAACCGGGATGCTGTCGGAAACAAAACAAAACAAAAATAGAACATATTAATGCCACGAATTTAGTCCTGGAGAGTGATTTAATGAAGAAAAAATATAGCTAATTAGCATTAGATTAGCAAGTTTAAATGTTTTATGTGTTATGGTTTAAAGTACCCAGTCCATGGTGGACAGAAGTTAACTTGCTCAGATTTCCCAGAGACGTCTTGCAGTGCGGTGCACAGTCAGGTCTTTGTCCAATCCTGTCGATTCACAAGGAATGGTGGCATCTACACAGTTATCAAGCAAGCTAATTAGCTAATTGGCAAGCAAAGTCCACTAGTGATCATGAACGCTAACAAGTCTTTCTTAGCTGCTCAGTGCAGTAAAAAATATAGTTAACCATATTTTCAGGATGTTGGAAGTCTGGAATTGGTTTGGAACAAGAGCTTTATTGCTCACTAGCCAGAAACTTTCTTAGTATGTCCCCTGGCTAACACATTTGGCTTGCAAGCATATAAAGCACCTTAACAATAAGCAGGCCGTCCCCTTTGTCTGTTTTTACGATTTGAAGTCTGAATTGGATGTTTTATTTTGGAAATTTTCCAGATTCTCTGTGCCATGTCTGAGTCTGAGTCCAGCCAGCTTTATCTGCTTCTGGGACGCTTCTGAAGCCCCATAAGCCCCAGATCAAGTGTTAAAGATGCAGCTGTGGGTCAGATTCAGGCCTTTCTGTCTAACTGTGAAATCACTCTCATATGCCCAACAAGCTGAAAATGTTCGGCCCATTAGAGGCAGTGTATTTGCTCTTTTTCAGTTTAAATTTTATAAATTGATGATCAGTTAAATAATCACTGAGAATGATATTAACTCATTTCATATTTAGTATCAGATGTGCAAACTGGAAAGAAAAAGTGAAACGACTCAAATGTCTACATTTTTTCACTTTTAATTTTGTCTCACTTACAAAGAAGAAACAGAGGAAATGGAGACAAAGGCGGCATGTCAGACCTTCAAATAGTCATCAGCATCTGGAGCAGAGAGGACAACAATCCTGTTTACACACTGTTGACAACCAGACTGGACCATATGACCAGAGAGAGAGGAGAGAGAGGGCGGGTGAGAGTGAGAGAGAGATGAACTGGGTATGACAGCTGAACATTCAGGGCTCGAATAGAGGACCAAACAGGGATAAACAGCAGCTTCTGCTCCCCGAAGTTATGAATGATCCAAGAATACAGACACTTTGAAAGAATCGACGTCATGTGGGACAACGCAGGAGGATGACCGAACATCTGCATCTTCTCAACTTCGCAGGTTTGAGCTGTTCTTCCTTTACTGTTGCTAATTTCAGATTAGGACAAACAAAATTTACTACAATGACTGTTTCACTGGCTGAATCTTGGTCAGAACTTTGTGCTGTTTTCTCATGAACTGTAGGAGCTGGAAGAGTGACTCCCTTCATAATGAACTGTGCAGTGATTCTTATATTAACATCAAGCTGCTTGACCTGGTCTTCAGCTATATATATCCCCAACAGAGCAGGTACAATAATGAATGTGATGAATTATGCTAATGAATGAATGAATGGTGGCAAAGGAAATGCTTGTCTGATCATCTAACGGCCTCTGAAACTCCTCAGAGTTGTATCTGTATCTTTTTTTAACGGCTCATACTGACAGATACGTAGTTAGTGCTGGCTGTACAACAAATTACCCTTCAGAGACAATAAGAATATATTTGATCTTTGCTTGCTTTACACAGTAATTAGCCAGGTACTGTATGTGGAGGTGTGAAAGTATCCAGTGTTTGAACTGTTTGTTCATTCTTCACACAAGTCCTGTAATTTGTAATTTGTGCATGCAACACTATGAAGGTCTTCATGGAAACCATTGTGTCAAGACTACAACAACACGCAAAAGACGTTGAAATCAGGCGTTTGGATGCACCTGGCTTCAGTAGAAGACATTCAAGCAGACTTGCTGAAACTCAAGGCGCGCTGCTACACTGCTCTACATTCAGTTCAGCCAACAACACGACTTGTATGCCACTTATATTGCCTATTGTGAGACTGGCTGTGCTGATCACATTACAAAACAGTCAGTCATGTAATATCTTGAAGTTCTTTGAAGTGGCTGGCAACAGGAAAAGACACTTCAGTAGAAGAACAAGTCTGTCTGGTCCCCAAATTGCATGTTGTGAGAGTTATTTCAGCATCAACTGGCTTGACCCCTGAGAGTTGGATCTCTGCAAGCAATGAGCAAATGTTCTAAAGTTTTATCGAAGCATGCAAGATTGTACAGTCAACAACAAACAATGTACACAAAGCTTGAGATAAGAAGGACACACAGGGAAACAATGAGGGAGTCATGAAGTGTCTAGGTAGGCAGATAGAAGGCTAGGTGAGAAATATTAAGCAACCCTACATTTTAAACATTTCCTTTGCCCTCTCTCGTGTTCTCATTGATTTTTAGGTTGTTCTGCCAAGTCAGAACACATTTCTTGTAAACAGATAGCTGACCTCCTAACCTTTGATTAACAGCTGATAATCATACCTGCATTCCATTTTATTGGGTTTTTCCACCTTTGCCACCATCAAATAGATCCCAGTCAAATGCAAATGATCTGATGTAACGTTACTGATTGGGATGTCCAAGAGTTTCAGTTCAGTACAGTTTTCTTCTTTGTGTTATTTGGGGTTGAATACCTTTAATTTTGATTCTAACATCCATTATTATCCAGTCTAAATAATTGGATCCTGTTTCACCCGCAGCACCCAAGAAGCTAAAATACCTCCTTGAGCCACCTGTGTATGCAGAGGTCACTGGCCGAAGGGGAGACAACGTCACCTTGCCCTGTATCCTGAGAACCAAACCAAGCCATTACAAAGTGAAATGGACAAAGCTGGAGCCGGAGCGCGCAGGGCCAGAGAACATTATCATGATATCAAACGCACACGCCTTGAAGCCGTACGGCCATCTTGGACCGCGGGCTTCGCTCCGGAAGGCTCACGCCATGGACGCTTCCCTGCAGCTCAGCCAGCTTGAGCTGGGGGACAGCGGCACGTATCGCTGCGAGCTCGTCAATGGCATCGAGGATGAGAGTGTTGCTGTTACTTTGAGGATTGAAGGTAATTGAAGCCGCAAAGGAGCCCACTGTCTACTTAAATGTTAAACTGAAGAAAATATCAGAAATTCTGAACACATATCCTTGGTGCAGCGGCTAACAAAGACGTATTAAATCCATTAACTGTTGCTATAAATGAAGTAAAATACGTGTTTGAAACAAAAACTGACAACTGGCTTCTCGTTCTAGGTGTGGTGTTCCCATATCAGAGTAAAAATGGCCGCTACAGATTCACATTTCATGAGGCTAAAGAAGTTTGTGCTGAGCAAGATGGCACATTAGCCTCATACAACCAGCTGTTCAGAGGTACAGATACTGTGCAAAGAGTTTCTGTCCAACCAGTAAAATGTGGCACTATTAGTTCTCTTAAATCAACATGTCTCCTCCCGCAGCATGGACTGAGGGTCTGGACTGGTGCAATGCAGGTTGGCTCGACGACGGCACCGTTCATTACCCCATTATACACCCTCGACCTGCCTGTGGAGGAGAGATGCCCTCTGGCATCCGCAGTTATGGATCAAAAGATAAGAATCACGATCGGTTTGACGCTTTCTGCTTCACCTCCCAGACGTCTGGTAAGCCTTCGATTGACTTGGCTTGGATCAGTGTTTAGTCTGGTTTCCTGACTGGAAGCAAACTGGAGTTGCTCTGGATCCTAATGGAGAAAATACCCAAACATTATATTAAACACTAGCTGCTGCTCTGCCTTGTTAGGTTTTAGTGAACAGAGATGCAAGTATCAGAAAATGCATGCATCAACATGAATGCGCCAATAAGCACACAGCATGCTTGTACAAAGATTTACCTAAGAATTAGAAATGCTGGTGATTGGCATGCCATAGAGGCATGCAGGAACAGTGTATGCTCATCAGTAAGTCCATGCACCACGTCCTTCCATCCCAGTGCACCCAACAGTGGGGTTAATAACCTGAAGCCAAGATAGAGAGCACTTGCTTACAGTCCGACAGGTAAAAGGAGAGACGTACACCTGTAGTTGACGTTGTGGATGTTTGTCAGACCCGGGCTGGCTGAAGTTCAGAGGTATTAAGTTGATCTTTAAAGAGTTAAAGGACTAAAATGCTGTGAAGAATTTCACTAACACTGCAGAGGTTTGTTTGTTTTACCCTCATTGCCCACATTATGCTCATTTCAAATAGTTGCAAAGTCATCATGTAATGTAGATTTTCTTGTTAATGCCATCAGAGCAGCACTGGTGTTGTTTTATTACACAAATCATGTAGTAATACTGAATGTCAACTCTTTGTAGCAACAAGCTGACCTTTAGTAGCTGTGGGAGAGTGGGACTGATAGTAGGTTGACAGAGGACTGTTGGTGACACATGGTGAGAAAGTTCATCAGTGGGAAAGTACTTGGCCGTCTCCCTGGAAACTTCCAGTCAGGAAAAATGTGGCAAATGAGTTAAAAACAAAAGAATTAAACCATTTTGAACAAAACCATGTGAGCATTTAAATAACAAGCCACTGAATTGTGTTTCCATAAATCTTTCCTCCCCTCACAGGCTCTGTCTACTACATATCGGGGTCTTTCTCCTTCAGTCAGGCGGAACACGCATGCAAACGTCAGGGAGCTGAGTTGGCGTTGGTCGGCCAGCTGTACGCCGCCTGGCGTTTCCAAAATTATGACCAGTGTGACGGCGGATGGCTGAGAGACGGCAGCGTACGCTTCCCAATCAGCAACCCCAGAGAGAGGTGTGGAGGCATCCCTGAATCGGGGGTGCGCTCGTTTGGATTCCCCAACAAGACGATGCATCTTTACGGTGCCTACTGCTATAGGTAGCCAAAACACAAATACACTATTTAAATCTGTGTCTCCACACAGCTGTGAGCCAATGAGCAAGACACCTCACACATGAAGCTGCAGACAATTACTCAAACTGGAATTAGAAGGTTATATTTGACTTTTCAAAATTAAATTAGTCTTACAATTTTAAGCAGGAAGACAGAGAGCTCAGAACAAATTTAGAGGACACGTATCTCTACACTTAATAAGAAAAAAGACAAAATTACTGGGTTGGACAGGACTTTTTCTTTTTTTTCTCCCAAATTTTATTATGACTGGTAAACACCATCTTCACTCCTTCAGTCAATCTCCCAAAATTAATAATTCTTTGAGAAGCAACTGTTGGCACAGCGTGTTAAGTGGAGTTTATTTCCGAAGCCACAAACCTCTTTGACCTGGCAGAATGGAAGTACCTGGTTATACATACACAATCATCTTGCACTAAACCTGTAATAATGCGTTGACATTTCTGCATTGGGTAAGTTCTCATTGAAGGTAAAACCAAGTTAAACGTGTTTGATTGATTTTAGGTCGACCACTGCGCCTGCTAGCGTCTTTAACACGAGACTGAACTGCTTCCAGCGAGCTCATGCAAAGAAGCTAAAACTCTGAAATGTGAATAACACTGTTACTGTAAACACTGGTTTATCTGTAAATTAATTACATGTCATTCATCAATAAAAATATGCCCACAGTGAATTATATGTGCATTATTTAAAGTTTCTTTGGGGGGGAAATGTCTCCAGAGGCAGCAAATAGTCATGTCCGGACATCGCCAATCTGTGGGATTTGACAAAAGGCATGGGTTTGATCCCATCGCTCACCATCATGCCTTCAGAGGAATATAGAAAATGAATAGAGGCTAGCAACGGCACTGAAGCCAGACCAAAGAAAACTCAAGTTAACTCACTTCAACATTCAGTTGATTTGAGTTAGTTAGTTAGTTAATGCACGTTTGTTGAACAGCAACATTTTATTAGTGGACACTTAAAGGGCCAGTGTGGAGGATTTAGTGACATCTAGTGGTGAATACTCCTCACGAATTTGCATGTCATCCTTTTGCAGGAACCTTACCCTCTTATTTCAAGCATGCAGGAGAAACTACTGTGGCTGTAAAGTGCAATAAGTCCAGTCTAGTGCCAGCAGTTAGTTTGTCCGTTCTGGGCTCCTGTAGAATCATGGCAGGTCAACATGGTGGACTCCATGGAAGAGGACCTGCTTTCTCTGTAGATACAGAAGGCTCATTCTAACATAACAAAAACACAATGATTCTAATGTTCAGGTGATTAAACACTAATGAAAACATAATTATATTATATAACTACAGCCACTACTAACTACAGTCATACACAATGACATTGCAGGTGTGAGGGTGTAACTGTGAAGACGTGTGTCTCCTAATGATTAGAGCATGGAAGAAAATATTAAAGGTTGGATCTAAAACTTTATTACTTTGGGGACGTCTTGTGGTAGTATCAAGAAAGACAGTTAATGGCACTCAGCAGGGAATCGTTAAGTGGAGCACAAACTCCTGAACTTAGATTAACTGGGGGATTAAATGACTTAACAGACCTTTTTCACAGCAGTGAAGGCGTCAATGCAAGTGTGAAGAGCAATACAAAATCAGGTACTGTGAGTTAGGAGTCATATGATGATGATATATATTACAAATAGATTTTTACAAACATTTTTAATGTCATTTGTCTTACAGTTAAATCAACAGACAAGCTGTAACAACAGTAAAAATTCAGACTATGTTAAAAAAAATTACATTTTATTTCTCATTTTTCATTGGATCCATTTTTACTATCTTATTTCTACTTGTACATTTATTAGTATGCGTTCATTAGATCAACAATTAACATCACCTGCGTTGTTACTGTCATCGTACTTCTTTAAAAACTAGAAAAGATACAATACATGAGACGTTGTTGCATCGTCGAAAATTTGTCCTCACTGATCCCCGAAGCACAGCTGTCACATCACTGCCACGACAGAGTCATCTAGATTCGTTATTAAAAATTAAGCTCTCTGATTAGGAGATGATTGATTATACTGTGTGCTAATACACGTCTGGCCAAATACAGATACAGTACAGTTCATATGAGCAAACTATACAACAAAGTCTTAGAGACACCTGAATAAAAAGCACCAGAGGACGAGCAGAGTCAGTGATCCGCACTCTTAAAAAAAGATGTCATGTGTGCACAGAGATACTCAAGTGGGTCAGCCTTGTGTTGTGGGTGGTGATCCGGTGATGGGATACCCTCTTGGTCTACTTTCTCTTTATCTAAAATCGTATTAAAGAATTGGAGGTGAGGAGGTGAGGTCTACTTTCTCTCCAAGAATAAATGGAGGAGGATTTATTTGAGATTACTCCCTTTTGAGATTACATAAAACACAGTGGGACTGCTAGCCGAGAGAAACTGGGATGTTCACTGGGACGGCCTAGTTAATGCACGTTGCAGCTTCTTTAAAAATCAGCCCAGGCGACAGCACAACTACAACAGACTCTCAAGGGACGGCTATGATGTGCAAGACCAGAGTCACATGACTGAGCAATCTCTAAGCATCTCCACTGGCTCTGCAAACTCCGTGTTTAGATCAAAAAATGCAGCCCCCTTTTTTTATTTAAACGCCCTCCATCAACACTGAAAGGGTGCTAATAACGGGTAGTGTCAAATGAACAGGTCTTTTTCAAGAGTGCAGTCTGGGAAATGGAGTGTATCAGACGAGGGGGCAGCTCCTAACAATGATCTTACAAAAGTTTTAAGTAGAACAGGCTTCAGTGAATGTCAGACCAGCTGATGCTGAGGATTAATTCACACTTTGATAAACTGCATGTACGGCTCCAACAGTCACATTCATGAATTCCACGTTGAACAGTTTAGCTACAAACTGGCTGCTGATTATGAGAGCAAAGCTAACCACTGACTACTGTTACTTTTTTGAGTAAGTAAAGTAAGTATCCTGTAACAAATCATATTTGTTTTTAAATATTTTCTTACTTTTGGGACGTTATCCTACTTTGTGCTTTATGTTTACATGGAAGCCGATATTTCATTTGGTTTATTCACATCACATTATCTTGTGTTTTGTGTTTTAAGCATATTCTGATGTTGATGTTGATGAATGCGTCTCTGCAAAGAAATAAGAGCATTTAGGGTTCATGTGCAGTTTGTTAATTAGAATCCAGGTCTTTTATATTCAAATAAAAGATGTCCTCCTGTGTCAAAGTCAAAAGATAAGAGAGGATTGTGCAAAATGTCTGTTGCTAAAAACAAGAATGAACAAACAGTCCAAAAAGGGAGATGGACGTTGAGTTAAAAAGTTGTTTATTGATAGAAATCGGTGGTTTAGTGTTTGGAGCAGTGTGGAAAATCCTCTCTTATCTCATGACAGTTATTTTGGGAGGATATTTTTCCAGGGATATCTAGCTCAAGAAGAATTCAACTCAGTTGTTTGTTTAAACTGGCTCAATGACCAAATTCACCTAAAGTTTCTGTCACTTAACTTGTGTGGCTTCAAGATGACTTTAATATGAAAGATTAGATTTATCCGCATGACCCTGATAAGAATAAGCAGCTACAAAAAAGAAAAACAGGTGGTTGGATGGATTAGATTTATACAGTTTAAGTTGCAGAAACGCAAGAAAAAAAACTGGACTGGAAAATCTTCTGAGACACAAGAAAAGGGAACTGGGAAGAAGGTGTGATATATTAAAAAAGGCAGGATGGCTTTAGATGGTCCACTTAATGTCCCAGAACAAAGGAGCTGCTTTCTCTGTGGCTGTGTCCATGACCTCCGTGACCTCCATGACCTCCACGACCGCTTCGTGCTGGTAAGGAAGTGAGGTAACTGAGTCTTCTTCCATCAAATGGGCTAGAGGTGAGAGACAAAAAAGAAAAGTAAATTAGATTATTAGCTTTTAATGATACTTAATTGAGGTCAGCCATTTTATGCACTTACTTGGCAGGCAGATTATCAGAGGCTCTTCCCATTGGCCGCCGGGCAGGCACTTGATTACAGGATTCAGTTTCTGCGCAAAACCATCCTCGCAGTAGTACCGCACCTTGGTGTTGGTCTCATAGCGCAACCGCTTCTTCCCAAACACCTTAGCGTGGGAAATCTTGGGCGGCTCACCACAGGATGCTGTTAGATAGAAGATAAATGAGACTTAGATCCTTAGAACAAGGGGTGATTCAAGGTGCATTTCAAATCAAGTGAACTCACAGACTCCCTTCTTGCAGGTGTAGGACAGATGGTAGTTGCACGGCACATCGCTCCAGCGGCCACCGTCATGCCACACCATCACCGCACAGTCCTCACCGGACAGGAAGTAGCTGTCAGGCTGGCCTCTGTACCAGTTCTCATAGAGCTGATTAAAACAAAGACACATGAGTAAAGTAAAGGACCAAATAAATACAGCTTTTGAACTTTAAGACAGCACAGGAAACATTTCAAAAAGTATTTTTCTCTTCTGGGATTGACAGTCTCACATATTTGAAACTGTCAGCGGGTCAAAATACACAAAGTCAGAACAAGTTATGGACCAGGTAAACTCACCAGAGGGTTCCCGTCCGACCAGCGGAAGTCTCCCTCGATGGTTTTGTCATTTAGTCCAATCCACTGATATTCTTTGTACTTCTCTACAAATGAAATGCATGAGGAGAAAAAATAAGAGAGGGCTCACTGTACTGTAGCTATAGTACAGTAAATATGTAATATCAAGCAAGTAAAGTGAATTCATGGCAACTTTCCAAACAGATAGAACACAATATAAAAGTAATAAATAAAATACAGATGAAAATAAATGGAAACATTTAGTTCAAGAGCAAAGTCTGTTTTCGTTTTGAGTCTGGAACGAGGAACAACCAACAAACTCTGATCCGAGAGCCAATCTGCACCAAACACCAAGACCACCTAAAGACTAAATATACCCACTACCAAGTCAAAACTAAGATCAAATATTTGAGATCAAGTCCAGACTGAGTCTGAGTTTAAAGCTGTTGTCATAAAGTGTGTAAAATACTCTTAATACAGTGTAAACATACAGAAACAAGTTGATAAGTTTTCACGTTATGCAACCGTGAATTTTAATTTTTGTAAAAAAATGACTCCAACGCTTGCTTGTCTAACAGAAAGAGTATCAGTCAATACAAGCCATAGCAACCCGCCCGCAGAGGCCTGTCAGATAACTATCTCGTCGCCTCGTTCGCCAGACGAAATACCAACACCAACTTCAAAACCGTGACATTTTGTAGGAAAAAATGGATTCAATGAGAGGAGAAGACATGAAGGGTGGTTGTTGTGTCTTGTTTGGGAGGCCTCGTTGTCATCACTTTGGATTTTTCAAGAGAACTGGAGGAATGTTATTACAAAGATATCTGCTGTAAGATATACGTCGCTGTTGAAGTGTCATTTAACAAAGCACAAACTGCTCCCATGAGGCTGCGTTCAAGAAGAAACACACAAGATTTGATGATCGCCTTTGAGCCGGAAGAAACAAGCAAATTCTCATTGTCCTTTCTTCTTCTTCTTTTTTTAATTAAATTGAAACAGTTACAAGCATTTTATATTTCACAGCAGGGATGTACTGAGACTAAAACTCAGCCTGAGACTTTGAGATGGAAGTGAAGTTCTGGCGCTCCCTAGTGGGTCCCAATTTAGGAACAAGTGATCTAAATGAATGGTGTGTTCTCAGGTTTTTACCATTGACATGGTCCTGCTCCTCAGGGGTCATGACCGAAATGAGATGTCCGCCACACATGCGACAGTGCTGCTCGGCCGCCTCCCAGCTCTGCCTCTTGGTGAAGTGACGATAACAAAATCCCTGAAACTTCTCCCAGCCGGGCTCACACGCGTCCAGGTCTGAGAGAGAATGAATGAGAAAAAAAGGTCAGGAAATTAAAGAAGTATTGTCTTCTTAGTAAGATTTTTTTTTGTCTATATATTTATTAGATAGTTGACACTGAACCTGTTTGGCACATGTCTCCTCCATAACCGGGCAAGCAAATACACTTTGTTGATTCGCCCTCGACACACGTGCCTCCATTCAAACAAGGGTTGTCCAGGCAGGAGTCTGCAGCTGTGTGACGATGGTGGTACTTATTAACAAGACAAATGCTCTCTAGATATTCATTATTCAGTATTTCAGAGTTTCAGAGGTCCTCAAGACAGATCTAAGTTGCAAATGAAGTTGCCTTAAAGGTAAAAAACCAGCAGAGGGAGCTGTTACATCAGGTACGGGACCCAGTAGTATCTGTGATTATTAATGTTGCTTATGCACTGATAGAATAAATGTAGAAGTTTGCCTGTGGTGATTAATGGAGAAAGGATAGATGCCTCAGCATTCATCATTTCATGCTGGTACAACAAAGAAAACATTTTAAAATCATAAATTATTAATACCCCAATAAACTTTAAATTCTCTTTGAATAAATGTCAACAGATTTGTCCATTTTATGGAGGATTTTCATAGTAAAACATATAAATAATTGGAGATGCAGGGACTTGGTACACGTTTTGAAGTTTATTTAAAACAGGCATGCTCGTGTCTCTGTTGTGCTGAGTCAGCCTCAGGTGCTAAACTGCAGCATCCAGTAAATCTCTTTCCTGATCAGGCATTTTCAGAGACGAGCGTTCCCACCTCTTCCCAAATCAGCGATAAAGACTGTTAACACCAGCTGTTCGTCTTCTTTATGGAGTACCTGAAATGGCTTCTTGTCTCGCGTCGGACTCTTTGGCAGCGGGCAGGGAGGCAGCCATGGCCGTCTCGCCGACTTTTTGAAAATACTCTGGGAACGCGGTGGGAGCGGTGAGCGTCACATCGCTGCTGTCTGCGTGTGCGAGTGTTGGACCGGTGGTTTCCTCGTTATCTGGACGCCATGTGCACATTTTAATTGAAGGCTCATCTGTGCTGGTCTCCTCCTCACCTCCCTCTGATCCATGCTCTGTTGAGACAAAAAGGTTATTTCTAAAAGCAGAATGCCTTTTAGACAAACAAATTTATGGCAGAGCTGATCACATTAGATTGAAGTCTACCTAATGATGTGGGCAATTAGTGTATATAGTCACATTTTAAGTTAAAAGACCAACGTTTTTTGGTCTAAACACACCGGGGATGCTCCTGGTGGTGATCGCAGCCTCGGCCACGACCTCGTGCTCCTCAGAGACTTCGTCAGTCACTTTCTCGGTGACGGGAGCCTCGACGCCGTATTCCCGATCAGAGCGAGACTCCTGCAGTGTGGAGGAAGAAGGTTCTGGTTCCCAGCTGGGTGTGAGGGTCAGATGAGGGAACGGTGTGATTTTTACATCTGAAGCAGCTGGTATATCAGTGCCACCCTCATCGCTTTCCTCAGAAGTGTGGTCCGTTGAGAGAGTTGGATTTGTCAACAGCAGTCCTGATTTCACCTCTGGGCTCTCTCCGGACGATTCACCTGATCCCTCTCTGGCTTCCTTCCCCTCCGGACCACTGTCTGTGATATTTTGGGTTGTGCTGAGGAACACTTCGGGATTTTCTCCTAATCCTTCCTGTTCAAGTTTGTCCTGGTAGTCCTCCAGAGACTCTGCCCCAGATGAAGCATTGCTTTCAGGTATGAAGGTTATAATCTCTGGGGAGCTAGCTTCGACCTCCACAGAGGGGGGAGACAGAGTTACGGATGCAAGCAAAGTAACTGGATCACTGTTTAAGACAGTGACAGCTACACTGGAGCCTGAGTCATCTGTGACTGTGGTGACCTCTGCTGTTGGAGTTTCTGCATGATGAACGTGTCCACTCTGTTCAGTCGGATCATCTGGTTCTGCCTCCTCTGAAGTGTGATTGGATTCCTCATCACCATGACTGATTGGGACGGACGTCTGAGCTACACCAAGGTGCTCTTCAGTAGGATCAGAACCTGTCAAGAAAAGGGATCATCTGAAATAATGTTCCAAAAAAATCATTTTTCTAAAGGAATCTAAAATGGCAAAACGAACAGCTGGAGTAGGAAATGAAAGAATGACAATGTAGGTCTTCGACTACATGACAATGAAATATACAAAGTGTTATTACCCCTCCCTACAAATCTAGATTAAACTGGTCCAGTGTGCACTTACCTTCCAGGCGGGTTGCACAAGTTATTACACTAAAGCCGATCTGTCCATCAGCAGTCTCTGTGAATCACATAGAGTTAAAGCTAGAAAATCAGCAAATATATATCCTGTATAAAATCTGATGCAGTTTCACCAAAACCTGTGAAAAAAGTAATAAAGTTGAGATTTTGTATAGAAAATAGCAGAAAGTAGCAGCCCTTGGAATCACAACGCTCCGACATCATCATAAGCATGAAATCTCCTGGAGTGCAGGAAGAATCATCGGAAAAAGACAATGACTCTAAAATATCATTAAGAACATCCAAACATACCTATAAAAATATTTTTTGTCATCATTGGGCCAGATACTGGTGTATAGGTGTCATATAGGAAGAAATGTGGGATAAAAAAGACTCAGAAACATCAATTTTGACTCCCTTCCTGGATACTTACCTGAATCCGGCGTAGGAACCAGTTCAGAGGTGGCAGAAGCGTCCATACCATCCAAACTTTGAGTCACTGAGTTTTGTGTTTCCTCATCTAGAGGAGGACTTGCACTCTCCTCTCCGGATTCCTCTTCTGTTGGATGGCTCTCAGGTGTACTGGTGTCAAAAGATGGCGACGTGGCGGTGAAGTAAACATCTGTTTCCTCACTGTGGGGTGAAGTAGTGAGTGCTGACATGTCCTCAACAGAACTATCAGTGGCGTCTTCCGGCAGCGCTGTGACATCATGCGTGGTATTCGAGTAGACAAGCTCAGTTTCTGAGGTGTGTTCTGTGTGGTGTGCGTCTGTGGTGTGGTCCTCTTGTGAAACAGGTAGGTCGCTCTCCTGAGGAACCTCTGGAGAGCTGCTGAGGAGCTCATTTGCATCAGTTCCAGATGTTGCATTAAGACCTGGCATATCCAGGCTTTCAGTCACAGGAATATGAGGCTCTGAGGTCTGTCCGCTCTCTGAAGTTGTCACATCGGGTGTGGGTGAAGTGGAGTCTGCACCAACACCAGCAGCCTCTGGAGAAGTTGTTGGAAGTATGTGAGACTCTTCATGATCTGTGTCCGGGTCTTTATGATCTGTGTCCGGGTCTTTATGATCTGTGTCCGGGTGTTTATGATCTGTGTCCGGGTCTTCATGATCTGTGTCTGGGTCTTCATGATCTGTGTTCGGGTCTTCATGATCTGTGTCCGGGTCTTCATGATCCGTGTTCGGGTCTTCATGATCTGTGTCTGGGTCTTCATGATCCATGTCTGTGTCTTCATGATCTGTAGCTGGGTTTTCTTCAGGAGCTGGCTGGTAGGACTCTGGGTAACTGTCCTTCTCTATTAGCTCCAAGGTGTCCTCTGTGGTCGAGTGCTCTTGATGCTCAGATGGAGGGGTGACAGATTGATGAATGTGCGCTGTCAGCAGTTGTTCCTTGTCATAACCTGATGTTGTGGACTGAGCCTCCACAGGGCCCTGCTCTACAGGATTAGCTGTCTGGGCATATAGGACCTCTTCGCCCCCCTTTGTCGTTACATCACTCAGGCTGACCTCCTCCTCTGCAGGATTAGTTAAGAAAACAATGTCCTGGCCAATATCCTCTGGCTCAGTGGTGAGAGAATCCTGAGGGGATTCTGTGTGCGGACCATTATAGCCTGAAATAAAGAGCAGAATTAGAAAATGTTATGTTTTGGGGAGTAACAAGAACATCCAGTAGTACAAAACTTTTCTCGAGACAGTCAAAGAAGTCAACTCTTACTTCTGAAGCAGTAGACATCATGTCGAGTGTGAACCTCTGGGAAGCCCGTCTGGTTGCTGTAGCGGTATACAGTTCTGACCCCGGGTTCACCACCCCCACAGCGCTCTCTAGGGGTGACGATGGGGTATCGCACGCTCCCGTCTGCCAGCCACCCTGGACTGCAGTGATTCAGTCCATCATTCCAGGCTGCGTATAGTTGAGCTGTGGTGGTCAGCTCGGCTCCATGACTCAGACAGTAGGCCTTGGCCTCCCAGAAGGTGAAACGCTGCGGGGTGGAGCCATGGAACACTTCACCTTTAGGAAAAGAGACAGAGGTCAAGTTTGAATGATCTTTAGCCCGTTACTGCTGTGTTTTCTCGTGCTTAAGCAATCAAAATCAAGAGTAGTGATGCAGTTTCCTTTTGGTTGTCTTACCTTCAATATTCTCCACGTAGCAGTAGACGTCATACAGCTCATCAGGCTCTAACAGTCCATAGTTTCTCACTCCTGGCATTCCATCCATGTCCCCAAAACAGCCTTCTCTCGGCATCTGAATGGGATATCTGTGGAAGGAAATATTGCATCGCATTGAAACACTAAGTACCTCTTCTTCTGTGATGGCAGCACTCCAAACATCATGCTTGTTTGAGCTCTTCTCCGAGTGAGTGTTGAAGTGGGGAGAAATGTTTGGTTTCAGATCAGATGAGTGCCTCTCAGCTACTTGATGATCTGCGTGTTCGGATGCGCAACTATCAGCCCTCCAAACTGACCGACCAGCCACGTGCACAGCGACACGTCAGCGGTGCAGTTCGGCGTTGTTGCTTTTGTCGAGCTGCATTAAGGATTTGGGCTGTTGCCAAATGTATACTGAACGTCCGAGTGCCTCAAATGCAGAATTTTCAGCTGAGAGGACACTTGATCCAGTGTTGACTGATGTTGTTTGACATTGGACCACGTTCTCTTGGATGCTCACCTCACGGAGTGGTCTGAGAGCCAGCCTGCATCACACTGCTCGTATCCACTCTGGTAGGCGGCCAGTAGCTGCTCTGGAGTGGCAATTTCAGCTCCAATCTCCTCGCAGGCCTCTCTGGCCCGCTCAAAGGTAAAGGCGTACCGGCTGGATGCATCACGGTAATGGAACACCACACCTGTAAAACCCCAAACAAAAGGTTTATGAAGTCTGGACATGACATACAAAGACACATTAGAGGCAGGGTGATTGACAGTTTGCAGGAAAGGTGTCAGTAGTTATGTTTCTATTCAAACCTGAAGCTTCCAAGAGTTTCAAGAGGACAATATTACATGATTGTGCTCATATAATTGAGATATGTCAGGTAATTATGACACATCAAGACGTTTAATTGCTGCTTCACAAAACAGCATTTGTGGTTGTGTTTTTTCTCGCCTGTACAATCTATTCAGAAACTAGATTTCCTGCCAAAAGAGTGCTGCAACTGCCAAAACTCAAAAGCTTTATTAACATATGTGCCGAGAAACAAGCTGCACTGTTCAACTTACTTTGTAGTCCTCTCTAATTGCCGTCCACAGAGACACGTCTAGAAGTTGAACATGAATATCTCATCTGAGCCTGACATCGAATCTGAAGTATTAAAATCCATTAATGTTCGTCTGAATATGAAGATCTGAAATCTACTGAGCTCTGAATTCATTCAATTTTAGCACCACAACCTCGTACACAGTTTGTTAAAATGTGCAGACCTGGTTCAAGCCTTCCTCTAGAGGGAGCTGCTCCTCAGTTAAGGCTGCTAGGATGTGCAATTCTTATCAAAGAGTGCAGTACGTTCAAACTTTTTAAATTTTGTTTTAAAAACATTCTTAAAGAACAATCAGGTCAAAATCTGGTAGAATACATGTTTTATGCATTGTCCCTACTAAATGAAGAATAAATAAATAAATTGGATTAATAACAAATGACTCTTTGGTCAGTCATCACCAGACTGATACTGTAAGCAGCATTTAGCACCTGATATATTAACCTACAAATGGCTGTGGTCAGATAATCCATAATCTATGGCTCGTTAGGGGCGCTGAATGACACGACCATTCATCACAGATGTGAGTGTATGAGTGTGTACTGTAAAATAAAGATACAGAAACATGAGAGACACACAGCAGCTGTTTCCATACTCAGAAGACAGTTGGATTATTTTCAGTGACACACATTGCTTGTTCTGTTATTGTTACCATTTTATCCTTTTTTACAGCAGCCATTTTGACATGACATAGTAGGTAAACACAGGTGTTACCATCACTGTTTCCACTTTGAATTAATCAAGTGAAGGCTGTTTTGGCACCTGCGCCTCATCAACCAATCAAGCCGTGCGGCATAAAACCTCCGGCTCAACCGTCCACACTCAGCCGGGTCTTTCAGTGAGAGAGGTTTTGATTGGTTGTTGCTCTGCATTGTATGTGTTCCCATTATTTTGTCCACCTTGTGTCTATACAGATGCAACACATCTTCAAGATAATTCAAGAAATAAACATCATAACTTCCACAAAGGAAGGAGGCAAAGTAATGATGAAATAAATCTTTTTTTTTGAATATTTTGTGGAGTTTGGTTTTATTTGATCGCATGATCACAAATATTAAATCTCACCTTTGACCTTGACCTGAGCCACATCGTCAGCGTCCTCAAGTCCCTGCTGCACCTCACAGCGGTAGAAGCCGGTGTCGTTCTGCCTCAGACTCTCCAGCTGCAGCGTGAGGTCGGCGGGGGAGTAGGCGTAATTTAGCAGCGAGGCTCTGTCTTTGTAAGCCTCGCTGACTCTCACCCTGTCGCCGCGGGCCACCAGGATCTCCGTTTCTCGGCCGTGAGTCAGGACGCTCCACTTGACCCGGGGGAGGGATAGCACGGCGTGGCGACCGTTGGTGGAGGGGGACGGCGGCGGGTGTGCCAGAGACACCAGGCATGGTAATATCAGGGAGCCACCCAACACAGCGGACACGGGCGAGGGTGTGGGGATGGTCACCTGGAGAAGCTTCGAATCATCTGAGAGAGACAATGGGTGACATTTTAAGAAATATACCTCAGCTTTTTGTTGTTGGGTGACGATTGATACCACACACAAATCAAATTTGTGACCTGATGATGGCGCTGGATGAGATCTCAGAGGATGAACAAGTTCATCCCGAGGGGAACATGAATTTCTGAACCATATTTCATGACAATTCATCCATAAGATTTAATGAAACCAAAAATGCTAACCTACCAGAGCTAGAGAAAACGTTGGGGACTCATCAGTATCATGATGGTTCATCCTCTGGGCACCATAAATGTCTGTCAGTCATTTCATCCATCCATCCACTTAAACACAGACTTTTGCTTTTCCAGTTTTGTAGCAGAACTCTGCAGCCAGTCATTAGAGCCACAGCTTTATATTTAATATCAGCATTGACCTACAGGCACATTTTTGCAAACTCCTAGTACAAAATGACAATATCATACGGGCAGGTTTGTAGGGTTGTTAGCAGGAGTAGATGAGGGGCGATGGCAACCCCCCTTTGTTAGTAAAATGACCAAGATTCAGCTTATGGCTCTGTTGACGCAACTAAAGGAGAAGATATTGAGCTGAATCCCTCAGCCCATCAGTTAAACTCGATTTTCTTCTGGAGCAGTCGGACACCCTTGAAAACGGCCTCCAGAGTGCACATGTTGGCGAAAAAACAATGAACGACAGGAAATGATTAAAGAGCACCCCGCTGCCCTTAAAAGTCAGGGGTCATGTATGATTTAATGGAGTCGTGAATGTCAGCGGTGGATGGTAGCGTGGAAAGTGACAGGGACAGAGAGGGAAGGGATGCGTACCTGACTCGTGGTGGGGGGTAGAGGACGACGGCAGGACGAGGAGACAGATGGCACACAGCAGCACAGGCAGAAGCACATCCAGTCTGTGGGTAGAAGGCAAGAAGGGAGGGGGAGGGACAAAATGTTTGAACTTGAAATGAAAAGAAAGTCTGGACTGCAGAGTTTGGTTTTAGAGCATCTCCACCAAAAAGAACCCAACGTGGAACAGAAAAATCAAACCAAACCTTCTTTAAAGGATAAGTCTGGTGATATTTTCTATTTTTCATGTTGTCAACGAATGAAAAAACAAAACCAAGTCAACCATTTCTGTTGAATCCCATTTGCAAACTGGGATGCCGGGCACATTTAAGGGCGTTCATTAGATTATGTACATCTTGAGGTGAGCGGGTCATCTGCTGATCCCTGGGTTCAAAGTGTTCTTAGGCAAGACACTGAACCAGGTTTTCCTCATTGGCCGGATAAACGTGGAGGGCTGTGTCAGCATAAAGAATAAAAAGCCTTTACAGATGATGAGGAGCAGCTGGAAGAAAAACGAAATGTTCATCTAAAATTAAAAATTCTGGTGTAAAATAAATTTAGGATTGTGAGTAAAACTAAATTTAAAAGACGTGTCACGCCTCGACTCCTCATTTTTACCATCTCATCTCTATAATGGGTAAAAATGTCCAAATCCATCACTGGTTTTGCAGGTTGAAATGTATGCAGATGAACTAATAATTCATTTATTGATAACCCCAGTTGATCCATGGTTCACTATTGTTGTCTGTGATTTAGAAAACAAATATCGTCTTCTGATTATTAAATAGAAATGTGATCAAAACACAACAATAATGTTGAGGATTCAGTTTGTTAATGTTTGATGACTTTTCTCTGTGTGTGTGTGTGTGTGTGTGTGTGTGTGTGTGTGTGTGTGTGTGTAGCAGACAGACAGACTGCCTGTGTGTCCTTGGAGCTCTGTAGCTGCTGTGAGTCAGACTTCAGGAGCTGCAGAGTGTGAGCTGAATTCTGATTCCCTCAAAACTCCCCGGAGGGTCGGACCGAAGCCCAACCTCCGACTTAACTAGATTTACCATTATTACCACTCCTTTTATCCTGCAGTAGATTCACTTTTGTCCTGTTTTTCTTTGTTGTATTGTAAACCTGTTTTCTCTCTGTGTTAACACTCTTTTTTTTTTTTTTTACTGCTAAGGCTTTGGTCCAACTAGACAAAGACTTTGTTTCCCCAAAAAGCTGCATGAGCCAACGGCAAACATCGATTTTTACAATCTGACGGTCACTGAAGTGGCTAAAAGTTTCAGCCAGTGCAACATTTAAAAATGCTGCCACCAAGAAATCTCTGACCTGAACAGTTAATTTCACCTCTTTAATTGTCAAATGAGTAATCTCCTGCACATTTATGCTATGTTAAGGCTTAAAAGAAAAGAATATTCTTTGTGCGTGGTTGCTTGATTGACATCCTTTGTCCTTTTGTTTGACCACTAAATTGATAAATAGTCAGAAAATCCTTCAATATACCACATTAAGACACAAAGAACTTGAGGAGCACCACAGGAGAATCTGGAAATTGCTCAGAAACCTCCTTAGGAAAGTCATTCATCCTCTGAATTCCCTCAGTCTCTAGTTGCACAGTTTCAGAGGCTGTGATTATCCTCAAGGTTTCATACAGTGAGGTCAGGTCTCAAAAGAAAAGGTCTCTCTACAATGAAATGGCTCCTGTGGGGACTAACATCACCACACCTGAATACAACTGGCCTCATTGAATGTACAAGAGCCTCAGCTTTCCAGTCAGACACAATTTATGCTGTTTAGGGACCCCGGTATGCAAAAAAAATATTCAAATACACTCTGCAAATATAGCACATTTATAGTCCATGCAAAACTCCCAAAACTACACGGGATTATCATAAAGTTGACATGTCTGTAAGGCATGACATGGTACCAGTGTATGCCTTCTGTTTCAAACTAGTATCTTCACTCTAAAACTAAACCTGCTGCAGCTCTGAAAGAGAGTAATGTCGAACATTCACATCAACAGTGAGAAAGCGTTTAAATTTGCATTTGTTGGTCGTATAATTAGATTTTTTTTTTCCTCTCCAGCAACTAGAAGAAATTTGTTTTACATCTAATTAAAAACTCTTAAAATCCTAAAGGTGACGTCAGGCAGCTGCATTCATCATGGGAAGTTTTAAAACAAGGGAACCCGAATGATGCAAGCCGTGCTTCTGCATTTGATTGTTCAGAACACACTAAACACACGTCTTGCAGGAGGTTTCATGAACTTCTTTTAATGTCATCATGAAAAAATGGAAAAATGACCTTTGGGTGCCTTTCACCCAAAGTCAGCTGGGATTGGATCGACCACCCCGCGACCGTGATGAGGATACAGGATGGATTTCCTCGTTAGGTTTATAGATACAAACGTGATTTGGAGAGAGGTCGTGATCAGTGTCATACAGGCTGCATCCTGTATGTAGTTTTTTAGTTTTCACTTTGTCAGCTCATCCAGACACAAACCAACTGAAACAAACAGAAAACAGCTGTTGACCTTCGACACCTCACTGACTCTTTACTAACAAGGGCGAGACCTGCCAGCGCTTCACCTGCAGCCCTGAATTAACAAGCAGATCAACCTGGAGGAAGTTAATCCAGACGGAGAGCCAGAGACGGAGTGAAAAATCACAGACATTACAATGACTGTATGTCAGCTTCTCTTTGACTGAAAGGAGTATTAAACTTGAAACGACGACGGGAATTGCAGTTTGTTTTGTGGGTCTCAGCGGAGACACATTTCTAATCAAAACAGGATTAATAAATAATCACTCAGAGTTTTTTTTTTTTTTTTTTTTTTCTAATGCCTAAATTTGGCTCCATCATTCCTAAACAAAAGCTTTGAAGACAGAAATGCCACCTGGGATAAAGCTGCCTGTTCAAATCTGAACAGAGCCGGTAGATTCCCTCATGCATAAGATGGAAATGTGATATATAATTATTAGTTATTGCATATTACTCAAATGGTGAATGAATCATAACTTATTTAATATTTGAGAGTTTCAAAAGTCTCAAAACAAAAGAGCAATATTCATATTCATGTTCGCAAGCTCACGGCTAGGACCGCAGATCTGAATGAACAGTCGGCACTGAGTGTAATCTGCAAAACTTTCATAATAAAAATAAAGATCAGGCATTTCAAAATTCAGGTTTCTATATTTCAAAACTTTTTTTTTCCCAATATGTGCAAACCAGTTTTCAGATCACGAGCTTTCAAACCTGGAAAACAAACTAACACCAGGAGCAGACTGAAATTTGAAACAACATTTTTGCAAATCTTCAATATTTAATTTCAGTCTTGCAACCTTTTATTTATTAGATTTTAAGCTTTCCAACAACTCTTTAAGGTAGCTCCAACACTAAAGCACCTCTGTAATAAAAACACACAGGGAACTCTGATTATTTAACCATTTACTGGCACATTGAGGCCGAATCATTTTCTAGCATGTAGGGCACCGTAGAGGGTCTTTTATCTACCGTAGGGGCTTCCAAGAGGGCACTTTGGCAGCGTTTTCCCATGAGCGCTAGCCCGGTTGTCAGCTATCCACTTTTCTAAACTCAAACTGATCCAGCTGGCTGAAAGAGTCGTCACCGAGCACCAGATGCACTTGAATTGTTAGAGCATTAGAAAAGTGTTAAAAGTTAAAGTAAAAAGTCAAGATGAATGCACCTGGATTGAGGTTCTTGTAAAGAAACTTTGGCTGGTTATTTCCCTCCCACATTAGTCTGAAAAGTTCAAATAAAGGATGGATAAATGAGCAAACCCACTGTCAGCTTCCTGTCACACTGGATTCAGCTCCTCTCAACTGACATAATTCCTCCTGACAATCCTCCACCGACGTCTGACCGTTCAATCGTTTCATTTCAAACTTATCAGCTATCTGTCTGACTCACTGTTTCGCTTTCTAAGACACACACACAAACACACAAACACACACGCTGTCGTGCTGAGCTGGGTGAGAAGGAGAGAGATGTTTTCCTATGGGGAGGCAGAGCAGGCAGAGGACGCATCCCAGGCAACATCAGAAGTGCAAAGACAGGCATCACAAGTGGCTGAATAGTCAATGACTTCACCTTGAGGGGGGAAAAAAGGCGGCGGGGGCCAAGAGAGAGGATGTTTGACCGCTCACTCTGCCAGGAAGAGGTCATTCGAGGCTGGAAGGGAGGAGGTAGGAAGGGAGGGAGGGAAGGGGAGAGGAGGAGGAGGAGGAGGAGGAGGAAGGGGGTGAACTACATTCTTAAAGGACTGCATCAGCTTTGTGAGACTTTGGCCCATTTGTCACTTTACCCAGTGTGTGACAAGAGAGCTGGTGCTCCGGGGGATAGCCCACTGCAGCACAGATATGATTTAGCAAAAAGGGTAACAAAACCTGAACGACAAAATACACAGACAAATATCTTTTGATGTGAATATGGCGTCCTACCAGGAATGTAAATTTGGTACGAAAGTGGCCTGTGAAGATGCTTGAAGTCGAGGGTACAGGTGGGATCAGAGACAGTATAAAACATGGACATCTACTGACTTAGGCTAATCCAACAATGGTCAAAGCGATGGAGCGTGGGTGGGCCGCGGGCATTTGAGAAACTGCAGTTGTTTGACACGTCCACATAGGCTTCACTTCACAGCCACTGAAGCACTGCTTGGTTGTGATACACATAACTGGCAACTGACATCTATCTACTGACAACAAGTACTGACCCAGTACCTGAAGAAAAGATGGTGCATCTCAAGAGGTTTTTGCTGAATTAGAAAAATACAGCGAAATAAAGTAAACATGTGTATCTGGGATTTTTGCAGCACTTAAAAGTGAAATCAGGCCATCAGATTTTAGCTCATAACTAATCATGGATGCTGCATGAACCTGGCTACATGGCCAAATCATACTGAAGCAAAATATTCCACGAAATGCAAAACTTATTTTATTTCAGCGATCTCATAGATCTCATTCCTCCATGGACAACTATAGGGAGGTCGCCACGGTTAGAGAACCAATGCTCGATGCAGGTTGTGAACAATAATTGGTGATTTCAGGTCTAAACAGAATGTTTAAGAGATATTTGAAATTACTCAGATTTGTTAATAAGATCCATACAAACGAGGAAACGAGTGACCTGTACTACCTACTTAGACTCTTTCACACACAGCCACAAAGCTGCACACAGCATCCCTTCGCCGGTCTTTCAGGTTTGAGAATGGGGTGCAGAACCACTTGCTGAGCCGTCGTTGGATCGACCTGACGTCACCACTTCCCCCCGCGCTGTACCCCTCCCGCTTTCTCACAGCGAGGACCACCGCCACTACCCTTCTGCGCCCTCGGCAGCTCCTCCATCACGGCCGGCCCACCAGTCCCACATCGCGCCACCTCGAATGACTCGGTCTACCCATCTCCAGGGGCAACCCAAGCCCCCCCACCTCACCCCCTCCCTGACAGACACAATCTGACAGGAAGCAAGGAGCAGCCGGGGTGGGCTGGAAGCAACGGAGACCTCTCAGAGAAAAGAGTGGCAGAGAAGGAAGAAAGAGAGTCCGTACAGCGTGACTGAGCGCTGAGAGAGACGTTTAAGTTCACAGGAATGATGTGGAAACAAACACCAGTCGTCTCTTATTAGCTGTTAGCCGCTGACTGTGCGTGAGCAAAACTTTTAAAGGAGTGACAAAAGCCGTGTGTGTGGGAGTTGTAGTCTGCCTTATACCTCAAACAGGGTGTCAAAAAACAACAGCCAACACGGCAGCGGTCTGCACTCATTATTTAGTTTGAGTCACATTTCAGAGGTGCTGTGGGAAACTCACTGATGCTCCTGCTGTGAAGTTACAGACAAATTGTGCTGCAACCACAGTAACCTGCGTGACCTGCTGCTCCCACTGAGAGCCAACTGCACCATCAGCCGCACATTAAACAAACTGCCCAGACAAACTGCACCCTTTTACCCCCGTCATAGGAACAGGTGTCTGCTATAACAAACAAACAGGAATTAGGAAAACTCAACCATGCTTTCCTGAACCAGCAGGAGGCTCAAAAGAACAGAAACCCATTAGGTTTCTAAGATCTTTAGAAAAGCTGTCAGCTGGTAGAACGAATCGGAACCAAACAGGGTGACGCTGCCTCTAACTGCAATGCCAATGCAAAACTACCAGATGATCCGAAATGCATCCAAACATGAAAAACTTCTCTCTGTTACACTTTTATTACCTCTTTATTGATCTTCTTTTCTTTTCCATTTTGTTTTTAAAGGAGCAGTGTGCAGGATTTAGTAGCATTAGTGTTGTAGTTGTTGATTACAGTACCCCGCCTCATCCTCACCTTCCTAAAGTGAAGAAGACACTACGGTGGCCGTGAAACGTACAAAAAAGTTTAGTTTGTCCATGCTAGGCTACTGTAAAGACATGGCGGACTCCATGGAAGAGGACCCGTGGCGTCTGTAGACATAAAAGGCTCATTCTATGGCAACAAAAATATTTTATAGGTGATTTTAAACTGATGAAAACCTAGATATGAATATTTGATTTCTGACACGCTGGACCTTTAAAACTCTCTGAACAACAGAAGCACTGACCATAACATCCACTTTCAAGTTCACATTGTGACGGTGTTGGAAAACAGTTGCTTATTTACAGATTGAGTAATTATGGAGCAACATTATCATGTATTTAGAGTTGTATTTGTGCCACCTGATAAATGTCAGTCCTTATCGACTCTCTTTTTGCTCTGTGTTTGGTCTCCACCAACTCCTGAGGAAAATATCTGACTCTTTAGCTGCTAAATGTTTCACTATGCTACCTGCTGAGCAGGTAGTGTACAGTTTTATGACTCTTCTTTTCATCCTAAACCTGAAACTGTATCGTCCACAATCAGAATTTATTCCTCCAAACATCTTTTTGTGTGTGTAAACAATAAATGTTAAATGGAAAAATAATAAACTGATGAGGAGCTTTGATATTCCTTCAGCATTTGATTCCTGCAGCGTGGAGAAAGCTGTGAAATCTGAATCATTTACATTTTTATGATGGGAAATAAAATATGTATAAGTAAACGCTTAACTGAATAAATAAAATATGAGATGTAAAAGTAATTTAAAAGAAAATATGAGAGATCCTCTTTTTGGTTTCTGGTTTTATGAGTGGTGAGGGGTGGATCAGGGGTGAATCATGACCTTGAGTTTATAGCTGTATGTATATATACATTTATCTTTAGCCAGTCGGTGTAAATACAGGCATATTTGATGGTTTCTTTAAAAAACTGCAGCACAGGTGACTTCCACAGATTTCAGACGTCTCTGTTCAAACATTCACCAACTGAAACTTCAGATCTGATTTCCATCATTAAACCAGACATGTTTTGTACAGTGCAGACAGTACATCAACTCACCTTTTCTCAAACTCTAAGACACAGAGGGTAGATTTATAGAAACCTTCTGTTTTAAGGGCGTTTTACGGTCTCCTGACTCTGTTATATACACAGTCACTTACTGTGTGTGCAGGACAATGGCAAGGGAATGATCTGATTAAATAACGATGTAAAGTACACACCCTTAAATTAAACCTCAAATTAAGACATGTACCCTCATCCTCATGTCATTTTATTATGTTCAAAAACGTGCTGTGAATGTCAAAACACCAACATGTTGGATTGTATTTTTGTGAAGGGTCTGACTGCTCAATCAAGAGGCAACACATCTGAATCCTTAACTCTGGCTTCAACAAATCAAATGCTGATATAACACTCCAAACATTCCCACTATGATTCACTATACTTCATAAGAGCAGTATACCTGACATTGATAAAAATCTGAAGTTTATTGTCTGGATGTTATTAAGTCTGATTTTAGAGGTGAATCAATTCGTTATATTCATGGGTGCACATATAACCTTTTGGTAAATGTAGATTTTTATTCTTATTATTTTAGGATCCACCATGAGTATTTCCAGAGTAAAATCTTCCAAGTGGGACACAGTTTAGCATCAGTGGATCATTTATGGGGACAGAAATCTATTATTTCACTAAAATACAATTAATAACTCTAATGATTAAAGTCATAGTGGGTTTAGATGCACTACATATTTTAAATGCTTACATAAAATAACACATGTGGGCTTCTTCTGTCCACATATTTCATGCTGATCAATATTTATGTTCATGTACATGTTACTAAAATCTTAAATAATTCTGATACTCCCAGAATAACAGTATAAGAGTATTCCCTAGTATAGTGTTGTACTTTTACTCGAGTAAACAATTTTAAGATATTTCCCGTTTTTGAGTTCTAGTTATGTCAGAAGGAAATATTTTGTTCTCCACTACATTCATTTATAGATTCTAGTTACTGTGCAGAACACAGATGATGCGTTATTATATCTAACACACCAACATGAATAAGTATATGACACACTGAAAGAAGTCATTCTGCATCATGAGCACTTTTCAAAGTAATCTGCTGATGATGCTTCTGGACTTCTGTCTTTGAACCGAACACTGACTTCTTCATTTGTGTCCATGTGTTGATGCTGCAAACACACAGTGATGCTGCAGCAGGTGAACGGATGCATCCGGATGCGCAGCTGAATCACGCATATGTCACGCATGTTTCTTTTCGCACGCACGATAAAGTCAAACTGGATGTGAAAATACGAGCCGGCTAAACAAACAAATCGAGGAACTGAAAAGTCTAATTTCATAATCAGGGATTGTTTCATCACGCGCGTGGACTTACTTCATTTTCATCAGGTTCAAGTGTCTCCAGATCCGCAGAAGTTCGTCGTGTCCCCGCGCAGCCTCCAGACAGGTGCAGAGCTTATTCGTCTGTTTTATTTCAGATCAAAATGTCCTTCAGCAGCCTCTCAGTGCTGAAGCGACAGACCGCCAAGAGGAGAGGAGGTGAAGAGAGGAGGAACTGATGAGGGCAGTGTTAAAAGACCAACACCTCCTCCTCTATCTCCTCCTCCTTCTCCTCCTGACTGGAAAATCATAATCCCTGCTGACAGGCTGAGAGGTGAACGAATGAGAAATAAGGCTGGTTATCAGTTAATTTTTTCCCCAATTTTCTGTCAGTAAATGAAGAGCTAATTGAGCCACAGTCCACATGCAAACTAGTAGAATTTGATACAGTGAGGTGTGTTGTGCGATGTCCTTGAACTGTCCTTTTTTAGAGAAAGAATAAATCTTTATTAAAGCTGCAATACCTGTTTTTTATGGCCACCAGGGGGCAGAGGAGCGACCCCACATTAAGCGGTTTTGTCACTACAAACGACCTCTTTAACAAAACTTAGATGTTAATTCTGAAAATATTGATTAGTATTACTTCAAATATTGTAAATTAACAAGAAGTACGAGCACTGTCAATAATTTCAGCGGGGCTCCAGGCAGCTGGACTCCCAACTGCCATGCTTGTGTCCAAACCAACTGGACCAATCAGCGTCCTATGAGGAACTCCTTACAGCTACGCCATCAGCTATGGGAATTATTTACATTTAATGTGTTAGCAATGGTGGCTGCCAAAGAGGTCATTGCAGATACTGCAAGTATCAGTTATATCAAAAGTTAAGAGTCTTTCTTTCGCCCCTATACCTACGTTGGGCGACTGATTTGCACATCAGGACCACCACAGGCCTCCACCAGAGTTTGTATCTGCTCAGGCGTAGTTCAGCATCCTTCAGGGTCTTATCGCACACACTTATGCTCCACCTCCCGAAGCTTTTCTGGAGGGAAAAGATGTTTTCGCGCGAGTTTGACTACATAATATGGTTCATTGATCTGACTGGTTCACCCATGATAGACAATGAAAGACAGATCAACCTCCTGCCAGATATTTTTGGAGGTTAATAGAGACAGCGTCAACTCAAACTATGACAGCAGAACATGAATTCTGTCAAGCAGGATGAGGCTCTCTTCTCTTGGGCTAACATTATTTGTTGGTGAGACTTCTATTTCCCCCTCAGCAGGTTTCATACATGGCAGTATAAGATCCTTCATGCTTGCACACATGCTGAGCCTGCCACCAGCCCACGCTGTGCTCAGTGTATGTACTGTATGTGTAAGGTTAACTGGAAATGTGCAAATTGGACAAATTCCTGATGGCTTGGCAGCGGGTAATAAAAACCGAATTATGCACATGTGGCTGACGCTGGGCCATGACTAATATGTGAGGTGTGTGTGAAAAGGGTAATCTGCAGAGTCCAGCTCCCAATAACTTGACCCAGGGGGTAATAAAATCCATAAAATCCATATTGTATTGCCTAATGAGACTAACGGTGTTCTTTCATGTATTTCAGAGACTTATTAATACAGCAGGTGGATACTTAATCTCCTTTCATTTCAAATGTTAAGAATAGTATTTAAATCAATAACGTGGACGTAACAAAGGTCCGTATTACAAAAAAGGATCAGTAAGCCGAAAGATGTTTCTCATTTGCATTTGTTATTCAGCCTCAGATATGAAGGAGAAAATCTTGTTTTTAACATATTAAACTCACCCACAGAAGAAAATCCAAAGCCTCTTTTGGTTTCAAAGCTCTTGCTTTTACTTATGGAGCTAATAACAGGGCATAAAATCAAACACATTATTGCCCATGCACAAGGAGCTTTAGAAGGGATAATCTAGACTAGCGACTGGATTAAATCACGTGTGCTGCCTCGCATTATTTTACTCAACCTTATCTGAAACCCCAAAAGCTGAAGACGTCCCGGGTTATTTGGTGAGTGACGGGTTTTACATGATGACTTGAGGGTGTCTGATCGTCCAACAGCATCCAAACCACTTTTCTGAAGGCTGACCTGGGAAGGTTTGTGGTCAGTAATGTTTGTAACCTTCTAAAACGGACAATTACGTCCACTTTAGGGCCAATCTCTGAACCTAGTGGATATCGTCTGATGATGACTGGGGCAACGACCAATGTTTCAGGGTTTCCGAAGGAGATATCCGGACTTAGACTCTGATTAGCACCTTAATGCGTGAGAAAGGCTAGAAAGTCAAATTCCAGCCAATCTCTATAAACACATATCAGCATATGAAAGCAGATACATGTTCATAAAAGCTAATAAAAACTTCCAAACTTCCAAAACACTTCCAACTCCAAAATCTTTGTCCATACAGATTCTGCATTAATATTCACGTTTGTTTATAGAGTTTAACTTTATGCAGCAGTTAGAGTGCAGATATGTGACAAGAAGCCGGGTTTGATCCTGGATTTATTGTAAGAACTGGACACGTGACTCAAAAGGTGTTTTCGGACTGGAGGAACTTTTCCAGAGGTCAGTTGGAGAGAAAGTTTGGGAAAGTTTTAAAAGTAGAAAGCTTTCATGGTATAAAAATTCATAATACCTGACCTTGATTACAGTTTCAGGTGTCCTCTTAACAGTCTTTTTCTGTGGTCTATGGGGAAATTATTTTTGGGGATGTTTCTTTGAAAGAGAAAATGTTCTTTTGTAATTTGGGTGAACTGATCCTTTGGTACTACAGTAATGCATTTAACACCCAGACTAAAGCACTCTTTAGACAGAGGGAAGAAGCTGCAAATTCAATAGATTAAAATCTTTTATTGACTTGGTCTTTCTGTGTTAACAAAAGATTATACTGATCTTGAGCCAACTCCACTTTTTCCACTGCGGTTCCAGATTTCTACGGCGTACTTTATCCCGGTCTTTTATCAAGTGACTAAAACGCCGTTGAGTTCACAGCTAAAGAATTTCCAGCACGGGAGATTCAACTGCCTCCTTTGTCACCTACTTATCCTGCGACCATCAGATGCTTTGGCATCCTCCGTGGCGATACTGAAGGGGTATTTGGTCAGTGGACAAAGAACAGACACAGGATTTACTTGCTTAACTCTGGAATCTCACACAAACATTACTCACAAACTAACACGCTCTCTAAAGTCCTTGACAACTCCAATCGTACCTGATTTAAAAATGAGAGCTTTGTGAGCTCTGGTGTCTTTTTGGTGTCGTTCTTGCTCTTTAATGAGCTTCTCCGTGCCAGCAGTTGTGTCTCGGGTGGCTTTTTTTTTTTCAGGAAGGATGGCATGCTGTATAATTAATGTGCTGGTGTTGAATTCACAGCAGGGAAATAGTGCTGATCGCTCACCTTTGAGGACGAACACTTGCTAGAGGATACAGAAAGTGGAGCACCGTGGAAGAACTGTATGTTTGTGTGTCAGGTCTGAGGAGAGCAAACTCGATGATGTAGCTGTGAGGAGACGGGTTAGTCCTGGTTTGGTCGGGTCAAATGAAATATATAATCCTTGTAAGTTTTGTCTTCACCAAGTCTTTGATGAAGAGTGAGACACACTAGATGTGGCAGGTGAAAAAAGAGATCTCTAAATGTTTCTTCTGACTCTTCACACACAGCTGGATGTGGCTGAAAATGTTACAATACTTGTGACATAATGGTACCGGATTCGGTATCAAAACAAGCCACACTAATGACGGTCCACCACTTCGTTCCAGGCTAGAATATCTCAACAACACTTCCATGGATTTTTGTACAAACATTCATAGTTCCAAGGGGAAGTCTCCCAAATACCTTTGTTAGGAGGGCTTCATTACAGTAATTACTTCAATACGTCAATGAATAGACAATAAATGATGGTGGTAATGATTTATTGAAGTTAAGTACTGATCTGAATGTACAGTAGTCAGACATTGCATAGAAAACTGTTTGAACTCAGTGACCGCCTTCATATTCCAAAACAGATTTACATGAACTGACTGGAGAGAGGTCAGACACCAACACTGGTTCTGTCAGCTGCTGTGACAAGTACAAGTTTTATAAAGACATCCTGTGCAAGGACAGACAGAAAGAGGGCTGTAGCTACCTTCGAGGACAGAGGTCATGTCCTATATTTGGGGGATGTGGGGGGCGTTTGGCCCGCCGTTACCATGTGCAACTTTAAATTTGATTTGATTTCGTCAACATTTGTTTTGAATTGTAAACCTTGTGCTCCACAATTTAAATGAATGTGGATTTTATGACTTTATATAATCAGGATTTTGTTTCTTCTGACAATGAACTTCACCGTCAACTTTGTTTTAATGGTTCCTTCAATTTGGATGTCTATACTTATCAAAACTTCACGTAACGTTGTAACTTCACATACTTACTAATAAGGCTACTGGTATGGATGTGTATCAAGAACCAAGACGGTACTGGTTCGAGTGGTCATGATTGAAATACTAATGACAAATAATACTGCTATCTGTCTTTATCAACAGCTATCAGGGCAAACAGTGTTGGCTCATGTTACTAAGTGTAATCAAAATATAGATAAATGTAAAAACTCAGGAAAGAATGTAACATTTCTGCAAAAATGTAATAAAACACAACTGCTGAATCTTTCACATCTCTTCATGTGTTACGTCCCGGTGCAGAGTAAAGTCCTCGTTGTGCTTTTTCTTCCTCGTTTTCTCTCCAGATGCTAACAACTTGATTGGTTTCCACCTGCGGAGTCGTGGTCGTGCTGAGATTAAAAAAAAAAAAAAACTGGACAAATGACTCGGGGCAGTCTGAAAAGTTCACGTACTCTTTTGATCTGCTGAGCTGTTGTTGCACTGCATGAGAACTTAGTTCACAATATAGAAAACGGTATGTGGCGGCAGGCTGAGGGCATTGAGTACGCTGAGGTAGCCTTTACATTCTTCATGACACGTAGGCAACTTTTCTCAAGGGACTCTAGGTTTTCACAAATTATGGCGAGTAGCATCAGTAAAAGTATTGATATCAGTAAAGATATCCCATCATTAGCTGATCAAAAGTGAAGAATATGACAGAATTTTGTCTCAATTTTTTGGATTAAAATGTTAAAAATCAAAGCTGACAGGTGACCCTCTGTTGGTGGCAGGTTGGTCAAGTCCTCCAGGCTCAGGTGGTGAGAAGATGAACACACACCACACAGGTGGAGGTATCACTGTGGGTTAAATGTCAGTCGATCCAAACCATATATACCTACACACCAAACGTTTGAGATCAGTTTACTCCATGTTTGTCTCTCCCAAAATCTGTCTTATGGGGCTGTGATTTGGAGGCCAGCTGCCTCTCCCACTCCTGCTCCACAACCTTGTAAAGCTCCATAGTGGCTTTGGCATCCTCCACAGAAGAATGGCCCTTCCTCCCAGTCTGAGGACACAAGAGAGAGGGCCGAGTTGGACGTCAGCTACATTTTTAAGTCATGATGACATGAACGCAGAAGAATTCCTTCCTTACCTGGATTTCACGGTTGAAGATGGCCTTGGTGAGCCTCTTCAGCGACGCACACTCATTCGCGGGAAAGCCGGCCTTCTGGTTGAGCAGAGGGATCCGAGACGTGTCTCTGGTGTGGCTACCGGGGTGAGAGTAACTGAGGACCTTGAAGTCGTTGTGGATGGCATGGCCAATCACCACCTTCCCCACGAGCAGCCGCAGGATCTGCCAACAGGAGACATTCGCTTGGTGAACTCGTCAAGTTTAGACAGCAGAAACTGTCCAAACATCCAAACTGGATGTGACTGGATATGTGTGTGAGTTCAACTGAAGTGTTAAAAAACGTATAACTACTCGATAAATCAGCCTGTAAATGAAGAATTCAAACACAAATAAACAGACTAATTGTCTGCATTTGATATTTTGTCAGTGGACAGTGGAGTGATGTGATTTTCAAATATTAGCATGCGAGCCTACCCCGATGTGCTTCATCATGTTTTATTCATAGCTGTGCTGCATTATTAATAAAGTTTAATTTAAAGTTTAATCATTTTAATTAATATTGAAACAAATATTAGCACCACCTCTTTTGGAGATTGTCCTGTTCACCTGTTTGACACTGCGGCAGTTTAAACAGCTGTAAACCAGATGTTTCCCAAAATAACTTGAAGTGTTCAGAACCACTCTGAAGCTCTGCGGCTTTTCTTGCAGTTTCATGGTAACAGGGATTTTATTAATACTAATTATCGATTATAATTATAGAGCACATTTCAGTTTAATCACATAATCTAAATATTAAATGATTAATTGATAATGTAATGGGTAGCTGTAGCTCTAAACTTGGTCATTAAGAATGAACACCATCGCCGGCGACCCCTGAAAGCACCTCGTATTTATTAATTAGGAATCCCATCCTGAGAATATTGTCCCCAAGCGACAACCTCCATGGCTGTGAAGTGAAGCCAGTGCGGAAGTGCCAAAAAAGTCAGTCCTGCCTCTTCCAACATGGCAGACAAATCTTCACAAATCTACGGCGACTTTATACCATCAGTGATTAACAGGTGGAGAAGAACAGCGGAAACATGTTTTAATCTTTTACTCACCTCCTTCCTGGCCTCAGCGTATGGCGTAGCATTGATGAGGTCACTGCGCCGTATGCCGCTCCATCGGGTGCGGTAGTCGGTAACAGGCATGGAGGGTTTGATGAACTTATCGTAAACTACATCTCCTCCATAGGACACTATACTGCAGCGTGCGAGCTGGTTGATGCTCCCCTTTGGTCCCGAGCCCACCATCTCACAGTCAATGGCGAGGTACTTTGTGGGGATTCCTGTTGGTGTTTGCGTATGGCTGTTGGATAACGAGGAGCAGCGGGTGCTTCCTGCATTCACGGTCACAGTGGAGGAAGGCAGGCTGTGTGCGGACGTGGAAGGCCGGGAGCTACAGTGTGAGGTGCTGGCTACGCTGCTTGGAGGACTGTGTGTTTCTGTGGAAGTGGGTGGAGATGGATGATTCCTGATTGCTCCATTGTGGCGTTGTGGTGGAGCTTGTCTGGACTGTCCCATTCTGTGGTTGTATTTTTTTTTACCTTCCACGAAGCCCGCTCGCTCTAAATACGGCATCTTTTTACGGGACCTTTTGTTTTTCTTCTTCTGTTTTTTCGTCTGTGCAGGAGAATCCACGCACAGGTTGATAATTATGTCCGACATGGTCGTGGTCGCAGCAGAAATTAAAAACGTTTCCTGAACACCCTTTAAGATAAAACAGCTGCGTAGCTCTCCTTACTTTGACTTCCTCAACAGATCTTCATCAATAGTCCAGTTTGTATCAGCTGAGACCAGTTTGGAGGCGTCATCCTGCAGGACAAACACAGTGTTATGGACTTGAATTCATAACTATCTTACATGAACCAACCAGTTTGCTACATTAAAAATCTGAACACTAATTTTCATTCATATCTTTGGAAAATTCTGCTTTTTCTACAAAAGTTTGAATCAAACAACCTAAATTTGTGTTTAGAATTCAGTTTTATGAACTAGTGCAACACACTTTTACTCAAGTAGTGTACTAAAACAGTAAATAGGGATATTTGTACTTTATTTCCATTTTATGCAACATTATACTTCTACTCCACGACATCTCAGACACAAATATTGTACAGTTTACTCTACTGATAGTGGTAAACTGAAGAATGAAGCGCTCCTTCATGTGTTTAGGTGAATAAACTGTTTAAAGCCACATCAACCAGCCATCAACGCGAAGCTGAATACTGTTTTTCTTATGAAAGATTTACTTTTTAGAGAGATGTGGCTCTCACAGGACCAACACTGCAAACATATGAAGCTGTCAGACTCTTTAAAACCAGCACAACTTCATCAATCAATCAATCAATCAATCAATCAATCAATCAATCAATCAAATCTGTGGGAAGTCTGTCTTATTTTAGATTATATAAAGTAATTTAAGGTGTTCGACCTTAAACACCTACAGCAGTAAAATCCAACACCAAAGCAGCAGTAATATTCATGTAGAAACAACATATATGATAACAAAACCCTGACATGGACAGTGAGTACTTTTACTTTCGTTTCATTGGTAAATCCTGCTGATAGCAGTTTTACTTTAGGTGTGGTGTCACTACTTTTATTCAAGTAAAGGAGTCACATTCAGGCAACAAGCATTTCCTCTCCAACAGCTGTTTAAATATGTACTTATAACTCCATTAATGTAGCTTTAAGTCATATTTAACAACCTAACACACACTGGCTTCGCCTTCCACACTGGTGTATAAATGTTTAATAGACTACTGGCTCATTATTGTGTACAAACAAGTGAAATGCAGCTCATGTCTTCGTTGATTTTAGCTCATAAATCCATTAAAAGCTGTTAAATGTGACTCCTGTTGACATTAGCTGTTTACGTTACCTGCCAGCTAACCCTAGCTAGCTCACGCTAACTGCGCCGTTTCCGTGGTTACCGTTGGCTCGATTTGTTCGTCTATAAACGGGGAATTCAGCTGAGCGTGTTTGTGGACATGTGTGGGTTCATATCGAGAGGTTAAAAAAATAAAAAAAATCTCTTAAAAAATAACTTTATGAAAGATTTAAAAACCAGACCTGCAGCACACTGTAGACCACGCGCGTCTTCCTGCCCACAACAAACTATCAACGTCCGGGTCATGCTGCCTTCGGGGACAACCAGAAATGTGTGAATAATAGAAACTTGTACTACCTGGGCACATTAACTGTCTCATATGGAAGTTTTGACTTGATTTCATGGAACATAATCCAGCTATATGTTGATTACTATCATAATTAATTAAAACAAAACAGAGTTGAATGCACACATTCATTTTCCTTAATAGCACAAAGTAGTGACATTACTTATAAACTTACATGAGCCGTATAAATATAACGGAAATTAAACCGATGCGTCGGTTGCAAACGAGCCGGTTCAAAGAGCTGGATCTTTTAAGTGAATGATTGGAGCTGGCTCCTGTCCACAAGCTGTTTTTTATTATTATTTTTATTTTTATTTTTGGAAAGTATTACTGTGTGCTATGTACATGCAGTGACAATAGCTTTCTTATATTTATTTTTTATTTTTTTTATTTCTATGCTTACGTTTTTATAGATGCTCTGTAAATGCAATGAAAACAAATGGCTACAGCATTTTATTGGTATTAGAAAACGTTTACTTTTAAATATTTAAGTACAAAGAATGTATTGAATAATATAGTGTATACATATAAATCACAAGTCAAAACAGTGCTAAATTTGTCTGAATTATTAAAGGTAAAAGTGATAAAAACAAAGAGTCATTTGGGAGCCGAAAGAGCCGACTCTTCTTGGTGAGGTGAGTCAAATGATCCGGCTCCTAGAAAGAACCGAATTTCCCATCACTACATTAAACTAGAAATTACGGGGAGCACTTGAACGCACCGACGTGCTTACATGTGAAAGTTACATTTAGCCTAGCCGAGCCAGCTAAAGCGGCTAACATTAAACGCAACATTTGAGCGTTTGTGGAGCGAAACGCGCCGAATTTACGTATTAAATGTCGATTTTAAGGACTCTGTGAGTTAGTAACCGTCTACGTATTTTAGACACACTTCGTCTTAACTGGAAAAAAAAAAGCGTCAGCCTTCCAGTCCCATGTCAGTTGAGCTGTCAGAAGGACGAGATGTGGAGATGTTTACATCGAGCTTCACAGCTGATCAAGCCAGACAGCTGTCCAGAAGACTCACCGCTCTCCTGTCTCAGTACAGCCACCTGTCCGACTCCTATATAATCGTGCGTATTGATGGCTGACTTCTGTTACAGCTTCCAGTTGTTGTGTTAAAGGAGTGAATGTTGTTTTGTGTTGCAATGGCTCCTTACATTTCCAGTCTTATTCTTTATATACATACAAGTGTTCATCTAAACCAGCTGTTTTTGTGATCACTGAACATAATCCTCCTCTCCTCTTGTAGTTTCTCTGATAACTGTCAGTTTGTTGTGGTTTTTTTCATGTAGGAGTTCTTCACTGAAGATCTCTGGCACACATTACCCAACACCTGGCAGCCTGTGCTGCAGGACCTGTCCTATCCACAGGTTGCAGACCTGTTACTGGATGTTAAACATGAAGACAGGAGGTACTGCTGGACTGTAATCAGAGCCTTTACAAATCTTTTATCCAGAACAAAAACAGGAAAGCAGCAAACATATTAAATGCGTGTAATAACTAAAGAGTTTGTCGTTGCAGATATCCTTCCGTGTGGCCGCTGTCACTGTTGGCCTTCCGTGCCACAGCTCACGCTCTGGCCTTTCCCAGGGAGTGCAGGCAGGATCGAGGCAGGATGGCCGGCTCCGTGAAGCCTGAAGAGTTCCTGGAAAACGAGAGTCAGAGCTCACTGCTGGGACACATATTCAGGAAACACGTCAAACCCAAGAAACAGCACGAGATCCGCAGGCTGGGCTTGGTACAGGATTGCTTATTTGCTACGAACATGTGCTGAGAACGTGGATTTGTTTTTAATCTGTTTCTGTTTGTTTTTTTAATCCCAGCTGGTAAAACAACTTTGTGACCAGACGGACTGCAGCAGAGTGGTGGATGTCGGCTCCGGACAGGTATCATATCCAAGTATTACCACACAGAGGGTGTATGTTGTATGATGTATGATGTACTAGATGATGGTAGAAGCTGAGCTATGCACTGCTGTGGACGGGGTCAGAAGAAAAATGTGTTTCAGCTGCATCACACATCTAGCACTGAGAGTTTTCCACCGCTCTGCCGTGAACAGGGTCATCTGACTCGCTTCCTGTCCTTTGGGCTTGGACTCTCCGTGACCGCGATTGAAGCTGATCACAACCTGGTTGCCATGGCGTCCAGGTTTGACGGACAGTTGCTGTGGGCTTTAGAGAAGGAGAGGCAGAAAAAGGTTGGTGCTTTGGTGAACGTTGCACTTCATTAGTCTACCTGTGCAAATGACACCCTGAGAGCAGAGGGAGTGAACCAAAATGGCAAAATTGTTGACGTAAAATCAAAATAATGAACTGAAAGATGCTAAAACAGAAAGAACACAGTCAGGTGATAAGAATTTGTAGCATTTTTTATATAAAAATATTGATTATAGCAGCTTTAGTCTGGAGTTTTATCTGTTTTGAATGAATCTTGCTAAACTATCAACACCAAAACATCTTTCCTCTCTGTAGAACGGCTCCTCTCTGGTCGCAGTGTCACAGTCTTCTCCCCGGCATGTGGCTGGTTGGGTAAACCCCAAGGCATCATGGGAGGCCTTCATCACGCAGCTGAGGACTGCAGATTGTGTCAGCGAAGGTCCCCCAACTCCATCTGGACCCAGCAAGAAGAAACTGCGGGGCTCTAAGCGTCAGAGATGTTCTCATGTGGTCCAGACGTCGCCATCACCTCGTGGTTCCGCAGACTCCGATCGCTCACAGGACTTTGATTTGACGTCGCGACACCATTTCGAGTCTGACGAGGAAAGCTGCTGCTCCTGTGTCCAGCCTGTCTGTCAGGAGGGCGTCCGTCCCGAAGAAAACAGCCAGCGAGACTATTCAGACTTTGTCCTGACCGGCCTCCACGCCTGCGGTGACCTCAGCGCCACCCTCCTCCGCCACTTCATCAACTGCCCACACGTGCGCGGCATCACATCTGTGGCGTGTTGCTACATGAAAATCACAACCAAAGAAAACCCCACCCCTCCAGGACTGGTGGAATGTCCCACCCCGCCAACGCCGGGCCAGGAAACGCTCCCCTCAGAGTTCGGCTACCCCATGAGCTCTTGGGTGCGGGGTTTGCCGGGACATCAGCTGTCCTATAAGGCGCGCGAGGGGGCGTGTCACGCCGTCGAGGACTACGTACGGAGGCTTCGGGAGGAAAGCGAGCTGCTGAGGACGCATTGTTACCGAGCGATGCTGGAGACCTTCATCAGGGATACAAGACCCGATCTGCGCAGGGCAGGAATCCAGACCATAAAGAAAGCACACTTGTTACCATTCACAGAGTGAGTGAGGACGCGGCCTTGTGTTTTTCTTGTTCTTGATGTGTTAACTATATTTTTATTGGACTGTTATCACCTGAAAAAACTGTTTTTGTTACCTTAGAGTAGTTTTTAACTCTCTGAGAGTTAATGGTGTCCTGTCATGTCCTCCTCATGTTCCCTCCTCAGGTACGCCCGACTGGGTCTGGCCCGGGTCGGCCTGCCTCCTGAGTTGCCTCTGGACCCGGACCTCGTGGAGGCCATGTTGAAGCAGCAGGGCAGGGTGGTGGTGTACTTCAGCCTGGCCCTGCTGCTGGCTCCTGTGGTGGAGACGCTGGTGCTTCTGGACAGGATGATCTACCTGCAGGAGAACGGTGAGCCGACAGTGTCTCAGACTGAAATAAACTGCCGGTAAACTCTCTGTACTAAAGCTTCGTCTCCCTGCAGGTGTGGACAGTCAGCTGGTTCCTCTCTTCGACCCAAATTTTTCTCCAAGAAACTTCGTGCTGGTGGCTCTGAAGGCTCGTGGATAGGGAATCTACACTTTTTGTGAATGAGTCAAGATTATGAAAGTCTAGTTCTCTTTTAAACGACAAAAGGAACTCTAAGTCTTAAGATTATGTCGATTTTAGCCAGTGTTTTTAAAAATGATGAACTTTTTTTTACTGAACATTTAGAAGGAGCACACGTCCCTCCTGCAGAGGAACCCTGCAGATTTCACGGTAGAAATCTGAAGCTCTGGCATCTTGCTGCACCAACATGAACACTCAGTATATGAGACTTTTATGTCAGATTTTATTGACATCAATGCACTGCTGCATCACTAAATGTCTTCATGATGTGTGTGGCTTTTGTTTTCATGGCGTGGTTTGGTTTCTGTGCACACAAACACAACATGTTTGTGGCTTTGCATGTTTTTTTTATTTAACTGTAAAGCACCAAAGGTCAATCTTTACTGGACCTGTAGCTCAAAGCAATAAACAGAGCAGCTTGTTTTCATTTCGGTTGCATCTCATTTTGTTGTGTAACTGTAATATTGTTTAAAGTGTGTCATGTTTTCCCAGCTGATGGAGAATATGGGTGGAGGCAAAGCTGCTGCATAGAGTTCATTAAGATATTTACACACACCCAGCAGGGCTGACGGAGGTAAGATTTATTTACTTCTTTCTTTTGGCCACTCGGGGGCAGCAGAGCTCTGCACCAAGCTGCCAGACTAAAACCTGATATAATAATGTTGTTTTTGTAAAATAATAATGTTTTATGATCATCTTGTTTTTGTCTGGTAGCTTAACTAGAACTAGAACTTAACTACGTCTGTCAAATAAACAAAGTGGAGTAAAAAAATACAGCAAATCCCAAATGCTGTGGAGTTTAAGTGTAAGTGAGGATAAAACAGAAATACAGAATGGAGAGACACCACGACACTTTGCCACAATTGTTTTTGTGTTACATGTTTTTTAAATATGCAAATGATGCACTCATTTGCATGAACAGAAATGTGAACATTGGATAAGCCAGGCTGCGCCTGACACATTATTGTCATATTTAAACCTTCAGCAGACAGAGCAGCAGTCTGTAAATACAGTAATGTACAGTGATGTCTTGATCTGTGTCAACCCTTATAAATGATCAGATTCTATTTTTATTTTCAAGTTATGTCAGAGCTGTGTGTGTTTAAAATAGTTCTAGATGCAATCAATGCAGTTTTAAGAATAATGCTGAGTAACAGTTACATGTAAACACAACACAGGACAACAAATCAAACAAATCAAACATGTCCATCTTTAATATTTGAGTAAATTCTTGACATGTTGAGGGAAAAGATTCAAATCAGAACCTTTGTGAACTCATCGCAGCTTGAATTCAAATCAGATGCATCCACATGTAGCCTAATGAAAGCTCAGTTCAAGAGCCACAGGTCAGATTCGAATCCTGAGCTTCCGCAGCAAGGACTGAGCCTTCACACACTTTTTGGGGCGGCTGCTCTACCAACTGAACTAATTACCGCTAAGCCCGCACATGATCACTTTTGGTTCTGATTCATAACAAGTAATGTAGCCTTCGAAGAAGCCGCTGCTGGTCACCGTCAGCTCAGTCACCAGGGAAACAAACTCCTCGAAGCTCACACTGCCATCCAGATTCATGTCTAGGTCAGACATGATCCGGTCCACCCTTGCACGGTCCCTGCTGGACTGTAAAAACAAACACCAGAACAGATCATTACATTTTTCAGGTCATAATTCTGACAGGATGATAACAGATGCAGCACAGTCAGTACCTGCAGGTAGTGGCTCAGCTCTCCTTGCAGCAGATTCTTGAGCTCCTGACGGTTCAGCTTGAACTTGTCGCCCTCTTTTGACGAGTAGTATTTAAACACCTCGATGATGGTGTCCATCGCTGTCTCCAGTTTGCTCATTGTTGTTTTCGTGCTGATTGTCTGAGTCTACGGAGAATGACATCTGAATTTATTAATAATCAGTAGAAATCTGAGGAGGAGTCACATGAATCATAGATACAATCATAATTAAAGTATAAAGTGGTGGATGAGGTGTTCAGATCCTTTACTTAAGTACAAGTACTGACATCACACTGTAAAAATACTTAAAAGTAAGACAAGTAAAAGTACAAATGCACTTAATGTGTAATTTTACTGCTGAAGTTGGTCGAATTCTGACAAAGCATCATCTTGTACAAGCTCTTCACATGTTTTGTGTCCAAAAATTTTAATTTCTAAAGCTGTCAGTGACACATTTGAAATGAAATTTTTACATCACTACGTTTATCTGACAGGTTCATTTGATGCAAAAATGTGCGATCCTCCAGCTAACTGTGAAATCCAGTAAAATGAGCAGTCTGCTGTATTCTGTGTGTGTCTAAATCTCATCTATTATTGTTAGATATTCAAAAATCCAGATATTTCCTCTACTCACCTCTACGAAGCTGCTGAGGATGATCTGATGATGCGGACTGTCACGTCCATCCGTCACCTTTATACTGCTGCCTGTCGAGATTAAATCAGAGCCGTCCCTCTGGGTGCACCCGGGTCCTGCGTGCCTGATGTGAAGGTTTGATAGGTGTCATTCCAGGGTTTCCAGTCTAAGGTCTACTTGCACAGCATGTATAACATGACTGAGTTTATCAGTTGATTTACAGCCAACACAGCAGACAATTAATTTACAGTCATCAAATGAAGTGTAGCTGAAATATAGCCAGCAATGATAATTAATTGTATTTTCGCCCAATATAAATCAACATTTGGAAGCTTTAATATTATATAACTCTGTAGTTGTTACTTGCTGTTACCAAACTTTCTCCTTATATAGAAGAATCTGCAAGATTTTCTCGGGTTGCTCAGCATTTCTGATCTTCTGTTGGCTGTCCGACAATGGCTGGTCAGTGGTTGGCAAAATGAAAAGAAGTCAAAATATTACAAAAAGAGTTTTTCCTCTTGGCACATTGATAAACCAAAAGGCAACTGAGCGGGGTCAAAGCAGACTTAACATGTTAATCATGATGGACGTGAAGTAAGTGACTTAAAGATCTGTGTGGAGTCACGAGGAGACTGTAAACTTCCTCACATTAGTACATGAAACTGGGAGAAAAGTCATATTTCCAAAATGTCGAATGGAGGTCTTTTAATGACATCATCTCCTTCTGCAATGGTTTAATGGCACCAATTCATTTGCTTATGTTTAGTCAGGGTCACCATCTTCACCAGTGTTTATTAGTACTTTTACTTTAGTCCTCTACTACAACTCTTTTCCAAAGCAGTTTGCAACGAGTGTAAACCAGAGAGACGGGAATGGACTGAAAATGACTGATGTCTAAAAATAGTAAAAACAAGCAGAGTGGGTATCATGCAGGCAAAATCAAACAGGCAGAAGCAGATAATGGAGCAAAAAGTGAATGGGAACAGGTGTGCAGGTAGGCAGGGGAGGTCAGATGTTGGAGGGAATAATGTGAAAAAGGGTGAAAGCAGTGAGAATGTACAACCAAGAGTTGTCTAGTAGTGTGACATGCACATTATAGACATTCACGTGTATTTTTGAATTCATTTTCCGTCACCTCAGATAACACAGAGAGATGTTTATCCACCTGTATCATCTGAGGCGACACGGGGACATGGTGAGACATCTTTATCTGTTAAAACACGATGTTGATCATCATCATCATGCGTCAGGAATGTTGATCATGTTTATCCACTTATGCCATCTGAGGTGACGGGGAGACAATGAATGAGATGCTGAGACAAGGTGGCGTCTTAATGTTGACTATCATCTGTTTTAAACAGTGTCAGTCACACTCCCTGTGCCTCAAACATTTTGTCCTTTAAACATGTAAATATAATACATGAAATTCTGTGTTTACTGTGTGATATCCACCTACCTCATGTACATAAAGCAACCTTCCTTCCTTCCTTGAAGAGGAACTAGTCAAAAAAAAATGAAACAATATGTTGTTTGCCGTCTTGAACAGCACAAAAAGCGTTTACATGCACACTAATGTCCTGGCTATGATCAGGATTTTGGAATATACAGCTGACCGGCACACACAAAACATCATGGTCACTTTAGGGGGACAGAAATTCAGTGTAATGTAATCAGACGTGTTTTTAGATTACACTTTTGACAAGCGTGCATACATTCCTTTCATACTGAACAAGCCATTATTTTACACAGAAGTTTGATGTTATTTTGAGCTTGAGTGTTCATGATACTTCAATAAATAAAGGCAGATTTCTCAGCCGTCGTGCTCCTTCAGTCTCTCCTCAGTGTACCCCGGTAGGAACACCTACATTATACGCCTGTTGTCAGAGTAAACTTCACGTGCCCCTTAAAATGAATTTATCAGTGTTGAAAGGGCTGACAGACTTGACCCTCTGCCTCAAAATCCTTGTGTGTGCTTCACTCAAGTTCACCTTTGGTCTGTCCAGGTGATGCTCAAATCTGTAGACATGACAGACATAATCTTCAATCTGAGGTCACAAAAGTTTTTGTTACATAACTGACATGCACATCCTTCACACAGATATTAATCTGACATGCTCATGCATCAACTCAGGACAGGCAATCAGATATCACTTACAATCTAGACAACCATCTCCTCAGCCCATACGTGAACAACTATCACTGTTTATTGTAATAATAAGAGACTCAGCTGCCCAGCAGTCAGTCGTCCTTGCCGATACCCAGCATGACCCCTAGTCAGCCATCCATGCCAACATCCACCTCCTGGTAACATCCACCACCTTCAGAGCTTCTCCAGCTGTCGGGTCAGCCTTGTCTTCCCTGACCTCAGGCTATCCACCTGAGGTCTCCGGCTCTTTTCTTCAGTTCCCAGGCCACTTGACGCTAAATTCACCCCCAAGTTGCCCCTTTTGTCTGTCCATGCCCCGTTCTGGTTGTTCCAAGTGCTCCTCTGTGGAAAAGTTCATGTATTTTGATGCTGAGAATTCAATGAGACATGGTAAAAATCTGGAATAATATTACTGTTTATTGGAATAATCCTGTAACCTTCAGTCAGATCACACCTATAAGAAAAAATACACTATTACAAACATGTCCATACATTAGATACACTAATGTACAATGCTTAAGCTTTTATCTTTAAAAAGGGGCTCATGCTTCAGCTGCTTGCTGACAGAGAACTCAGAAACTCAGTTGGACATCGCTCAGCAAGTATTTTAATAACGGTCAAGTCTCAAATGAAATAAATAAATATAGTTTCTATTAAAGGCTGAGTAAACACATTAAGGAGAGATCTCATTACCTGTTTATTATCAAATAATTGAGTATTATCTATATTTCTTCAAGACAACAAGAGATTTATATGTCAAATAAACAAAGTGAAGTAAAAATTACAACAAATCCCAAATGTTGTGCAGAATGGAGAGACACCACGAGACAACAATTATTTTTTGTGTTACATGTTTGTTTGTTTTTTTAAATATGCAAATGATGCATTCATTTGCATACATTTCCAGCACAGAAATGTGAACATTGGATAAAACCAGGTTCAAAATTCTTTTTACTTGAAGGTTTTTACAGAGGGAATCTCTTTTTGTCACTCAGTCAGCAGCCATGAGAAAGTTTTCATCATTTTTTTATGAATCTATAAATCAGGCTATGATGATATATAACCAACCTCCTCTGTAGAAACCTTCAAAATATAGATGGAAATCAAACTGGAAGGTTTGGTGCTACTGAAGAGAAGATTCATGGCTCAGACTCCACGGGCGAATCAAGTAACTAAAAGATATTATAGTGAAACTTCCCCAGTTGATTACTTACATGAAGACAGTTAATTTTTGACTCCAAGATTTATGAATGTTTATGTTTAAATATGTAAATGTGATATCTTATCTTTAAAAGTCATGCTTCAGCTGAGAAACAGACATTCGACTCCAGATGAGCAAGAAGGTCATCCGCCTACTCTCGCACGTCTTTTCACATCATCTAATCGTCTTCATTGTACAACAACAGGATGACACATGGTGGATGTTCAGTCTTTAGTTCCAGATAACTGGAGACACACTTGTTTTTGAAAAACAAAAACTTTTTTTTTTTCTCAATCCTATTAGTGTTTAAATTGTTTCCATCCAGAAGTCACATTTATTGTGCCAGCTTTTATGCAACAACCCCCCCAGGTTACACAGAATGCATACAATCACAACCAGATGTTCTTCTAACAAAGGTCTTAAACCCTTGGATTGAATTTCTCAGAATAGGGCTGCTGCTCTGGGACCAGTTTGGCTCTCATTTTGTGTTTAGCGTCTTATTGACATGTGGCCTTACCAGTGGTCCTAAATCAGTGCCTTGTTTGTAGAGACTTCATTCGTAGACTCCTGCTCCACCTCCTTAGAGCAGCAGAGACACACTGGTCTTAAACCTCCAAAAGCTTTGTTAAACAGCTCAGAGCAGTTTGTGAGATTACTGAGAGCCATGAAGCATTTGGTCTTTGTGGTTTTGGGTTTGCTGCTGTCTCTTCAGCGGGCACATTGCAGGAGAGAGGACACCTGCAAGCCGGTAACATCCAGCTTTTGTCAGGGTTTGGGATACACTACAACCCACCATCCAACTGGAGTTTTAGGCTACAACCTGCAGCAAATCGGTCAGATGGTGGAGACTGCTTGTTCTCCAAACATCGCCACGCTCATGTGTCGCGTCGCTGTGCCTGAATGCGGCTCGGATGATGACAGCCGGATGAAACCATGCCGTGCTCTCTGTGAGAAGGTCAAGACAGACTGCGAGTCTCCCTTCAGAACGAAGCGGCTGTACTGGCCGACGAAGCTCCGGTGTGAATCTTTACCAGAGTCTAACTGTGTGCAGGTCAGTATGAAATGATGAGGACAGCATCTCCTTTGGAAGTCTGTAATCAGTGACGCTTTAAAGAAGTTTTTAGATTTATACAAGAAGACAGATACCGCTCTCATTTCTGTGCATGAAATATTAAATTACAGCAAGCAACACTATTGCTCATTAAAACCACTAATTTATGTTTCTGTCCACCCAGAGTCAAGGCAGCCCCGTTACCCCAACAGTCCCTGCAACATGTCAGCCGATCACAGTCCCAATGTGCCAAGACATGCCTTACACTGAGACTGTCATGCCCAACATTGTTGGCCAAACAACTCAGGAGGAAGCAGCCCTGGAAATACATCAGTTTTATCCACTTGTAAAAGTGGAATGCTCCCCTCAACTGAAGCCCTTCTTGTGCTCCATCTACACTCCTGCATGTGTGTCAGGAAAACCTCGACCTCCATGCAGAACGCTTTGCGAGCAGGCGCGATCCGGCTGCGGATCGCTGATGAGCAAGTTTGGATTCCCGTGGCCAGAAGCTCTCAAGTGTGAAGCATTTACCACAGAGTTCTGTGAACATGTAAGTGCGCTCTTTTTACTCCAACGTGAAGATGAGCAGATGTTTTCAAGGCTGTTTAAGTTGAAATCATATTCCACAAGGTAATTATTTAAAAAAAGGAATAGTAAAAAGAAAATGAAACCAGAAAGACTTCTGAAACAGCCAACAGACCCCTAACATACCCCGTCACAACTCAGTGTCAGTAACTTTTTTCCTCTGCACCTTTTTGATGGTGGAAATGGGGCATCTGTGTGCATCAAGTTCCCTAACTTTCTGAAAACCAACCACCTTTATGTCTGTATTCCTTTCAGGTTCCAGACTTCAGTTTTGCAGCAACAGCCCGTCCAACATGTCAGCCAATCACTATCCCACTCTGCAGAGACCTGCCTTACACCGAGACTGTCATGCCCAACTTTCGAGGCCACACATCTCAGGAGGAAGCAGGCTTGGAAGCACATCAATTTTACCCGCTTGTAAAAGTGGAGTGCTCACCTTATTTGAAGCCCTTCTTGTGCTCTGTCTACGCTCCTGAGTGCATGTCAGGAGTACCTCGACGTCCTTGCAGAACGCTTTGTGAGCACGCAAGATCCAGCTGTGGACCGCTGATGACCAGGTTTGGCTTCCAATGGCCAAACAACCTCATGTGTGAGCTGTTTACTACGGAGTCCTGTGACCATGTAAGTGTGCTTTCTTTACTCCAACATGAAGATGAACTAATGTTTCCGGGGATGCTTTTATCTCAGAATCCACAGTAGACACGGCTGACATGACTATGAATCTATCTAAGTTTTGTTTCTAAGCACAATCCTCCAGCAATGACCAAATTTTACCAAAGGTGTCGCCACAGTAAAAGAAAAACTCACAGTCCCCACAAGCCTGGCCAAAGGGAAATAGACTTGGAGTGATAGTGTCCACTTGTGTCTTGTTCCAGTACGGCGTGGGCAGCAGTGGGGGGATCTGTGAGCCAATCACCATACCAGTGTGCCAGGGCCTGTCCTACAACCAGACGATCGTTCCAAATCTTCTGGGACACACGAGTCAAAGAGAAGCGGGGATGAAGATGTCCTTTTTCAACTCGATCGTGCAAACCGTGTGCTCAGTGGACATCCGCCTCTTCGTGTGCATGGTGTACGCCCCCCAGTGTGTGGCAGGGGAAGTGCAGCGGCCCTGCAGGTCGTTCTGCGAGAGAGCCAAAAGTGGCTGTGAGGATTTGATGACCAGTTTTGGTGTTTCATGGCCAAATGAGCTGCAGTGTAACTCATTCCCAGAAGAAATGTGTGTATCAGTAAGTAATCGCGCATTGTTGATGAAATGTGAATTAGAAGAGTTCTGTTTGATAATTATTGAAATATTTTAATTCTTCCTTTTTCTTGTCTTTTTCAGGAAGACAGCAGGCCTGAGGTACGTCAGCTAACTGATTTCAGAGGTTTAATGTCAGCTCTGTACAAAAAATGTAATTGTTTACATATAATATTTATATTTTATATTGGTTGTTCCAAAAAAATTTAAAGTATATTGCTACAGTACTTAAAAGGCTCAGTGTAAAGGTGTAAATGTGGCCTAAGGGCAAATTTCTGAGTGTGCAAGAGAGTGGGAAGCCAGTGAGGGATCATGTCCTCATTGATGCACTTGTGAGTCCTACTGGTTGGTGAGTATGTGGGTGAGCCTGTGCATTAATCAGAGAGGGATAGCACGTCCATCCTGCATGTAAATCTCATCCCATGAAGCTTCTAACAGTCTGTTTAAAAAATATATTATTATTACTAATTTATTGCTCTACTAGCAACAGTGCTAGCAAATGCAGCATTGTGCAGTGAAGATGTGCAAGTGAAATTTAAACAGTTCAGGTTTCAAACTTCTGATTTCTAAATGTTTTATGAGGAAGGAAATGCATTCATCATGTTTGTTAGTCTTCAAGGATACATGTAATGAGTTTTGCTGAGTAATACAGAAAACATACAAAACTCTACGTGACACCTTTAAAGATAATGTTACTACATAATGGGCTGATCAGACTGTTGATCAGCAGAATTGTGTGAAACCTGAAGCTGCACTGTGTATCGAATCATGTGCTTGGATCATACAAACAAAGAGATTTATGTCTCCATAGCACCCCTAGTGGTTAAACCCCCTATTGCAACTTTAACTGATACTGAGGACGACCAGCAGAGATTTGTTTCTAGCCCATGCTTTGAAGCACAAACAATGTTTTAGGAAAGATACCCTAACTATATTTTATCATTTTATGTGATAAAGCTGTATATGCTATACTTACTGCATTTCACTTTAGGGTTTTCATCTTATTGCATATTATGTGAAGCGGAAACCTTTGTTTGTCCAACAGATGCTGAATGCTATAGGTCTTCTCGCTAGGCTGAATGCCGGTGGCTATTCTGTTCGTGGCAAATGTAAGTTCATTTTCCACTAATTTTAACAACATTATTTTATCATCTGAGAATTTGTTACACTCATGATTGTATTTATTCTTCCCGATTTAGCCCTGAGCCTTAAGACAGCCCACCTGCTTTTGACTCTCATGGATGTATCCTTTGCAACTCACATCTCGCTGCTAGTTAATCTGCACAGTATATATATAGCTACATCATCACATACAACGGACAACCTCCTTGAACAATCTGAAGAGTCTCTCAGCGGCAAAAACAGGAAGCCTGCTTCACAAATATTTCTGCATCTAATTAAAGGTTTATTTCAGCTTGTTGGAAACACTGTGGAAAAACAGTTTTAGTGAGTTTTTATTTTGTTTCTGTCCAATTTTTAAAGTGTGTTTTACGATTATCTAGTTTTGTCAAAGGACACTGGTGAGCAGCAGTGCCCCATTGTTTTGATCTGAGAGTGGTCTAGTGTGATATCTAGTAGCAGTGAATTTGGTATAACCTTTAACCAGCACTCTCAGGCAGACAAAACTGGAGACCTGGACGTGGTGGAGGTCTTTAAACTGGAGCACTATGTGGCTGCTGCCAGGAGGGAATATGTAGAGAGTTATGAGAGTATGAATCCGCCGTCCGTCACTCAAACCCAAATGAAAAAGGCTCTGTCTGCTCGTGGTAATATATTTTATTTTTTATTGTATAAAAGTATAAAACACAAAGATTTAAGTAAACATTAACTAACAATTGTGTTTTTATGTGTTTGTCTCTCATGCAGGCTTTGAGTTAGACAATGAAACATTCAGAGTTCTTTGGAACGAATATCAGTCCAAAGGTGGCATTGGATATGACGAGTTTATGAGAGTCCTGACAAAGCTTCAGATCCTCAGAGGTAATGGAAGTACATTTACTCAAACACTGTACTGATAGATTCTGCAAAAATACAGATTATTTTGTATGTTTTTGGTAAAATTCAGGTTTTAAATATTTCCTTCTTTGCTTCAGATCGTTTCCAGGCCCATCTGTTGAGTTTGCCGTGTGACTGCCATGTTGCCAGCTTCTCTCTCAAGCAGGTGAGTTTATATGTTTTGATTGATACTGTCAAAGCATTGGTATTTAATGTAGCAGTGAGATAATCCTCTATTAATCCTCAGAGGGGAAATTCATACTGCAGCAGTACAGATTCAGAGAGAAAAATATAAGATACAAAAGTAGGAATAGAAATAAAAATACAAACTACAGAAGAGCAATTTAACTCAAAATTACAAGACAAGATTAATATACACAGTACCCATGATCAGTTCTGTAATTAAACTAATAATAAGCAGCAAAGTCAACAAAGTAAAATACATGTTATAAGGTTGAATACACTACAACAGCTCACACCTGAATTAAACCTATAATATCCTTAGTTACTTGGACTGGAAGTGATTAAGTGAGTTGAATAATATTTAAATATTTTAACATGTGATAAGAAATCAAAGTTTTCTGAGGCATCTGTGCTGAAAAGGGTTCAGGTCGGAGTCATCTGATGACATTAAAGTGGCAACATCTGTCGCTCTGCACAGGAATGTGCTTTTACAACATATATTTCATCATATTATGAAGAAAAATACCATCTTTTAATTTTCCTATGCATCTCTAGTGCTGCATGTTACCAGTTTGTTGTGTTATTACACTCTTTTTCTCTCTTTTCAGTTCATGAAATCAGCCATAATATGAGATGACTGGACCCAGATGTGCAATGTTTTTAGTAGCTGAGCTATTTCTTTCTGAATTTTGTCAGTTTTTATGATGCTGAATGTTTCTTAAGTGTGTGTGTTTACTTCAGATGAAATATAAAATGTCATTAAAAATACACAACTACAGTAATCATTAAGCTTTTTCTATGCATTTCTTTTTCTTTAGCAAAAAAAATGTAAACATGATGGTGGATTTAAATAAAAGCAAGAAGACGGTCTGTTATGTCTAGTTTATTTAGTAGATTCATGAATAGGGAAAAGTAATACAGTCCAGAAAAAAGGAAAGGTTCAATGAAACGTAACATATTCTTGCAAATCGCTGTTATCTATGTACAGTGTATATATCCTATCTACCTTTGACATCTTGAACATACAGTCAGTAGTGTATGATGTGATATTTCTTGACTTTAAGTGGAGCAATACATACATACATACATACTCAACTCGGCTCAACTCGACTTTATTTATAAAGCCCTTTAAAGACAGCCACGGTTGACACAAAGTGCTATACATGAAATAGAACCTGAAATAAGAGACATTTTATATTGTCATAAGAGACAATATAAAAACAATAATAAATTATAAACATTATTAAAATAATAATAAAACAGAAACGGGGCCTCATGCTGGGTTAGAAGCCAAAGAATAAAAATACATACATACATACATACATGTTTTACCATAGAATAACATCATATTGGTGCTGCATTGACGTGTAATCAGGTGAATGCTGTCTCTTTCATTCCCACTCTGCTGTGAACTGTAGCTGCTGATAGCTACTATTAGCTCAGTTTGTTAGCTGTGCCAGTTCTGTGAGATGTGTTCTGGTTCCTAATTTCGAATCCGGTTGCTTCTACTTTCACTTCCACAGTGCAGTGAGCCAACTCCTTATAAATCCATGATCCATTTTGGGTTTATTCTGTCAGGGTTGTGGTGGTAACAGATCAGCAAAGAGCAGTTTTTTCTGCATCAGCTTTCTGCAGCTCGTGCTCAGAGTTCTCCACGTGCTCCCAGACTAAGGGACATGGTTGTATATCATCAAGACATCGTAGTCCTGAATGCAGGGTAGACTGGTTTAGTGAATGTGCTGTGGAAGTTCTGGATGGGGGTCAGCTTGTCAGAGGAGAGAGGGCAGCAGTCGTCACCTTGCCCTCTCCATTAGATTCCTTTTTAAGTCACTGCTATATAAACCTTTCCTTCCGACCCTACCTCCCATTGTACCTCCCTGGTCACTCATTTTTGAATCTGGCTGCGTCTCTTTCACTTCCACAGTGCAGCGCCACCCAATTCCTTAAAAATCCATTAACTCACCCAAGCGGTTTATCCTGTCAGGGTTGTGGTGACAATGGACTGGCAAACAGCAATTATTATTCTACTATTTACAACTTTCTCCAGCTCATACTGCGAGTTTTCCACAAGCTCCCAGAGTGAAGGACGTAATTGGTTGTTGTTTGTTGTTATAACAGATTACACTTGGGAATGATTCTGATTCACAAACATTTCACATTTGTTATCAATGATTAATGATCATTTCCTATATTCAGCTTCTACAAATGCAAAAGAAAAAGCCATCCAGTTAATCTTTAAGACATCACTGATATGTCTCTGGGCATCACAAAAGCCCTTTTTGTTTCTGGACATGTGATGAGCGAATCAGTTTACAGAACGTGCATAATTATCCGACATTCAACTGAGCCAATTGGTTCTGTACTGAGCCGAATATTTCTCTGCCAGAGATTTCTTTATACTATATCACGCAAAGACACTGACGAGTTAAACGGGTCCATCCTAATCCTGAATGCAGGGTAGACCGGCTCAATGAATGTGGTGTGGAAGGTCTTGATGTGGGTCAGCTTGTCACTCACTCTGTAGAAGGACAGAATGCCAGCAGGCCAGTCCAGGTACACACCGACTCTTTTCAAGGCAGGGATGTGGATGGACGCTCTTTTGTTACTGTGCAGGGTAGAGTAACCTTCATCAGAGCAGCACAGGCTCCAGGACTGATCATTCCTTCCAAGACAGCAGTCGTCACCTTGTCCTCTCCTTTTGATTCCTTTGTAAGTCACTGCGATGTAAACCTTTCCTGCCCACTCTACCTCCCAGTAACAGCGACCAGTCAAGCCATCTGTACACAGCAGCTGTTTCCAGTAGTCAAATCTCTCTGGATGATCAGGACATGGCTGTGTCTCTTTTCCTGCTGTCACCTTTCTGTTGTGGTCTGAAAATATCAGTTTTCTGTTTGCTGTGTTCGTGTCCAGTGTGAGTGCACAGGCGTCTGATGGAGTGAACAAAACAAAAGACAGCAGCAGTTATTACAAGTTATTGACAAATTATTAAGTAAAACATGAAAACAATGGGCTTAAAAACACACAGATGTTGTATAATATGCTGATGTAAATGTATGAAATAAAAACCTGAAGATTGTTTTGTCAATCAAAACTTCTCATTTAAAAAATAAAAAATAAAAAAGTACTTACACTTCTGCAGACCAGGTTTCATTGACTGTGCTCCACCATTGTCTAACCTGCAGAAACAGTCCAATCAGCACTTAACAACTTTAAAGAAAAGTTACAACAGTGTCTGTCTTCACTTTTTGTCTGTCCATACCTGAGAGTGTCCAACCTCCAGGTTGGATCCTTCAGTCCATCAGAAAGCAGCTTCACTCCTGAGTCTCCAGGATGATTGTAGCTCAGGTCCAGCTCTCTCAGATGGGATGGGTTGGATCTCAAAGCAGAGGCTAGCGAAGCACAGCCTTTCTTTGTGATCAGACAACCTGACAGCCTACACACACACACACACACACACACATTAGACATGATTTTAGCATGATTTAAAGTATGTCCAACAGGAGACATAAGAAATGTCCCTTGTTGGATTGGTGGTCCCCTGCTGGTGAATGTATATTGTTGGTGACGTCCACTGTTTGATAGGTTTGCAAGGACACACAAAAATACACACAGTATTTATTTTTAACTACAGTTACTTGTTACTGCTTTTGCAATCCCCTTTTGTAAAAATAATATCAATAATAAACCTGAAATCCAAAAAATAAACCACTTTTTACCAATAGATGCAGAGAGTCACATTCACTTATGTCTCAGTGTTTGGTGTCTATCTTATTAAAAGACATTGTTGTCCCTGTGATGGCAATATATTATTAATATCATATATTATAACGTGTTTTCTTCTTAAAAGGTCATATTTTGTAACAAACTGATGAATCCTGACCTGAGAACCTCCAGAGTACAGTGTGGACTCTCCAGTCCCGCGCAGAGCGACTCCACTCCAGAATCCCGCAGGTCATTGTTACTCAGGTCCAGCTCTTTCAGACTGGAGGACTGGGAGCTGAGAACTGAGTGCAAAGCTTTACAGCTTTTCTCTGACAGATTACAGCAAGTCAGCCTAAAAAAGCATTAGCAATAGAAGGACACTGTTAGATTTTTTATACTTATATTTTAATTTATTTCATTTATAAAGTCATCTTTTAACTTACACAGCTTTAGTGGAGGCTTTGACCACTGGCAGAAGCCTCGGAAGAGCCTCCTCTGAAGCAGAGTATTTGCTCAGGTCAAACAGGTCCAGATCTTTTCCAGATGTCAGTAAGATGAAGACCAGAGCTGACCACTGACTATGAGAGAATTTACCTGTGCACGCACGGTCTGAACACAGGTACTGTTGGATCTCCTCCACTAGAGAAGAGTCCTTCAGTTCATTTAGACAGTGAAACAGATTGATGCTTCTCTCTGGAGACAGATTATCAGTGATCTTTGTCTTGATGCACTGGACTGTTTCCTGAGTGGTCTGTGGGCTGCTTCCTGTTTCTGTCACCAGGCCTCGTAAGAGATTCTGATTGGACGGTAGTGCAAGACCCACAAGGAAGCGGAGGAACAAATCCAGGTGTCCATTTGGACTCTGTAAGGCTTTGTCCACAGCACTCCGGTAGAAGGATACAAGTTTGCTTCCAAACAGTTTAGACCACACGGAAGTTGATTTTTCTTCTGACAGCAGATTGACGCCAGAGTTCATGAATGTCAGATGGACATGAAGGGCAGCCAGAAACTCCTGAACACTCAGGTGGACGAAGCAGAAGACCTTGTCCTGGTACAGCCCTCTCTCCTCTTTGAAGATCTGTGTGAACACTCCTGAGTACACTGAAGCTTCTTTGATATCAATGCCACATTCTGCCAGGTCTGATTCATAGAAGATCAAGTTGCCTTTCTGGAGCTGCTCAAAAGCCAGTTTTCCCAGAGTCACAATCATCTCACTGTTCTTTTTATTCCAGTGTGGATCTATCTCGGTTCCTCCATGATACTTGACATTCTTCAGTTTGGACTGAACCACCAGGAAGTGGATGTACATCTCAGTCAGGGTCATGGGCAGCTCTGCTCCCTCTCTGGTTTTCAACACATCCTCCAGGACTGTAGCAGTGATCCAGCAGAAGATTGGGATGTGGCACATGATGTGGAGACTTTGTGATGTCTTAACGTGGGAGATGATTTTGCTGGCCTGCTCCTCATCTCTGTATCTCTTCCTGAAGTACTCCTCCTTCTGTAGGTTAGTGAACCCTCTCACCTCTGTCACCATGTCAACACAATCAGGAGGGATCTGATTGGCTGCTGCACGTCGTGAGGTTATCCAAAGACGAGCAGAGGGAAGCAGTTTCCCCTTGATGAGATTTGTCAGTAGCACATCCACTGAGGTGGACTCTGTAACATCGGTCAGGATTCCATTGGTGTGGAAGTCCAGAGGAAGTCGACACTCATCGAGACCATCAAAGATGAACAGAACTTGGAACTCTTCAAACTTGCAAATTCCTGCTTCTTTTGTTTCAGTAAAGAAGTGATGAACAAGTTCCACCAAACTGAACTTTTTATCTTTCAGCACATTCAGCTCCCTGAAGGTGAATGGAAATGTGAACTGTAGGTCCTGGTTGGTTTTGTCTTCAGCCCAGTCCAGAGTGAACTTCTGCGTTAAGACTGTTTTCCCGATGCCAGCTACTCCCTTCGTCATCACTGTTTTGACTGGTCGATGTGTCTCAGGTGAGGCCTTAAAGATGTCTTCACATCTGATTGCCATCTCCGGTTTGTCTGCTTTCCTGGATGCTGCTTCAATCTGTCTGACTTCATGTTCATCATTGACCTCTGCTGTCCCTCCCTCTGTGATGTAAAGCTCTGTGTAGATCTGATTGAGAAGGGCTGGATTTCCTGCTTTAGAAATCCCCTCAAACACACTCTGGAACTTCTTTTTTAGGTTAGATTTAAGTTTACGGTGCCACACTGCAGCAAGAGTTCCTATGTGGAAAAACAACAAACATTGTATCGGATTGAACAATCATCATTGGATAATGATCCTAGTATAGAGCTGTCATGAGGCTCAGGGTTGGCTTGTTCCACCAAATTTTATGTAAGTAAATGTGTATGCCTCAAGATAAGTCATTATTTATCTTACTGTATATCTATATACTATACTATATACTATATACTATATATATACATCAATTAAAAGCCTCTTACTGTTCTGCAGAGAGTCAGCTAAGTTCTCCTGGTTCATTCTCCTCAAGAACTGTAGTGTGATCTTCAGAAAGGCCTCTCCACTGCTCCTCCTCTGCTCTTCCTCTTCACCATAATCAGCCTCCTCATCCTCACATTGGCCGTCTAAGCATTCTGAGGAATTTTGACTCAGAAGCTTCTTAAATTTCTTGAGCTCATTCTTCACAAAAGTAACAATGTTCTCCTCAAGAAGCTGTAACAAAAAAAAATTAAATTAACTTTTAACAATATGTACTGAAAGCAACATTATATAACTTTTCTACCTTTAAAAACAGCCTCACTGTCATTTGCACTATGTATTTGCATGGTTTGTATATGGACAGCAATTTCCCTGCATTGCACGTTAAATGTAACAACAACTCCCTGGAGTACTTTGATTTGTGGCAGTTACTAGTTAAAGATAGGTTCTACAGTACGCACCATAAATATGAAGTCCAGTTCTGATTGATAGTCACTGAACTCCTCTGATGTCTCCTGGTGAACTCTGTGGAGAAAACATGCAACAACAGCCAATGTTTCAAGAGTTTCTTTTGTAGCAGATGTTTGGAAAACGAGTAACAGATCCAGGCCTAGACTTCCTCTGCAGTCCGATTAGCTCGACATTGATCTAAAATCAGTTGTGCTCAAAATTGTGCTAAAGTCCTGTTCACTTACTCAGAAATTAAGTCTTGCTGTTTAAAGGCAGTAGAGTAATCCATGGATCTGCCACTCTTCAAGGACACACAGCTTGGTACAGGAGAACCTTCTCTTTCCTGTTCAGACCTGGAAGAAAATGGAGCAATGACAAAAAACAGATGGACGTATTTGGAACTCAATGACTGTGCTGTGTGTATTATGTTGATATAAAACATTGCACATAATATCATTTGTATTCATAACACAAGGCATGGACTGTGTCTGGATTGACTTACTATTCTGTCTGCATGTGGACCAAAGTCTGGACTGTCCTGTCCTACACACTGGACCTTTAATAGAAAATATGCTCAAAAGTTATGTTCACTTACTTAGAAATTAAGTCTTGCTGTTTAAAAGCAATAGGGTACTCCATCGATCTGTCACTCTTCAAGGACACACAGCTTGGTACAGGAGAACCTTCTCTTTCTTGTTCAGGCCTGGAAGAAAATGGAGCAATGACAAAAGACAGGTGGAAGTATTTGGAGCTCAGTGACTGAGGTGTAGTGAGAACCTGGACTTATAGTGCGTGAGGTGTATCTGGTCCTTTTGTGGTAAAGGATGAAGAAATAGAAAGAAAGGAACCTTATGAAATCAAAGTACCGGGTGCATGACATTTAAGAATGATTAAAGATTTTAAAAAATGAGTACAGATGGACACGGTAGAGCTGTGATTATTAAAGACTGTGCAGGCAGATTTGAATAAACAATGCAACAATGTCAGTAATGTGAGTATTGTCATAGAATAAACATGGAGCAGTGACAAAAATAAACTAGCAACTATACCCTCTGTACCCTTTACTATACCCCTTAAAGAAAATTTGTTTGCAAAAAGTTATTGTGACTTACTTAGAAATGAAGTCTTACTGTTTAAAAGCAATAGGGTACTCCATGGATCTGTAACTCTCCAAGGACACACAGCTTGGTACAGGAGAACCTTCTCTTTCCTGTTCAGGCCTGGAAGAAAATGGAGCAATGACAAAAGATAGTGTAATGGTAAATTCAATTTCTTTTTTCAGCCACTAGAGACACCCAACCTTCCCCTTCCAAACACAAGACACCAGGTCCTTTTGTGTTTTTAAATTGTGATGTCTAAACTCAACTTTGCACCTAAATACAAGATTCTGCAGGATACCTCAGGTGTAAAACACACCAACGGGGTTCGGCACCGATACCTGCAATAGACAAAGGTGTGTGAAAACACTCCCTGGGAGGGCTGGCTCCTGCAGCAGACAAAGGGATGTGAAAGGGGGGTTCCTCGGGTATAAATGTTTAGGTCTCCCCATGCTTGGGGTCTTTCTTCATCTTTGACCGCTTGCATGTTGATTGACCTTTTCTTAGCAAAGAAAATAAAAACCTTGTCGGCCGGCAGAAGTCTCTATTTCATTCTTCACCAGTAGCACAGAAATTTCCACAACAACAGGTGGACGTATTTGGAGCTCAATGACTGTGCTGTGTGTATTATGTTGATATAAAACATTGCACAAAATATCATTTGTATTTATTACACAAGGCATGGACTGTGTCTGGATTGACTTACTATTCTGTCTGCATGTGGACCAAAGTCTGGACTGTCCTGTCCTACACACTGGACCTTTAATAGAAAATATGCTCAAAAGTTATGTTCACTTACTTAGAAATTAAGTCTTGCTGTTTAAAAGCAATAGGGTACTCCATGGATCTGTCACTCTTCAAGGACACACAGCTTGGTACAGGAGAACCTTCTCTTTCCTGTTCAGACCTGGAAGAAAACGGAGCAATGACAAAAGACAGGTGGGTGAATATCTTCTTCCTTTCAACAGTACTTTTCTGACTCGTGACAGTGGACTTACATTGAGCTCTGGTGTCAGCACTTGTTAATCTTACCTCTCAGGTTCAGTCTGGCTGTCATGTGTGGAGGGTGGGACGCCCTGATCTTCCTCCTCAGGCTGATGCATGGTAGACTGTACACCTCCACAGAAACAGAAGCCGAAGCTGATTGAGAGAATGGCAAGTGTGCAAAGCTGCCATCAACGCAAAAGTTGGCCACTTTGAAGAATATAAAATATAAAATCTTATAAAAAATTGCTTTGTTTACACTTTTGAACAGTACTGGTCTAACCATTAGGAGCTATATGAGGTTCAGTATCTTGCTCACAGGCTCTCTGGCTGACGACCCTGTGATTAATGCAACTCTAATAGCTAGTCCAAGTTGTCTTTGTCATCTTTGGTGCCAGCTCTAGAAAGAGGACAGTCTGTCCCTGACTTACTGAGTGAGTGATGAAGTTAGACCATTGGTTGGACCGTTAGACCATCGAGTGTTGGAGTTTCCTCATTTGCCATTGCTCTTTTCACTGAGATTCATTTTCATTAAGATTCATTGCTCGCCATCGATCAAAGTGGATACTTGAGAGAGTCCTCAAATATGACTTCATGGGGGGCTTCCACTGCAGGGTGCAAACAGTCTTCAGTTACATCTTCGGTGGGCTTTTATAAGAACACCTTGTGATATGAGTGGAAAGTTTTGTTCTTACCACCGCATTTACGACAATTCTTGACTCAAACATAGCTTAACCGCGCCATGCTATGCTACTACACTTTAGGAACAAATTTTACTTTTAGACTGTTAATGATTGTGATTGTAACTGGACATCTGAAATTAAAAGTAGTAGTAGTAGATTCATTAACCATAAAAATAATCATTAGTTGCAGAATATTGTGATTACTGATGTGTAAATTAACGTTGTATTGGACCAAGGTGGAGCTGATTTTAACTACTTAACTTGGTATAAAATCAAAAACATTAAATCATATTTATAAGGTAGTGGAATGTAACATACAACATGAGGTGTGGTCAGTTAGAAAGTGAATGTAAAAGTACTTACTTTAGATAAATCTCTTCTAGTAGTTCACTTTCTTCTTGATGATCTCAGTTGTCTTCCAGTTTTTCACTTTAAAAAATCAAGTTGATAAAAGAAAAAAATACTGTTCATTAAAGCAATGAAGAAAATGTGACTACCATGTGACTGTCGACATTCAGTGGCCAACACATTCTGCTTTCCTTGTGACTGCCATCTCCTGGTTACAGTCATCATGATGACTGCTTCCTTGTTCCTGTTTTAGTCACTTCTCATAAATGCCTTGTTTGTTCCTGTATCTGTAACTGTAATCTTGCTCCTGTTTTTCTGGTTCTCCCATTCCTTCTTGTATAACTTCATGTTTTACATATTCAATTTCTTTGCACTGTTTTAAAATAATGAATTCATAGGTGTGATTGGTCACATTGGCGTCATGGTAGGTGCGCTGTATATTTTCCTGTTTTTTATGCGTAAGGTTACCTTCCTTCCACGCCAAGGTTATGTGTAAGGTTACCTCCCCCCCCCCCCAATCTGTCAAATGACAGCAGACTAGGTATGAAATAAAAATGAACCATCTGAACAGAACTGTGTCAGTAAGATTATTACTTCTACAGGAAGACGAGTTTTATCCGTAAATTGAAATGTTCCGTCTCCGGTGACGAATACAACAAAGGAAGTATTCAGCTCAACATCACACAAAAGAAATGATCACAAAACGTCACATTAAGTTCAGAAACTGTTCACAGGAACACTATTTCTACCAAAGCGGCTGTTTTCCGTCGAAGTATGAACTACTGTTAGATGTTTGTTACATTACCTTTTCTGCAGTCTGACGTCTGCGTCATAAGGGCGAAAACGAAAGTAAACTCCACCCGGATATGACTGAGTCGAAATGACTGAGTCATTTCCCGCGAATGTTTTCACAGGAATGTTTTTAAAAAGCATTTGCTGCATTTCTGTGGCGGGGTGGATGAACAGGGAAGAAGGGAAGTGTTATGAATGGCTTGGCTCAGGTGAGCCAAGCCATTCATAACACTTCCCAGCTCCCAGGTGAGCCAAGCCATTCATAACACTTCCCTTCTTCCCTGTTATATATATATATATATGTGTGTGTGTGTGTGTGTGTGTGTTTAAATTATTTAACCTGTCAGAAGATAATCCCTGTAACACATCTCTGGAGTTTGCATGCTGTTGAATCTCATGCAACAAAGGGTTAATGTCCAGTAACTACCCTTGTTATATCCTGCATGCAGTCATGTTATGGTGGTGATAACATGTCTAGATGAGCTCTGTTCTCTGTTGCATTGCATTACCATATGTTATTTCATATTGGAATAGATTTGTCATATAGTAAGGAAGAGTATGACTAAGTGGCCAAATGTCTGTCTGTTTTTACTGCCTTGGAATAAGCGACGTTTTATTTTGAAAGCCCAAAGTTTGCTCGCTCCGTGTCGTGGACTACCTGCATTTGCCATACATTCTGTAATACGGGCGCACTTAAAATTTTGAAACTCAATCATAACACATGCAGAGCTCCAGCCAATCATAAGCTAAAGCTAAAGCTTTTGGTCCCTCTTGGCTCACCGTAGGCAGCATTACGACCCGACTGAAAACTCTTAAGACGGACGTGAACCATGTAACTGTGTCAGAGACAGTTTGGCAGCAGTCCGGACTTTAAACTTCAGATTACCGCTGTTAAACTAATGTGTGGTGAGTTCACGGTCCCTCTCCAGCAGCGGGAACATGGCTTCGTTGCGTTCAAAGCTCTCGGTGGTGTTGTTCCTGGTTGTTTTGACAGCTCGTGTGACTGAAGCTGTAATGAGATCGAAATTAAGCGGAGATGAATCGACCTGTGAGTCCAAAGACACCACGCTTAATTTAAGATCCACTAAAAAAACCTCCGGAGCAGCCGGGCCGGAGCCCGGAGACGCCGCGGCCGCGTTCACTGTCCCGACTCTGGATGGAGAGTTCTCCTACAAGCCGGGCACCCTGCGGGGACCTCTCATCATCCACGCCTTCACCAACAAGTCAGGCTTCCTGGAGTGCATGTGGAGCTCCGAGTCGTCTCTGACCAGCCTGGTGCAGGACCTGCCCGACAGCACCCAGGTCCTGTTTCTGTCCCTGGACGACTCCGCGGTCAGTGATGCTCTGTGGATGAGGGACCAGGTGCACAGGGTCGCCGTGCAGCACAGGTGACCGCAGAGGAGCCACTGCTTTGGGGCAAAGTGTTGAAATGAGTCAGTCTGGCGGTAGTAACCTCTTAAGTCTGTTAAATATTAATTAAGTAGAAATACAGAAGTATTATCATCAGCATGTACTGCAAATATTGAGAGTAAAATTACTAATTCTGCAGAAAAATGTCCATTGCAACTGATAAATCAGGATAAAAAAAAAAAAAAACAGAATGATTGCAATGCACTGATTTAATCCTAAAGTGCATTGTGTTTTTATAAGTTCTCCCTTTTCAAAGTCATAAAAGTTTATAAAAAAAAAACCTTAAATATAAGTGAGTTTTATTTGTAATAAACTTAAAGGAGACAGTAAAACAGGGGCTGTCCTGTTGGGTGTAAATCGAGTACCGGAGGGTTTTTAAGCAACTTAAATCAAATCACATGTTGCCAGATTTGCAGGAGCATCGGCCTAAAAATGCTGCAAAATAATCTAATATATCCAAAAGCACACAGACGAGACACTGAAAAACAGGAAGTGCAGTCAGAAAAGGGGATGTTTGGAGCCGACAGAAACTCACAAGTGTTTTAATATGAAAAAAGAAGTGAAGCTTGTGAAGTTTGTCATGTTGAAGTTGTTTCCTTGTTTTTGCAACACACTTTATTTGATCATTTTGATCCAATCTCAAACAGACTGATCGTTTTTTTTAGGGTGATCAGTATCAATAATATTTCCAACTACACACAGCTCCAGACATTTCTTAGTTCAACTTTTTGGTCTGCTTCGTGTATTTCAATGAATTCATGTTTAATTGCATTTATTTTATTTATTTAAATGTGTGTATAATTAACTTTGCACTTTGCATTGATCTGAGAATCTCGTATCTCGCTGGTGGCTCATTTAACATTTGACTGTTCAGTTTCACTTCATTTTTTTTTTTTTATATAGCTCCAACTAATAACAGAAGTTATCTTGTGACACTTTCTAGAGCAAGCCAACCGTTCCCACCGTGGGTGACGGTGGCATAGAAAAACTTCCTCTGAGAGGCAGAAACCTGGAGCAGGTGGTGGACAGTCATCTGCCACAACTGTTTGAGTTCAGAGAGAATGAGAGGAACTGATAAATATAAGCATAATGCTTCATCAGTTTTGTGCTGTCATGTCTTTGACATTAAATCTCCTCTTCAGTACCATAATTTAAATATCTCGGTATGGAGATGTGCACGAGAAAGGCCAGCAGCGCCTCCACCTGCGGAGGATGCTCAACACTTTTGCAGATGATGATCAACAGCCTGAAACGCCCGTCACAGATGTCCTTTGACTGGCGCTGTTTGTTGTTGAGCCTTGACAAAAAGAAGTTCTCTCATCTCATCTTCATGTCTCTGCAGTAAGAAGGAGGTCCTGTCCAGGCTGCACTTCTCTGCTCTGCCTGCCTTCGCTCTGGGTAACTGGATACCGAGTGTGTTATACAGCTGGGGCTGCGCGTCTCATAACTGTCTGCTTACTCAGGCTGTTTTCACCTCACAGGGTAAGAGCGCTGTCTCCTCACGGGCCTAATGTGACAGATTCTGTCACTGATTGTTGCCTGACTCACCTGTTCAGCAGAGACGCAGGTGGTGCAGGGCTGTTGCATGAACCTCTCTGATCCTTTCTGATCATGTTCCTCTCCTCACAGGGTGGAGGCTGCCTATAGTTATCAAGAGACTAGATGCCAGGTATGATTGGCTCATGGGACACTGGACTCAGAGTTTGTATCAGCTGAGGGACGCGGGCAACGGGTGTGATCCTTCGCCCTCGGTGGCGGGTGCTGTGGCCTGGGTGTCTGAGGGCGGCTGCTCTTTCTTCACTAAGGTCTGTTCATGTCAGTGATGCTGCTTCTCGCAAGGTTTGCTTCAAAGCGTGCATGTTAAAGGTTCCCTCAGGAGTTTTTGACCTCTAGTATGGAGCTGCTCCACTGATCTGCAGGTGGTTGTAACACACCAAGATATGAATCAATAAAATCAGGAAGAAGAAGCTGAAACATAGACACAAACAATGCTGAATTCAAAATACTAACTTTTTACGAGGAAATGCATTTGCATATGCTACAGATATTCAGTTTAATATGTTATGATCTTCATTAGTTGCAATCTTTTCTGTTTGTTCTCCTGTGTAGCTTCTGATTTCCTCCATTCGTTTTGTTTTGAGGCACACCTGCAGTATCGACTTTCCTTTAATATGAATTCATCAACTGTGAACTGTGCTTCCTTCCAGGTGCGGAACATGGCCAAATCCAACGCCTCCGGTGTCCTCGTCTATGCTCTTCCTGGTAACCCGATCCAGGATATGAACTGTGTCGGAGAGGAGTGTATAACGCCGCTGGGCATCCCCGCTGCCATGGTGCACCTGGAGGTCTCGGTCGCTCAGGGGCTCCAGTAAGACCTGTGCACGTCACTTTGATGCTGAACGTCCTTGTACAGATTAACTGAACACTGTTGAGACTAAGTGCTGATCCTCAAAAGTCTGTTTGCTTCCTCTTTGGTCACAAATTTAAATAATGTTTCCAAAATATTACTTCTCCTGAAATTCATCAGTGCATGCATGAATAAATACAAACAATGTTTGTATAATTACTCTCACTGCCAGGAGGGGGAGTTTTTTTCCAGTTGCCTGTCTCATTCTGGTCTGACACTTCTGAATCTGCGTTGCAGGTCTGGACAGCAGGTCTCTGTCTCCTTCCAGAGCACCCCGTCCCCATATTACTTCTTCGGCATTGACCAGCAGGGTTTGCTGGCTGAGATGGGCTGGTTTCTTTACCCCTCGTTCAGCTTCCTCAACTGGCAGGCGCAGTGGTAAGAACACAGATGAAGATCTGAAGTGGTGAAGAGACTCGACTGTAACCAGGAGATTCCAGGTTTTATCAGTCTTTGTCTGTGACTTTGTCTCCAGGTTTGATTTCAATGCCGATCTGCTGACCAAACTTCAAAGTTCTGCAAAGGTTGTTCCTGTTTTTGACAAAGTCCAAATGCAGGGGGAGAAAGGAGCGGTGGCAACAGTCGACATGCCGTCAGGTAACGATATGTGTGAGTTGGGCAGTGTCAGCAGTTTAAATGTCGTTATTTATAGCTGTATTACTATATAATCCATTTTATGGGAGGACACGAGCCATGAAGCATTTCAATGACACATTTGTCTCTGCAGGCTTGTCGGACTTTAACGTGCTGGAGCTCGATGCGTCCCTGTCCTGTCCAGAGAAGAGAGACTCGTCCTGCGCTCAGTGGGATCACACAGTGCAGCTGTTCATCTGCTGCGATCATCGCGGTCCGTACTGCAACATGGAGCTGGGCCGATGGATCACTGCCTTCCGCAGGTAAAGATGTTCATGGCACATAAAAACATGTAGATGCTTCAGTATGAATTCTTATTTTATCTGACGTGTTATTTGTTGGCAGAGGTATTGGGCACTGGCTGACAGACGTGTCCCCTCTGCTCCCCTTGCTGGACAGCAACAAATGCACCTTGACCATGAAGACGGTGCCGTGGGCGATGCCGTGGATCGTCTCCCTCAACCTGAGATTCAGTGTCAGCAATCAGACAGGTGTAAACTCTTTAAATGCTGAAGCACTTAGATTTGTTCACCTTCTCGGACTCATAACTGAGTCAGATCTGACCACACAGACGTGATACACACAATTATAGATTCATCACAAACACACGGCCATAAATCTGCTCAGAAATCAGAAAAAAGAACTTCAGAACTTGCTTGAGAATAATCACATTTCTGTCTGTGCATCTGTTGATTTGCTGTAAACAGGAACTGCTGATAGCTAATTCAGCATATTTTAATGGCACCAATGTGCCAAAATGTATAATATACATAATAACAAATATAGGCAACAAAAAAAAACGTGGCTCCAGTTGTAGCTCACAGCTGACACTTTCTGTTTACATCCTCAAATTCCCCCAGAGTTCCATAGTTCCTCATCGTGATTTCAGAATAAAACGGCATTTACCATGACAGAAAATGTATCTTTACAAGAACAGGTAGTATCACTGCATTGGTCAGAGGTGTGACAGTTCAGAGAGATGTTCATGCTCAGATCTGAACTGTGAGGATGGAGAGCTACGACTGAATTAACAGACCAGAGAGGAAGGAGCAGACTGTCTGTAGATAGTTCCTGGATTAAAATAACACAGCATAGACAAAGTTTTCATTTCTAGGAAATATTCTGACTCAGCTTCCTTATAAAAAAAAAATCCATTTATTATGCTGTATTTTCTTTCAAAAAGATATAATATAAACTAGATTAACAGCTGCCAGACTAAATAAAATAATGTCAACAAACACACAATAAGCCATTTAATCATTTTTGTGTGTTGATAAAAAGTTAATGTTTGGTTTGGTCCAAAAAAAGTCATAAAACGGTAAAAAAGTGTCCATAAAAGTTTCCCAGAACCCAAATTGAGGTATTGTCGGTGAATATTTTAACTTTCTACATATCCACAGGTGACATCACAGCTGATGGTCAAGAGGAGCTCCACCCCTTCAGAGTGATGCCGCTGTACAGCGGGGGAACCTTCGACAAAAACTACAACAAGAAGTACCAGCCAATCAAATTCTCCGTACCAGCGTCGGCCAAGAAGGTAACAGATGTGACGGTGGACAGTGACCATTTAAAGAGCTTCCTGTCCTGCCTGTGGATCACGTCAGCGGCTGTGTGTCTGCTTTCAGGTGGAGCTGTACGCCGTCATCACGGGCCACGGCAGCGACGACAACAACTGTGGAGAGTTTTGTGTCACCTCTCATCACTTCCTGCTCAACAGTGTTTTTAACAACACCCTCAGATTCGATTTGGCAGGTGAGAACGTCGGCTTCTACTGTAGGGAGTTGACAAAAGAATCATACTTTCATCCAAGAAAGTACCTTTGAGTTTCCTCTTGATCAGCTAATCCAGAACTGGACACTGGACACTGAGATTCATGAGTAATGTCTTGCACTGATTATCAGGAACAGCTCTGGGCTGCACCACGCGGGTGAAAGAGGGCGCGGTCCCAAACGAATACGGCACGTGGCTGTACGGGCGAGCAGGCTGGTGCGACGGACTGCAGGTCAACCCCTGGAGGGTTGATGTCACCAAACAGGTACATCCAACAAAGCTGCAACAGATGCAAGCTGATATGTGCGGAACTGGTTTGTAATTACGTCTAGACGACACGTGCTAAGAAGTGTATCTAAGTATCTAAACGCACATCCTGCTGTTGGTTTTATTGCTATTCTGCTGATGGACAGTTGGTGGTGGTAATGTGCAAAGAGACCAAGAGCACCTTCAAAGATATCTGTGAAATCAGAACGTTGCCTCTTCATTTATTTAGTTTCATTAAGTGTGTGTCTGTTTCCGTCCTCTTCCAGCTGGACTTGAGCGGGTCTGAATCCAACACTGTCATCTACTTCGGCTTGTTCAACGGGCAGGATCCGAACCCGCGCAGGGATCCCGGATGCATCATCATGTCTTCTTTTCTTGTCTTTTACAAATGATGCCACCCTGTAGCACTCGCATCATTTGAATGTCACTGTGATGATTAATGTTACTGAATGTTCAATCAAATCAATACATTTCTATTTTCCTACGGCTTTTTTTGACTATCTATTAATCCTAGTTCATTAAAAAGAAAAGAAAGGAGGAGACTGTCAGCCCGACAGCAGCGCGATCAGCCATTTGCATTTTCCTCAAGATGTTGCGTGATGTGCAGAAGCCTCACAGCTAAATAAGCGCTTCATATGCTGAAGATGCGTTGATCTAAGAGCAGCCTTGCCTCACTAATTACATGTAATCATGTCTAACTCGAAACTATGGGGTGAGTATTCTTACTTACTATTCTTACCAACAGAACTGCACACGTGGACATCATGCATCACTTTATATTCATTTAGAAGACGCGATGGGCCAAACAACTTCTAATAAGGGCATTCAGACTACAGTGCATGAAATAAAAAGTTTATTTGTTTAGGTTTTTTAACTTTAATGACATTTCACAGTGAAAAACATAAAAAAGTGAGACATTAAGTAGAAAAATACACCATTGAATGATACAAAGGGGTTACTTTATCTGAATAGAAAAATTAGTGGTTACAAAGTTTGTTTTATTTTTAATAGAACTGTTCAACAGTGTAAGTAACGTCACAGATATAATTTTATCTGCACTTAACACAATTAATACACACATCCCTCGGGCACATCCCTCGGGCCAACAGAGAAAAAAAACAGTACATAGCCTACCGAACAATTAAAGACCTTTTATTGTCCCTATCCAATGTCAATGTAGCTATAAGTAAAACACTAAGGTACTTAAGTTGAAGTGAACTTCGTGGCGTGAAGTCACGTCAAAATGTTTTACGAGCATGTTAGACCTTGACGCAGGTGTCTCTGCAGCTCTTCTCAGTCTTGAACTGGTTTCTGTTTCCTAGACAGCCTCCGAACCAGAACTGAGCACAGGAGTTAGCCGTGGCGTCATAGTACCACTTAACTATGTAGTCCCGGCAAGGTCCCGGATCCAGGGGGTGGCCGCAGCGCTCCGCTGAAGACAACGAAAAACAAGAAGTGGGAAATTTAACAAGACTATGAGTTTACAGCCAATAAGTGTTGTCATAAATCAAGATATTGAACAAATTAAAACTTTGAGCGTTAGAACGATAGTCAAAGTATAACCAAAGTTATTTCACTTAATCCTGAGGGGAATATAAACGTGTGTACTTCATTGTCAATCCATCTCATTGTTACTGAGATACTCAAAACTAGGGGTGGAGCTAGAGGGAAAGCTAGGGGATCACCGAAGTGAGTAAGATTCATCTTCTGGGATCATGAATGCCTATAGGTGACTTGTACAGTCATGTGGATCTCATTAATACGAATAAATACTTATCCGTCTTCAATCTCTTTTACAAACTTTCAGCAGTTACCTGATATGAAGGAGTCTGAAGGCAGCAGTGGAGGAGTTGGTGGCATCTGTGTCCTCTCCTTAGGCAGGGCCTGAGGTGGAGTAGGACGCTCCGGCCCGAACGGTCCCGTCATCACCATACGGTTTGTAGGGTCCTTCCAGTCAAAATGTGGGAGCAACTCTGTTACGGGTCTGAAAGGCTCCCTGTCAAAGTGTGGAAATCTATGAATTTCTGAGGTGGATCTGTCGTCGGTCTTGGGTCTGTGTGGAGAGACGAGTTCTCTGTCTGGGAGCGGTGCTGGAGGGCCGGGCTGTAAGAGAGCAGGGAATGATTTCATCTACTATTCCTTTATTTATCCAGGTAAGACTATACAAAGGACATGTTGTAACCCCCGAGGCAGCTCTATTTACTGTATGAAAACCAAGGTATGTGGGTGAAAGCTACTAAAGCATACAAGAAAACCTATTTTGTCACTACTGGTCGCAAAGGTGCAGAACTACATTTGCTTTAGGAGTTTGGTGCTAGATGAAAAGTCAGGGGATTACCAAACCTGTTCTAATGGGGAACTTGAATGCATGAGCCAAATCACATGGCAATCCATCCAATAGTTGTTGAGATTAACACAAATATCAACCTCATGGTGATGCTAGAAAAGTCAGGGGATCCCCAAAGTCATTGGGATTTATCATCTGGGAACCATGAATGTCTGCACCAACCTTTGTGCCGATACTTCTGGTAGATGTTGAGATATTTCACTGGATGAATGAAAAATGTGTGCCAGAGTAAAAGTAAAAGATTTATCCTCTGGGGAACATGACTATCTTTGTAATACTTGATGACAACCCATCCAATAGAGGATAGTTTAAGATATTTCAGTTTGGACTAAAGTGGTGGACCAGCTGTTGGACTGGCATTGTCAACCCCAGAGTCATGACAAATGCTTTTACACATGTAATAAAGGCTATGTGTGGCCAACAGGAGGTATAGAAATTGCTGATTTGTTCTCCTCACCACCATCTGAACTCTCCTGAAGTCTCCCGTGAACGTGGGTGTGTCGGTATCGGTCCTGTACGGAGGTTCTCGAAAGTTACTGGAGACGTCAGGGATTCCTGGAGGCAGCCTGGAGCTCGGGATGGAGCTGAACAAATGTCTTTCTCCGTCCTCACAGATACGACTCAGCAGTTTTCTTTCCAGAGCTGCAAGACCAAAAGAACATAAGTAGTACAAGTACCTCAAACTGGGTGAACTTTTATATGTACATCATGTGATCACTCGAGCAGCTCACCTGGAAGTGTTTTGAAGTCATCAATCAGGTACACATGGTCGCTGTCAGGGTCAGAAGCCATGAGATTGAGCTCCTTCTTGAACTCCTCGTACAGCGGATCGCTCTCGTTCACCACCCCGATCACAAACGTCTCGATGTTACTTCCTTGAGATTCCGACACTGCACTCTCCAGACTGACCTCGTCTCTTTTATCGGCCTGCCCGTCTGTGATGATGATGGCCACCTTCCTCACACCTGGCCGGGCTGACTTGAACACCTGGTTGGCCTTCTGGATGGCGCTGCCCGTGAACGTACCCTCGCCCAGGTAGGTCATGGAACGCACCGCAGACTTGATCTCATCACGGCTGGCTTCCTGTCTGAGGCTGACCACCACCATGTTGATGTGACTGTAAAGAACCACACCAACCCGCGTGGTGTCCCGGTTGACCGAGGCTCGGTCGATCAGGGCGTTTACAAAGTCTTTGATCACGTTGAAGTTGTCGGGCCCGACACTCTCAGAGCTGTCGATCACAAAAACGAGCTCCAAGGGGGTTTGGCGGCATGTCACACCACAACCTAGTGAAACAAAGCAACAGATGGAGGCAGGTTATAGACATAGAGGATCAACAAAAGCTGTAAATGTGAGTTTGTAGTTCCTGAACTTACTGCAGATGGATCTCACAATTTTGATGATTTCTTCCCTCTGTGAAAGACAGAAAGCACAATACATGTAGAAGTGATATATCAATCAACTGACTGCACTTCAGTTTTCACTGAAATGGGTTATACTTACTGTAAGTCCAGGCTCTCCCTTTTGTCCCGCTCTACCCTGTAATTTGAAAGAGATCAACATTTATTATTTATTCTCTCAGGAGTATTTGAATCACTCCGAAAAACAAAAGTCAGCACCAAAGGTCCGGTGGTTCCTGGCTCTCCGGATTCTCCTCTGTCTCCCTTTTTGCCCTTTTCGCCTCTGAACCCTCGATCTCCCTGCATGAGGAAGAGAACATCTGAATCACACAACAGGGCTGTGATAGAATGGGCTATGCTGACCCTTCTAACAGAGGCCTTGTAGATATGATGTCATGTTTCCTATATATTACATAATTACATATTTTGCATACATACATATTCATATATTGTTACCTTATCCCCCTGTAGACCTTGTCCAGGAGGGCCTCTGGGGCCGGTGATGCCCTGAAATCCAGGGTCGCCCTGCAAACATGGAGCACAGACCATGTCAAAGAGAACTCATATGGAAATCTTTTCTTTTAGCACAAGTACCTGAGATATGTTTGAGGATGGTTGAGGAAAACATTGCACACCAATGATACACCATAAATCGGGGGAGTGAAGTCATAAACTGCATAATGCACCCGGTTATAAACTGTAGTTACTGATAAAAGTTTTATAATATCATAAAGTCATTAGTAATATTAATTATATTTCTGAGGATCAATAAATGCTTCTATCATCTTGTCTTTCAGAGTCTGCGTCTGACAGTGGTACCTTTTGTCCCTGGATGCCCTCTCCAGGTAACCCCTGCGGACCAGGTGGTCCCGTTCGGCCAATCGAACCCTGCAGGAAGAGAAAACTGTGTCTCTTTTTCTGGATACCGGCACAACTTTAAAGGCATTCACAGGCAATGTATTTATAATAAATTAAAGACAGATTAATGACAGATTACCTTGGCACCAGTTATGCCAATCCCTGGTGGACCAATAGGCCCAGGAGGTCCAGGCAAGCCTCTGTCCCCCTGAACAGGAAACAGTTTAAAAATTAGAGCGATTTCATCTCAGAAAGAAAAAAGCGGGACAGCAGCACTGAAATAAAGTAAGTATCAATGTTTCTCTTTCATTGATGACACTGTCCTTGTTTTTCTTTTACCTTTGGTCCAGGTAAACCGACACCATCTGGTCCGGATTCTCCTATCAGACCTGGAGGCCCTGGAAGTCCCTACGACACCATGCGGAAAACATTACATGATGCAGAGTGTAAAGTGATAAAAGGAGGCTGTTATGCAGGTTGATACTCACTGGGAGACCAGGATAGCCGTCGCCTTTCAGTCCAGGCGGCCCAGCCGGCCCTGGTGGCCCTCTGTCTCCCTACAAACCAAGACTTTAAATCAGTACTTTTCATGGGGAGGAGAAACTAAGAGTAAACCTGAGCTGAACTCACTTTGGCTCCAGCAAAACCGACCCCCGGCTCGCCCACAGCTCCAGCTGCACCCGGTGGACCCGGATCTCCCTGACAAAAACCAGAAGAAGAAGCAGAACAATGAACAAACCTTGTTGCTGTTGACATTTACAGCAGCTGTTTGTTTGCACCACATGGGCTTACCTTGGCACCAGGTATACCCCTGCCTGGTGGTCCAGCACTTCCTGGTAGTCCCACATTTCCTGGTTCTCCCTGGAAAAGAAAACAAGGCAGCAAGGTGGGAAATTCATTGTGAATTTTTTGATTTAAAAATGAGTGATTAAAAATGAATGATTAAATAATAATAAAAAGACTAACCAGTAGAGTTACATTCTATAGATATTTTTAAGACTACATTTCTATGCAAATTAGGTCCTTAATTTAATATATTTTGGTATATATTTGTGGATTTATTATTAGAGTTAGTTATTATTTAATAACTATTATTAATAAATTATTAACGAGTCATTCATATTTCAATTTTAAATATCACAATTATTATTACATTACAGTCAATATTGGTACATCGCTACACCCTTAAATCCAGTTTTTGTTTGTTGTCTGTCCTCCATCTGTCATGTAATTTGTGTATTCAGTTTCCTGACTGTAGTGTACGTACCTTTGGTCCTATCGGCCCCACAGGACCGACAGCACCTGGCTGGCCTCTGGTCCCCCTTTCCCCTTTGTCTCCCTGCCAAAGTAACACAAAACTGCTGCTCATATTCCTCCAACAATACTCTAAACCATGCCATCTGAGTTAAACTTTTAGATGATAATATGAGGATTGTATTTACAAACTGATATATTAAAATATACTCATATAAAATGCCTGTTACCCTCTCTCCAGATGCGCCTTTACCAGGGGCCCCGTCGACTCCTCTTGGTCCTGGTAACCCAATCTCACCCTGCAGTCATGTGAAAACAGTGAAACAGCAGACTGGTAAGAAATACAACATTATTATATAAATTAAATAGCAGAACACAAGTTCAGGTTCTGATGTTACCTTTTGCCCGGGGGCTCCATCCTCTCCTGGTTGACCTGGTATACCTGGTAACCCCTCTGACCCCATGTCACCCTGAGAGAGGAGCATAACATGCAAGAGCATTGGTGGGGTGAGGACACAACACCTACCTCTACCTACCTCTACCTCTTTATCTTGTTTAATCTGTAAAAAAAACTGACTGAGAATGGAACAGCACACTTACTTTGGGTCCTGGTTCTCCAACACCTCTCTCACCTGGCAGTCCGGGTTCACCTAGCAGTCCCTGATTTCCCTATGGGAGTGTTTATATATCATAATTAGCATCTGTGTTTCTGAGACAAACCTCATCCTCCTCATCTTCCTGTCTTACCTTTGGTCCTGTTATTCCAATGCCTGGAAACCCTCTGGGGCCTGCAGGTCCAACTGGGCCTAGATCACCCTGCAAGAAAGAAGATTAGGTTTAAAACAATTCATCATGATCTGGCTGGTTAGAAATTGTCTCTGTCTATGAGCAGTTTTTACCTTTTCTCCTTGAAGTCCTAAACCAGGAGCACCAGTTGGACCTGGACTTCCGGGCGGCCCCTGATTGCCCTGAGGAAAGATGTTTTACTGTATGTTCATTTCAAGAAACAGGAATCAAAGTTGTCTGTGTATCGTAACAGTTTCCTCAAGTCAAATATAAATGTAACCTTTACCTTGTCACCTTTGACCCCAACACCAGGAAGTCCACGATTGCCCCTGGGACCGTCGTATCCTCGATCACCCTAAAACAAAGGAAGGAAGTGTGACATGCACAGTTCACAGTTCCGTCCTCTTTTACTGTAATTTATCTGTTTATTACTCTTTTATTCATTTATTTTCTCTTTTATACTTAATCATATTTATCATCTCCTCCATAGTTTCCTTTCCATATTCATTTCCATTAATGTTAAGATCATAATATACCTAATTTACTGTAGCATATTATTGAGATCCACTCCTTTGGCCAACACATGGTTAAAAACTTGACCCACCTTCGGTCCTGGAAACCCCTCTCCAGGTGGTCCAGGGTTTCCTAGTGCACCTGGCGGTCCTGGAGGACCCTGGAAAAAAAACCAACCTCAAATTAAAAAGAATAAATAAGACAAGGTGACAGAATAAAAAAAAAGCGTTGAGCAGCTTTGCATATTTGTGCTCTAGGTGGCGGCAGAGGTTTGAAAACTATTCCTGGAATAAGACGTGAGTGAAGTGCAGCACAGAAAACACGCTCATGTTTCACAGCTTGGCCTGTCTGTAATGAACAATAACCAGATGGAAGTGAAGGGAAAATGATCTTGCACATGTGATTTAGATTTTTCTGACTCACCGCTATGATTAAATTTCTATTTAGATATTTTATTTAAACTCTCCTTAATGCATTTACCTGATTTCAGCAAACTGATTCAGCAGTTACACCAATATAATAATACAATATAAGTTTTTATACTCACTGGTAGTCCTGGTTCTCCGATCCCAGCAGGACCTGCTAGACCTGGTCTTCCCTGAATGCCCTTTTCACCCTGTAAGCATCACACCGCACCAGTCAAAGAGGGGTGATAGTTTTACTCTCTTTCTGGCAGTTATTATAAAGGTTTGTCAGTTTCATCAGAGAAAATAACTTCATTAAAAGTTATCTTATCAAACACTCGGCTGTTAGAGAGGTCCTAAAATGTTCCGTAACTCTTCAGACGAACCAAAAAGAGAGACAACAGAGAATAAACAACTTAAGATATTTATGAGTTGTTTTGACTCCACAAAACTTCTTCATGTAAACTTCCAGACATTATTTAAAGTTCTTGTAACGGAGGAAAACACTGTCCACCCTCACCCCCTCTGAGAATACAAGTACAAATACTTCTGATTTAAGAAAGATTAAATGACTATAGAGGACATAAATATAAAAGAGTTACCTTGGCCCCTGGGAACCCGATGCCAGTGTCCCCTGGTGGTCCAGAAGCACCATCAGGTCCTCTGTCTCCCTGTGGCAAGTACATAAATTTTAAAGGTTTACATGTCATGTGCAAGCAGGTGACCAAAATCATCTACCGGTAGTTGTTTCCCTGTTTTGTACGTTACACAGTTAACATCTAAAGAATGCCATCTTACTGCCTTTGGCATCTTTTTCTTTGCTTTATATTAATAAGAATGACTCATTGTACGGCCTCGTAACTGATTAAGTACAACTTTCCTGGTAACTCTGCGTGTTTTCTGATGACTCCACAGGAACTGAGAATATACACAAACTAACCAACTCCAAGTCCAGTCTCTTCAGCCTGACTGATCCTGTCTTGTTTGTAGGATTTTAACTGCAGTATTTTATCACACAGGCTTAAACAAACATGTGTTTTCCTCATTCTGTTTAAATGCAAACACATTATAAGTGAAATGGTCTGTAGTTTTGTTTCAAACTTTTATGGAATTTGGGAAATAAAGGCCGGTCCTCTGTTCCGTCTGTAAAACTCTTGTGATGAATGTCTGAACGTTTCCTGGATGTGCCATAAATCATGTCACATTTCATCTGTATAAAGACATCTTTGTTAAAAAGCTGCGGGACTCTATGGTGATGGAGCCATCAGCATCTTATTAGCCTTGGGCACACATTTTAAAGGTCGTTCTTATATCGCCGCTCTTTTTCGCCAAAAGTGCAGTCTGACAATACAAATGTGGAGTGGGAATGTATCCTGTAAATCTGTAGCTGATCTTAAACAACTAAAATCTTTGGTTGATCTTGTTTCTGACAGACTGCTCTGTATGTTTGGCATGTTGATGGATGGAATTTCAAATCACTAAATGAAAATGTTGCCTTTCTTTAGCTCTTCAAACCTCAACGTGAACACTTCGATATTTTGGAGAGTGTGCACACGAGGAGTCGCGGGCTCTAACTATTTCTTGGTAAACAACAGCCATGACTTCTTGGCATTACTCTGAGGTTGCTGGGCAACAAGTGGAGATGCTACGCAGAAATACTGGGCGGCTGGATAAACCATACACCAGGAAATAATCCCTGCATTAACTCCCCCCTAATGAATGAGTTTTAGTCATCTTATAAGGTGTATATTTGAACGTTTGGGTTTGAGTCAGCCTGGATGTTTCTCCATACCTCCAGTCTTATTATATTTCTTAAAATATCATGTTAATCCTAAAGTTTTACGAGCTGCCCTGAGGTAGATATTCTCAGAAAAAAGAAAAAAAGTCTGAATATTATGAGAAAAATAAATAAATTTAGGAGAAAACTTGATTTGAATACATGTGAATTATGACTTTATCCTCAAAATTAGATTATTTCTCCATGATGTTGATAGATAACTGCCTTTTTTCCACTTGTTTCCCTTCCTCTTGTGTGTTTGTGTGTCTCTCTATGTGTGTGTGTTTGGGCGTAGCCACCTACATAATAATCCTCCTGTGGCGACCTGCACACCTGCTCCTCATTCATCGATCCAGCTCTTCACTCCAGTCTTCGCCAGATCGTTCTATCACTCATGTTACTCACGCCACAGCCAAAATTATTACTTTTGTTTGATCCTCGAGTCTTATTTTGCCTTTTTGTTCCTGCCTGATCGAACTCTCCTGTGCTTCAGGTCCACTGCTCCACGATTCTTCCCCGTGTGCTCGTCAAGTTGCCTCCAGTCTAATTCAGTCTAATTTTCCTGCTCCCCTTCTGGCTCAGGATTCATTCATTCAACTTCAACTATTCATTCTTCTAAATAAACTTTTTCCACCGTGGTCCAAGACATACAAGACCTGACACTTCAAATGAGAATGACAGGTGGAGGTGGTGGAAGATATGGTGGGAAATATAAGTGAGTAATGTGTTACTCTATTAATATTGTAAGTGGAAAAAGTTCTATTTATTCTCGTATACTGTGGCATTTTATTTGAATGCATTGCTGTCTGCTGCGAATGATGCCTGGGTGTTCAAACAAGTCATCGACCTGTCAACGTGAAAACACCCCAAATGTGAATGCATCTTGGGGGAAACTTACTTTAGGTCCTGCTGGGCCCTCAGCACCCATGTCTCCTGGTGGTCCTAACACACCCTGAAAAAGAGATTTAAAGTCTTTAAACAATTCATCAGTGCCACATAAAAGTGTAGTTTTAATCATCTTCATAGCATATGTTACAGTATCTATTGTTTTTACCCAAACAGCTAAAGTGATTCTCTTTATTTTGCATGAATCTTTGAGCCCAGCAGCACAAAACGATGGTGTATGAATTTAAAATGAAGCCCTAATGCTGTATAACCAAACTGCAGGTCAAAACCAACCCACCACCGCTGATTCTAAAATACAACAGGATTAAAATCAACATTCGCCGCTTTCATGTCTCTCGATTCTCAGGCCAAGTTCACAAAATAACAAGGTTATACTGACACTGTGCCAGTAGCACAGAGGAGGAAGGGCACCACTGGACAGCCAGGTCCCTGCACTAATCCCACCACACAAAGTCTGTTCCTGCAAAAGAATAATATCCTGCAAGCCTGGATTCACTGCTTTGGATAGCCACATTAGTATCAGGATTACCCATAATCCAATATTCACATTCCATTAGTGCAGAGATGAATAAGAGACAACTTCCATATTTTATGTTGGACAGAAAATGTGCTGTCTGATGTCGACGTATCGTGATGTCTGTGTATCAATATGAACAGGAGGCAGTCTGAACAGGAGTGTGAAGGATGAGAGACAGAATTAAAATATTTTATTCTGAATTTAAAAACTGATGTCGACTGGAATTACAAATGGTGAAGTGATTAAATGATCATAAAAATTATGATCTATGGAAGTTATTATTAGACTACTGCTGTGTCTCAATTTGCATGCACTTCCATACTTACACTTGCTATTTTGAGTACATAACACTTTACAGACAGAACCTTCAATCATGGCGAAATGGCAGTGTACTGTGAGTGCCCGGACGGTGCACTCATAACAGACACTTCTCACCCTCAAGGGTCGCCATTTTGGCTAAGTAGTGGAAGGGAAGGGTGGTAGTGAAAATGGCAACCGTGAATACCGCAATATACAAATGAAAGTTGTACATGTGTTTTAGATTCATATTTTGGCATTCAAATGCTCCACTCAGCTGAAACTCAGCAAAGAAGATGGAAAAAATGCTAAAATGTTGTGATCATCATTGCCAGACAAAGGTGCTTTGAGCTAAAAGCTAATATAATTCTAACATGTTGATGTTTAGTAACTATGTTTACCATATTCACTGGCATCATTTATAGCATGCTATCATTTGGTAATGCAAAGTACAACAGAGGCTCATGAATGTTGTGCTGGTTTGCAGATATTTGGTCATAAACGTAAAAAAGTATCTGACAAATTTTGACCTAATGATGGCGCACGTTTAAAGTGTTTACAAAAGTGTTTAGATGTCATCTCCAAATTGGGATATTCCACTCAAAACAACAAATGTAAACCTCAGAGTGTCGTGAGAGGAAAATTCAGGGGATCAGTCAGGAGGATTTATCTTCTGCAGACCATGAAGCTTTGTGCAAACTTTCACAGCAATCCATCCAGTCGTTAGTCTGAATCAAAGTGGTGGACCACTCACTTTTCACCCACTTTTTTAATTCAAAGTATTTTCACGATGTTTTTAACTGCGATCAGCAGCTCTATAGGTTGTCATGTTGGTCAGTCCACAAAAAATCCCTCCAGCCCTTGATAAGACTGAAATTTGGCATGGAGGTCGTGTGTTTGTACGTGAAGATGTGTAATTGTGTTCATGCCGTGGCATCGAGGTTGCTACATTTGCATTTACAATTATCACATCAGAAAATGTCCACCGCCTCACCACTTAGAGAGGTGTAGGTGCCACCTAATTGAAGCAGGACTGAGAGGCTTTAAAACAAAAAGCAGCTGAGCAAGCGTTTCAGGGAAGTACCTTAATGTCTAATAACTGTTTGAAGTAGAAGTAAAGTGAAGAAAGTACCTGAGTTACCTGCTTTTGGGGGATAAATCATCTTTCTTTGAACCTATTTTTGTTTAAAAAGCTCAAACCAAGACAGAAAAGAAGACGTCTGGCTGTTCTCTACCTGTTCTCCTTTTGTTCCTCGTTGGCCTGGAGGTCCCTCGGGTCCCTGTAAAAAGACAATTCTTCATTAGAGGTCTGTTCATGTCTGTAGTATTGATCGAAATAATGTAGTTAACGACGTCCATACAATTTCACCCTTTTCCCCGGGAGTGCCACAGTCTCCTCTCTCCCCCTGAAAGACCAAACACAAGATTAGACGCTCTTATTTACTGAGGACTTGAAAAGAACAGCTGATTGGTATGTCACTAAAGATGAATGTCACCCACCTTGTTGCCCTTGTATCCTGGCCGGCCCTGTAAAAGGCGGAACAGTTTTAAAAATCTGCATTTCATCCAATAAGAAGCATGTTACTTGTTAGTGTTTATTTTTACCTCCGGACCATCAGTTCCAGGTCGACCGTTCAAGCCAGGCTCTCCCTGATAAAAACAGACCATCTCACAGTGAGCTGCATGAAATCAGACACTGAAATCGTTAAATAGCTTCTTTGTGTTATGACTTACCCTCGTTCCTTTTAGACCAGGTGGCCCTCTAAAACCTGGATCTCCTTTTCTCCCCTGGAATTAGTAATATTTAAGTCTTGGTTAGATGCTAAAAGATGATGCAACGTATGTTTGTGATGGAGTAACGCGGAGCAAGCCAGACAGATTGTTGAAACTTCTCCATTTTGTATGTTTTATTGATTTTCAAATACTCACTGGGCTTCCTGGAGGGCCTCTCTCTCCCCTTTCACACAAACACACTTCAGCCCGTGGACACTAACAGGGAGGAAAATATAAAGTCACTGCTATCATTTACAATAATTAGTTATAGAAGTAAACTGCTGGATTGTGTTTAAAGGACTTACCCCTTCGGATGCGACTGCACCCTGGAGGCAAAAACACGAGATAAGACATGTCAATAACAGCTCAGCTACGGGTTCGTTACCACAGAAGAGATTAATGCATTTGTTTTGGTACATTCATGTTACATATTGTGTCTTTATTGCGTGCTATAAATATGAATGAAAAATGTCAGACATTTCTGGAAAGCAGAACAAGTGACGGTACTCTCTCAGACAGGCCCTGACCCCGCCGACATTTCTGTGTGTGTGTGGAAAATGCAAAGCAGATGGGAAAGCCCCTCATGCAGACACAACTCTATCGCTGAGATGTGAACCCGCTGTGAGGACAGCAAGTGCAGAAAAAGGGGGGCGGCGGGGTGATGGGGCGGGGTATAAACCCCCTGGAAGAAAAGCTGCTGTCACTCTGACAGGCTGACGTGCAGTAGATCATTAGTGCTTCTCAGACATGCGAAGAGCCAAGAAGAACTCAATCCAAGCAAACGCATTTTTGCACCTTGAGTCAAATGCAAGGAAGAGAATTGGTGAAACCAGATGGTGTAATAGTGGTATTTGATTGTGATTAAAGGCTGCAGACTCTTGAGCATCAGTAGCAGGTGGCTGAAAGCATCTTCTAGCTGACAGTCGACCACAATGATTACAAACTTTTGGGGGCTGGTGACCCCTTAAAAAGAAGCCATGTCTACTTGTGACCCCTCAATACTTATGACTTATGACCTACTACAGGAAAAGAGTCTAAGCAACCAAACTTTCCTTTTCAGATTGGTTCATTTGAAGGGGTTTTAGTTTTTAGATGCCAATACTGTATAAAGCATACATTTCTGTTTATCCCTTCACTGTAATCACCTCTCCCCCTGGAGGATCCCAACCCCAAGATGAGGAAGCACAGGTCTACCAAGCACCAACATTGATGCTTTCTTGCAAAAACACGTCTGACACTGACATTTGGTCGAGGTTGTTTGGTCAAAGACAAATGATTTAACTTGGAGCTTGCAGAGGAAACCCACAAGATCACAAAAAGGCTATAAAAAAAGGACCCAGGTTGGGATTCGACAGAAACAAGACAATTCCTGTAGCATCACATAATTTGGTTAGAAGACTGAAGTTGTTTGAAATTTCCAGCATTGACGTGTTTGGCAAAAGTGGCCAAAATCTGACGTTGCTATAAAGTTTTCAAATAGTACTTGATTCAATGCAAAACAATGTCAACGACACAAAAACTAAGATGCATTTTGACAGCTAAAGTTGAAGTTAACATCTTTTAAATTATTTCAATTATTTTGATAGTTTGAGGTTTTATTTATACAATCCATATGAAAATTAGTCTGTGTTCTTTTTAGTCCTTCATTCTCGATGTCCTGGGTTGGATCCATGGTCTACCCTGGTGTCTTTTAACTTTTTTCACCACTAGGAGTCACTAAAGTCAGAAAGTTTCAAATCCAACATACAGACAGTGTGTAAATATAATTATATCCATTATTTACAGTCATACTAGGTTAGTTTCGTTTACCCACAGGACAAAATACACTAACTGATGTGTTTCATAAAATGTCAGAAAATGGTGAAAAATGTTGGCCACTGTTTCACAAAGCCCAAGGTGACATCCTTGGTGATATCCTCAAATCTCTAGTTTTGGCAACAATAAATAAATATTCACATTTGAGAAGCAGAAATTAGAGAATTCTCCCTTTAGAAATGACTCAAAACGATTAATTTGTGACAACTAATCAACTCGCAGCTCTACAATGCTTACACGTCTTAACACCAAAATATTTTCCTAAAACTCACTTTTGGGATAAAAATCAAACTCTGCGTCTGTTGTTCCTCACGTCAACATGGGAGCCATCTTAACTGAGGTCATCTCACTTGAAGCCAGCACTCACCATCTCTTTGAGCAGCTTCTCCTCCAGCTGAGGATTGAGAAGACTTTGGACAAACTGCTGAGCAGGTGTGCTGGCGATCGCACGTAGCTTGGCTTGATTCTGACTCTGCTGGGCGATGTCTGATAAACCTACAGCGAAGAACTTTATGCCGTGACCTTTGGCCTCGGCTGCAGCTGCAATCACATCAGGGTTGCGGGGATGGTCGACCCCGTCAGTCATCAGCACTGCAACCTTGACGCTGTCCTCCAGTGTCTCGTGCACCAGCAGCTGTGAGGCGTTGGTGATGGCGTACGTGGTGTAGGTGCCATGGCCGATGTAGTTCATGGTGCTGACTTGACCGTGGAATGAATCCAGGTCTTTCCAGGCTGAGAACCGTTGCTCGATGGACACAGAGCTGCTGTACTGAAGTGCGGCCATTCGCACCCTTAGCGTCCAGCCAGGTATCTGCAGCATAGCGAGGCGTGTGCTGAAGCTCAACACGAAGCTCTTCTGCTTCTCAAACAAAAATATTTTTGCACTCTCCGAGCTGTCCAGGATGAAAGCCACCTCCAGTGAACACGGTGCACCTGTGGGAGGAAGAAACCAACAAAACCTCAGGAAAATGTAGAACTTCACAATTATGTAGAGAAAAGGAGGAAGATCTGAAGAAGGCTGCAACTACAAATTCAATTTGTATTTCAGTAGTTGTTGTCCAAATAATTTAGCAAGATGCTGTAATGTTAAAACAATTACTGGATTTACTATTAAGCTGTTGAATATTGAATATCTTTCATTTGGACTGTTGGTGAGTTAAAACGAGCAAAACCAAGAAGTCACCTTGGACTATTTTTTGATATTTCATTTAATTAATTTTGCCACTAGAAGTCACTAAAACCCCAATGCAGAGAGACCTACCTGATCTAAGTGATACCTTTTCAGCGTTACTCTCAGTGTGCACCTGATCATCTGGTTGACGGATGGTGAGAATTTGAAAACAGTATAAATGTGACGTAACATCTCAGTGAGAATGGAGCACATCAGATGACGAGTTATAAGTGGCTGCATTTGTTTTTACAATTTGCCTCTCATTCATGCATTCACACACACGGATGCCAGCGAGGTACCATGCAAGGAGCCGGCCAGACCATCAGGAGCAATGTGGGGTTGAGTGTTTTGCTCGTGGATCCTGTGATCAGGTCTAACTCCTGAGCCACAGCTGCTCCATAATCTTTCTACAGTGTCCTGTGAGCTCTGCATCTCTGGGCTCAAACACTTGCAAAAAAAGGCTTAAAGGACTTTAGTCTTAGACTTGACCTGCGACTGTAACACCAGGGACCTGAGACAGCTACACTGCTTGGCTGTGCATGTTGCTTGCTGAATGTTCGATCCTCCTACACAGAGTTTGTTACAGAGGATCAAGTGACTGACCTTCCCCACCAACATGTGGATACCTCATATATTAAAAAAAAAAAAAAAAAAAGAAAAAAAAAAAGAAATTACCATTTCCTCCATCATCGTGAAGCCTGTAGTTGTTCTTGCGTCCTGGCTTTCTCCTCTGCCCTGTGGCCTCATGTACGAGAGCCAGCAGCAGAAGGCAGAGCGCCACTCCTCTCCTCAGGTTTCCCCTCAGCAACATTTCCATCCTTGCAGAGAAATCATAGACAAAGTATAGACATGCATCAACTTCTGTGCATGCAAAGCACAAAATACTCTGACAGCATCGTAAGATTCACCTGCTAAAGACACCCAGTCAGGGAGCTATTTTACTTTTAATTAATTCAAATTACACAATTAAGATTAGTTAAGAGTTAGGATTAAGTTAAGAGTGCCAAAATGTGTAAATCTATGTAAAGCCAGAGTAATATGTGAAAATATGAATTAGTCTAATAAACAAACAGTGCAATCTTAAATAATCTTTAATGCAAATGAGTTCATGCAAAGTAAAATGTGCATGTCTAAAAGTGAAGATAAACCCTAAAGCATCCTGTAGTACTAACATAAAAACTGTAAAACTGTAAGATGACACTATAAGTAATTAAATTAATAATAAAGAGTGCATACGATATTAACCATGCAAAAAAAATGTTTAAATAAATAAATAAAAGCGAAATCTTTTACCTAGACTCTCATTTAGCTGCAGTCAGTGCTGTCCAGTGGTCCAGTCAGCTGTGGCTCTTTGGGGGGGCATTTCGGCGCGGAATCTGGTCCTATAAACCGGTCTGAGATAAACTGAGGATCAGATGAGCTGATGTGCTGTGTGTGTAGCCGGGGGGCTCTGGGGCCGCTCCAACATTTCAGCACTGGTCCAGTTCAGAACTTGATGACTGACCGAGAGGACTTACACAATAAGTAGATAAAGAACAGAGCACCTCAGACAAGAAAACATACACCAACACAGCTTATTATGAACATAAATAAGCTACATTAAGTCAGGGGCAGTCTTATTGTCAGCTGGGAGGGTTAATATAGTTTTTATTTTTGCTTCTCCGCTTTGTGTTTTGGACTGTTGCGCATGGAGATTGTTTGGATGCCGTGCGTAAAAGTCCCAAATGAGACTGTTCTTACTTTTCCACTGTCGCCCACTAATGTGAAAACCAGCTTGTGTGCATCCCTGTACACGATTCCCATGTACAGCACAGATATTAACCTTATTTATAGTAGTAGCAGTAGGAGTAGTAGCAGCCTGCTTGTAAACTGGGCGGCTGTGGCTCAGGAGGTAGAGCGGTTTGTCCACTAATCGGATGATCGGTAGTTTGATCCCCGGCTCCTCTGGTCTGCATGTCGAAGTGTCCTTGGGCAAGATACTGAACCACAAATGTCTCCCTGTAAGTCGTTTTGGATAAAAGCGTCAGCTAAATGACTAAAAGGTAAATGTAAATGTAAAATGCAGCCAATCGGACGGTGCGTATACACGAACTACTTTCTGGTGGGAAAAAAAACAAAGTGTATTTAACTGTCTTAAATATTCTGCTGATTTTGTGTGTGGTTATGATGGGATTTGAACTCACTCTGTGTCTCTTCGTACACTTTGGTTACGGCACCCTCTGCTGGTAAAACGCGCGGACGTCGTCACAAACCGGAACCTTTGACCGATCTGACGCTGGTTCGGACGTGTTTTGGTGTAACACACAACATTCAGTTTTGAGGGGGACTCGAACGTGTGTCCTCCTTCCCCGAAATGTGTGTGCTAACTCGCGACCCAACACTCCGTGTGTTTGTAAGTAACGTTAAAGCAACGTTGGTGTCGTGTTGTTTGAATGTTGTGCGAATGTTCTCGACCGTTGGCCCGAACCGGCGCGAGCTAACCGCTCGTGCTGCGAGCGCGAGCTCGTCCTTCACTCGTTAGCGTTAGCTTAGCTTAGCCGTAGCTAAGCATGTCAACAAACTTTGAACTTTTACTTTAGCCTCAGCGTAGCTCGTTTATTTCAAGAAAATGCGTCGCCGATTAACTAGTAAGCCTCGGGTTGTTAACTTAATTAGACTTAAAGCTTCAAAATGAGCAGTTACGTTCAAATAAATTCAAACAGTTAAGCTAATTTACACGTTATCATAGCAACTATGACATATTTGACATCTCTCTGTGCTGTTTATGAGCCAGTCTGCGTCTGTTTCAGTTAGTTTATGTGTTTTATCACCGACTGCACCTCTGTACACATTAAAAAAATACTTGAGACTCATCTCTTTAGCCTGGTTTTTACTTAAAGGTGCAGTGTGTAAGATTTGGGGCATTTATTTTCAGAATAAGGACAGACATGGAATATAATATTCATAACTGTGTTTCTATGCATGTTTAATCACCTGAAAATAAGAACCTTTTTATTTTTGTTACTTAAAAATGAGGGCTTATGGCTTCATCTCTGCAGGAAAGGTTTGGAGTTGAGCTATGTATTGATCCATATGTCCAATTTCCAGGTTGTACAGTGAAGATTTGCTTCATCTAGCTGCTTCTGAATCATGAGTGGCTCCAAGCCGGACATCCTGTGGTCTCCCCACCACCCGGACCGCTATGTCATCTGTGACTCTGAGCTCGGACTGTACCGTATTGGACCTGTGGGCAGCAGCGCGGAGACCAAGGCCGGCACTCTTCCGCTCTCTGAAGAAACCGCTGCTACTTTACTCGCCATTAACTCTGACACCCCTTACATGAAATGTGTGGCCTGGTACCCAAAGCACGAGCCCGAGTGTTTGCTCGCTGTGGGCCAAGCTAATGGCAGAGTGGTGCTCACCAGCCTGGGTCAGAGCCACAACTCCACGTGTAAGGAGCTGGTGGGGAAAGAGTTTGTGCCCAAGCACGCCCGTCAGTGCAACACTTTAGCCTGGAACCCGGTGGACAGCAACTTGCTGGCTGCCGGGTTGGACAAGCACAGGGCGGACTTCTCTGTCCTCATATGGGACATTAGCAGTAAGTTTTCCCCAGAGGCGAGTGTAGCCTCGGAGAAGATTCGTCTCTCGTCTGTGGATTTGGACTCGAGCACAGTAGTGACCAAACCGTTGTATGAGTTAGGCCAGAATGATGCTTGCCTCTCCCTCTGTTGGCTCCTTCGGGACCCAAAGCTGCTATTGGCTGGCATGCACAGGAACCTCGCAATATTCGACCTGAGAAACACAAGTCAGAAAACGTTTGTCAACACCAAGGCCATCCAGGGCGTGACAGTCGACCCACACTTCCACGACCGCGTGGCCTCTTTCTTTGAGGGTCAGGTGGCCATCTGGGATCTGAGGAAGTTTGAGAAGCCTGTGCTTACCCTCACTGAGCAACCTAAGCCACTCACCAAGGTGTGTTAAGCTCTGTCTAGTTAAATTGGGATAAGATATAAAAGTAGTAGTAGTAGTTAACAACATGATGTTCTCCTTTCTCGTCTCAGGTGGCTTGGTGTCCAACCCGTACCGGCCTGTTGGCGACACTGACACGTGACAGCAACATCATCCGCCTCTACGACATGCAACACACCCCCACGCCCATCGGCGACGAGACGGAGCCCACCATCATCGAGCGAAGCGTGCAGCCCTGCGAAAGCCAGATCGGCAGCTTCGCGTGGCACCCGTCCTCTCAGAACCGCATGGTGGTGGTGTCGGCAGCCAACCGGGTCATGACCGACTTCACCGTGTTCGAACGCATCTCGCTGGCCTGGAGCTCCACCACCTCTCTCATGTGGGCGTGCGGCAGACACCTGTACGACTGTGTCGAGGATGGGGCCGAAGGAGTGGAGAGCGTGATCGAGAAAGACATCGCCACTAAGATGAGGCAGAGGGCTCAGTCCAGGTATGGGCACGATACCGTCCAGGTGTGGAGGAACCACCTGCTGGCTGGAGGGAATGATCCCCAGCTCAAGTCTTTGTGGTACGATCTGTTCTATATCCTTTTTGATGATGACGTGACGTCTTTTTGCCCACGATAAACATAGATTTTGTGATTATTAAAGAAAGAACTTTTGTGCTGTAATTATGTTGTTCAAACTGCAATGTCAGTTACAATTCCTATATAAGTATCACATATGAAGCAGTGTGCGGAGGATATGGAGCTGAAACTGCAGGGGAACAAACAGTCTGTGGTCTACTCTGGGATCAAGAATATTGTAAAGACCAGCTCAGGTAAGAATCAGACTTTTGTTAAATAGTGTTTGAACTCTTTAGTAAGATGTGTGATATCGATTTCTGTGTATGTTATCCGGGTTCTTTCAGGCACAACCGAGAGCCGCAGGTGCTGGAGTGGTTCAGACCGGCAGACAGATGTGCCGCGGTACCTCAGCGAGGAGCGCAGCCTCGCCCTGCGGCTCTGCGGGTGGATCAGCCGAGGTCCCGACATCGACGTGGAGATATTCCTGCGAACGCTGGAGCAGGAGCGCGAGTGGGAGCGGGCGGCCGCCGTGGCTCTGTTCAACCTGGACATCCGCCGGGCCATCCAGATCCTCAACAAGGGAGCCACAGCCGAGAAGGGTCATTACTGCACATGCATTTCTGAAAAATGAAGCACTTTAAATTCACATAAATGTATATCAACTAGTTTATGTGCATCAGGGTTCATTATCGATTAATCTGCACATTGTTTTCTCCATGAAGATTGGTCTATAAAAAATCCGGGAAGACTGAAATATACCAAATATCCTAAAGCCCAAGGTGTCGTCACCAAATGCCTCATCTATTCCTGACCAACAGTCCAAAGCCCCAAAATCTGAAGTTTTCTATCATGGCAGAACATCATGTGTGACACTAATGCCTGAAAAACGACTTCAGTTCACAAATTCCTATCAATTTTGCTCAACATATTGATTAATTGCAGCTCTAATATGTTTTACTTAGTTACCTAACTTATGAAGCAGTAAAAATTCCAACTAATTAAATCATCACAGATCTCTTTACTCTATAACTGGGATTATTGATTTACACGGCTATCTGCCATTGCACAACCACGTTGTTTCAACAGGAAATTATGTAAAACTATGTCAAACTGGTGACTCAGGGCGACAGTGTGTGTAAAAGCTTGAAAAACCAAACTATTCTGATGAACCTAAACACCCTTTCTTACGCCTTCCTTGAGGTCTTAAGGAATCTGAAAAATGCAACAGCAGGAGAACCTTGTTTTTCACTTGTTCTCTGTCAGCTGCAGAGCTTTTCACACTGAGGTTTAATGAAACTGGAGAGAGAGGGCTGTTGTTTACACAGGTCCTGACTAAGAAAAATTCCACCAATGTAGGTCAAACGTTTTTCTGCTGTGTGTTCTAATGAGTGTTTTCTCAGCATGACTGATGGGGTGACCCATTAGATAAGGAGTGTCAACAGAGCCATCTCAATAGTTACAGTGTTTTTTCCCCCTCAAACAGCACCTCTGACTAAATGCACAGATTCTTATCTACATGATAGTCGTCATTTTAGTTTAACACATTTCATAAAAATATCTATCAGATAGAATCTTAAACTGAAAACTGCTTTAGCATTAGACGCTTAGCTTAGCTCATAAAACTAAGCCTGGCTTTGTCTAAAGGTAAAGAAATCCACCTACCAGCACATTCAAAGCACTAATTGCAAATTAAAGTTATGCAGAATTAAGTTGGGTGCTGTTTGACCACCCGTCATTCCCGCCTCAGGTCCTCCGATATTTCACGTTTTGACGATTTTTATATTAGCCGGGAGTTGAAGGAGGCAGGACTACAAACATGGCAGCGGCCTCATATCTTGATCTTCTTGGGCTCTTCAGAAAACTCTGGCTGACATCAGGCATGCACAGTCTATTATTTTTTAGTCAGTGGTTTTATCCTGTCAGTGGTTTTATCCACGCAGTTCCCAAAATGTCAGAGTACTCCTGTAAATTATTGATGTGTAGTCAGTGATCGAATGAGTTTTACACCACTTTGGCCTGGAACCCTTTAAAAACATGTTGTATAATACAAATAATACATAAACAATACATGATTGTCAGTAACAATGTGTACCTGGGAAAAAAAGGGGATTTAAAGCACTCTTCAAGTCTTTTGTTTTGTTCTGAATGCTCCCAAAGAGTGATGGAGCTGTTTTTAATGTGAGCTAACCATAAAACAAAAGAGACTCATCTGTCATGGAACAGCATAGCAAAGTCTGACCACATTACTGCACTTACACTAAAGACTTTGCAGATTTTAAATAAACCTGCTTGTCTGACTTCTCCTTCTTCTTCTTCACAGGTGACCTGAACCTGAATGTGGTTGCCATGGCTCTGTCAGGCTACACCGACGAGAAGTCCTCCCTGTGGCGGGAGATGTGCAGCTCTCTGAGGCTGCAGCTGAAGAACCCCTACCTTTGCGTCATGTTTGCCTTTCTCACCAGTGAGCCCGGAGCCTACGATGGCGTGCTGGTAATGGATCTCTCACTGTCATAGAATTTCACGGCTGTATCACAAACACAAGGAGAGTTGGAGGAAAGATACAATCTGTTGTTTAAATTCTTAGTAGCCACTTTGTTCCCGTTCCTGACGTGTTCTTAACACGTTGATGGACAGGTGGTTCAGCTGCACAGGAAAAGATGTATTATACATTTTTGTAATCAGTGCTGCAAGTCAGGAAACATCCAAGAACAGAGTGAAAGTTTCTGCTTTTTCCTCCCTCAGTTGCATCAGCCTCTGGCCACAGGCTGCTGTCACATTTATTTATCTCTTTTAGAACTTTTCCTGGCCAGAAGTGATGACTCCAGGATCAGAACATTTAGCCAGTCCCTTTGATTTGACTGTTTTGTGCCATCTTGACTCATAGGATTGATTATGTGTCCCTGTAGAACTGTGTCACAGAGCAGTAAAACTGAAGTGAGAAACACATTGCTAATTGAAGCCTTTTCTCCCCAAGATGTGATGCCAGAATATTCATTCATGAGGATGAAATTCTTTCTTGTATTTCAGTATGAGAGCAGTGTTGCTGTGCGGGACCGAGTAGCCTTCGCCTGTATGTTCCTTAGCGACGCCCAGGTAACACAACACAAACACAGCGAGGTTATGCCCCCTGTAACAACATTTCCTATTGAATTTCTCTAGTGCACAAGTATGTTTCTTTCTCCTAAACTGAATTTCTCTGTGGCCGCTCAACTGCAGCTGCCTCGGTACATCGACAAACTAACCAATGAGATGAAGGAGGCGGGCAACCTTGAGGGCATCCTGCTGACTGGTTTGACTAAAGATGGCGTCGACCTCATGGAGAGCTACGTGGACCGCACTGGAGATGTCCAGACCGCCAGTTTCTGCATGCTGAAGGTACGCAGACACACGCACATGATGCCAATGTAAATCTCCTGTAGATAATATTATAAATACAGAGCTCAAGTAAATGCCAATGAGCAAGATCTATGACAAGAAGAGAAGCCTGCAAACGGAGGCCACTTTCACTCACTCAGCACATGTTGAAGTCTGATAAACCTACAGGATAAATAACATGGATAAAAACATAATACAATGTAGTACTGTAGAAACATGGAGATTCAAGATAGAAATAAGATCCAGGGTGTCTGTAGATATAAAAGGTTCATTTTAAGGTAACAAAAACGTAACGATTCTTATTTTCAGGTGATTATATGCAAATAAAAACATCGTCAGTCTCTTAAATCTTACACACAGATCGCCTCTTTATATCTCTTTTAAAATTTACAAGCGCTGCTCACCAGACCAGATCTGAGGCCTGTTTAACTCTAGTTACCCCTCAGGTCAGTAGTGAACTTTGGAGGACAGTCATCCATTATTATACACCTTATGAATGGAATAAATTAAATGATTTAAAACCTGCCTTAATACCTGTGATTGTGACTGATGCTGGATGTGTTTTTGTTTCTCTGGCGTGCAGATGAGTCTGGTTTCTCTTTTGTTTTGTTTTCTTCCTAAATGAGGTCACTCTGCAGAGATCTCAATCTCAACGCGACTACCTAATTAAATAAAGGTTTTGTATAAACACAGAAATGATACGAAGATAACATTCTAACAAAAACAGCGCTTTGATTCGACCATAAATAAAGCCGGCCGCAGTTTATCGTTGCTGGATTAAACTTGTCTCGTCGTGCAACACAGAACAGACTTTTACATATTTGTGTCGTTTTATTGCCAAATGGGTTTCGCAGTAACAAAGCTGCTGTTATTCTGTTAGCACTAACACATTAATGGGAAAAATTACATCTGGCCTCAAGTGCAATCCTTAAACTGTTTTGTAAATCAATTTTATTCTTAAATAGATTAAATAATACTCAAACAAACAAAATGAAATATTGAACACAGACATTCCTATCTGCGTCCCATGGCTGATTCTTATTTCATAACTCCTGGATATGGTTTGTTGCAAGAGGTGAGAAAAAAGACAGTTGAGTTGGTGTTGTGCGATGCAAACTGCCCGATGTCTTCTTATTGTTGAAAGCATGAGGATCGGCCGCGGTTAGTGACCTCAAAATACAAACAGTAACCAAAACAAACTAACCATAAAACTGCAGGAAAGTAGAGGAGCTGTTGTTCTGATCGCACCCTTAAAGAAAGGTGAAGGCACACGCTAAAACTTGTCTGTTCATTTCTAAAAGGTCACAGCTTGTTTCCCCTCCTCGAACAGTGTGAAGCAAACCTCATTTGAACCACTTGCTGTCAATGTGCTTGTGTCTATAAAGAAATACTTCAGCAAATATAGTTGTGGAACAGGTCTGTAGCTTCATAACACGCTATAGAACAACTTGTTCAGTGTTTGTTCTCGGTTTGCTTGAGGTTTTTCCTGTTCTAACCTGCTCCTGAATGCAATGATTTTATATAGCTCATACTGTATACACAAACATGTAGAGGGCGGGAAGGGTGAGAGTTCACGAAGCTTTGTTTTCTCATGCTATGTGAAAACCAACATGTGAAACAAGGCTAAGAAGAAATATTCTCTCAACAGGGTTCACCAGGTGACGTGTTGAAAGACCCCCGAGTCCAGTGCTGGATCGAGAACTACCGCAACCTGTTGGACGCGTGGAGGTTCTGGCACAAACGAGCCGAGTTTGACATCCATAGAGGCAAGCTGGACCCCAGCTCCAAACCACTGGCCCAGGTAACGGACATCAGGGACGACTTTTCTTTATGATTTATAGTCTGCAAGTATTTACACCACTACAACAAAAACAAATATACATACAGTGATGTATGGACTGTCTAAATATTTGCAGTATTATAACTCTGTGTACCTCTCAGTTATTTACATTTTATGTAATAGTATAATGATATTTTTAGGAGCTGGAAACACCATCGAACACTTGATATATGAGTGATACTGCTCCCCTTTCAAGTGATACTCGTCCACCTTATCAAGCAGCCTATATGATCATAGAGAAGTGTGCCACAGAGTTGATGCTGGTGTGGAGGAGGCTTTCCGATCTTTGACCAGAAGTTTCCACCCTAACATAAAGACAGTCTGTGTTCAGTCAGCCAGTGGCTGAGTCAAGTCACCAGAAATAACCAGACTTTGGGGGAGAAAGAGATATCCAGACTGATATTTGTTTCAGCAGTGATGTGTATAGCGGACCAAAACTCCACCAAAGAACCAAAGAAGCATCAGTGGCCAGACACCTACAGTTCTGTAGGCCTACAGCTGATTGGGGACCATTTTTTAAGAGTTGTAGTGCTGACAAAGAATGACTTTTTTTTTTATCATCAGTTCATTGTTTGAGTCATTTACCAACAGCTTCTCAAATGTGCAGATTTGTTGACTTCCACTGTAATGTCAATGTTTTTAGGGTTTGGACTGTTGGTCGATCAAAGCAACTTAAGGCAGGAACTTTTAGCTTTGGGAAATTGAGCATTACTCACCATTAACTGACATTTTATAGTAAAGAATCAATCAAAACGTAATAAACTGATTAAATATTAATGAAAATAATCATAAAATGCAGCCATAAATACTTGTTACTAGCATGCTAGCAGTGCAGCGTCTTCACATAGTGTGACACACTGACTCTAATGTGAGGGCACTGGCATTACTACCCTCATAACAAAATGTTAATGTAGTTAATGCCAAGCAGTCTGAAGGGTGTCGGCCAAACTCGTAACAATCACAGCTCTGCTCTCCAGTGCTCGTCATAAAACCTGCTCTAGTTAGTGATCTTTGTTGTTTTCTCCTTTTACATTGTAGAAATCTGTTCCAGACAACACACACACACACACACACACACACACACACACACACACACTCTGTACTTCAATGGAGCCTTTTATAAAGCCGATTACTAAAAATGTTTTTATGAAAGCCAAACTTGGCTTGGCCTGACATTCCAATATTCACAGTTAAGCATGTTGGGATTATTGCTGTATTGTCTAATGCTTATCTCCGTCTCTCCTCAAAGTGTAAAATCAGCCAGCTGGTGAGCGTGTGCTTGCTGGTTTTTACCTTCATGTTCACCGGTTCCTTATCAACCGACCTTTGTGTTTGTTCTTCTACGACAGGTGTTTGTGAGCTGCAACTTCTGTGGGAAGTCCATCTCCTACAGCTGCTCGGCGATGCCTCACCAGGGCCGCGGCTTCAGCCAGTACGGTGTCAGCGGCTCACCCACCAAGTCAAAAGTCACCAGTTGCCCCGGCTGCAGGAAACCACTGCCACGTTGTGCTCTCTGCCTCATGAACATGGGCACACCTGTCTCCAATTGCCCAGGTAAAGTGGCCTGTGTGGAGACAGGTGCTCGGCTGACATTTGCAGTAATGGGCGGGCGTCTTGGAGCAGCTTAAGTGTCTATAATGCTTAAACGAGCATATGCAGGGGGAGGATGTGTGGACTTTGATCAGCATTTAGCGGCAGTTGCACCTGGTAGTTCAGTGGCCTGTCCAGTTTCTTTATTGTCGTGATGTCAATCATGCCAACGTTGATAAACGGTCAGATTTTATTGATTGTTAATATTGACTTACGGATAAACCTTTTCTGGCAGGAACAGGGAAGTCGGACGAGAAGGTGGACCTAACGAGGGAGAACAAACTTGCTCAGTTCAACAACTGGTTCACCTGGTGTCACAACTGTCGACACGGAGGCCATGCCGGCCACATGCTCAGCTGGTTCAGGTGAGCACAGGTGCACTTGGTTCCTGTTGTGGTCTGTGCACCTTCAGGTCATCTTTAAGGTCCTCTTTAAGGGTAAAGCTAATCCACCTTGTTTACTTTACATTTAATTTAAACCTTTATTAATCCGTTGCTGATAAAGTCGGGTGGAAAGTCTTTTTTTTTGGCTTTATTTTTATTTCTGGGTGACTAAAGCAAAAGTGTAAAAGTAGGAATTAGAGCCACATTCCTTCAACATCCAATGATCTCCCTTTATTTGTTTCAGAATGATCAAATTCAATGAACAGATGGTACACTGACCTGCTTCTGTATTATCTATTGTGTACACATTGCTTCTTGTCTACATGTTGTTTTGTTAATTGGCATGCACATGTCCGTTACAGAGACCACACAGAGTGCCCAGTGTCGGCTTGCACGTGTAAATGCATGCAGCTGGACACCACAGGGAACCTGGTGCCTTCAGACAGCAGCTAAACAGGAGACGCCTGTCGGAAACTGAAGCCAAACACCAGCCCAGAGCCAACCAGTGCAGGTTCACCGCTGCACCCGCCACACCGACAACTGGGCGAAGGGAAGAAGGGTGCCAGCAGTGTCCTTCTCTGGTGTAGCTGCTTGAATAGAAAGACATACTGTTAAGTTATAGTCTAGTGAATGTAATGTTGTAACAGGAGCCCTATATGAAGAAGGGAGGCAGTGTGTGTGTTACTGATCTCACTAACTGAATCAATGACAGAAAGGGAGCAAATGCAAACTCGCTGCTCTGCTAATGAAAATCACACTCAGGAGTAATACAAGAGGCTCTGCTGTAATCGGCCTCTTCCAATCTAACCTGAATCAGGCTTGTGGTTTTATTGTGATCTATAATATAAAGAAAAATTCAAATGTCCACTCACGCATCAGGTTGTAAAGATGTGATCACAGGTGCCAATATGTCTGAGCTATATTTTGTGGCTTGTATTTTAATACGCTATTTAACGTCTGTGTTTGTCTTACGAAAGGATCTTCACATACCTCATGAAAGCATTGTTCGGGGCTTGAAGGACGGTACCCCGGGTGACAGAGCGGAGGGTAGCAGACAATAACAACACTCTCTTTGCTCTCTTCATGTTCCTCTGTGCCACTCTTCATCTGGCATTGTGCGGGGAGGGCTTCCAGGGTGAAGGGTAGTTTTGGTGGGGGCGAGGAGGAGGAGGAGGAGGAATTGGAGGAAGGTAGGGGCAGTGGTGGGTGATGATGAGGAGGAGAAGGGGTGGGAGGGTTGCGTCTGTATTCACCAGCCCACTCCAGGCCTGTGGTCCATGAAAGAACCTCGCCAGAAAACAGCAGCTGCTCGGCACTCTGACAAGACCCTCCAGATTGTTCCTCTCATAAAGAACCTCAGCTGCCGGAACACTATTGACTCAAAGAGAGGGCGAGAGAACAGACAGCCTGAGCCCCGGACCCCCCTCCCTCCTAAACCTTTCGACATACACAGACTTGCCCTCTCTTTCTTTCTCCCTCTCTCTGGTGCCCAAATTGCACCCAAAAACTATGCATACCACACATCAATCCAAGGATGGGCGCCGTCTGTGGGGGGACGGCCGTGTGTAAGCCGCATTGTAAATGGGTTTTCTCTCTTTCACTGCCACCCTCCCCGCTCTGTCACTAACCTAGGGAGGCATTGTAAGTGGGAGGCGGCCTGCACCAGAGCTGGCTAAATCACTTAGTCATGGAGTAGGGAGGAGGAGGTGAGGAGGAGGAGAAGGAGAGGGGTTGGGGGGGGGCACAGGAGCTACTGTATGCTGCTTTCACCAGGATCTCTCCTCGGTGTGGGAGGTTTTATAGGCCTGCATGCCCTTTTGTGAACTATTTTGGAGTGGAGCTGACAAATTGGCGAGCCGTGTAGCGTCCCGAAAAACAAGGTGGCTGGAATTTCATCCTTTCAGTGTTTCTTGTGTTTGCCTTTTAAATAAATTCCGACTGACAAATTGGAGCACCGTTGAATGGTTTTCCATAAGTTTACACGGTTTATTTTTATAAGATGCTTCATACACACAGATGGCGTGGGTTTTTTTTCTGTCATGTGCATTCTTTTTCTTTGCCTAAAAACATTGAGTCATATTATACTCCCATGGGAACTCCCACAGACCATCATTACAGGCAGAAAGATGAACACCGAGGAACAAACAAAACAATAGCAATAAGCAATACATCTCCTCATTAGCTCCTTATTACAATGAACATTCATTCTCGAGCCTTCTGTTTATTACAGGACTTATCTGCAATATTAAAACTTGAGACTGAAATTCAGTCAATTCAGTTTGGGAAACAGCTAAATATCAATCTGACCACAACCAGAATCAGCAAAGTATGTTTAAATATATGAAGTCAACATAGCACATGAACAGGAGGATACTTGAAGACACAGCTTAAAAAATAACAGCAAGGATAAACAAAGATACAAAAACATATAGATATCATGTGCAGGTAAAAAGCTATGAAATATGTATGTAAATATATATATATATATATATATATAAACAATACATGGACAATAAGATACAGTACAGTACACATACATCTCAATGTAGGACAGCAAACAGAGGCCAAACAACACAAAGTTATGTACAGCTAATATACATGATATTCATATATACATATACATACAATACATGGACAATAACATACAGTACAGTTTCTATATACAGGTTACTGTTAACTGTTAAACATGGATGATATAACATGGAAATATTTAATATGGATTATGTATTAGTATGTATATTTATATTTATATTACTAATGGCCTTGTGCTAAGATAGTATTTATCACTTTAACTGTAATATTTATTTTATACTATATGTATGCTGTAATATATATATAAAAAATACAGTATAAGTATGATAAATACTTCACTTTTACTAACGTATAAACACATTTGTATGTCTTAATACTAATAACACATCTCTGACCTGATTGGATAAAAGTACGATCCATAGACCAGCTTGCACCCAATCAGCGACGCTACTGTACGACGCCGCCGTCCAATCAGAAGCCCGGGATTGAGCAGCGTAACGCGCACGCATCAGCCAGTAGTGTGGTCGAAACAAAACTGTCATTTAGAGTGAGTGGACATGATGGGGAAGACGGAGCGAGAGGAGCTGGAAAACGCGAAATAAACGTCTCAAGAAGTATCAAAAACTACTTTTAAAGTTACTTGTGTGGCGGTTACAGCTTGTGGAGACATGTGTTAGTATCTTACAGGTAAGTTTTGGGCAAATAATTCGTGTTGGGGCTTTTGATTCACTCGAGCGCGTCAGTTGAAATTTTTTTTAAAAAGGAAGCTAACAGGCTAATGTTTATCTTACCGTCCCCCCCCCCCCCCTCTCCACCTCTACCTCCACCTCCTCCACCTCTTCTGGTGAAGCAGCTTTGGCAGCACGTCTTTCTCACTGCGACAGGAATTACAGCCAGCTTCGGAGGGATGTCAGCCCCGAGCAACTCGCTCCAACAGCAGCAGCAGCAGCCGCCGCCGCCGCGGGTGAGACGCAGCAATGCGGGCTCCCCCGGCTCGTTCACCACCACCGCCGCCACCACCACCAACAGCAGCAGCAGCAGCAGCTGCCGTCTGCACCCCATCCGTGCCACCGTGCCCTACCAGCTCCTGCGCGGCGGGGGAGGTCAGAGCAGCAGCCCGACGAGGGCGCAGACTCTCTATGGAGGAGCCACGAACAACAGCCGAGGTTCGAGCCCCCCCTCCAGCCCGACGCCACTCAGTTCAGGGAGTAAGCAAAGACTGTCCCCCGAAAATAAGGACTCGTCCTGTCCCCCAGACTCTCCGGTTTCCAGAGGTAACTTTTACAACTGTTTTGCCTTAGATAGGCCAAAAAATGCCATGTCACCACGTGCTGGTGTCTACTGATAACTTTTTTTGTGCACTAACTTAAATTTGGGTCAATATTACATTTAAATGTGTAGCCTGTGAGTCTGGATCAAGGTTGGCACTTGATTCGCAAGAAGGTTGATGCATTAACTATTTAGCCCATTGTCCACTTACACAATTAAGACACTCATAAAGAGAATAAAGTGCACCATTGGCTCTCCTCTTCTCCTTCTTCTTATGGACTTTTGACAGGAGAGAGAGGGGGAGGGAGAGATTTGGCAGAAAGACATGCTTTCAGTTGTAAAAAGGGGCCACGTCAGTCCCAGTAGAAGCAGCAGCAGCGGCAGCACTGAGCGAATGGTCAGGTGTTGCCTCCTCTGACCTCGCTCCATACATAACATGCGGCGCAGAGCGCTCTCTCTGCATATTCAGAACATATGCCGAGCCTTTTTTTTTACACATGGTCAACAGAGGCGAGTGCTCGAGTCGTTTCATGCCACGCTCAGCTGCTCCTGTAGGAGGACACAAGAGTCCAGGCAGCCCCTTAAAAATCCACATTTCCCACTAAATCTTATTTATCTGACAGCCTCTCATGCCAAATATCAACACTGGCTGCTTTTTTTCAGACCAGTAGCAGCCTCCTTTCATAGGCCAGAGCTACGTTTTTTTCACTGAATCCTGATTTTTATGCACAAATAACCGCACACTATCTGCTGAGTGTCCCCCCTGAGTGTGGGAAATTGTGATATGAAAGTGTCTACTTGCTTTTGAAGTGTCTAGACACAAAAAGGAGACTTAACCTCAGAGGTTTTTTTCAGACTCTGCTTCACTTCCCATGAAGGTTATTCTCACCAGCAGCAGTGTTCTGTGCTGTATCCCAACATGCTACACAGCTGGATCAATGCTACCTTCATTAGCCACATAGCTTCTCCTTCCTTACCTTCAACCAAAATGGCAGCAGCCCTCTTGTCTCAGTGCAGCACGATATGACTGGGAAGTCGTGTGGGGAATTTGATGTTTGTGACGTGCCTCGCATTCCTCAGTTCTTTGAATGAGGTGACCTCCAACCTTGACCAGTGTACCATGCGAGGCAGGAAGTCTCTTCCACAACAACTGAGCGGGCAGACTTAACTAATTTTCACTGTGTTTGGCTCGAGGTCGGTGTTGATTTCCCACCCGAGCGGCATGCCACGCATACCTCAGTCCTCTGAAAGAGATGACCTCTAACCCAGGCTAGTGTCCCGTGTCAGCAGTGATGATGGAGACTTAACCCTCCTTCATAGCTGTGACCTCACAGCCCAAACACGTATGAGAGAGAGGGAGGCCGCAGATGACGACTGACGATCATATCAGCGTTGGATTGGTGGCTGCTAGCAGCCAGAAAATGCAAACTGACATACGTCTGTCAGGAAGGAAACAAGTCTAACAATGTGAGGATCATTTAGTCATCGTCTTTCATCACATCAGCTCAGCTTGATGTAAATGAAGCAACAGGCTTTGCACTGTGTAATTTCTCAGTCATGGTGGTGCTTTTGAACCCACTCATGGACATAATACATGCCATTTTTTGGGAAGTGCAGTCCAAAGTGACTTGCAGCACCGTCAACGCTAGTGCCAGACTGTTAATGAACTGCACCGGTGGTCAAAACGGTCCAGATCATGGCCTGATGATGAAGGACAAAGTGAGCAGTATTATATTCCACATCATGACCTTTTAGGTTCACCAGCATGACATCATTCTCTTACCACACTGTCCCAACAATGAATATCCCACGGCCTGTCAAAGTGCCAGCTGTGCTGAAACAGCCCTGCTTCATTGTCACCCATTCAAACTGCAGAGTCGGACCAAATGTGAAAATGAGTGTGTTGTCCAAATCAGTCATCTCTGGAGCTGTGCTGCGTCCACTGTAGTTTCATCAGCCTGCAGAAAAACTGACTATGTAGCATCTGGTCGCGTCTCTTTCTTCACTCCTCAGCTGGAATCGTTAGCGCGCCGTCCTCGTCCGCTGGAGTACACTCAGAACTAGCCGAAGGTCGCTTTTCGTGGGATGCACTCGCTTATTGAGTGATGCTAATAATGCTAAGAAGTCATTTCCTGACCAGCTGAGCGACAGATGCTGGAACTCATAACTTTATAAGATCACAGCCAAGATTAATATCACCGTTCATCATTTATATTGTGTGAAAGACAGACACTGTTGAAAGGACTGCCTCAAATTAACACACTTTTAGCTTGAGCAACTAATGTGGAACATTTACTAGAATATAAACCGCAGGGTGGCCCAGTGGTTAAAGATTTCACCATAACTTTATGATTAGGATTCCTAATCAGTCATGATGATGTATAATGTGCTTTATTTATCGGAGGGAACCAGTATCAGGCTCATACGAGTCAGACTAGTTGTATCAGTGGTTTATATAATATAACAAATATTAGTAAGTCATTTCAGGATTAAGTAGTTTCAGTATAATCAGACACTGTTTATTTTGTTAACACTGACCGAGCTTGCACAGAGTAGTTTCAGAGTTACAATAAAGTTGAATTAAATATGTCAAACACCATCAACAGTACATTTCTATTAAAGCGATACAGCCTTTGAGCCTTTCTCACATACCAGAAGTGATTTATCTTTTTTTTTTTTCTGACCGTGATCACGAGACGAAGCTAAATTATTGGGATTTTCCTTTCACCCAGTGTCATGCAGCCTCGTATAAACCTACAGGAAACCATTCGGCTACGGTTTACTGATTTGCACCACATGTTTGTTTTAACATTTGCCTCTGCTCCACAGTTAATAAACCACCCATTTATCCCTGGAAATGCTGCTTTTTTTTTTTTTTTCACAGCTTGCCGAACGAGCGGTGAAGGAAAGTTCCTCTTAAAATTCAACCTGAAAATATTCACCTCCTTTTTTTTTTTTTTCTTTTAAATATCACACACACCACTCACTCATCCCTGAAATCAGCAGATGGACTGCTTTGATGTCTTGGCTCTTTCACACTGTTTCTTTTTTCTCATCAGGAGATTATTCTAGTCTGGCAAGTGGGAGAACGATGGAAAATAACCACAATCCCAGTTCTGAGAACGCTGGCTTGGCCTATATCAATATTGATGGAAATTTAGCCTGCTTCCTTTGTCTATAATGCTTCAGGGAATTTTACTGTAGCCCAGTAAGCTTACTTAGGCAATACCTTTGGGTGGGTAGGCCTGTGTATTCTATGGACAAAGAACAACAATGAATGGCTGTGTAGTTCTGCTAGGAGAGGGGTGCCTCATGTAGAGAGTTTAGTCTGTGTGTGTTAGTTTGTGCAGGAACAGAGTAAATGAGCATGTTTCCCGATCATTACGCTGCTCCTTTTTATTCGGAAATGAAGCTTTCATTCACTTTTTCTGGGTGTAATTGAGGCTAATGCATTTAATCCACTTCTCACTGCAGTCTCGAGCTAATGTGTGTTTTGTTTTTCTCTCCTCTTCTTCTTCTTCTTCTTTTTTTTTTTTTTAACTGCGTGTCACTGCAGGCAGGAATGTTGAGTGGATGCAGGCAATATTGATGTGCATTGTGTTGTGGTTGTTTATGAGTTCTTATGTGGGTGGTGTGTGCTTAACTGCTCTGGCTCACAAGCAGACTGCTCTCATAACATCAGATACTCCTGCTCAGCCATTTACATTAGCTTCAGGCCTCAGCCCTCGAGCCTGCTGTTTGTCTGTAATACTTATGAGATTAGAAAAAGTGTCCGCACTTTGACAACAAGTAGAGATCGCCAGGGAAGGTCTCGTCTAAATGGAATACGGCTAATTGCGGTATTCACCAGAGGTGAGGGTGAAGTGTTGTTTTGTTGGTATTATAACTTTTCAGTCTTGACCGTGAGTAAGAAATCGTTCCGGGAGGGACTGAATCTTCATTTTTGTGCTCTTACTCAATCGCAAGTTAAATAAACCAGGGCAAGAAAATGAATTAATTTCATTATTTTGACAGGAGAAGACTTTATTATGCAACTGCTGTTCGTTTCAGGTGAAAAATGTAAACCATTAAGAGCTGTGCATCACTCAAAATATGGCCTCAGTCCTTGGTTTCGCATTTGCACATAGAAATTTATGACACGGTGACATTTTAATACCGTGTGTCAAATATAGTGTTACTGACACAATCAAGAAACTTGGCACACGGAATGTCAAAGATGCCTTAGGGTGTCAGGGAACATTTCCCTCCTGGTGTTGACGCCTGCATGGGTGTGTGTGTGCACCCTGTCTTATTTATTTATTTATTCTTTCCCACAGCAGAAAGGTCCAAGTTGCAGGTACGGAGTTCCAGTGCCATCCGGCGGACATCTTCGCTGGACGCCATCACAGGGCCGTACCTCACTGGCCAGTGGCCTCGGGACTCCCATGGACCCTACCCCTCCTGTATGAAAGACAAAGCCACACAGGTACACACCATTCTGAAGCATATCACCGTGCTGGGTATGGGCCTAATGTAATGATCCTATAGGGCTACATCATGAGCTCACTCATTATTTCAGCTGTTTCTTAACAGTTTTGTCTGATATTGGCACCATGGATGGGTCTGAATACTATAATATAATATGAGCCTTGGCCACATTGCCTTAGAGAAGAAATGTTAGTGAATTTAGACCAAATGAACAAAACATGGCACCAATTGGCCCAAAATTAATCCAAAAGTAATTTGGTTTAATCTGCAGGTCGTACTTGCAGTTTAATCTCCAGCTTCTACATGCCATTAGTGTTGCAACACCAAAATGCACCTTGGAAGTTTTGGTTATCTTTTCACCCAACATTTTTTATGTGTACAGTCATGTACCTTCAGCTTTTAATCAATGAAGCAGATGTTTTCCAATGCAGTTGAACCTCACGGCCTAAGAGACACCAGGCTGATTTCTGTTTAATCATCATGAGCTGGAAGTGTTTTATCCAATATGGTCCACATTCAGTTGAAGTTTAAAGTTTGACAAAAGCAAAAAATACCTGTAAGATTTCGTCATATTATTTTAAGGACCATATGGTCCAGACTCAGACCAGAGTGTTTGGTTAATCCCCAAATTCAACACCCACTTTCACCTTTTCGATCGTAGTTAGGACTTCCAAATAATTGTTGGTTTCTGATTGTGTTAGTGTGATGTGATGGCTGGTGGTATCTGCTGCCAATACAGTCCTAATAAACTTCTCTCACAGCACAAAGTTTTAATACATTATAACACTTCATATGACCTGTGTATGGATTTCCCATTGAGTCCAACCACAGTATTCCTGGACAGCAGCCCACACATGGTCACCCGGTAATCTTGCCATGTGACTGATGGCTAAATGCAAGTTTTTTTTTTTTCTCTAAGAGCTTAATTTTTGGATTTGGATTGAGGAAAGAATATTGACTATGTATGACGATGATGATGAGGGCAGCTCCCTCTTTGCTAACAGAAGCCTTTCATGTGTCTGAATGAAGGCCGCCGAGCCTCATTTACATGGGCTTCATCCCTTTAACCCCTCATTTGCCTCGCATTTCTTTGTGTGTAGGCCGAGGAAGTGGTGAGAGGGCCTCGCAAGATCTCTTGCAAGTGGCTGAATGCAGAGTAAACACCTCTAATTACAGGGTTCCTGTGCAGCCGTGGAAATACAGGACAAGTATGGAAAATCTATTTGATAATTATCAGGTCTTGAAAAATGTGCACGGCGACGTCTGGGCACGTATTCACAGTTATCTTGAAGGCCTGTTTGCCTGTGCGATACAGTGACATGGCCTCGAGGCCAAAATTAAAATCCAGTTAAGAGATTTATGTCTGTCAAAGCTGTGAAAATATGAGATGGCAAACATTTGGCTGTGTTGTAATGATGTGGGAGAGTGCGACACACTTGATAGTCCTTGAGCGATTAAATGCACAAACTCCCCCCACAAGGATAGTCAGAGACCACTTCCTGTTAACAAGCCATGCCTGTGCCCGGCTCTTTTTGTAACGCAACAACAGCAGAAAGCAGCGGACAAAAGGTCCCTGGCCTCTTTTGTTGTGCATTGCACAAGTTCAAGACAGCCTCTCCTTTGAGCTGTAATGTAGCCTCGCATGGAGGTGAAGTTGTGTGCACCTGTCCCTCAGGCTACGGCTGAGGCGAGGAGAAATCCCACTGCTTACCACCTGGCCCTCGTGGCTGCACGGCCTGCCTGCCTTTTGTGTGGGAGTCGAGGAGCAGAGGGCCTATACATATGCTAATCACTGTTCCGGGATAGGTCTGTGCGCCCTAGGCCCTGTGGTTACAGAACACAGAGAATGTCTGTATGAAGATTAGGGCCCTGACACACCGAGCCGACCTCAAAGAACTTGCACCGACAAAGGGAGACTGAGCAAACAGTTTGCGTCGCTTCACGTCTTCTATTAAGAAGTTGAAGCACAGCACAAAGGCTGCAGCCGATGGCCAGCTGACCATTGACATGCGTGCACGTTCTGCGCCTGCGTGAGAGAAAATAAGAAACCAGCCATCTGTATTTGGAATCTGAAAGACAAACCAAACAAATTCATCTGTTTTCACTGCTTGAACTGTCTTATTATAGGAATATAAACTGAGAAAAGAGCTGAGAGCACGTCTGAAACATTTGCCGGTGGTTGCTGATAAAACCACCGATGCCAAACACAAGTTGCCCGCAAATGCTTAACGACAGCTTGCTCTTGCCAGACAGCTGTTGTGTCAGGATCTTCAGATAGACACACACACACACACACACACAATTAACTGTAATTTAGTGCTGTATTACTTTATATCTGCTATCTCTGCACACCATCTTTGCTTCATGAACCGATGTGTTTATCTGAATACAGCTGACTGCTGTTCGAACCACTGCGCTCGAATGCTGAGCGAGTTTCAGACGTGCACGAGATAACCGACACACACAAAATCATCTCACCGCATCAGAACGTGTGTTCTCATCTCTGGAGCCCCACCGAATGATCGCAGTGGCACTCTGCTCGCATGTCTCAGCACGCAATCTAAACAAACCAGCACAAATTCCACTGCAATTCTATTGAAGCCCAGTCATTATTTCCTGCTTTGGAACGGAGCTGGATTCTTGAGGATGTTGCCTGTATGTAACCCTTTGGGTGGGAATCATAATGGGAAGCAAGCTGCAGGCTACGGGAACAGAGTTTTATCTTCACAGCAGTACATTATCAGGCACAACACCTGGCATACAAGTCTACAAAGCACACAACCCAGGCCGGAAGTTCAAGAGCTAGCATGATAAAAGGGCCTCTGAGGTAAATAAAGGTGGGTGTTCTTGTTAACTGACAATTCAGTTTGGGGAGAACTCAGCGATAGCCTGCAGTATTTTTAACTGTCTTGTCGTACACGGGATACCTGCAGGGAAATTAGGCGTTTAATTGCAAACTTAGGCACCCACCGTAAAGACAAACACGACTCCTGCCGAGACACCCGTGGCATGTTGACATCTTTTAAAGTAATTAGCTTTAGCTTGAGATTTTGTGTCTGAAACATTTGAATTAATTTAGAAATCCACAAGCTCGTATTTGTCTACATGCTGGCTGAAATGCAAATATCTGAGGCCCAAGCTTCAGGCTAAAGTCTTATTAACAGTTTACACAGTAAGTACACATTCATTCATGAAACTGAGATGTAAATAACCGAATTAAACTTAAAATATGATCAATAACAGTGACAAGTGACAATGAGGGCTCCTCGAAACCCCTCCGTGTTTTTCTTTTGATTCTCGAGCGAAGTTATTGAGCTTTTCATTTTACCCAGAACTGCACAGCCCCGTGAAAACCTATACATATCGCCCACTGCCAAATAAAAGCGCTTCACATTTCACTGAGCTGCAAGTAGCGAGTAGCCTTCTGCACTTGACGTCATAGAACATCTGTGAGAACTTAGTTTTTCCTCAATGGCTCAAAGTCCACGACTCCATAAAGCCTCCCTGCCCTTTTAAAGCAATCAGCGTTCTGTATGAACACATTAGGCTGCAGCAGCGAAAGTCCCTCAATGTCTGGCAGAGGCATCAAACAGCACAAGCCCATTCCATAGGCCATGCACAAAATGTTAATGCTAAAGGCTAGCTACACATCTGCCATCCAGCGTGGCCCAAGCACAGTGGTCCCTTTTATGAGAGCACAAGCACCCATTTAATTCGCTGTCCTTTTCTAAGGAGGGTGGGGGGGGGACCAACGCCAGCAATCCAGCGCGAACGGCTTCACGGGTGTTCCTCATTATTCACAGTGTGATATTCCATATCATAGGGCAAGGCTTGTGCGTTAGCCGGACGGCCCATAGAGGTTTTTCTGTCTGCGTGGGGTCAGACATAAGGCAGTGTGAAGACACTGACATTTAAGATGTTTCGTACCACTGTGCTGACCATAAAACGTCAGATGTTTGAGGATTTGTTTGAGCACCAGAGGCACTGTTGATATGCATAATCAGGGGGAAGTATGTGGTTTCAGACAACCCTGTGAAAAGTCCTCAGTCTTTTTCTGCTTTTGCATATATTTACATAACTTAACCGTTTCCTCGTTTATGCGGTGGAGGTCTGAAAGACGTGCTCAGTGAGACAGAACTGCCTCTATGCTCTCTGATAGGGAATGTTTTGTATATTTCTTACTGGTGCACTAACAACACTTGTTGCCCTGATATAAGCCTCAAATTGTGCCGTGCATGTCCAGCCAAATCACAGTCAAAGTGTGCACTTATATACACTAAATAGCAGCACTACTTTGTAGACTTGTTGAAGATGAAATGGTGGAAGCTTAACAGCAGCTGCTGGTAAAGTCCTTAAATGTCACCTGTGGCTGACAGGGATGTCTTCTTGGCAGGTAACCATCTATTATTTAGTGACCCTGTAATTATTTTCTTGAACTATGTTTGGATTGTTAAATGGCTGCTGGATTTTTGGAATGAACTAGTTTGTTTAGCCCGGAGACAAAAAATGTTTTTTTTTGCCCTTGCTGCAGATGTATTTATCTTAACGCGACGCATTAATGGAAGCAATCAAACGTGCTATGACTTTCTTTTTTGTTTATCCTGTTTGAATATAGTTCTTTCCTCTGGGACGGTATCACATGACTCTTTTCTTCATCTTCATTGATTCCAGATTTTTTAACATTTCAACACACGGCACTCATTACTGCGTTCACCCACATCTCAGCTGCTTATCCAAACATTTTATGTTTGAGGTATTTAGTTGATGCTCACATCCTGAGCGACGTCACAGTGATGTGGCAATTCAGTGTGAAGGAGTTTTTTGGTTTAGGCTTTTGGCTTCCTTCTTCTGCACAAGCTGTTGTTTATTTTAAATCCATGTATATCTGAGTATATGTCAATAAAAGTGTGTTTCTCCGTAAACATTAGGCAGCATAAACAAATCGTTAGTTAATCTCAGGCTTTAAGTTTGATGCTGTTTAAATATCTTTGCGTCCACACACAGTGGAAACATACCTGTCTTTGTGTGAGCTGTTTGATAGCCACAGCGTCATGCAATGCGCTTGCAACCCAGCATGAGTTGTAAAGCATGCGGTCATGTGTCAGCATGTATTTCTGTGTTTCAGACTCCGGGCCTCTGGATCGATGAGGGCGTCGAGCAGGGAAGTCCACACCAGCGGTCAGCCTCCTGGGGCAGCGCAGACCACCTCAAAGAGGTAGATTCACCCACCTTAACCTCGATTTCAGCTAAGTCACAGCTGCTCCTGACAACAAACACCGCAGACGGTGGATTAACAAAAGGAGCAGCGTCAGCACTGTGGACTGACTCTGAGCTCCAGCAGGCCAGACAGGTTTCAGACACTCACAGACAGTTCAAAGAGTAGGTTTTTGTCATTTTTGAGGTCCGTTCGATTTACGCAAAATGTGTTTTATTTGTCAGGGTCTGAGGTCAGCCTAAATATTATGCTCCTTAACGCTGGTTTCCACTCCTGTCTATCTGCTGGTCTTGGTGGCCAACCAGCTGACCACATGGAGCTATTAGGTCTCCAACTCTCCAGACCACAGTCTAAATTTAAACTCCTTCTCCCCCTCTTGTTTCCCACTCAACTGCACCCTTGCATCTCATTATGGCCTGTTGTTTTTGAGAGACAGTGCAGGAGCTCCTCTCAAGGGGGGAAACAGCCATGTTGTTGCACTGAGTGAACTAATGTTCCTTAAAAGCTTTGCAGATGCCCGCGTAACACAATAGACATTCATGTTTTTTTTTTTCTTTTTCCGGAAGACCTGACATCTGTATGCCATCAATATTTAGTTCCAAAATTATTAACGGCACACAGATGTCTTGGGTTTTTGTTAGTATTGACCAGAATAAACTATAATTCACAATCATTTTTAACAAAAGTACACTTCAAGAATCTGCTTGAACCACATGCAAAGACCGGCAGGCAGAACTACGTTCCATAAATAACTCAAAATCTATGACCAAAATGCCAAAAAATGCTGTTATACGAGCGCACAGGCCTGGTAGGTGATGGACCGAACAGGCTTTGTGTTTGCCTGTCCGGCCTACGGTTACACTCACGTTACTCTGTAAATTGTAAAGACGAGAAATCAAAGTGTTGTTCGTTTTACTGTGAGTACAACTGGATGTCATGTGGATGTAAACTATGAGTAGTCACGCTGCACTTGAGTAATGCCAGCAGCTGTAAAGACGAGACAGGAAGAGACACATTGTAATAAATCCAGCAACGAGAGATGCATGAAAGCTTTTTTTTTTGCCAGCTTCGGACTCGCAGCAGTTTGACTGTTTGAATCAGATCTCATCAATCACATGCAAGTAAATGTAGCCATACACACACACACACACACACACACACACACACACACACTCCGCTTCACATAACCCTGGCGCCTGAACAGTCAATAGCATACAATAGTCAGGAAAACTGCGTCTTTGTCATCCTCTGAGATTACATCGGGATTGCCTGGACTTGTCATTATCGACTGCTGCGGCCACTCAATGAATGTTGCGCATTCTAGCTTCCTTAACCTCTGTCCTCACGATTCCATGTGTGGGAGGACGACTGTGGAAAAAAACAAAAAAAAAAAAAACAAGTCTCTTTGTTGACTGTGTTGCCAGGATTACAAGATCAGCATCGATGACCACACCTTTGTCTGCATAGTACAACTGCGTGTGTTTGGCTCACAAAGGGTATCCTGTTTTTAGGCTGATACTGGGCCAGATGCAGAAACACCCATTGACCTAACTCGTTCATCACCAGACATACACGGCTGTTTTTAGGCACTCAAGGAAAAGGCGCTTCATGAAAAGGCCCTGTGGTGAGAGAAGAAAGCCTCCCAGCCATGAAAATGTTAATTTGACAAAAGGCACAATATTTTAATTAGTGAGTTTTTTTCATTTATTGCACAGCTGCTGCACTGGACACTAAATGTTTGAAATGTGTTTATTTCCTGGTTAAATGGAAGAACACGGAAGCAGAGCTGCAACGATTAACTGATTAACTGACAACTCGATCGAAACCGGTCTGCAACTCCTCTGGTGATTAATTAATCCTTAAGTCACTTTTTGAAGAAGTCTCAGCCTGTCAGCTTTCCACACGTGGCGGTTGGATCGCTCCCGATGAGAGGAAACAGCAGGATGGGGACGAAAAACTTTCTCACGCTGTTCACTTCACTGATTTCCACACTTCATGACAATTTCACTTCCTTGTTCGGGCTCCTTACGTGACTGAATTAACCAGTCAGAAGCGAGAAGCGAAGGCTTACACTGAGATGAACGTTACTGTTTTACAGATGCAGCTGTAAAGATTTAAATATGTAAATGTGCAAAATAAACATGTAAATGATCTCAAATATAACTTGTATTCAGTTCTGAGCCTTTCAACTCTCAAATATATGAATCAACTTCACTTCTAAACCTTACAGTACTATCATCGTGTTATAGTAAATGTAATATCTTTTGGGTTTTAGTCTGTTGGAAGATATTTGAAGACGTCTTGAGGTTTATATATCAAACACTTTGCAGTAACGATGTATACAGATGTTGACGATAATCTTTCTTTCTGTTCTCGCCTTGTGGTTCACACTCCAACTTGCACCTTGATGCAGCTTGCTAGTGTTGAATATAATTAATTATCCTGATATTATCATTGTAATGAATTCTTTTGGCCGATTTTGTGACGTCTCTAAGTTGCGGATTGATTAATCGTTATTTGCAGCCCTACATGGAAGTAACTCTCCTCTGGCTTAACAGTGTTATAGAAATCTTGCCTCCGTGACTCCAGCGTGATCTGCCACTTGCTGACGTGATGTTCCTTTTTCTTCCAGCAGATCGCTAAACTGAGACTGCAGCTGCAGCGCAGCAAACAAGTCAGCCGGCAGAGCAAAGACAGGGAGCAGAGCTCGCTGCAGCTGTCGCAACAGGCGCAGCATGGCGTTGCATGCCAACCACAGGTGAGTTATTTGTGTCAATGTATTCATGCCCTGCCAGAATGAGCTGCTGGCATGCTGTTTTCAGGTGAAAACATTAACTACCCCTGACTTTCTTACACTGACAGCGACGATGCGATAAGGTAGCTTAGCAGCCGAGTAAAAAACATACAAACGAAACATGCGGTGACCAGGCCGTATCTCAGCTGTTTTAAGATAAGACAATATGAATATACCCGTGTTTAGCAAGGTGGATTTCAACATGACACAAAGCGAAAGCATGTGTGTGCTTGTACGTCATGTTTGATCATAATCCAAGTTTACGGTGCTGTACTGCATTTAACTCAGTCTAGTTAATGAGTCTCCACTCTGACCAGTTGTGTCAGAAGAGGAGAGAGAGAGGAGAGCGGGGAATGTGTCCGGGCATGCCCCGTTCTCTCCTCTCAGAGTTCATTCATTAACAGATGCCCGGCAACAGTACACATGAACCACTGTGGGAAAAGTAATACAGACGGTGATATGCCCTGTCCTATACCAACCTGTGGTAGATCACAATCGTGCCTGTGTTTTTGTTGCCCGTGACATTTAATCCCACTTCAGTCACATGTATTTAAACTGAACGCCTCCACCCGTTAAATATCTACGAAACTGGATCAGCAACAATTTAACACCGCGAGCCGTTGTCACAGGGTCCAGGATGTATGCAGTATTATGTATTTAATTGCATAGCTGACCTGAATAACTTCCAGTGTGTGGCGACAGAGGCGACTGTGTTTGAGTTTATTATTTTTTATCTTTTATTTGTTGTTTGTCTTTCCAGTACAAGGGAACTTCATCAGCTCTGTCGGCGATCCCTGTGCCAAAATCCCTCATATGCAGAGTGCCGAGCAGCGTGGAGGGCATCAACCACGAGCTAGAAAATGTGTTTATCAGAGAGGACTGGGAGCAGGGGATACAGGTACACACACACACACACACACACACACACACACACACACACACACACACCAGCAACAGGCCAAAGTGGTGTGATATAACCGATATCTCGTACTACACGTTTGGTTTTCTCGTACTCTATCTGATGAACTCACCCAGACACTAACGTTTGTCCTGTAAATCTTATCATCTTTTGTCTGGGTTGGGTTAAATTTCAGATTCATGTCGTGTTGCTCAGATTGTGAATGCGAGCAGCCAAAAGAAAAAGTTCACGGCAGCAAACACCGTCAGCTAAAATGTCTCCGCGTTGGCAAAAAGAACGACAAAACGGTGCCAAATGGCTTCAGCAGCGACAGTGATATAATGACACTGTATTAATGAAATACAATAAATGCAGCTAATTAAGAAAAGAGCCACACAGCCGAGGTTGATATCACGCAAACAAATATGTAACGCAATAATGTAAATAAGAAAGTGAAGATTTATTTCAGTTTATCTGCTGAGAGTTCTGGGACAGTGTTTGGTTACTAAATGTTGTGTGAAGGCTCACAGCTCTTAACAATGTGAGGCTTTCTTCCATTCTCTGACATGAATAGGCTCAATGCAGCAAAACACTCGCTCTCAATCTCATCATCTAAACCAAAACACACCATTGGAGCTCTCCATCACTCCTGAACTCATCTTTTCCTGCACTACACACACACACCCGGGGGTGTATGATGCATGGCAAACATCCATACTGTAATGTGTCAGCTTGTTAGGGTGTACTTTGACGTGGATCAACAGAAAAGCAACACTTTTTGGCTCATCCAGCTTCACTCTGTCGCTTTGGTTAGTACTTTGTGAGACAGAGACAGAAAAAAAATGAAGAGGGATGATTAAAAAAACAAAATTTGGGACAGTTGTGGCAGAAGCTCGACCCAGGCTTAATTAAATAAAATGAAAAAGTGCAACACAGCGAAGGCAGTGTACCTGTCAGTGCCAAAAGAAAGTGGTCGTGGGAGACGATCTCTGCTAATTAATAATATAATAATTAAAATAATTCGTGCCACACGTCATTTTTTATCATCAAAATAATTTTATTGTAGAAAAACATTTTCTAATTGGACGGCCAACATTTTATTCTGAGTGTCGTCCTCCACATCAGTCAAACTTTTATACACATTAATATAAACGATGGTCAAACACAGATTTTCAGACTATGCTTAAAATTTATTGGATGCGCGCTCACACAGTCTTGTAAAGTCACTTTGAGCATTGTGCGCCGTCCTGTCAGACCGCATATATTCTCACTCACACTGAATTAAATCGCTCAGGGGTGAGGGGACGCATAAATCCAGTCTGATGTGGGGTAGTAAACCCTGGCAGGTCTGTAAACCTCCCCTCTTAGAAAGTCACACACACACACACAGTTTAAACACACATACAAACACGCACCATAGATTTACGGCCTGCCATGCACCGAGCCTTTCCTCTCCTGTTTGAATCAGCTGTGCCAAGGCACGTCGCTGCTCTGCACATCACACTGTTCATCTGCTTTCAAGTAGACAAACACTCACACCAGAGGCCTTTCACTTGCAGTCATTCTCAGTTGATGTCCTCAACCCAGAGCGACATCATCCATTGACTTTTTCCAAGAACACACATGGGCTCTTCTGGGTGATTGAATTTGACCTTTGAGTTACGATCCCCTCTAAAAGCTAAGCGCCGTTTTAGGATCCGTGTACGTTAACGCATGACCTCTCACCTCATCCGCTCTCTTTGACCTCACAGGCCATGGACGCGGTAGACGGCCGCCGCGCCCCCTTCCCTCCGCATCACTACAGCAACAGCAGCGACACGCGTGACACGGACACGCAAGCCCCCTCGAGCGGTGACTCCAGCCCGTTGCCCCGCCCGTGCAGCTCCGACCACCTCCACTCCCCCGATGGAAGCCCCTGCTCTGCAGAGGAAATAGACAAAGGTGCGCCCTCGCAGCTGTAGCGTTGAGTACATTAAAGGGGAATTCCACCGAATTTCCACATCAAAGTGTGTTTGTGGGTTTTGTGGCTCCAGAGGGAGCGGGCAGAAAGAAAGAAGGAAGAAGTGAGCTTACCAGACCTTTTGTAGACCACCCCTCATCTCCGCCTGAGGCTACATTACCTGCTACGAGCATAACACACCTGAATCTTTGATTAAGAAGGGTTGAGTTGGGTTGTGGGTAATGCAGGTGCCAGGTCAGGACAAGGAAGACAATAAAGAGACGATATTTTTGATGTCAGATAGTGTTGAATCAGCAACTTTACTCTCTCTCTTATTTTTTTGGTCACTTACGGCTTTCATGACTCTCACGAGTTACTTTGATTGTTCTTTGGTAGACATAGACAACACTAAGCAAGCTAAAAGCTAGCACAGGGTATTCAACCTCAGTATTTTTCAGATGTGTGATCTAAAAACTGGCATTAAGGTCATCCCGGTAGCTCACTTGGTAAGGTGAATCATGTCTGTATCAAAGCTGGAGTCCTTACTGCAGCGACCCAGGTTTGATTCCCGCTGGGGCCTTTGCATCCCCCTCTCTCTCCTCTGAAATTCCTGTCTCTCTCTCCAGTGGTCACTCTACTATAAAGCAGAAACTGCCCAGAAAATATCAAAGTATCAGACTAATTTTGCCAGTTTTAGGTTTTGTCAGTACGGCAGTTTGTCTTTAACTTAAACTCTGACCTCTAATGATAAACAGGTTTTATAGAAAAGGTTGTGTACATACTCAGAGGTGTTGATTTGGTATCAGGACAGACACTTGTATTTAAATCTCAATCTTCTTTTTGCTGTATTTTCCAGACGTGTGCAGTTCTCCTCTGCCCAAGTTCGCCACGTCTCCCAAACCCAACAACAGCTACATGTTCAAACGGGAACCTCCAGAGGGCTGCGAGAGGGTCAAAGTGTTTGAGGAGATGGTGTAAGTGTTTTCTCTTGTTTTTGTCATCTCAGAACTTAGTTTATTGTAATCGACACTTTAATGCTGCACCATTGTGTTTCTGTGTCGTGTGAGCACTGGGCGTACGGATCATTAAAAACAGAACAATGGATGGAGTTTACGGTTTCATGGACATCCTGTTGGAGGACAGCACAACAATGCTAATAACTTATTTGCATTGTGGGTGGCAGGGATGAGGCTGCGTAGGATAAACAAGTCGCATTTAATCAGAACAGTCACAGAAACAGACAAAATACTGAGCTCCACTTCTTTTGTCTTCAGGTCTGGCAAATCAAAAGGCTTCCCTCTCTTCTCGTGTCCCGACAAAAACAAGGTGAACTTCTTTCCTCGTGGCTCCGCCTTCTGCCCCGTCAAACTCCTCTGCTCCTCCCTCTTCTCCCCCGTCTCTCCCTTGTCCTGCTCCTCCTCCGCCAACTCCGGTCTCCATGGCAACGACAGCCCAGGGCCTCAGGTGACCCCGACTCTGCCCACCGCAACACCACCACCACCACCACTAGCTACCTTTCCAGCCTCCGCCGACCGGAGCACCGACACAAGCACAGGCACAAACACAGACAGCAGCACAGACAGCCCGAGCCCCGACGCGGAGGCGGGGAAAGACGGCGCCGCACAAGTACTCCTCACCAGCTAGTCCTCAGGTATTCACGACCGGACCACCGACGGCTAAAACATTTGGGCGAGTCAGTCGGGTGGGATGGTTTTAAAACAAAGATGGAAAAAAAATGTAAAAAAAACAAAAAACAAACAAAAAATCGTTGCACTCCGTTAATTCTAACGTTAGCCAGCAGGGAGTGCCCGAGGTCCAGACAAACACGGGGGGATCATTCATGGTACCAGCGTTTCTGCTCGGCCGCCGGTGTTCGGTGAACTTTTATCAAGAAAACTTGATGGATTGATCATCGAGTGTGCCGCCGACCTTGGACACAGCCTCCCTTCACCCATCACTAACCCTAGCCTTCTCCTCTGTTACCGTGACAACACCATAACAAAAGAAAGCTTTGCTTATTTTATTTTTTTTTCTTTTTGCAAAAAAAAAAAAAAACAAACAAACAAAAAAAAAAAAAATAGAAATCACTGCTCAGATGATCGTGTTACGTAGTGCCTGCAGGTTTATCAAGATAAATTAAAGTCAGTAACTTTATGAGGTATCAGAAACACATTCTACTCATGTTATCTAACCAGCTTATTAGCTGTTCAGTGTTCAGCAAGCTAACATCTAAAGTACATATACATAAGCTTTTTTTTTGACAGGATGGGAAATGCTTGATTCATATTTTAAACATATCAGGACGTCTTACAGTCGGAGTACATCGCCCCACGTTAACCACAACGTTTGCACTTGTTAAGACCCGGCTCAGAGCGACACAGGCCGTTTTCTTCTTCTTCTTACGTGTTTATATGAAAGTATTTGTAGCACAGTGTCTGTGTGAAACCAGCAGGCTCCACCCAGAAAGATCCAGATCTGCATTTCTAGTCTGATCACTATCAAAAGTAGGTTAGCTGACCACAAAATGCAAATCAGCTGTTTTTCAGTGACCAAATAACCAATTACAACCCCCCTCCTCCTCTATTGCCTTGTTTTATTGCCCCACACTACGCAGAACAGTAACTCAGGTCATGTGGAATGTACTTGCTCGGACTATGTTGCCTTCCCCCAGTGTTTATGACTTTATTTTACAGAAAGACATTCCAGTCTTTTTGCAGAATCGTTTTATTTTGTTTTTATTTCCCTGGAGAAGGGAGGTCATTCTGGACTGAATCAACCGATCGACGTCACAGCTCGTGACAGATGACTTTCCGCATTAACCTTAATTAAGGTTAGAGTTTCAGGTGCTATGACACATTCCAGAGATCGCCGTTGCGATCGAGTCAACCGTGAGTACTCATGTAAAAAAAAAAACAAAAAAAAAAAAACACATCTAGCTACATAAGCTACACGAACCCCCCCACCCCACCCCACCCCAACGAATCGAGACGTCTCGACAGACATGCCGTTTGTTGCACCCATTTGTTAAATATGTACCAAAGCAAATTAGAAAAACAATGAGAGGGCCTGTCATGTGTTAGGGACAAGAGACGCACAGTTTGTGTGCCAGAAGCAGAATGTTTATGCGCACTTTGTTTTGTTTATGAACAGCTGAGCGACATATAAACTCTGGTTTGTAGTGTTTCAAACACAGACGATAATCGTTAAACCAGGCTGGAGCACTTACTTGGAAGTGAGACGATAATCACTTTTTCTTTTTATTTTATTTTTTTAATTTTACGTTAGACCAATTTGTTAAAACAATCACAAGCTGAGTGTGCAATTGATTTTTAGTTTGAAGTAAAGCTACACTAACGACTTTTGTGTAACGCAAGTTTGGCTCAGATACACAAATGTGCCCCGTGACGTTTAACAGCACAACAACAACAACAAAAACTTTCATTCCGAAACTTCACATCTGTGCACACACACACACACACACAAAACACACAGATGAACAATATGCAACACATTCCACACAAGTTAAGCTGAAATACTATCTCCTGCTTGCAGCTCCAAGAGTTTCAATCATACTAATTCTGATTTTTTTTATTCACGAGCTCGTTGTGCAGTGCAGTTAAGAAATGGTAGCCATGTTTGGCAGTGATGATTCAGTTCTCCTGTGTATTACGCATTTTTATGTAGATCTATGTGTGTGTATGTGTGTGTGAGTGAGAGAGAGAGAGAGAGAGAGAGTGTGTGTGTGTTTGTTTTTTTCAATAAAGAAAACAAAAAAAAAATCTCTTTTTGGATCGGTATGTAATCTTTTCAAAGACAAACACATCAACCAATAATATCAATATTCATAAGCATGGCTTTTATATACAAACAGGAGTCAAGGTAAGGCAATCAATGTATTTGGTTATGATTTAAATATCAACAAATGACACAAAGTTACAACAAAATAAAGTCACAGTTAATTTTAATCTACCGTATCAGGAGTCCAGTGATAAATGACGAGGTTCCATATTGTTGACTTGTGATTAGATTAAGGCATCTGCTCTGATTTATACAATATATATTCAATTAATGCAGCATTGTAGTCAAAATCAGTGTAATACTGTATGACTGTGTTTTTGATTATCAAACCTTTCAGTTAGTTTGGCCCTGAAAACAACACAACACACCGAAAACTGCATCTCTCGCCCAACAGCTGAGCTAAATAAAGAAAAAAAAAAACATTAATTTAAACATTTTGTTCATTCAGTCACACTTTTACTGGATGACAGAAAACAAGGCATGCAGCATGCAGTAATAAATGAGTGATGTGTGTGTTTAGCTGTGGAATATATTCAAAAGGGGACAGCAAACAAATAAAAGCATAAATCTTATAAAAGGAAACCTCTCTGAACTTCAGCATGTCCACCCCTTCACATGTGGTGAATAAAAATATACTTTATTTCTGAATATTTCTCTCTGACTGCGTTAACTTCACCAAACCAGTTGCTTTATTTTGTAAACACACAAACTGTTGCACTGTGATCTCGACACAGTTCTCCCTCCTGACGTAGTTCTTTGCCCGTCTTCACTCATGAGGATCAGAAATTAAGCGTGAATGCTACTAGAGACTACAAGGCAGCTAAAGTCGAAGGCTTCTTGTTCCAGACTCGTACTGAGGTAACCATGCTGAAGTGAAATGGCCAACAGCCTTCTTAAAAAGGTCAGCTCGTAAATGTTTCGTTTGTTTCGCGAGGAAAAGGACGACAGCTGGGTTGTTGGTGGCGGGGCGCTTGGCAGCATAATACTGCCACCATGAGACACAGAATCAGATCAGTTTCTTATAATGACAATAAAATTTCTTTAATTTCTTTAGACTTACTTTTGTTGCAACCACTGATTGAACGTGACAGATATTTTCTTAATTAACTAGTTTTGCCTGTAAGATAACCGAAGTGAAGGGTCAAGGCTGTCATATATTGACCCTTGACCCAAAGAAGTTCATTTTACCAACATCTGTGATAAAGAAGAGCAGCAGATCTTCACAGAATCAGCAAAATATTTAGTATTTTTAACATACTTGTACTTTTACTTTAATAGTTTAATTACTCTGTTACTTGTACTCCACTACAATTCAGAGAAAGATATTGCCTTTTTTTACTCTTTAATCTAATCAGATTCAGATTAATTATGCAAAACATAATCAACAAATAAATTATGCTGTTATTGAGTCAGATAAACCTTTATCACCTTTTAAAAGTAAAGTGATTAACACATTTATGTATATTTTTTTATTCTGAAAAGCACTTTTGGTACTTTAAAATAAACTTCTGAATGCATGACTTTTACATAAAGTATTACTACTCACCACTGGAAATAACTCTGTTTAAGTCTAAAGAGAAGACAGCTGCTGTGTGTGTGTGGCTGATCAGATTTGTCTCCGGTCACGGTGGCAGCTATTTTCTGCCGTCCCCGCCAACAAAATGTGCCAGTTTCAGATCACCGTGACGCAGAGGAAGAACTACGCGTTGTGAAGTTCGTGCTCCGTGTCAGTTTTGCCGACCGCGTCTGGATTGGAGAGCGGGTCTAAGTCGGCGAACAGGTTGAACCACGCTGAGAGATCTTTGGACGTCCTTGCAGTCTCTGTAAAATAAGTTTAAGAAAAAAAAAAGGATAAGTGTCACTGCTGTACATTTAAAGACATGGTGAAAATATAAACACCTCCCTTTGTCCCATAAAAGACTACATCTGGTCGAGATCCAAAACTTATGAATGGAAACAACCCACAACTTCTTTGAAAATACCCATAAACACAGGTTTCACTTGGACACATCTCTGAATGAGTTAGTCTTTTTTTTTCTTTCAAGTCTTTTCATATGTTTTACCCATTTGGCTCGCTCCTACCTTTCGCTGCTGGCTTAGGAGGGTTCTGATTGGCTCCAGATGAGTGCTCCGTTGCCTTGGCGACGGGCTGTGGAACCATCTCCACCCAATCTGAAACGGAGACGCCGACTCATCATCGGGGGACAATTTAACGTGCCAGAAAGCATGATTCAACAAATAAACCATCACACCCTCTCACACGCTGCTGATGTGGACGGATATTGTGTAATGGGACACACAAACGGCGGTAATCAAGAGAGAAAATCACATCAAACATTATTAGAGGTTTATTAAATACAGGCCAAATGTTAGAAACACAACTTCGAGGTCTTGTTTCAAGGAAATTTGTTTTGATTTCGTCCAGAACATAAAGTTTGTAGCAACACCAAATACCAGGGGAGGACACTGGAATGTGCTGTTAATGCTGAAACAATCAAACTGACAAATACAAACAAATCAAACGAACCTTTTGAAATCTTTTGATATGTTTGTGTATTAGTGCTTTATGGTATTTAATCTCCTGCATCTTCTACTTGTGTTGCAACTGTTTTTTGTTTTTTTTTTAGGTAAATGAAAAGGCTCAAGTTGAGTTTAAAAGCTTGTGAGTGTGACTGCATCTCAATGTGCTCGACTCTTGCTCGAGGATTTGGGGATTTTCTTCCTTGAAGATTTGTTATAGCTTTGTTTTGCATTCTTGGTCTCGAGCCAAGAGCTCTATAGTGAAGAATCAGTCGAGTTTTTTTTTTACTCTGAACCAGGTTCTTTCCAGGATTTGCCTGTTTTGAGCTGCAATCAAGGTTTAACGGAGGTCATGAGCTTTGCTCTTTGCTGTCATGTGCTGCTTCTTTGAACGCTCATCTGAGAAGTTCTCAAGACTGACCTCCTCAAAGTGTTTAGTTTTGAGCTTGTACTTTGTGTTTTGTGCTCTCTGTTGCTGTCAAAAGTTAATTTGCACGAGTCTGTGGTCACCTACCTGCAACTTCCAGACTGGTTACTTCTTGAATTAGCTTTATGCTCAGTCAATTCTACCGTTCTGTACTTTAAACCACGTTCTGTGCAGCTCTGATTGAATTCAGTCGGCGGTTTCTGGGACTTCATATTCCAATTAAACGTGGAGAAAGTCACACAGGTTAAATATGTTTTGACAGAAGATTGATTAGGCCCGTGTGTCGTTGACCAGCTGGACTCTCGGCGTCGGATCCCATTGACCATATGCTTCACCTGTGCTCGCGTTCTGATACACTAAACAAAAGGAATGGAACTAAAGGAATATTTCCAAGGTGCAACGCTGCATCTCTGCAGGAATTACAGTTTAATGTTATACCCATTCAAAACCACTAACTCATTACCTAAATTCTGCATCGTGTCAGACCTGTTATACTACACTGATTAACGCTGAAATGCCAGCCAGCACCCGGTGATTATACACACACATACTGTAAGTTTTTGTTTCTTTATAGTTTTATAATGGGGCTACTCGCAGCCCTCTGAGTTGGAAATGGGCAAAACCAAATCAAACAAAACCAGATGAGGTGCTAGCAGCCAGCCAGTGCCCAGGCTCAGATGAAATGGAAAGTATTTGGCAATCACCTACAAGGGTAAGCAAATCTAATTGCCATGTTATAATAGCCTCCTTTCTATTGCTCTGACAGACGTCGGTTTGATAAATCATTTTGAAGCCGCTTTATTCCCTGTGTGGAAATAGTTAGCTACAATGGGGGAAAAGCAGCTATGCATATTTTAAGCTGATATTCATGGAAAAAACAATGTAAGTCCTTACTTAGTTTTCAGGCATATTTATTTCACCAAAGTACTTAATTAAATTAGGATAATGGCGGCTAATTTAAATGTTTTTGTATGAATTTAGCTCAGAGAGAGGCTCTCCCTCATGCCTCATCCCTTGAAAGGAAAAAAAAAAGCCATTTGGGCCTATTTACTCCACATGTACAAACAGACTATGAAGTTCTCACCTGAGAGGGAAGACTGCAGATTATTCAAGCTCTGGTCCAGCAGCTGAGATGGTAGAAAGAAGGAGTTTTCCATTTGCTGGGCGTCCGCCGGTCGACCTGATGCTGCGCTCGTTCCCTCCTCGGCGTCTCCGAACACCTCCGTCCACTCCTGAGAGAAGTCGCCCTCGTCCACAGACATAGTGCCCAAGATCTCGTTCAGTAAGGCCATGCTGTCCTTCTCCTCGCCCTCCAACTCGGGATAGGCAGAGAGAGGAGACTTCCCTAGAATGACCAGGAGATTAGAGGACTTCAGAAGTAATGTATAATTATTAATTTTTAAGATAATTTAAATTGCTTCATTTAGTAAATTTGAGTTTAAGGAATAAAGATTGAGCTGATTGGTTGAGTAGTTGATTAGTGATAGCCAATTGTTCCAATGAGTTTTAAGCAAGACTGCCAAAATGTCCCGTGCTCCAGCTACTCAAATATTAAAATTTATATTATATACATTATATTTCCTTGTCTAAGTATGAACGTATGACCGCTTGGGGCTTCCATACAAACATATTGTTACATAGGTTTAATAGTATGTCTTTACCTTCTCTGGTCTGATCGCTGGTGTCTTCATTCACTAGTGAGATGAGTCTAGAAACATGACAACAGAAGAGTGGATTATAACATTTCTGCACAAACACATCAGGCAGCAGGTGGTAGAAAAACACTGTGTTTATGTTCAGCTCAGACCGGTTCAGTTTTCACCGTTGGCATGCACGTGTTTGGTCTACCTGCATGAGTAAAGATCAGGGTGAGATAACTCACTGGTCGTCTGTGGTCTCTGCTTTCTTTCCATCTTCTCTCTCTGATTTCATTTTCTTCTTTCCCTTCTTCTTCGCGGTCTTGTCCACGGGCTCTTTTAACGTCTGAAACGATAAACAAGTCACTGATTATGGTTGTTGGCTGGCAACATTTGGAGCTCTAGATCTGCTTAAAGCAGAATTTAGATCTGATCTGTGCTGTTCAAGATGCTCTCTGACCTTAATTGTGGAGAACTCATAATGCTGACAGCCCTTGAAGCTCTCATGAATGGCCGCCATAGTGTGGGACGTCTTCTCCCAGAAGTGCAAAAGTGTTGTCTGAAACCGAAGAACAAGTAATTTGGTTCATTTGTGTGTCTCCTCACTTGGTCTGATAGTTAAACCTCCATGCAGTGTCTTGTACTGCTTTGTTCACTTCGTCTTTGTCTTCCTTCCTGGCATAACCACACAGTGTGGAGTCACTGAAAACACTCTATTTAAGATCAATGGGGTGTGAATGCAAACACCTGGGATTTGTGGTGTACCTGGTATGTGGTTAAAACGTGAGAGAGGAGGTTGCAGCGACTGGCTCCCAGCAGGTCCACTTTCTGGCAGACATCATTCTTCAGTTTGTCAAAGCTTGTTTTGGTAGTGCGCACCTGGGCCTGAACCTGAGATATAGTAGATATGAAAATGTCCCAACTGAAAAGATAAGCTGCTGGCATTGTGTATTACACAGGTCTGAACACTGGAAACAAACAATGGAGTTCAAGTTTGTGTAAGTGACTGAAGTGTAAGCAGATTAAAGAATGCTTGAACCAATGGACCACCATTCAGTGGTGTTTTCTGCCCTCTAGTGGCGTTTTTAGTTCAACTTCTTGAGTCACTTCAGCAAATAAGAGCTGAAACAATTAGTTAATTACTCAGTTGATGAAATTTTGACTCTCTTGATAGCTGAATATCTTCTCAAGACATATGAAGATGTCACCTTTGGGTTTGGGAGCTTGTAGTGTGATCTACAGCAAATGCCTTGTTGGAGGAGTATGAATATTTTCCCTTCTCCCACGCACTGTGTTGGCAGGTTTCTGACATCATTTCTATTTTTATGTTGCTCTGTCCTGCAGAAATTCCTTAATATCAACAAGCATGAGTAATAGCCAACAATATAACAGAAGAACAATTTGTACACTTTGTACAAGGGCCAAGTCCCTGTCTTGGGGTCACTGTAGGGACAATTTGAGCTTGTGAGAGACACTGACTTCTTCTTTTTGAGATCCAGAGTAGCTTTATGTTTGTATTTAGGAAAGCAGGTACCATTCTGATCATTACTATGGTGAAGGTCAGAGGACAGGGCTGTCTTAATACCTAGACACAACAGATAGGTATGTAATGTACGACGCAATGTCGGAACACTAAGGGAAAACATATTTCCTTGTTTGTCAACTAAAGACAAATTGGCAAATGCCTTATACTGTAGATGCATTGAGTATTTAGGGACATAGAGTAGTTGTGGCACCATTCTGAGGGTGTATAGATGAGTCAGAGAGGGCAACTTCTTCAGATTTAAGGCAGTATCATGCAACAACAAGCGTATGATGAATCCTCGGCCAAGCTTCGATAAACCTTTCAGCATAAGACATCTTGGACTCCTTTGCACTTTGTCTCCACTGACTGAACCGACCATTAACGAATAAAATTCTCAGTGACAGCATTAACATTTTGTGCCTATCAGAGCGCTGAAAATATGTAAAACTAAATGCAATACTCGTGTTATTAGTTACACCTGTGCTTTCTATAATGACGCGTCCAAATGTCTGCGTGGACAGACCAACCTTGCGGAATTTCTCCATCTGTTTATGCGTATCTGGATCCAACTCCTGAGATACATCCTTCATCCAAAGCAGCGCTCCACGGTATTCAGTCCTGGACTGCTCCATCCGATTCACCGTCAGCCACGTGTCCGAGATGGCTCGGTAGCGGAACGTTTCGACCTCCTGGTACAAACGGCACAGAGGGTTCCTCAGAGCCAATCTGTAGGATGCAGTGTTCAATTAAGTATTATGGTGCCGCATGTAAGAAGTTTGACTTCAATTATCATTAACACATTAGTTTTAGACATTACTTGATTGTCAGACACTTATTATGACTCCCCCAGCCTAGATAGTCTTGGAAAAGCAATTAGCAGAGGCACCCAAAGGCCAGCGGAAGAATCAGCTTAACCAACTTTTGTTGACTCCCAATAAAGAAACAAAGCAAACTCTCACGAAACATAATTAGTGAATACCTAATCTTAATTTCTCAAATAATTTTGAAAATCAAGCAGAAACAACTCAATAGCATAACAAGACCCAGCAGTCCTCTTGACAATAGTCGCATTTGTTTACCATACCATTGTTTGCAATTATTGTTGCCTACCTCTGTTGGGAGGAGAAGCAGAGTGCTTTCCCCGTGGCCTGCATGATCTTTCCGGCCCTGGTTTTATCCTGCGAACCCTGTGAGCGCAGGAAACGACCCAGCTCATTCTCCTCTTGGGAAAGAACTGCACAGGAGGGAGAGTGAATGTAGTCGATTCAGTCTTGTACAAATTTAGAAAGCCTGATTTGCAAATTTAACCAGAAATATTACAATCCAAATTAAGTGAAACAACATTTAATCTAAAGTATTTCATTTTCAGAACTTCAAAATATCAACGATAGTCCTGATTTCTCTGGTTTTCCAGACTTTTTCCTGAGTTCTCCACGTTATTAAGGTTGGGGCAACACTCCAGATAGAGTCTCCCAAGACTGCTGCCCTCACATGCGCAGGACTTGTGGTTTAAATGGGACCCTGTAAAATGTCAAATCCTTTGGCGGGGCAGGTTGCCAGAGCTAGTGTTGAAAATGGAGTAATTGCAACTAGATAAACATGGGTTACTTTTACTATATACTGTAGTGATTAGTTGACCAACTGAAGTGAGACCAGTTTGACAAAGCGTTCATTTTATCACTGATAACAAAAACTTCCCTCAAAATCAAAAAGTTTGATTCATATTGTGATGAGATCGTTTACAATGATATTTGATACTGAAAATTGGATACTGGGACATCCCTAGCTTGCCAGTCTACATCCTTAAGCTTGTTAACGAAACTTCCAGATAGAGGCTGGAGTATCCTTTCTCAGAATTGCCTGTGATGAGAGGAACTGTGGATATGAAGTATGGGTTGTTTTTCCTGCAGAGTCAGAGGATCGTGTCTATGCACTTTCTTAGTAAAGATACCGCAGTAGTTCAGAGTACCCAGCATGTATAGTTCTGCTGCTGCACACTCATTTGTAATGGGGGGGTGGTAATTGGGAAGATTCGTCCGCCTGATCTGAAGCCAACTGGTGTTTTGGTCATGCACCATTCTTCATGACCATGACATTAAAGCTTGTACCAGACCACCTCGGGCTAAAGATTAATGATCACCCTCGTATCATCTTATCTGGTGAAGACAGAGATGTCAACTGTGAACATGATGATGGTGATGAGCTAAAACACCCAGAAGGAGCTCTGAACTGCTGCTGAGCCAGAAGAGTTCTCTCTGGATGTCTCCTTGTGGAAGTTATCCAAATAAGTAGCCAAATACTTTGCTTGAACTTACGGCAGATCCTCCTCTGGTACTGCTCGATGACCTTTAGCAGCTCCATGCATGTTCTTTGGATGGAGTGGAAGACCTGCAGAGCAGAAGAAAATCAGCTTTAACATAAAGTCAGTCATATAAAATGCACTGCTATTCCTGATTTGTCCACTGAGGGTCACCCTGTCTTAATAAGAGTAGCAGACCCTATGCTGGATTGACTGAAAACCAACCATGACATCAGCCATTGGTTTGTGGACAACCGTTTTGAAACCTTATGTTCAGCATCATGGACGTTGCCATTTGGGTTTTAGCATAGCGTGAAATGACCACATCTGGACAGGTGGATTTGGTCGGATTGGACGTAGTGGAAAATGTCTGTCAGATGTCTTGGTGTCAGGGTTTCCAAGAAGAATGGACCAGCCCTCCTTTCTTTCAGAGGGGTGTTCACAGCACCCCTATCTATCACTGTGAAAACCTCCAAGGACAACTGTGAGGACACGATAAATTAATTATCTGGTTTGAGGAAACCGCAGTTTGTTTTTAGTAGCTGAGAAATCAGCAATGCAGCTGTGAAAGCTAGCTACCGTCACCATAAAAGTCATAATCTGTGTGTTTGTGAAGATATCCATGCTGAAGGCTGCAAAAATCGTGTGCCCAGACAAGCGACGGGCTTTTGCCAACATCAGCCTGACAAAAAACTCAGTTGCAGACAGATTTTTTGGCTCTTGCTGGAGATTTGGAGCCAAATTAAGCACAAGGTTGAGTCATTTGTTGTATTTTGGGTCACCATTGTTCCAGAAGGCGGTAATTTAAAGGTTATTATGAAATTTTTTTTACTGGTATGGCCAGCTTGATTTCAAATTGGACTGCATGTGCCCTGTGAACTGAAATGAGTTTGCCACCCCTGATCTACACAGTGGATGTGATACAACATTAACGCCTTTATGAGGTAAAAATTGAAGTATTAAACTGTCACATCAAAGCTTTAAAACATGAGCTGTGATCTGGTATGTAGATATCCAGTTTTGAATGCTTTATCACCATTCTCATCGGGACTCAGGCCCTAAATTAGGGTTCCAGCTTTTATGAGGTATCGATTTCAGCCATTAAATTCACTTCAGTCCTGAAATGGAGGCTTAGATGATGGAGGTTAGAGAGGCAGCCTAATGTAAGTTTTAAGCCTCGAGCCAATAGTGGCACTGTGTGAATCAAAAAGCCATTTTAGTCCACCTGAGGGAAAGTATCTCCACTGTTTCTTAATGTTTGTGTGATGTGATCTGGGCCTACGATAACCAAATCCGTCTTTCACATTCCTTCCTCCTCACCTCCAGCTTGCCATCCAGATCTGCATCCGACGCCACGACATGCTCGTCCTCTTTCTTCCCGGTGACCTTGATGAGCGTCTGTTTGGTTTTCCAGTACTTCTGCTGGAACTTGTTCACCACAGACGAGTCTTGGCTTTGAATGAAACGGTCCAGATAGTCTCGGGAGTAGCCGCTGCAATGACACAGAGGTTGGACACAATCTTGTGACTGCTGCTCTCCCCCGTAATAATCCGGGAAGGATTTATTGATCGGTGTAAACATAGACGTATACTTACAAATTTCCTCCCTCCATTTTTCACGATTACCTGTGGAGAACGCAGAGCAGTTTAGATTACAGATTATTTGACATTCTTAGTGAAGAAAAGTCAACAGAGAGCTTATATTTTTATCTCTGTCTGCATTACATAATATGTACTTAGTGAAATCTGTGGTTTCTGGTCAATGTCAACAATATGGAGTCAGTTATAACACTGCAAATGCCTATTTAATAACAAAAGACATAATTTGATGACATCGTGAAGTAGCGCAGGATCGTGGGAGTTGTCTTCACTGTTAAACAACCTGTACCTCAGATGAAAATCAATCTGACATGAGGGGTTGTGTTTGAGTTTTGTTCATGTTATGTTTAGTCACGTTTGCCTGCTTCCTTCCTCACTCCGCTGTATCTGACATATCCCATGAAATTATAGAAACTAGATTACAGCTACAGACTTCTCTGGTATTGAACATTTTTGGAAACATTTGGGGTAATGTACAAACTCTTAAATATATGACTCAGGTCTAGTATTCAAAGACATTTTAATGTGGTAATGTGGCACCTTTTAATAGATCATATTTAGTGGTCACACACCACCAACTATTTCACTGATTTTGGTGAAACTGGATCATATTTTATGGAGAAAATGTTTTCTGGTTTTGTCTCTGATGTCCTCCGGCTGCTCCGCCTCAACTCTCTGTGATTTTACAGAGTTTCCTGATGGACAGTGAAGTAAACTGTAGCTGCTGTTAATTAATGTTACTTCAGTTTGTTAGCCGGGTTGCACGGATTGTGAAGAGTGTGAAAAGGATGTTTCAGGACCGGGTGATTAAATACTGAGAGGGAGCAAAGCCAGTGTCGTGCCAGAACAGGAGCTGGGCCAGTAGGCAATGTCACAAGACTCAACAGCTTCTATGGACATAATGACAGAGGCGAGAAGACTAAAGGGGACGTTGACAGAGGAAGCTAGACAAGAGTAAATCTGGAACTGTAGTTCCAGTGGTTGGTGAGAGCTTGGTGAAATAAAACGCTGAAAGACAGATGCTGAGAAAAACTTGCTAGTTTTTGATCATAAGTAATGTAATCAGAACAAATAGTCAACTACAGCTGTCCAGATTTACCACAGTGGGATTACACTCTGAAACTGGGGGCAGCAGTACAATTATGAAGCATTATGAAATGGAAATACTCGAGTAAAATCCTGTAGTAAAGTACCTGTAGGATTGTACACAGCTCCACTGCACGCCTTGTGCAAGCAGTGACTCAAACTTAGTGACTGGAGCTTGTTCAGGTGTGTTTCTGTTCCCCCTGCAGCTAGAAGTCACAAAGAGGTGTGACCGAGGTCTTTTATTATTTGTGTTCCCACAGTCCCTCCCTGCTGCGTTCAGGAACATTAACCGGAGAACATTTGAGCTTCTTGAGCCGCCACCTGTCCTCCACAGAGTGCATCATCATCACCTGCTGTCCATCAGCACCGACTGACGGATGAAATTAATAAATAATGAGCTTTTTTTTTTTTTTTTTCTACATCCAGCTCGAGCATCACGACTCATCTTAACATGATGGGAGATGATGCGATGAACGCGGGTCAGTAACCACGGATAAATACACGATAAAGACGCATTTATTTTGAAATAACCAGCGTTATGCAGGTTTATTAACACGATAATACATCCGCACTGGAATAAACACGACAGCCTGAGCGCGCTGAAGCAGCACCTCCCTCCCATCGCCCTTTAAACATGACACAATATCAACATATGAGCGAGTACATGTCAAAATAAAAGCACGGTGAGTCGTTCACGTACCTCTGCGTGTTGATAAAAGCTCGTTAAATTAAAATTCCTCCCATCGCTGCTCGGACAGCAGCTCCGGCTGTGAGGCCCTGCTACTGTACTGTACACACACACACACACACACACACACACACACACACACACAGCTGCTCATTCACTTCAACGCATTGTTCCGCCTGTACGAGACACAGACGCAGCTGACGTCATGAAAGGCAGGGCGCGCGCATCACGTTCAAATGTTTGTCTCGCGCAAACAGATGTCATCGTGTATGAGCACCAATTGTCTCGCGCACAGCCGGTGTGTTTGCGGACCACTGCGCAAACTGGTTTTAATGGATGTGCACGAGGGAGTAATGAAAGACACGATAAGGCTTTATTGTTTTGTGTTTTATTACTATAAAATTCAGTTAAGTTAAATGGTCACAAATATTAAAGTAGTTTTGTTTGCTCCTACAATTTATTTAATTATTCAAATAATTAAAAAAATAAATAGGTAATATGATTATTATAGAAGTAATGTGAGTAAATAAGAGAGTGCAAGGTAATCTTGATGAATCTAAATAAATAATAAGTTGAATTTTAGCTACTGTGTGTATATATAAATATGTTATATACAGTATATATAGTTGCATTCTGTACAGTATATGAGGTAGGTGGATATGACGTATATGAGATAATGAAAAACTACAAATATGGTTTGTCTTTTTCACAATAAAATTCAACTGGATTTAATGGTCACAGTGTAATAGAGAAGAAATAAGAAGTAAATGAATGTTACTATTTATAAAATAGCACAAGTTCTCATTAAACCTGCTCTAAACAACATGTCTTAATTAACAATGGCTCGTATAAATATGCGAGAGGTGTTGCTTGTAGTGACGGACACGGCGAATAATTATCCGTCTGCGAAAGTTTGAGCTCATTTGAACTAATTTTGGTTTTACAGCCCTCAACTTTAGATTTCTGTTCACGCTACACTGCTCTAATCAGCAGTAAGAGGCCTGAGAACACAGTGCAGCTAAATAGTCCTTCTAGCTTGGTTTGTTTTTTTTCTGAGCGGCTCCTGAGGTGAACATGAATTTAAAATTGTACTGTGTCATATTTTTGTGTTTGTACTTCTTTTTTTTTTAAATTTAAATCTGAATCATTGATTGCTCTTTTGAAGCAGACAAACTCATATTTCAGGTAGTTTCAACATGTTGCAGCTGATCCTGTTTGTTGAGGCCGTGTGTGGTTTACGATGTTTGATTTTCCAGTGTTCTCCTCGACACATTTTAATAATCCTTTAGTGCTTCAGATGGATGGACCTGCTCTCTGTAAACACATGATTCGGTTCTGTTATTATCGTATATCAGATATCATAAGTGTCGATTGTTGGGCCTCTTTTATCGCCGACAGATGGTGCTAATTGTCATTTAAGATGATAATCACATTAGTAGCATTATTTGTTGTTGTTGAAGTGTCACTTCTGTCCTTTTGTCAAGTCGTGGACAAAGTAATCAGATCCTTGAGCTGCACTACCAAAATAAATACAATTAAATGAAATATATAGAAACATCTCAACCAAACTACAACCTTAACAGTAAATATAATAGTCAAATGAATTCTTCTCTGACACTGTCAACAGAAACTGAAACATCATAAGCTTCATTAAAGTGGAATTTATGGAAGAGCTGTTGTGGATTGTACAATCAAGTGGCCGGTCAAGGAGAGCTGAAACAATTACTTAAACTCGGCAGCAATTTTGTTTAGCGATTAATTGTGAAGATTTGCAGCATCTGTCTCCTGCTTCTCTCGTTGCTTTTCTGTTTTATATTAGACTGAATATCTTGTTGAATAACTGTTGATCAGACAGAAAATAAGAGATTTGAAGAGTTCACCCTGGATGTGATTAACTGTTTAATCAGAAGTGTAATCGGCAGATTAGTTAGTAGTTCGTCTTTATTTGACAGCACAGCTGTAAATAGACGTTAGAAGGGGGGTGAATGTGTCTGCCTGCTCTCTGCATATCAGTGTTTAGTGCTATATTTGTCCAAAGGATGGCAGTGTAACATAAAAGACGGCTCATTGGTCTCCTCTCTCCTGTTTGGGGCCCCGAGCTTTCATCTGTTGGCTTCAATTTATTTCATCACACTATACTGCAGCTGATCTAATAGCATGTACATTTTGTTGTCACCTAAAGGGAATTTCTTGTCATGCTCCAAATTGATGTACCTGTTTGCAGCCGTGGACAGTATTTGTGTTGTGCACAGTCACACGGAGTGTGTGAGCAGCATACAGACGACGTTAAGAGATCAGGACACCGACTTAAAGGAGATCAGAAGATCGTGGATTTATATTTGGAAGAATGTCTTTTATGTTGAGCTTTGCTGACTTCATTTGATTATGACCAAAGGAACGTTTTGAACCGTTTGATCCTCGAACACCCCGAGGTCACTCTCTGCACAATGCAGCCGGCTGTTTTTTCGTCTGTGCAGTATGGAAACAAGCATGTTGTGTTTATTAGGTTATTCAGCATCTTTAGCATCATAATTTCCCAGAGGAAGTTCTCCAGCGTGACTCGGCGTCCTTCCAAACCCTGACCTCTGACTTCATCTCATGCCTTTCGATGTGATCAGATAGAGAGGAGTGTCTCTTTTATATAATCTCCATAAAGACTGGTGTCCTTCAACCCATCTGATCCTCCTCCTGCACTTACCCACCTTATCTTCAGGCCCCAAGATGGTATCAGAGCAGTTGAGTTCACTTAAATAAGACAGGGAAACAATCAGGGCCTTAAATTAAGTGATGCTGTTGGGGGTTTAATTCAATCAGGACGGAGTCAGAGAAATTCTTCCGATATTGATCAGGGATGTGCGTCAGTGTCGATTTTCTTTCCCTTTCTTTATTCCAACTCATGCTGCACTTCGTTCTTGAGCTTTTTCTTTGTATATTCCAGTGTCATCAACTCTTGCACCAGCTATGGCCACCACATTGAAGTCCCATTTTCTGGGACACAGTCTAAACCAGACTTGAGCATGCCCTCATTATGACGGATTGCAACCCCCCGAGGGTGCCCGACCTGACCCCAAAAATTGCTCAATTGACTTTTTCCATCTGCAGTTATGTGTGGTGATGGGGAACCATGACATTTACATTCGCGCCACTCCAATATGATCCCTCGCTCGGCGCGAGTTTCTCGACACTAGACTATAGCTCAAAACAGGTCACAGGATCAAAAGTGTCTCTTGCCCTGGAGGAGCCACTGAGTCGATCCTTTCCATTTCTGCACCAAATGGTGTTTCTCTCTCGCTCTCGCTCTCTCACCAGTAACTTGCTGGAACACATTTAGATCCTGAGTAGAACTCCTCAGTGCCCACTCATCACTCTGCGTGGTGTTTGAAGATTACTACGCTCAGAGACATCCTCACTGGGCATCCAGGCAGCTTAGAGGCCAAAATCCATAATCCCTTACCCTTCATGGGAATTCTCCATGCACTTCAACATGCTGAAATACAGCCCCGCTGCAGCAGCCACTCATGGTCGAGGAACTACTGCAGCCGGAGGCCGAGATAGATGGATGACATGTCTCAATGAATGTGGGAGAAGTGGTGGAGGAAGTTAGATTTAAAAATAAGTTATATACCGAGGATAGTTTCTGCCCAGAAATGTAATCTAAGAGGATGTTTCTTGCAGTGTATCAGTATTTTTTATTTCTAATGCATGCACACAGTTAGTCCACATGCACCGGTAACTATTTTATGTTTACAGTAAAAGCCCGGAGGACATTATTTACTGGAAATATAGGTGCTACACCAGCCTTTCTGTAAGTCGTTTCAATAAAGAATTCCCTCTGAGGCTTTAGTGCCTTATTAAAAAGCGTAAATATGTGTAGCTCCTTGATTTAGTAATGTGCATGAACAAGTAATATGTAAAGTTCAGCTGTTGCAGCTTGAAGGACCGGAGGGAGGCGGGGGGTTAATTCTTCCTCCTCTAGGCTACACTCTAATGCTTTGTTAGTCTGCCCTGTAATAGCTCGGGGAGTTTGTCTAGCAACAAAACAAGTATAATATAAAGTAATCTCATATTCGTGATCTCGTGATTTTCTCACAGGAAAGCAAGTGAGTCACCGGGGAATCCTTTTTCAAAGAGACAAAGAGAAAAGGTCAGCGAGGTTTGACTCAGACATCAGGTAGCAGAGTCACATATGTCGAACCAGTGGTTTCACCCGCTGCACCATCTGTGCACACGTTTTCTGATTAGCACCGAGTGATTAACAAGTATTTTTGTCAACTTTTCAGAGGCTGTTTGCAAGGACGCTCATTATTCGTCCTACTACATTTCTCATAACGGTTGATTTCTAACTCGGGTGAAATGTCAGTGTGAATGCCCTTTGGCCAGAGAAGCTGGACCGCTACCCACCACTACCGGCCTAACCTGTATCAGAGCGTTTGCAGCTCTGTCTCTCTCCTCCCGCTGTTTGGCATGCTCCGTGGCACCGAGCGCTGAGGGCAGAGCGTGTCACCGAGCTGGCACCGGCTTGAACTCGTTCAAGGTTACTCTTTGATTTAATGGTGATGCATTTTTTAAAACCGCATCATCCCTCTCTCTCTTGCCACCGCGCCTAGTCCATCTCTGTCACAAACACTGGCTGTGCGTCTCACCTTTAGCAGTGGAAGCACCAGGAGAGGTTGTTTAAGATATAAATCAATGGTAAACGGCACCCAGCTCCGGGCAAAGCCGGCTCCCATGTTTTACTCCTGCCGGCCTGTTTTAAAGGCAGGACGGAGTAGGAAAACTGTACCATATATTTAGACTATGACACGGGAAACTGTTCGACTCATCATGTAGACAGCTCTTTGCACGGGTGCTTACAATTAACACTGACTACAAAGTGTCGTGACTGTGAATTTCTGAAAATCATCAGTGTGTTATTCATTGTGAGTATAAAATAGCATCACCTAGCTCTCTCTATCTTCAGTGATGTTTCTTGACAAGGTGATATTCAGCAATCATCAGCTCTCTCTGCTGTTGTTTCAGTAAATAAACACTGACAGCGTTGTGTATCATAAAAATAGATCTTCAACCAGTTGCTCTTTTCCCTCTGAGCGGTGCAGCTGCTTGTGTTATGAGCTGGGGTATGGGTTGGCATCTGTGTGCTCGCCACAGACTTAACCGCCTGATCAGACGTTTAACTTTTTCTTTTTTCTTTCCCTGAGCTATTGAGGCATGTGAACATCAGCCTTTGTGTCGTGTGGCAGCCTGTTATGGATGAAGATGATTCCGATAAAGTCATAAATCACAGGATATAACACGGGCCATATTCATGAGCCGTGTAATCCTCTTACATCTCGTGTCATTTTGAAAAGCAAACACGTTTTTGACGTCAATACTTGGTGTGTCTGGTTTGATAAAGCTGCCTCAAGCAAGAACAGGATATTATGTGATTTGCCCTCCAACAAAAAAAAAGACTGGATGATTGGAAATGAGTTAACAAGTTGAGGTACTCAGGGACTCTTGATTTTGTACTTGAATTTGATAATTTCATCCTGATAGTTTGTTTGCTAAAGGTACAAAAGAAAACAAGATGTTTGCCTACAATATCAATGAGTAAGTCCTCTTAAAGGTCCGAGGTGTGACATCTAAAGGGATCTATTAATATAAAATTAGCCTTTTATATGCATTTCATGGAGTTCGCTATAATGGATGTTGTATCTGTGACGCCAAATTTTTCTGAAGAGCGGTTTTGAAGCTCAGAATATGTCGATTGGCCGCTGCCATGTTGGCTGTCCTGCCTCTTCCGCCTCATGGCTAACGGCGCGACACGTTCATTGGTGACCTGAGGCAAGCTCAATGAAGCCTGGTTGCTCGAACAAGCTGCCTGTGACGGCATCCAACTGTCAATCAAATCTTAATTCTGCATAACTTTAAGCCTTAATATAATAGACCAAAACTGTTTTTTGTACCAGGCTGTAAACATGTTTATTTCTGCTGTGAAGTTGGACATTTTAACATGGGGACTTATGGAGACTGACTCACTTCTGGAGTCAGCCTCAAGTGGATGTTTGAGGAACTGCATTTTTTTTTTGGCACTCCAAGATAGCCAAAGAGGTGTTGGCGCTTGATTGAACCACCATGTTTCTTCAGCAACCTAGAAGGGACTCTTCTTCTCCTTCATGCTTGAAACAAGAGGTTGAGGTGAGGGGTATTCAGGGCGGTATGTTCTTATGAACCATTATCCAGAAAAACATGAAGGTTTTATCGTACCCACTCCCATCATTCACCAAACTTTTTCCTCCAAATTTCTTCCTTCACTTCTTGGAAAACTAATAAAATCACTCATTAACTTTTCAAATGATGAAATGATGAATAATGAAATATAAAATATAAATCCAGTAAGACATTAGACCTGCAAGTGGCTTCCTAAAGGATAAACTGTATATGAAGTTACAGGGAATGGCCCTTAGCTTCTCACATAATTAGATTTATATAGGGCTGGAACTAATTATGATTTTAATTAGCAATTAATCTCTTCATTTGTTTTCATTATTATTTGATTAACAGTTTTGTCTATAAAAGGTCAGAAAATATTGAAAATTGCTCCTTACTATTTCCCATAGCCCGGGGTGACGTATTCAAATTGCTTATTTAGTCTGAAAGGCGATCATATAAAAATATTCAATTTCCATTCGATAAAACAAGGAAATTCTTGCGCTTGAGAGGCTGGAAACTAGAGTATGTTTGGCACTGTTGATGAATGACTTTTTTTTAGGTATGTGTGACATCTGTCTGCGAGGTTTCTTCCTGTTTCTTGTTTGAATTCAGAGTCTGAAGACAGAGTGGAAGGGAGGAACAGACCGTGGATCCTCTTTAATGCAAATATGTGATTTTGACCTGATTTGGACTCAGTCTTGAAAAGGTTTTAAGTCATTTATTAAGGTAAATGACAATGAATTAATGTAGTCCAGCATCTCAAATGTGCAAATGTTTTGGCTTTCTTTGATTTCATGTAATTAGAAATGGAATATCTTTGTCTCAGTCAGACAAAACAGGCAACAAACAGGCTCGAGTACTTGCAAAAGCCACCTATGACGCTAGATGGGATTTGCTGTAACTTGATGATTAATTGATGAACTGAAAAATCAGTACAAAGATATTGAAATGAATAATGAAAATAGATGTTTGTTGGAGCCGTACAAATATCTATAATGATTAATTGTGCAAATAATCAGCATTTTGTTACTAGATTGATAAATCCATCCATCTTCTCATAACCGGTCATCCTCGTCAGGGTCGCGGGGGGCTGAATCCAGTTCCAGCTGGATTGATATATTGACAAATAACATAATTATATAATTATACGCTTTAAAATGGGTTAATTGACTCAATGTAGCAGAGATGCAACAATGCACCCATGCGAAGAGAGCCATTGGCTCAGCAGAAAAACCCAAGAGTAGAGATTATTTTCATCCAGTGTTCGACGCATTAACTGTTTCCACCTTAATACTGTCATTAATGTATTTTATGTGCATGAACGCTACAGAAGAATATGATGGTTCACAGAATTCTGCCTAAATAAGGACTTTAATCTCATCCTGAGCTTCATAATATAAAGATCTGAGCCACAAGGCAGCTTAGAATTCTTTAAAAGGACCATTACAATGACAAAATGGGCATTTTCACTCACAAAATTGATTGCCAAAATTGATTGGAAGGCCAAATACAGTTAATGAAAGGTGATTTCTGCTTCAAATATGACTTGATCTCATCCTGAGCCTATAATATAAAGGTCTGAGTCATAAGCAGGCAGCTTAGAATTCTTAAATGACTATTACAACATAAAATGGACATTTTCACCGCCAAAAATTGATTGGAAGGTATTTTTCCTGCCAAAATTGATTGAAGGCCAAATACAGTAAATGAAAGCCATTTCGCTTCAAATATGACTTTATCCTCATCCTGAGCTCATAATATAAAGATCTGAGCTCACAGAACAGCTTAGAATTCTTTAAAAGGACTATTACAACACAAAATGGGCATTTTCATCTGCCAAAAATTGATTGCTGTGAAATTGATTGCAGGCCATATGCAATTAATGAAAGGTGATTTCTGCCTAACACATGACTTGATCTCATTCTGAGCTTCATAATAGAAAGATCTGAGCTCACAGGACAGCTTGGAATTTTGTAATGGACTACAAGACAAATGGGCATTGTCACCTACCAAAATGGGCATTTTTGCCTGCCATAAATTGATTGAAGGCCAAATGGAAAATGAAAGTTGATTTCTCGCTCTTAAATACGACTTGATCCCATCTCTGGAGCTTCATAATAGAAAGATCTGAGGTCACAGGACAGCTTGAATTTTTTGTAATGGACCATACAAGACAACAAGATTGTCACCTACTAAAATGGGCATTTTGCCTGCTACAAATTGGATTGAAGGCCAAATACAGTAAATGAAAAAGTTGATTTCGCCTAAATATGACTTGATCCTATCTCTGAGCTTCATAATAGAAAGATCTGATTTACAGGACAGCTAGGTTTCAAAGAAACACTACAAGACAAAAGTGGGCATTGTCAATCAGAAATGGCATTTTTGCCTGCCAAAATTGATTGAAGGCCAAATGGTGTTAATGAAAGTTGATTTCGCCTAAATATGACTTGATCTTCATTCTGAGCTTCATAATAGAAAGATCTCAGGTCACAGGACAGCTTGGAATTTTTGTAATGGACCATACAAGACAAAATGGGCATTGTCACCTACCAAAAATGGGCATTTTTGTCTGCCATAAATTGATTGAAGGCCAAATACAGTAAATGAAAGTTGATTTCTGCCTACATATGACTTGATCCCATTCTGGAGCTTCATAATAGAAAGATCTGAGCTCTCAGGACAGCTTATAGGTTTCAAAGAAACACTACAAGACAAAGTGGGCATTGTCAACTGTAAAATGGGCATTTCTTTTTGCCTGCCAAAATTGATTGAAGGCCAAATGCAGTTAATGAAAGGTGATTTCTGCCTAAATATGACTTGATCTCATTCTGAGCTTCATAATAGAAAGATCTGAGGTACAGGACATGCAATTTTTGTAATGACTCACAAGACAAAATGGGCATTGTCACCTACCAAAATGGGCATTTTTGCTCATAAAATTGGATTGAAGGCCAAATACAGTAAAATGAAAGTTGATTTCTGCCTAAATATGACTTGATCCTATTCTGGAGCTTCATAATAGAAAGATCTGAGGTCACAGGACAGCTTGGAATTTTGTAATGGACCATACAAGACAAAATGGGCATTGTCACCTACCAAAATGGCATTTTGCCTGCCATAAATTGATTGAAGGCCAAATACAGTAAAATGAAAGTTGATTTCTGCCTAAATATGACTTGATCCCATTCTGTAGCTTCATAATAGAAAGATCTCAGGTCACAGGACAGCTTGGAATTTTTGTAATGGACTATACAAGACAAAATGGGCATTGTCACCTACCAAAAATGGGCATTTTTGTCTGCCATAAATTGGATTGAAGGCCAGCCAGTAAATGAAAGTTGATTTCTGTTTCATACATGACTTGATCCCATCTCTGAGCTTCATAATAGAAAGATCTGAGGTCACAGGACAGCTTGGAATTTTGTAATGAATTACAAGACAAAATGGGGCATTGTCACCTACTTCAAAATGTACCGCATTTTTGCTCGCTATAAATTACTGAAGGCCAAATACAGTAAATGAAAGTTGATTCTCAGCCTACAATGACTTGATCCCATTCTGGAGCTTCATAATAGAAAGATCTGAGCTCACAGGACAGCTAGGTTTCAAAGAAACACTACAAGACAAAGTGAGCATTTGTTTAACTGCAAAATGGGCATTTTTGGCTCACAAAAATTGATTGAAGGCCAAATGCAGTTAATGAAAGGTGATTTCTGCCTAATATGACTTGATCTCATTCTGAGCTTCATAATAGAAAGATCTGAGCTCACAGGACAGCTTGGAATTTTGTAATGGACTACAAGACAAAAATGGGCATTGTCACCTACCAAAATGGGGCATTTTCCCTGCCATAAATTGATTGAAGGCCAAATACAGTAAATGAAAGATTTCATCTACATATGACTTGATCCCATTCTGGAGCTTCATAATAGAAAGATCTTGAGCCTGCAGGACAGCTAGGTTTCAAAAGAAACACTCATAAGACAAAGTGTGGGCATTGTCAACTGCAAAAATGGGCATTTTTGCCTGCCAAAATTGATTGAAGGCCAAATGCAGTTAATGAAAGGTGATTTCTGCCTCCAAATATGACTTGATCTCATTCTGGAGCTTCATAATAGAAAGATCTGAGGTCACAGGACAGCTTGAATTTTGTAATGGACCATACAAGACAAAATGGGTATCGTCACCTACCAAAAATGGGCATTTTTGCCTGCCATAAATTGATTGAAGGCCAAATACAGTAAATGAAAGGTGATTTCTGCGTAAATATGATTTGATCCCATTCTGGAGCTTCATAATAGAAAGATCTCAGGTCACAGGACAGCTTTGAATTTTGTAATGACCATACAAGACAAATGGCATTGTCACTCACTAAAATGGGCATTTTGCTCAGTAAATTGATTGAAGGCCAAATACAGTAAATGAAAGTTGATTTCTGCCTAAATATGACTTGATCCCATTCTGGAGCTTCATAATAGAAAGATCTGAGGTCACAGGACAGCTTGGAATTTTTGTAATGGACCATACAAGACAAAATGGGCATTGTCACTTACCAAAAATGGGCATTTTTGCCTGCCATAAATTGATTGAAGGCCAAATACAGTAAATGAAAGTTGATTTCTGTCATATATGACTTTGATCCCATTCTGAGCTTCATAATAGAAAGATCTGAGCTCATAGACAGCAAGGTTTCAAAGAAACACTATAAGACAAAGTGGGCATTCAACTGCAAAAATGGGCATTTTGCCTGCAAAATTGATTGAAGGCCAAATGCAGCATGAAAGGTGATTGCCTAAATATGACTGATCTCATTCTGGAGCTTCATAATAGAAAGATTTGAGGTCACAGGACAGCTTGGAATTTTTGTAATGGACCATACAAGACAAAATGGGCATTGTCACCTACCAAAAATGGGCATTTTTGCCTGCCATAAATTGATTGAAGGCCTAATACAGTAAATGAAAGTTGATTTCTGCCTAAATATGACTTGATCCCATTCTGGAGCTTCATAATAGAAAGATCTCAGGTCACAGGACAGCTTGGAATTTTTGTAATGGACTATACAAGATAAAATGGCACTGTCACCTACACAAAATGGGCATTTTTGCCTGCCATAAATTGGATTGAAGGCCAAATACAGTAAATGAAAGTTGATTTTCACTACATACGACTTGATCCCCATTCTGGAGCTTCATAATAGAAAGATCTGAGCTCACAGGACAGCTTAGGTTTCAAAGAAACACTCAAGACAAAGTGAGCATTGTCAATCAGAAAAATGGGCATTTTTGCCTGCCAAAAATTGATTGAAGGCCAAATGCAGTTAATGAAAGGTGATTTCTGCCTAAATATGACTTGATCTCATTCCTGGAGCTTCATAGAAAGATCTGAGCTCACAGGACAGCTTGGAATTTTTGTAATGGACCATACAAGACAAAATGGGCATTGTCACCTACCAAAAATGGGCATTTTTCCCTGCCATAAATTGATTGAAGGCCAAATACAGTAAATGAAAGTTGATTTCTGCCTAAATATGACTTTGATCCCATTCTGAGCCTACAATAGAAAGATCTGAGTCATACAGGGACAGCTAGGTTTCAAAGAAACACTACAAGACAAAGTGGGCATTGTCAACTGCAAAAATGGGCATTTTTGGCTCACAAAAATTGATTGAAGGCCAAAATACAGTTATTGAAAGTTGATTTTTGCCTAACTATTACTTGATCCCATTCTGGAGCTTCATAATAGAAAGATCTGAGCTCACAGGACAGCTAGGTTTCAAAGAAACACTACAAGACAAAGTGGGCATTGTCAATCTCAAAATGGGCATTTTTCCTTGCCAAAAATTGATTGAAGGCCAAATGCAGTTAATGAAAGGTGATTTCGCCTAAATATGACTTGATCCATTCTGAGTCATAATAGAAAGATCTGAGGTCACAGGACAGCTTGGAATGTTTGTAATGGACCATACAAGACAAAATGGGCATTGTCATCTACTAAAAATGGGCATTTTTGCCTGCCATAAATTACTGAAGGCCAACATGTGCAATGAAAGTTGATTTCTGCCTACATATGACTTGATCCCATTCTGGAGCTTCATAATAGAAAGATCTGAGCTCACAGGACAGCTAGGTTTCAAAGAAACATTACAAGACAAAGTGGGCATTGTCAACTGCCAAAAATGGGCATTTTTCCCTGCCATAAATTGATTGAAGGCCAAATGCAGTTAATGAAAGGTGATTTCTGCCTAAATTTGACTTGATCCCATTCTGGAGCTTCATAATAGAAAGATCTCAGGTCACAGGACAGCTTGGAATTTTTGTAATGGACCATACAAGACAAAATGGGCATTGTCACTCATCAAAATGGGCATTTTTGCCTGCCATAAATTGATTGAAGGCCAAATACAGTAAATGAAAGCTGATTTCTGCCTAAATATGACTTGATCCCATTCTGGAGCTTCATAATATAAAGATCTGAGGTCACAGGACAGCTTGAATTTTTAAATGGACCACAAGACAAAATGGGCATTGTCACCTACCAAAAATGGGCATTTTTGCTCCCATAAATTGATTGAAGGCCAAATATAGTAAATGAAAGTTGATTTCTGCCTAAATATGACTTGATCCCATTCTGGAGCTTCATAATAGAAAGATCTGAGCTCACAGGACAGCCAGGTTTCAAAGAAACACTACAAGACAAAGTGGGCATTGTCAACTGCAAAAAATGGGCATTTTTGCCTGCCATAAAATTGATTGAAGGCCAAATGCAGTTAATGAAAGGTGATTTCTACCTAAATATGACTTGATCTCATTCTGGAGCTTCATAATAGAAAGATCTGAGCTCACAGGACAGCTTGGAATTTTGTATGGACTATACTAAAGACAAAATGGGCATTGTCACTCTACCAAAATGGGGCATTTTGCCTGCCATAAATTGATTGAAGGCCAATACAGTAAATGAAAGGATTTCTGCCTGTATGACTTGATCCATCCTGAGTTTCATAATAGAAAGATCTCTAGGTCATAGGACAGCTTGAATTTTTGTAATGGACCATACAAGACAAAATGGGCATTGTCACTCTACCAAGTGGGTACATTTGCCTGCCATAAATTGATTGAAGGCCAAATACAGTAATGAAAGTTGATTTCGCCTACATATGATCAGATCCCATTGTGAGCTTCATACAGAAAGATCTCAGGTCACAGGACAGCTTGGAATTTTTGTAATGGACCATACAACAAATGGGGCATTGTCACTCTACAAAAATGGGCATTTTGCCTGCTATAAATTGATTGAAGGCCAAATACAAATGAAAGTTGATTTCTGCCTACACATACGACTTGATCCCATTCCTGGAGCTTCAGAAAGATCTTGAGCTCACAGGGACAGCTTAGGTTTCAAAGAAACACTACAAGACAAAGTAGTATTCTCAACTGCAAAAATGGGCATTTTTCCTCAAGCAAAATTGATTGAAGGCCAATGCAGTTAAATGAAAGGTGATTTCTGCCTAAATATGACTTGATCCCATTCTGAGCTTCATAATAGAAAGAATTGAGGTCACAGTGGACAGCTTAAATTTTTGTAATGGACCATACAAGACAAATGGGCATTGTCACCTACCAAAAATGGGCATTTTGCCTGCCATAAATTGATTGAAGGCCAAATACAGTAAATGAAAGTTGATTTCTGCCTACATATGACTTGATCCCATTCTGGAGCTTCATAATAGAAAGATCTGAGCTCACAGGACAGCTAGGTTTCAAAGAAACATTACAAGACAAAGTGGGCATTGTCAACTGCAAAATGGGCATTTTTTCCTGCCATAAATTGATTGAAGGCCAAATGCAGTTAATGAAAGGTGATTTCTGCCTAAATTTGACTTGATCCCATTCTGGAGCTTCATAATAGAAAGATCTCAGGTCACAGGACAGCTTAATTTCTTTTGTAATGGACTCATACAAGACAAAATGGGCATTGTCACTACCAAAATGGGCATTTTTGCCTGCCAGTAAATTGATTGAAGGCCAAATATATAAATGAAAGTTGATTTTGCCTACATATGATTCTTGATCCATTTGGAGCTTCATAATAGAAAGATCTGAGCTCACAGGAGAGCTAGGTTTCCAAAGAAATACAAGACAAAGTGGGCATTGTCAACTTCAGAAAAATGGCATTTTTCCCGCTATAAATTGATTGAAGGCCAATGCAGTTAATGAAAGGTGATTTCTTTGCCCTAAATTTTGACTTGGATCCCATTCTGGAGCTTCATAATAGAAAGATCTCAGGTCAGCAGGACAGCTTTGAATTTTTGTAATGGACTGAGCAAGATAAAATGGCATTGTCACCTACCAAAAATGGGCATTTTTGCCTGCCATAAATTGGATTGAAGGCCAAATACAAAAATGAAAGTTGATTTCTGCCTACATAATGACTTGATCCCATTCTGAGCTTCATAATAGAAAGATCTGAGGTCACAGGACAGCTTGAATTTTGTAATGGACCACACAAGACAAATGGGCATTGTCACCTACCAAAAATGGGCATTTGCCTTGCCATAAATTGATTGAAGGCCAAAATACAGTAAATGAAAGCTGATTTCGCCTAAATATGATTCTGATGTCATCCTGAGCTCGAAGTAATAGAAAGATCTGAGCTCACAGGACAGCTAGGTTTCAAAGAAATATTACAAGACAAAGTGGGCATTGTCACCTACCAAAAATGGGCATTTTGCCCAAGCAGAATTGATTGAATACAAATACAGTTATTGAAAAGTTGATTTGCCTAAATATTACTTGATCTCATTCTGGAGCTTCATAATAGAAAGATCTAAGCTCATAAGACAGCTTGGAATTTTTGTAATGGACCATTATAAGACAAAATGGGCATTGTCACCTACCAAAAATGGGCATTTTTGCCTGCCAAAATTGATTGAAGGCCAAATGCAGTTAATAGCAGATTTCTACTAAATATAACTTGATCTCATTCTGGAGCTCATAACAGAAAGATTTCAGGTCACAGGACAGCTTGAATTTTGTAATGAATCACAAGACAAAATGGGCATTGTCACTCTACCAAACTGCATTTTTACTCGCTATAAATTGATTGAAGGCCAAATACAGTAAATGGCTGGTTTCGCTTCACATATGACTTGATCCCATTCTGAGCTTCATAATAGAAAGATCTGAGCTCACAGGATGCCAGGTTTCAAAGAAACACTACAAGACAAAGTGGGCATTGTCAACTGCCAAAAATGGGCATTTTTGCCTGCCAAAAATTGATTGAAGGCCAAATGCAGTTAATGAAAGCTGATTTCAACAAATATGACTTGATCTTATTCTGGGAGCTCATAATAGAAAGATCTCAGGTCACAGGACAGCTTGAATTTTTTGTAATGGACCATACAAGACAAATGGGCATTGTCACCTACCAAAATGGGGCATTTTGGCTCGCCATAAATTGATTGAAGGCCAAATACAGTAAAATGAACGTTGATTTGCTCTAAATATGACTTGATCCTATTCTGGAGCTTCATAATAGAAAGATCTGAGGTCACAGACAGCTTGGAATTTTGTAATGGACCATACAAGACAAAATGAGAGCCACACCTACCAAAATGCATTTTTGGCTCGCTATAAATTGATTGAAGGCCAAATGCAGTTAATGAAAGTTGATTTCTACCTAAATATGACTTGATGTCATCCTGGAGTCATAATATAGATCTGGTTCATGGGACAGCTAGGTTTGAAAGAAACACTACAAGACAAAGTGGGTACTGTCACCTACCAAAATGGGCATTTTTGCTCGCCATAATTGACTTGAAGGCCAAATACAGTAAATGAAAGCTGATTTCGCCTAAATATGACTTTGATGTCATCCTGGTTTCATAATAGAAAGATCTGAGCTCACAGGACAGCTAGGTTTCAAAGAACATCATACATGCGCATTGTCAACTGCAAAAATGGGCATTTTCCTGCCATAAATTGATTGAAGGCCAAATGCAAGTTAATGAAAGGTGTGATTTCACTAAATTTGACTTGATCCATTCTGGTTTTCATAATAGAAAGATCTCAGGTCACAGGACAGCTTGAATTTTTGTAATGAATTACAAGACAAAATGGGCATTGTCACCTACCAAAATGGGCATTTGCTTCGCCATAAATTGATTGAAGGCCAAATACAAAAATGAAAGTTGATTTCTGCCTAAATATGATCTGATCCTACTTGAGTCACAATAGAAAGATCTCAGGTCACAGGATAGCGCTTTGAATTTTCGTAATGGACCATACAAGACAAATGGGTGCATTGTCACCTACCAAATGCATTTTTGCTCGCATAAATTGATTAAAGGCCAATACAGTAAACAAAGATTTCACTAAATGTGACTTGATCCCCATTCTGAGCTTCAATAGAAAGATCTGAGCTCATTATGACAGCTAGGTTTTAAAACACTATAAGATGAAGTGTGGGCAGGGTCAACTGTAAAATGCATTTTTACCACAAAAATTGATTGAAGAATGCAGTTAATGAAAGGTGATTTCACCCAACATGACGGATCCCAATTGAGTCACAGAAAGATCTGAGGCCTGCAGGACAGCTAACTTTGTAATGACCAAGACAAAATAATGTCATCTACCAAAATGGGCATTTTTGCCTGCCATAAATTGATTGAAGGCCAAAATATTGTAAATGAAAGTTGATTTCTGCTCACATACGACTTGATCCCATTCTGAGTCATAATAGAAAGATCTGATCACAGGACAGCTTGTGGTTTCAAAGAAACACTACAAGACAAAGTGGGCATTATTGTCAACTGCAAAATGGGTATTTTTGGCTCAGTTAGCAAATTGGATTGAAGGCCAAATACAAATGAAAGGTGATTTCTGCCTAACATGACTTGATCTCATTCTGAGCTTCATAACAGAAAGATCTGAGGTCACAGGACAGCTTGGAATTTTGTAATGGACCATACAAGACAAATGGGCATTGTCACTCTTACCAAAATGGGCATTTTGCTCATGCAAATTGATTGAAGGCCAAATACAGTAAATGAACGTTGATTTCGCCTCAAATATGACTTGATCCCATTCTGGAGCTTCATAATAGAAAGATCTGAGGTCACAGGACAGCTTGGAATTTTATAATGGACTATACAAGACAAATGGGATTGTCACTACTAAAATGGGCATTTTGCCTGCCAAATTGATTGAAGGCCAACACAGTAAATGAAAGTTGATTTCTGCCTAAATATGACTTGATCCCCATTCTGGAGCACTCATGATAGAAAGATCTCAGGTCACAGGACAGCTTGGAATTTTTGTAATGGACCATACAAGACAAAATGGGCATTGTCACCTACCAAAAATGGGCATTTTTGCCTGCCATAAATTGATTGAAGGCCAAATACAGTAAATGAAAGTTGATTTCGCCTCTAAATATGACTTGATCCCATTCTGGAGCTTCAATAGAAAGATCTGAGCTCACAGGACAAAGCATAGGTTTCAAAGAACACCAAGACAAAGTGGCATTGTCAATTTGCAATGGGCATTTTTCCCTGCCAAAAATTGATTGAAGGCCAAATGCAGTTAATGAAAGGTGATTTCTGCCTAAATATGACTTGATCTCATTCTTGGAGCTTCATAATATCAAGATCTGAGGTCACAGGACAGCTTGAAATTTTTGTAATGGACCATACAAGACAAAATGGGTATTGTCACCAACATAAAAATGGGCATTTTTGCCTGCCATAAATTGATTGAAGGCCAACACAGTGGTAAATGAAAGTTGATTTGCCTGCATATGATTTGATCCTATTCTGAGTCAGCAATAGAAAGATCTGAGTCTACAGGACAGCTAGGTTTCAAAGAAACACTACAAGACAAAATGGGCATTGTCAATCAAAAATGGGCATTTTTCCCTGCCAAAAATTGATTGAAGGCCAAATGCAGTTAATGAAAGGTGATTTCAGCCTAAATATGACTTGATCTGTTTGAGCTTCATAATAGGTGACTTGAGCTCACAAGACAGCTTGGAATTTTTGTAATGGACCATACAAGACAAAATGGGCATTGTCACCTACCAAAAATGGGCATTTTGTCTGCCATAAATTGATTGAAGGCCAAATACAGTAAATGAAAGCTGATTTCTGCCTAAATATGACTTGATCCCATTCTGGAGCTTCATAATAGAAAGATCTTGAGGTCACAGGACAGCTTGGAATTTGTAACACCATACAAGACAAAATGGGCATTGTCACTCACCAAAATGGGCATTTTTGCCTGCTATAAATTACTGAAGGCCAAATACAGTAAATGAAAGTTGGGATTTCTGTCACATATGATTTGATCCTATCTCTGAGCTTCATAATAGAAAGATCTTGAGCTCACAGGACAGCTAGGTTTCAAAGAAATACTACAAGACAAAGTGGGCATTGTCAACTGCAAAAATGGGCATTTTTCCTGCCAAATTGATTGAAGGCCAAATGCAGTTAATGAGGTGATTGCCTAAATATGACTTGATCTCATTCCTGGAGCTTCATAATAGAAAGATCCCAGGTCACAGGACAGCTTGGAATTTTGTGTAATGGACCATACAAGACAAATGGGCATTGTCACCTACCAAAATGGGCATTTTTGCCTGCCATAAATTGATTGAAGGCCAAATACAGTAAATGAAAGTTGATTTCTGCCTAAATATGACTTGATCCTATCCTCTGGAGCTTCATAATAGAAAAGATCTCAGGTCACAGGACAGCTTGGAATTTTGTACTGACCATACAAGATAAAATGGGCATTCAATACCTACCAAAATGGGCATTTTTGCCTGCCATAAATTGATTGAAGGCCAACAGTAAATGAAAGTTGATTTCTGTCACATACGACTTGATCCCATTCTGGAGCTTCATAATAGAAAGATCTGAGCTCACAGGACAGCTAGGTTTCAAAGAAACACTACAAGACAAAGTGGGCATTCTCAACTGCAAAAAATGGGCATTTTTCCCTGCCAAAAATTGATTGAAGGCCAATGCAGTTAATGAAAGGTGATTTCTGCCTAAATATGACTTGATCCCATTCTGGAGTCATAATAGAAAGAATTGTCTCACAGGACAGCTTGGAATTTTTGTAATGGACCATACAAGACAAAATGGGTATTGTCACCTACCAAAAATGGGCATTTTTGCTCCCATAAATTGATTGAAGCACACAGTAAATGAAAGTTGATTTCTGGCCTACATATGACTTGATCCCATTCTGGAGCTTCATAATAGAAAGATCTGAGCTCACAGGAGAGCTAGGTTTCAAAGAAACACTACAAGACAAAGTGGGCATTGTCAACTGCAAAAAATGGGCATTTTTCCCTGCCATAAATTGATTGAATAAACGTGGTTAATGAAAGGTGATTTCTGCCTAAATTTGACTTGATCCCATTCTGGTTTCATAATAGAAAGATCCAGGTCACAGGACAGCTTTGAATTTTTGTAATGGACTACAAGACAAATGGGCATTGTCACCTACCAAAATGGGCATTTTTGCCTGCCATAAATTGATTGAAGGCCAAATACAGTAAATGAAAGTTGATTTCTGCCTAAATATGACTTGATCCCATTCTGGAGCTTCATAATAGAAAGATCTCAGGTCACAGGACAGCTTGGAATTTTTGTAATGGACCATACAAGACAAAATGGGCATTGTCACCTACCAAAAATGGGCATTTTTGCTGCCATACATTGATTGAAGGCCAAATACAGTAAATGAAAGTTGATTTCTGCCTACATATGACTTGATCCCATTCTGGAGCTTCATAATAGAAAGATCTGAGCTCACAGGACAGCTAGGTTTCAAAGAAACATTACAAGACAAAATGGGCATTGTCAACTGCAAAAATGGGCATTTTTCCCTGCCATAAATTGATTGAAGGCCAAATGCAGTTAATGAAAGGTGATTTCTGCCTAAATTTGACTTGATCCCATTCTGGAGCTTCATAATAGAAAGATCTCATGGTCACAGGATAGCTGACTTTTTGTAATGGACCATACAAGACAAAATGGGCATTGTCACCTACCAAAAATGGGCATTTTTGCTTGCCATAAATTCATTGAAGGCCAAATACAGTAAATGAAAGTTGATTTCTGCCTAAATATGACTTGATCCCATTCTGGAGCTTCATAATAGAAAGATCTCAGGTCACAGGAGGCTTGGAATTTTGTAATGGACCATACAAGACAAAATGGGCATTGTCACCTACCAAAAATGGGCATTTTTGCCTGCCAGAAAATGATTGAAGGCCAAATACAGTAAATGAAAGTTGATTTCTGCCTAAATATGACTTGATCCCATTCTGGAGCTTCATAACAGAAAGATCTGAGCTCACAGGACAGCTTGGAATTTTTGTAATGGACCATACAAGACAAAATGGGCATTGTCACCTACCAAAAATGGGCATTTTTGCCTGCCATAAACTGATTGAAGGCCAAATACAGTAAATGAAAGTTGATTTCTGCCTAAATATGACTTGATCCCATTCTGGAGCTTCATAATAGAAAGATCTGAGGTCACAGGACAGCTTGGAATTTTTATAATGGACCATACAAGACAAAATGGGCATTGTCACCTACCAAAAATTTGCATTTTTCCCTGCCATAAATTGATTGAAGGCCAAATACAGTAAATGAAAGTTGATTTCTGCCTACATATGACTTGATCCCATTCTGGAGCTTCATAATAGAAAGATCTGAGCTCACAGGACAGCTAGGTTTCAAAGAAACACTACAAGACAAAGGGTATTACCACTCAAAATGGCATTTTGCCTGCCATAAATTGATTGAAGGCCAAATGCAGTTAATGAAAGTTGATTTTTACCTAAATATGACTTGATCCCATTCTGGAGCTTCATAATATAAAGATCTGAGCTCACAGGACAGCCAGGTTTCAAAGAAACACTACAAGACAAAGTGGGCATTGTCAACTTCCAAAAATGGGCATTTTTGCCTGCCATAAATTGATTGAAGGCCAAATGCAGTTAATGAAAGGTGATTTTTGCCTAAATATGACTTGATCTCATTCTGGAGCTTCATAATAGAAAGATCTGAGGTCACAGGACAGCTTGGAATTTTTGTAATGGACCATACATAAAATGGGCCATCACTACCAAAATGGGCATTTTGCCTGCCATAAATTGATTGAAGGCCAAATACAGTAAATGAAAGTTGATTTCTGCCTACATATGACTTGATCCCATTCTGGAGCTTCATAATAGAAAGATCTGAGCTCACAGGACAGCTAGGTTTCAAAGAAACACTCATGTAAGACAAAGTGGGCATTGTCAACTGCAAAAATGGGCATTTTCCCCTGCCATAAATTGATTTACAAATACAGTTAATGAAAGGTGATTTCTGCCTAAATATGACTTGATCCCATTCTGGAGCTTCATAATAGAAAGATCTCAGGTCACAGGACAGCTTTGAATTTTTGTAATGGACCATACAAGACAAAATGGGCATTGTCACCTACCAAAAATGGGCATTTTTTGCCTGCCATAAATTGATTGAAGGCCAAATACAGTAAATGAAAGTTGATTTCTGCCTAAATATGACTTGATCTCTATCTCCTGAGCTTTTATAATAGAAAGATCTGAGGTCACAGGACAGCTTGAATTTTGTAATGGACTATACAAGACAAAATGGGCATTGTCACTCAACAAAATGGGCATTTTTGCTTGCCATAAATTGATTGAAGGCCAAATACAGTAAATGAAAGTTGATTTCTGCCTACATATGACTTGATCCCATTCTGGAGCTTCATAATAGAAAGATCTGAGCTCACAGGACAGCTAGGTTTCAAAGAAACACTACAAGACAAAGTGGGCATTGTCAACTGCAAAAATGGGCATTTTTCCCTGCCATAAATTGATTGAAGGCCAAATGCAGTTAATGAAAGGTGATTTCTGCCTAAATATGACTTGATCTCATTCTGGAGCTTCATAATAGAAAGATCTCAGGTCACAGGACAGCTTGGAATTTTTGTAATGGACCATACAAGACAAAATGGGCATTGTCACCTACCAAAAATGGGCATTTTTGCCTGCCATAAATTGATTGAAGGCCAAATACAGTAAATGAAAGTTGATTTCTGCCTAAATATGACTTGATCCCATTCTGGAGCTTCATAATAGAAAGATCTCAGGTCACAGGACAGCTTGGAATTTTTGTAATGGACCATACAAGACAAAATGGGCATTGTCACTCTACCACAAGGGCATTTTTGCTTGCCATAAATTGATTGAAGGCCAAATACAGTAAATGAAAGTTGATTTCTGCCTACATATGACTTGATCCCATTCTGGAGCTTCATAATAGAAAGATCTGAGGTCACAGGACAGCTTGGAATTTTTGTAATGGACCATACAAGACAAAATGGGCATTGTCACCTACCAAAATGGGCATTTTTGCTGCCATAAATTGATTGAAGGCCAACTACAGTAAATGAAAGTTGATTTCTGCCTACATACGACTTGATCCCATTCTGGAGCTTCATAATAGAAAGATATGAGCTCACAAGACAGCTAGGTTTCCAAGAAACATTACAAGACAAAGGGCATTCAACTGCAAAAATGGGCATTTTTCCTGCCAAAATTGATTGAAGGTCAATGCAGTTAATGAAAGGTGATTTCTGCCTAAATATGACTTGATCCCATTCTGGAGCTTCATAATAGAAAGAATTGAGGTCACAGGACAGCTTGGAATTTTTGTAATGGACCATACAAGACAAAATGGGCATTGTCACCTACCAAAAATGGGCATTTTTGCTGCCATAAATTGATTGAAGGCCAAATACAGTAAATGAAAGTTGATTTCTGCCTACATATGACTTGATCCCATTCTGGAGCTTCATAATAGAAAGATCTGAGCTCACAGGACAGCTAGGTTTCAAAGAAACATTACAAGACAAAGTGGGCATTGTCAACAAGTGTGAAAAAATGGGCATTTTTCCCTGCCATAAATTGATTGAAGGCCAAATGCAGTATGAAAGGTGATTTCTGCCTAAATTTGACTTGATCCCATTCTGGAGCTTCATAATAGAAAGATCTCAGGTCACAGGACAGCTTTGAATTTTTGTAATGGACCATACAAGACAAAATGGGCATTGTCACCTACCAAAAATGGGCATTTTTGCCTGCCATAAATTGGATTGAAGGCCAACATAAATGGAAAGTTGATTTCGCCTAAATATGACTTGATCCCATCTCCTGGGAGCTTCATACAGAAAGATCTGAGGTCACAGGACAGCTTGGAATTTTTGTAATGGACCATACAAGACAAAATGGGCATTGTCACCTACCAAAAATGGGCATTTTGCCTGCTATAAATTGATTGAAGGCCAAATACAGTAAATGAAAGTTGATTTCGCCTACATACGACTTGATCCCATTCTGGAGCTTCATAATAGAAAGATCTGAGGTCACAGACAGCTTGGAATTTTTGTAATGGACCATACAAGACAAATGGGCATTGTCACCTACCAAAAATGGGCATTTTTGCCTGCCATAAATTGGATTGAAGGCCAAATACAGTAAAATGAAAGCTGATTTCGCCTAAATATGACTTGATGTCATCCTGGAGTCATAATAGAAAGATCTGAGTCACAGGACATGTTAGGTTTCAAAGAAACACTACAAGACAAAGTGGGCATTGTCACCTACCAAAAATGGGCATTTTTGCCTGCCATAAATTGATTGAAGGCCAAATACAGTTATTGAAAGTTGATTTTTACCTAAATATTACTTTGATCTCATTCTGAGCTTCATAATAGAAAGATCTAAGTCACAAGACAGCTTGGAATTTTGTAATGGACCATTATATAGATTGCAGGGCATTGTCACTACTACAATGGGCATTTTTGCCTGCCAAAAATTCTTTTCGATTGAAGGCCAAATGCGTTAATGAAAGGTGATTTCGCTTGAAATATAACTTGATCTCATTCCTGGAGTCATAATATAAAGATCTGAGCTCACAGGACAGCTTGGAATTTTTGTAATGGACCATACAAGACAAAATGGGCATTGTCACCTACCAAAACTGGGCATTTTGCCTGCCATAAATTGATTGAAGGCCAAATACAGTAAACGAAAGTTGATTTCTGCCTACATATGACTTGATCCCATTCTGGAGCTTCATAATAGAAAGATCTGAGCTCACAGGACAGCTAGGTTTCCAAGAAACATTACAAGACAAAGTGGGCATTGTCTCAATCGTAAAATGGGCATTTTTGCCTGCCAAAAATTGATTGAAGGCCAAATGCAGTTAATGAAAGGTGATTTCTGCCTAAATATGACTTGATCTCATTCTGGAGCTTCATAATACAAAGATCTGAGGTCACAGGACAGCTTTGAATTTTTGTAATGGACCATACAAGACAAAATGGGCATTGTCACCTACCAAAATGGGCATTTTGCCTGCCATAAATTGGATTGAAGGCCAAATACAGTAAATGAAAGTTGATTTCGCTCAATATGACTTGATCCCATCTCTCTGGAGCTTCATAATAGAAAGATCTCAGGTCACAGGATTAGCTTTGAATTTTTGTAATGGACCATACAAGACAAAATGGCATTGTCACTCACCAAAAATGGGCATTTTGCCTGCCATAAATTGATTGAAGGCCAAATACAGTAAAATGAAAGTTGATTTCAAGCCTAAATACACTTGATCTCATTCTGAGCTATAATAGAAAAAGATCTGAGGTCACAGGGACAGCTGCTCTGGAATTTTGTAAGGACCATACAAGATAAATGGGTACTGTCACCTACCAAAATGGGCATTTTTGCTCGCTATAAATTGATTGAAGGCCAAATACAGTAAATGAACGTTGATTTCGCCTAAATATGACTTGATCCCATTCTGGAGCTCATAATAGAAAGATCTGAGCTCACAGGACAGCTTGGAATTTTTATAATGGACCATACAAGACAAAATGGGCATTGTCACCTACTAAAAATGGGCATTTTTGCCTGCCATAAACTGGATTGAAGGCCAACACAGTAAAATGAAAGTTGATTTCTGCCTAAATATGACTTGATCCTATCTCTGGAGCATCACAATAGGAAAGATCGGTCAAGAGGACAGTTTGAATTTTAATGGACCATACAAGACAAAATGCATTGTCACTACCAAAAATGGGCATTTTTGCCGTTTATAAATTAATAAATACAGTAAATGAAAGGTGATTTCTGCCTAAATATGACTTGATGTCATCCTGGAGCTTCATAATAGAAAGATCTGAGTTCACAGGACAGCTAGGTTTCAAAGAAACACTACAAGACAAAGTGGGCATTGTCACCTACCAAAAATGGGCATTTTTGCCTGCCATAAATTGATTGAAGGCCAAATACAGTTATTGAAAGTTGATTTTTGCCTAAATATTACTTTAAGTGATCTCATTCTGAGCTCATAATAGAAAGATCTAAGCTCACAAGACAGCTTCTGGAATTTTGTAATGGACCATTATAAGACAAAATGGGCATTGTCACCTACTAAAATGGGAACATTTTGCTCACAAAAATTGATTGAAGGCCAAATGCATAATGAAAGATGATTTCTGCCTAAATATAACTTGATCTCATTCTGGAGCTTCATAATAGAAAGATCTGAGGTCACAGGACAGTTTGGAATTTTTGTAATGGACCATACAAGACAAAATGGGCATTGTCACTCACTAAAACTGGGCATTTGCCTGCATAAATTGATTGAAGGGGCCAAATACAGTAAATGAAAGTTGATTTCGCTCATACAGACTTGATCTCCATTCTGGAGCTTCATAATAGAGATCTGAGTCTACAGGACAGCTAGGTTTCAAAGAAACACTACAAGACAAAGTGGGCATTGTCAACTGCCAAAAATGGGCATTTTTGCCTGCCAAAAATTGATTGAAGGCCAAATGCAGTTAATGAAAGGTGATTTCTGCCTAAATATGACTTGATCTCATTCTGAGCCTATAATAGAAAGATCTGAGGTCACAGGATGCTTGAATTTTGTAATGGACCATACAAAGATAAATGGGCATTGTCACTCTACCAGAAATGGGCATTTTGCCTGCCATAAATTGATTGAAGGCCAAAATACAGTAAATGAAAGTTGATTTCTGCCTAAATATGACTTGATCCCATTCTGGAGCTTCATAATAGAAAGATCTCAGGTCACAGGACAGCTTGGAATTTTGTAATGGACCATACAAGACAAATGGGCATTGTCACCTACCATTAAAATGGCATTTTGCCTGCCATAAATTGATTGAAGGCCAAATACAGTAAATGAAAGTTGATTTGCCTAAATATGACTTGATCCCATTCTGGAGCTTCATAATAGAAAGATCTGAGGTCACAGGACAGCTTGGAATTTTTTGTAATGGACCATACAAGATAAAATGGGCATTGTCACCTACCAAAAATGGGCATTTTTGCCTGCCATAAATTGATTGAAGGCCAAATACAGTAAATGAAAGTTGATTGGCCAAATATGACTTGATCTCTATTCCTGCATGCTTCATAATAGAAAGATCTGAGCTCACAGGACAGTTTGGAATTTTTGTAATGGACCACAAGACAAATGGGCATTGTCACTCTACCAAAAATGGGCATTTTTGCTCTGGCAAACTGATTGAAGGCCAAATACAGTAAATGAAAGTTGATTTCGCCTAAATATGACTTGATCCCATTCTGGAGTCATAATAGAAAGATCTCAGGTCACAGGAAAGCTTTGAATTTTGTATTGACCATACAAGACAAAAATGGGCATTGTCACCTACCAAAATGGGCATTTTGCCTGCCATAAATTGATTGAAGGCCAAAGCATGCAATGAAAGTTGATTTCTGCCTAAATATGACTTGATCTCATTCTGGAGCTTCATAATAGAAAGATCTGAGGTCACAGGACAGTTTGGAATTTTTGTAATGGACCATACAAGACAAAATGGGCATTGTCACCTACCAAAAATGGGCATTTTGCCCGCCATAAATTGATTGAAGGCCAAATACAGTAAATGAAAGTTGATTTCTGCCTAAATATGACTTGATCCCATTCCAGAGCTTCATAATAGAAAGATCTGAGCTCACAGGACAGCTTGAATTTTTATAATGGACCATACAAGACAAAATGGCATTGTCACTCACTAAAATGGGCATTTTTGCCTGCCATAAATTGGATTGAAGGCCAAATACAGTAAATGAAATTGATTTCTGCCCCAATATGACTTGCATCCCATTCTGGAGCATCATGATAGAAAGATCTCAGGTCACAGACAGCTTGGAATTTTAGTAATGGACCATACAAGACAAAATGGGCATTGTCACCTACCAAAAATGGGCATTTTTGTCTGCCATAAATTGATTGAAGGCCAAATACAGTAAATGAAAGTTGATTTCTGCCTAAATATGACTTGATCCCATTCTGGAGCTTCATAATAGAAAGATCTGAGGTCACAGGACAGCTTGGAATTTTTATAATGGACCATACAAGACAAAATGGGCATTGTCACCTACTAAAAATGGGCATTTTTGCCTGCCATAAATTGATTGAAGGCCAACAACACAGTAAAATGTTGATTTCTGCCTAAATATGACTTGATCCCATTCTGGAGCTTCATAATAGAAAGATTCCAGGCTCACAGGACAGCTTGGAATTTTTGTAATGGACCATACAAGACAAAATGGGCATTGTCACCTACCAAAAATGGGCATTTTTGCCTGCCATAATTGATTGAAGGCCAAATACAGTAAATGAAAGCTGATTTCTGCCTAAATATGACTTGATGTCATCCTGGAGCTTCATAATAGAAAGATCTGAGCTCACAGGACAGCTAGGTTTCAAAGAAACACTACAAGACACAAGTGGGCATTGCTACCTACCAAAATGGGCATTTTTGCTCGCTAAATTGATTGAAGGCCAAATACAGCTATTGAGTTGATTTTGCCTAAATATTACTTGATCTCATTCTGGTTTCATAATAGAAAGATCTAAGCTCACAAGACAGCTGAATTTGTAATGGACCATTATAAGACAAATGGGCATTGTCACTCTACTCAAAAGGGCATTTTGCCTGCAAAATTGATTGAAGGCCAAATGCAGCATGAAAGGTGATTTCTGCCTAAATATAACTTTGATCTCATTCTGGAGCTTCATAATAGAAAGATTCTCAGGTCACAGGACAGCTTGGAATTTTTGTAATGGACCATACAAGACAAAATGGGCATTGTCACCTTACCAAACTGGGCATTTTTGCCTGCCATAAATTGGATTGAAGGCCAACACAGTAAATGAAAGTTGATTTCTGCCTACATATGACTTGATCCCATTCTGGAGCTTCATAATAGAAAGATCTGAGCTCACAGGACAGCTAGGTTTCAAAGAAACACTACAAGCACAAAGTGGCATTGTCAACTGCAAAAGGGCATTTTGCCTGCCAAAATTGATTGAAGGCCAAATGCAGTTAATGAAAGGTGATTTCTGCCTAAATATGACTTGATCTCATTCTGGTGCTTCATAATAGAACGATCTGAGGTCACAGGACAGCTTGGAATTTTTGTAATGTACCATAAGACAAAATGGGCATTGTCACTCACTAGAAATGGGCATTTTTGCCTGCCATAAATTGATTGAAGGCCAAATACAGTAAATGAAAGTTGATTTCGCCTAAATATGACTTCATCCCATTCTGGAGCTTCATAATAGAAAGATCTCAGGTCACAGGCCAGCTTTGAATTTTTGTAATGGACCATACAAGACAAAATGGGCATTGTCACCTACCAAAAATGGGCATTTTTGCCTGCCATAAATTGGGCTGATTGAAGGCCAAATACAGTAAATGAAAGTTGATTTCTGCCTAAATATGACTTGATCTCATTCTGAGCCTATAATAGAAAGATCTGAGCTCACAGGACAGCTTGGAATTTTTGTAATGGACCATACAAGACAAAATGGGCATTGTCACCTACCAAAAATGGCATTTTTGCCTGCCATAAATTGATTGAAGGCCAAATACAGTAAAATGAACGCTTGATTTCTGCCTAAATATGACTTATGGATCCCATTCTGAGCTTCATAATAGGAAAGATCTCAGGTCACAGACAGCTTGGAATTTTTGTAATGGACCATTAAGACAAATGGGCATTGTCACTCATTGAAAATGGGCATTTTTGCCCTGCCATGTCTGGATTGAAGGCCAAATATTGTAAATGAAAGCCACTTCTGCCTAAATATGACTTGATCCCATTCTGAGCTTCATAATAGAAAGATCTGAGCTCACAGGGACAGCTTGTGGTTTCAGAAACACTACAAGACAAAGTGGGCATTGTCAACTTCAAAAAATGGGCATTTTTCCCTGCCAAAAATTGATTGAAGGCCAAATGCAGTTAATGAAAGGTGATTTCTGCCTAAATATGACTTGATCCCATTCTGAGCTTCATAATAGAAAGATCTGAGGTCACAGGACAGCTTGGAATTTTGTAATGGACTACAAGACAAATGGGTATATCACCTACCAAAATGGGCATTTTTGCTGCCATAAATTGATTGAAGGCCAACACAGTAAAGAAAAAGTTGCTGATTTCTGCCTACATATGACTTGGATCCCATCTCTGAGCCTGTAATAAAGGATCTGGAGATTGCAGGCATGAGTCAAGAATACTAGCTGGGATGTGCAGAGGTAATAACACTGCAAAACATATTTCTGCATAAAATTGGATTGGAATAAACAGGCAACAGGGTGAGTATGCTTAATATAATTGATCCATTCTGGTTTATACTAGAGATCTTGAGTCTGATAGCTTCTGGAATTTTGCATGACCATTATAAGACAAAATGGGCATTGTCACTCTACTAAAATGGGCATTTTTGCCTGCCAAAATTGATTGAAGGCCAAATTTGCAGTTAATGAAAGGTGATTTCTGCCTAAATATGACTTGATCTCATTCTGGAGCTTCATAATAGAAAGATTTCAGGTCACAGGACAGCTTGGAATTTTTGTAATGGACCATACAAGACAAAATGGGCATTGTCACCTACCAAAAATGGGACTTTTGCTCACATAAATTGATTGAAGGCCAAATACAGTAAATGAAAGTTGATTTCTGCCTAAATATGACTTGATCCCATTCTGAGCCTACAATAGAAAGATCTGAGGTCACAGACAGCTGCAAATTTTGTAATGGACATACACAAAATGGGCATTGTCACCTACCAAAATGGCATTTTGCCTGCCATAAATTGATTGAAGGCCAAATACAGTAAATGAAAGTTGATTTCGCCTAAATATGACTTGATCCCATTCTGGAGCTTCATAATAGAAAGATCTGAGCTCACAGGACAGCTAGGTTTCAAAGAAACACTACAAGACAAAGTGGGCATTGTCAACTACCAAAAATGGGCATTTTTCCCTGCCAAAAATTGATTGAAGGCCAAATGCAGTTAATGAAAGGTGATTTCTGCCTAACTATGACTTGATCTCATTCTGGAGCTTCATAATAGAAAGATCTGAGCTCACAGGACAGCTTTGTAATGGACTACACAAGACAAAATGGGCATTGTCACCTACCAAAAATGGGCATTTTTGCCTGCCAAAAATTGATTGAAGGCCAAATACAGTAAAATGAAAGTTGATTTCCTGCCTAAATATGACTTGATCCCATTCTGAGCTTCATATCAGAAAGATCTCAGGTCACAGGAAAGTCTTGAATTTTGTGAATGGACCACAAGACAAAATGGGCATTGTCACCTACTAAAAATGGGCATTTTTGCCTGCCATAAATTGATTGAAGGCCAACTACAGTAAATGAAAGTTGATTTCTGCCTAAATATGACTTGATCTCATTCTGAGCTTCATAATAGAAAGATCTGAGGTCACAGGACAGCTTGGAATTTTGTAATGGACTACAGACAAATGGGCATTGTCACCTACCAAAAATGGGCATTTTGCCTGCCATAAATTGATTTCGAAGGCCAAATACAGTAATGAACGTTGATTTCGCTAAATATGACTTGATCCCATTCTGGAGCTCTCATAATAGAAAGATCTGAGGTCACAGGACAGCTTGAATTTTGAGGAATAGACCATGCAAGACAAAATACATTGTCACCTACCAAAAATGGGCATTTTGCCTGCCATAAATTGATTGAAGGCCAAATACAGTAAATGAAACTTGATTTCTGCCTAAATATGACTTCATCCTATTCTGAGCATCATGATAGAAAGATTCAGGTCACAGGACAGCTTGGAATTTTTGTAATGGACCATAAGCAAGACAAAATGGGCATTGTCACTCATCAAAATGGGCATTTTGCCCGCTAAGTAAATTGATTGAAGGCCAAATACAGTAAAATGAAAGTTGATTTCTGCCTAAATATGACTTGATCCTATCTCTGAGCTTCATAATAGAAAGATCTGAGCTCACAGGACAGCTAGGTTTCAAAGAAACACCATAAGACAAAGTGGGCATTGTCAACTCAAAAATGGGCATTTTTCCTACAAAAATTGATTGAAGGCCAAAATGCAGTTAATGAAAGGTGATTTCTGCCTAAATATGACTTGATCTCATTCTGGAGTCATAATGAAAGATCTCAGCATCACAGGACAGCTTGGAATTTTAGTAATGACCATACAAGACAAAATGGGCATTGTCACCTACCAAAAATGGGCATTTTTGCCTGCCATAAATTGATTGAAGGCCAAATACAGTAAATGAAAGCTGGTTTCTGCCTAAATTTGATTCTGATGTCATCCGGTTTCATAATATAAAGATCTGAGCTCACAGGACAGCTAGTTTGGAAAGAAACATTACAACACAAAGTGGCATTGTCACCTACCAAAAATGCATTTTTGCTCATAAATTGATTGAAGGCCAAATGCAGTTATTGAAAGTTGATTTTGCCTAAATATTACTTGATCTCATTCTGAGCTTCATAATAGAAAGATCTAAGCTCACAAGACATTTGAATTTTTGTAATGGACCATTATAAGACAAATGGGCATTGTCACTATCAAAAATGGGCATATTTGCTCAAAATTGGATTGAAGGCCAATGCAGTTAATAAAGGTATTTCTGCCTAAATATGACTTGATCTCATTCTGGAGCTTCATAATAGAAAGATTTCAGGTCACAGGACAGCTTGGAATTTTTGTAATGACCATACACAAATGTGGCATTGTCACTCAACAAAAATGGGCATTTTGCTCACATAAACTGGATTGAAGGCCAAATACAGGAATGGAAAGTTGATTTCTGCCTAAATATGACTTGATCCCATTCTGGAGCTTCATAATAGAAAGATCTGAGGTCACAGGACAGCTTTGAATTTTTTAAATAATTCACAAGACAAATGGGCATTGTCACTACCAAAATGGGCATTTCTTTGCCTGCCATAAATTGATTGAAGGCCAACACAGTAAATGAAAGTTGATTTCGCCTACATATGACTTGGATCCCATTCTCTGGAGCTTCATAATAGAAAGATCTTTGAGTCATATGACAGCTAGGTTTCAAAGAAACACTACAAGACAAAATGGGCATTGTCACCTACCAAAAATGGGCATTTTTGCCTGCCAAAAATTGATTGGAAGGCCAAAGTAGTTAATGAAAGGTGATTTCTGCCTAACATGACTTGATCTCATTCTGGAGCTTCATAATAGAAAGATCTGAGCCTACAGGACAGCTTGGAATTTTAGTAATGGACCACAAGACAAAATGGGCATTGTCATCACTCAAAAATGGGCATTTTTGCTCGCCATAAAATTGGATTGAAGGCCAAATACAGTAAATGAAAGTTGATTTCTGCCTAAATATGACTTGATCCCATTCTGGAGCTTCATAATAGAAAGATCTCAGGTCACAGGACAGCTTGGAATTTTAGTAATGGACCATACAAGACAAAATGGGCATTGTCACCTACCAAAAATGGGCATTTTTGCCTGCCATAAATTGATTGAAGGTCAAATACAGTAAATGAAAGTTGATTTCTGTCTACATATGACTTGATCTCATTCTGGAGCTTCATAATAGAAAGATCTCAGGTCACAGGACAGCTAGGTTTCAAAGAAACACTACAAGACAAAGTGGGCATTGTCAACTGCAAAAATGGGCATTTTGCTCTGCCAAAAATTGGATTACAAATGCAGTTAATGAAAGGTGATTTCTGCCTAAATATGACTTGATCTCATTCTGGAGCTTCATAATAGAAAGATCTGAGGTCACAGGACAGCTGAATTTTTTGTAAAGATCATAAGCAAGACAAAATGGGCATTGTCACTCTTACCAAAAATGGGCATTTTGTCACAAATTGATTGAAGGCCAAATACAGTAAATGAAAGTTGATTTCTGGCCTAAATATGACTTGATCCCATTCTGAGCTCTATAATAGAAAGATCTCAGTCACAGGACAGCTTGGAATTTCTGTAATGGACTATACAATAAAATGGGCATTGTCACCTGACAAAATGGGCATTTTGTTCGCTAGTAAATTGATTGAAGGCCAAATACAGTAAATGAAAGTTATCTCTGCCTACATATGAATTTGGATCCCATTCTGAGCTTCATAATAGGTTATCTGAGCTCACAGGACAGCTAGGTTTCAAAGAAACACTACAAGACAAAATGGGCATTGTCACCTACCAAAAATGGGCATTTTTGCCTGCCATAAATTGATTGAAGGCCACTGCAGCATGAAAAGATTTCGCCCAAATATGACTTGATCTCATTCTGGAGCTTCATAATATAAAGATCTGAGCTCACAGGACAGCCAGGTTTCAAAGAAACATTACACAGAAAGGGCATTGTCAACTGCCAGAAATGCATTTTGCTCAAGCAAAATTGATTGAAGGCCAAATACAGCACGAAAGAGTTAATGAAAGGTGATTTCTCCCTAAATATGACTTGATCTCATTCTGGAGCTTCATAATATAAAGATCTGAGCTCACAGGACAGCTAGGTTTCAAAGAAACATTACAACAGAAAGTGGGCATTGTCAACTGCCAGAAATGGGCATTTTTGCCTGCCAAAAATTGATTGAAGGCCAAATACAGTTAATGAAAGGTGATTTCTGCCTAAATATGATTTGATCTCATCCTGGAGCTTCATAATATAAAGATCTGAGCTCACAAGGCAGCTTAGAATTCTTTAAAAGGACCATTACAACACAAAATGGGCATTTCACCTGCCAAAAATTGATTGAAGGCATTTTCACCTGCCAAAAATTGATTGAACGCCAAATGCAGTTAATGAAAGGTGATTTCTGCCTAAATATGGCTTGATCTCATCCTGGAGCTTCATAATATAAAGATCTGAGCTCACAAGACAGTTTAGAATTCTTTAAAATGACCATTACAACATAAAATGGGCATTTTCACCTGCCAAAAATTGATTGAAGGCATTTTCACCTGCCAAAAATTGATTGAAGGCGAAATACAGTTAATGAAAGGTGATCTCTGCCTAAACGTGACTTGATCTCATTCTGGAGCTTCATAATATAAAGATCTGAGCCCACAAGGCAGCTTAGAATTCTTTAAAAGGACCATTACAACACAAAATGGGCATTTTCACCTGCCAAAAATTGATTGCCAAAAATTGATTGAAGGCGAAATACAGTTAATGAAAGGTGATTTCTGCCTAAATATGACTTGATCTCATCCTGGAGCTTCATAATATAAAGATCTGAGCCCACAGGACAGCTTAGAATTCTTTAAAAGGACCATTACAACATAAAATGGGCATTTTCACCTGCCAAAAATTGATTGAAGGCCAAATACAGTTAATGAAAAGTGATTAATACTACTATGTGTAAAGACAACTTCTCCTCTTGGGTTTGATTGGTAACTCAGTTAGTTAACCTAGTATCCTATCTCTTTCTTACATTCTCTGTATTCTGTAACATCAGTCTAACATCTGACAGTCTTATTCTTCTCTCACACGCATTGTACTTTGATGAGGACGTTTCTGATCCTCCAAATGTACGCATGTCAAAATCTTCACAGACGGTGGATAAAAAGACGGTTTAACAGTCTGATGAAGCCTGTCTTCACAATAATGTGGAAAAACTTTGGTGCATTTTGGTGCTGAAAGCATCTGAGACATCCAGCTGACAGATATTTGAAATTGGCCTAATTTTCGCTCAGATTCATGATGAGCTGAGTAGCATTAGATCATAGATGTGCAAACAGCAAAATGGGAGAATTAGACAGTCGCCGCTGTGGGCCATTATCCATTGTAGTAAAAGAATTGACAGCCTTACGAGGCTAACGTCCATTAAAGCAATTAGCCGCGCCACACAGGTGCCCCGCATTTCAGTCCGAGATCTTTTATTAAAAGCCTCAAAATCTTCTTAATTTCCACGTCCTTCCAAAGAAAATCTGTACGCCGAATGTAATATAAGCAGCGGGGTTGAATTAAATAGAGCGTAAACTTAATTTCATGTTGCCACAATTCATTCGATTCATATGGGCTTAATAGTATTGTTCATTTTCCTGCATATTTAGGGGTGAAGTGTTCGTACCTGGTTATGTCTGGGGGGCATTAAGTCTGACTAATGAAATGACTCTATCCTCTGTGGCGTTTTAATCTATTCACTGTGAAAGTAATTGACAAGCCCACAGTATGTGCATTAGGATAGCTCCTGCACCAAAGGACAGCTGTCACTAAAGCAATTAAAATGACAAAGGTTAATTAATTCTCTCCAGTTTTTTTTACCTGATATGAGACATTCACAATGAGTGAGTTTTCATTTCCGGAGGAGTAATGGTGTTTTGAGAAAAGAGTAATTTATTTGTGATTTAAAAAAACACAAACACAGCAGCCATTGTCTGATTGAGCCTTTAATATGTCAATACCTCACACAAAACTGTGCCCCAGGACAGCGTCAGCCCCAGATCTGAAATGAATTCTGCAGCAGGACATGGTCTGAAATGACAACTGGTTGTCGTTTCTTCAAAGTAAGACCTCTTATGTCTCCCGTAGCATCGCAAACACAATGTGATTTGTTTCTAGATGAGGTCTGAGAGGATGTTTCACACTTAAACATTTCATCTGAACAAACGTCTGTAAGAAGAAGGCAAAAAAATGAAGCTCTGTATTTTCTCTGCAGTTGGGGGGTCAAGCAGAAGAAAAGCAAGACGCAAATAATTACTATGCCAACCACCTCTGACACCATGAGAGCAGAACCCAAGAACTTTCTAATCCACCTAAATGTCAAAGCAACGTTCGCGGCCCTCCCTCCGTGTGAATCTCCACAGGCTGCCAAAAGGCCAGTGGTTAGTCATCTGTTTACTCCTGCAGCTGCTGGGTGTCATTGGGACTCTGAAGGAGAAATCCCATGATTCTCTCTGCCATTTCTGACAGCTCCCGCCCAGACCACATTAATCAGGGATTGTGGGCGAGCTAGGGGATAGACGGCAGGCATGGATGGCTCCGGCCCAGGACAACTGAACCGAGGGAGGAGATCTGGGCCCAAAGATAACTTAGACGTCCAAACACACTGCCGGGTTGTAACGCTGCCGGTTTCATTCATGCCCGTTGAGCTCGTTAAACGGACAGTTTCTCCAGGGAGACCGCTAGTTTTTCTTGTTGCCGGGTAAGACGGCGCTTTGAAATGAACATAATTGTTAGAATCGTCTGCTTTAAAGAGGTTAAACGGATCCAACCTCTCCCAGTTGTGCAAATTAGTCTCAGAGAAGAAGATCTGGTGCCGAATTTCAGTTATTAGATGTTTGAGAATCTAATTTCTGAAGAGCTGTGTTTCCGATGTTTTAATTAGAAAGCTCATGCCGTCTACATTCTCTCTGTTTGATCATTTCATGGAGATTCACTGAAGGTACAATCAGTGATTTGAAACTTAACAAAAGATTAGACCCCGATGCAAGAAGCCATAACAAATGATTGACAGATGTTTTAATAAACAGTCGACTTATTTTCCATTTTAAATCAGGAATATTCTTAAATACAGTCCAGTATTTCCAATATTTATTACTGTCAAATCATCCCCTCATAAAGTCGACATGGCTAACGTGTTGATTTCTTATTTGATGCCTCCTGCAGACATGAAGAGAAACATTAGTATTCATTCGGAGCCGTGTGTTTTTTGGCCACCTGGCGAATTGAAGTGGGATATTCATGCTTGTTTGCTTTCTATCAAGTCCTGAGGGAAACATCTGGCTCCGTTAGCTGTTAAAGTTCACCAGCTAAGGCGCTAACTGTGTCTGTCAGCTGTTTGGTTCTGGGCAGGTAGCATGCCGTGGATTTATCAGGGAGGTTTCTGAATGAAAATGGTAAATATGAAGGACGCCAAACTGAAACAACGAGCGCTCCGTGACAGGAAATGCATTTCCTGTTAAAATATCGATTAGTACAGCTTTAAGTCAGACTTGTGAATACATGGGGTCATTATTGAAGCGCTTCACGAGACGATATGCTGCGTTTACCCTCAGACGACATCAGCGTTGGAGCAGATCCATCTCTCAGCAGCTCTCACAACAAACACTTTAGTGGCAGACTGTTTACACTTGTAAGATTATGTGCATAATGAGGCTGCATTGTCTCGGCAAAGTGCTGCTTTAATTCTTTGAAGCTGAACAAACTGTCCCTGGCACATTTTTGGGTTCGGGTGGAGAGATATCAAAGTCACTTTATTGAGATGAAAGAACTGGCCCAAACAGCAATCTGAGACATTAGTCATTCCTTCTTCCCAGTGACAGAAACATGCTCTCAATTTACGAGTCAGGTGCTTCCAGTGATTTCTGCCAGCCTTGTTCCTCCACATCATAAATTCCTCTTTATGCTCACTCATCCCACAGGCAGGACCCCCTATTCTTTGGCCTGCGCTGTCAGAAAATACACCCCATGTTGGGCGTATTGGACGTCGTCCAGGCTGCCATTAGCAGTTACCGTGTTGCGTATACCATAGCATACACCATGAAAGAGCACTGAATTTAAATAGACAGCAGTGATTGCGCCCCTAGGTGCACATTTGTGCTTTTTTTTGTTGCAGGTTTTCTATCAGCACTTTAATTCATTCTTTCTATGGTGTTGACTCTGCAGAGCTCCCACTTACGATGTGTTCATTTCCTCTAAATGCTTCACGTGGAGCCACTGGCTCCCAATTTATGTAATGAAGGTTTAATAGCCAATTGGAACATCCAATATCATTAACAGCTAGTGTTAGTCTCATCCAGATTTTCTTTTTTTTTCTTTTTTTGTGATAACCAGCGGTGGGAATAGTTTGATAGGTGGAACGTGTGATTAGTACCTGCTGTTTAATGTATGTCCTGTCTCCTCTGGAGCAAGAAGCCACATTTCACCACGACGTCTCGGGTGTTTGTTCTGTTTCAGCCTTTTGTTAAATGAACTTCTCCATCTTCAGACTTTTTTTTGTTTGTTTTTTCTCGTTATTAGCACTTTTCTATACAAACGATTATTCCGCCGTGTACACACACGTCGTTATTTTTGGATACTGCGGGGGCACTGTGGCTCTTCTGACACTTCTTCTTACTACAAGCTTGCTTGTCATGTTAGCGATGCAGGAGTTGAAGTTTATTATACCGGACTTAAGACGTCTAAAATGGAAATGCAAAGGGCTGAGAAAACGGCAGAATTAGAGCACAGTTATGTCTGATTTTTGTCGTGCGTTTTCTGCGAGTTTTTATTCATTTATTGCGACATTTACTTGCTCGTGTTTGATCTGATGGGAGCCCTCGTGTGCTGTGCGCTATTCATGGCCTTAGAAGTGCGAACACATAACACAGAAATGAAACAGAAATACCTCTTCTTCGTTTTCTTTGTTCTTTTTTTTTTTTTTTTACTTTTTCTCCCGTGACTTGATGAAGATTATTTCTGACAGCTGCAATAACATGAGAATATAGATGGACGTTATTCAGTTGTTTACCACGTTCGTTTCATGCATGGACATGGGACAAGATTCCTACAACAATATCAGAGAGGTATATTCACTCTAACAATCACAGTGCAGAAAACAACACCACTCAAAATATGTTTGCTTTTTCCATTATGCCCTCTAATGCATACTGACAGATTCTTCTTATTTGCATTGGCATTTACGTGTTCGCGATGATTACCAGAGACTGATTGGAAAAGACAGAAAGCATGATTGAGACGGAAATACACTATCAACGTAAACAACTAAATTAGCAGGAGGAAACATTAATAAAATTGTTCTCTGGTCTTTGTGTGGAATCCACAATATTTACATAAATACAATCAGCATTTTTTTTACGGTTGGCTTGAGGATTTCCTTTCGATGTAAGCAGCTATGCATATAATATGAGTATTGCAAGCCTATAAATGCTTCCCTAAATGCTCCCATAATGACCTTGGGGTAGGTCTGTTCATCGGAGTCTTGCGACGAGGATATGTTAGCTGTATTAATGCCTGTCAACATCTCGAGTTTAAAGTGTCTTGACTCCATTTTCATTCAAATAATCTGACACCGCTCACGACCCGAAGCTTGTCTTTTTTTTTTTTTTTTTTTGTCTCTTTTTTTCTTTCTCCCTCGTCTGGTCACGTGATCACCCGGTGGGGAGGTAGGGGGTGTCGCTGTGGTAGTTGTAATCTGGACACACCTTCTGCACCAGCTTGTAGTCGGTGCTGTAGAAGGTGATGAAGATGCAGATGACTTTAAAGGGCTTGGAGCACAGCCAGGACACGTGACTTTGGGTCTGCTCCTGTGGGCAGCTCTGCGACGGGTCGTGGGCACACAGTGAGTTCCTGGTGCCCTTCTCCACCTTCTCGTACTCCACCCTGCAGTTGAACAGCTTGGTGTCCTTGGTCTCCAGAGCAGTCTGCTGCTGCTGTTGGTGGTGATGGTGGTGGTACTGCTGGTGCTGCTGGTGGACCTGGAACTCCACAGCTTTTGTTGGTGGAACAAGTCCCACGGACACGTTTCCCTGACCGGTTGAGTTGTGGCGGAAGTAGACGCTGAACGTGCCGTTGCCGTGATCCACAATTTTACCAGTAATGAGAAGGTTGAGCTTCACCGTCTTGATGTTGGAATGGAAGTCGCCCCAACCGAACATCTTCTTGAATTTGCCAGTCTTGACGATGGGCCTCCTTTTTGTCCTGGATCGAGGGTCGCGGGGGTTTGACGTGTTGTAAAGCCAGTTCCACTGCTCCCGCTTAGAGTACAAGTCTGCATCGTCATAGTTCAGATCCAGAGTTGTGAAGTTCTCCTTGCCGTATAGGCTCTGTGACAGCAGACGGCTGATGGAGAAAGACTTGCTGCTGCTTTCAGTCCAGTAGGTCTTTACTTTGGGTTTTGAGCTTTCTCTTAAGTTTGAATTTCCTGAAGTTGGTGAATCAGCACTGGAAACCTGAAAGACAAACAAAGAAAGAAGTCACCATTAGTGAAAAACTGGAAAACACAGAACAAGGTTGCCCAAAATTCTATGAATGAATCCTCTAAATTTAAAATTTCTAAAAGAAAAAGTCAATTTGTATTTGCCTCTGAATCTCAACTTCATCAAAACACGTGTTGGCAGACATGTGGCATACATGAATTCTGTTTTGTTGGTGTCCAGTTAGAACTCTGTATAAAGACAAAATGTGCAGTAACTCAAATTGCTACGTTTCCCAAATCATTTTTGTGCCGCAGCCTAAACAATCCTTAACCATAGTGGTATCAGGTTATAAAAGACGGAGACACAGACAATGCTTCTGAGTCATTTGCCACCATATTTTGCTGAATTTGAATTTGCTGAAGTTGTTGATTTGTGAAGCACAAGCTAAGGGTGAAGTGTCTGGATTATTACCAGCTGATTTGTGAATTTTGCTGCAGTCGCACAAACTTTTAGACAGTTTATCGCCAATCTTCCTCCAAGAAACTGGCAATAAATAATAGAAGAAAACAATATGGGGCATTTTTCCACAGTTATCTACCAATTTTATGAACTAAACTGGGTAAAAAATCTGGTGAACTTTGTTGGCGTAAACATTAAAACTCATTCAAAAGTCTCAAATGTCAGAAAGTCTTGACAAATGAGTTACACGTATTTTAAAAGCATTTTCTGCAATTAAAACATTTTTAATCTTTTACAAAACAGTTTAATCTTCCACACAATTAGAGGATTGTGCAGCCTTGGTTGACTGCACCAGTTTCCCTTTGAAATTATTATGTTCATTTCACAATGTACAGACTCAGTGTGGTTTATATTTAGTCTGTGGACACTGGGCAGTGGACAGAGGTGGATGTGCTTGTAGCATGTCTGACTTTCATGCAGCAGATCGAAGATGCGTCTTGCTGCAGTCAGATGATTAATGTTCAGTTTTCTGTTCAGTTTTTTCTCTCCCGGAACACAATCTTTCCCTAACCTTAACTCTATTGTACATGCCATGCAAGGGTAGAGTTGTTGTTTTTTTTTTGACAGTAGCCGGGTGCTTCATAGTTGAAATCTGTTGACATTTGTGGGAGATCCTACTAACTAACAAACAGGAACAAAACCAATCTCCTCTGCAGCGTTAAGACCAATAAATACAGATGATATATCCACCCAAAAGCATGTCAGCACCTATAACCAACAGTGTTAACGCTGTGACCGACTCTTACAGTGTGAAACGTCTCGAGCGTGGCGTCCTAATCAAGATTAAGGGTATTCCTGCCATACATCGAGATGAATGAAGCGCTTCTCATGTGCCGACGTGATGCAACAGCAGACTATTACCTGCTGAATGTGGCCTGAATGGATGATTGATGATTCATTCTGCGTCTCTCCTCTAACAATCACACAGATGAGAGAGAGCGAAGATTCCCCCGCGCACCCCGCAGAGGCCCCGTGACAGCGATGTCCAAACCCCGGCCGAGTAACGTGACAGCAGATCTATCTGGTCGAAGCGTTTACATTTTGTACCTTCACCCCGCGATCGATACGCTCAGAAGAAGGTCTTCATTGAGAAAGTTCACTGAATGACATTGTGGTAGTGTAGACGGAGAGTGTGTGCGGAGCTCTCGTTGAGTAAACTGTTGCAAGAGTTTGTGATCTTTCTCTGAAGCATGCGTTCGTTTTATGAACTCGGCTCCGGAGTGGAGGAGTTTGAAAAGATGGCCCGCAGTTGTTTTGAAGAGGCCTCGATGATAAATGACCTGATGTGGATGAACCGTTAGTAGCATTGCAGAGACTTTGGCTTCAGAAGCCTTTATATTTTTCTCACTCTCTGGACAGAGGAGCGCAGCATGAGTGTTTTTTAAATGCAACGCGATACGCGGAAAGCCTTTCAAAACCTAGAAAACATTTGAAGATCGCCAGATCTTTGCAGCCGGTCGGGTTTTTATGAAAAGAAAATGGAGGCTGCAGGACCTCCAGAGCAGAATGTTTGTAGTGACGAGCTGAAGAGAAATATGAATTTCAGCAGTTTCCCCTGTGCAGTGGGGCAGTTAAACCGTATTAATGAACACCTCCTTTTGTCTTCCATTGCTGGAAACAAAAGTCTGTCATGGTGCCTCACTGGTGATGTATTGTAAAAAGATAAAGTGAGTGTGAGGATGAGGGAGGCTTCCTGTTCAGGATTTATTGGCACCATTATAGTCAAACATAAAGCTCCTTTGGATGTAAAAGTAGCAGTGAAACAGTATCTTATAGACTGTCAGCAGAGCCGCTATAAAGTGGATTATGACATTACAGTTCAGTCTTTATTCTTTGGTTTAACGATGTTTGAGGTTTTCGGCTTGTTTCGGTTTTTATATTTACATTTCAAAAGAGAGAATGGTACAAATAGACGCATTTTTAAGAGGATAATACAGCAGCTCTTTCAAAACACTAATATTTTTATACGCATTGTGTGATGCAGGCTCAAAAATGAAGCTTGTGAACGTCTTAGTTTTAATGGATTTCTAACATTCGATGCCTTAGGAGTAAATAAATTGTCTCTAAGTGACCTTTGACCCATAATCCTAAACTATAAGCCCCCCCAATCATTTTCCATGAATATTTCTCTTCTGAGCTGTGAAAAGACTTTAGTCTCTAATGATCAAATGAAATCTCATTTTCGTAGAGTAGTAATTACTGATGCTTCTCAGTAACTGGGTTTCAGTCTCAATGGAGTCCGGAAACCAGATCAGGGGATATTAGGAAACTGCTTTGAGCTGGTTTAAGTGACTGTCGGGCTAATTAGTGACACTGTAAGTGTGTGTGTGTGTGTGTGTGTGTGTGTGTGTGTGTGTGTGTGTGTGTGTGGAGACGACATTTTAGGGTGGAGATGGAAAGAATATTTCCTAAACGATGCAGATCCAACCAGGGTGCAGGCTCAGATGGTTCAAGAGTTTACGCCAGTTTTGTACGAGGTGTCACTGGAGTCTGTTTTTTTTTTATTTTGGGAAGAGATTTCTTCACTTTTTTTCTACCAAGATTATCAAAATTACAAAGCACATCCGCAGTGCGTGCCCAGTCGTCGTCATCAGACGTAAGTGCTTGTTGTGGAGACTCGCTCCGTTGTCACCGGCGTTATGTATGGTCCCCCAAAACTGTGACATGCAATTAGCTTTCATCTAAAGCACCTGACAGTCTCTGGATTAGGAGGCACATTCACAGAGACCCCACTTCACGGATTACAGCCCAACCTGTAATCCAGCCCGGGGAGATTAGGCAGATCAGAGGCAGTCCTGACTAAAGCAACGTTTATATCCAGAACACCCCAACTGACTGCACCAACACTCGGTGGGCCAAGATGTACCGCTCGCCAGCTTCCAGAACATGCAAGCAAGGCACAAAGACTGTGTGTGTGTGTGTGTGTGTGTGAGTTAGATGCATGAATGTGTCTGACAGAGATACTGCAGAGGGAAAAAGAGGGAAAGAGCTGTCGGATAAAGGACAAGGGGAAAACAAACAGACATGGCACCGTAAAGGTCAACAGTCGCACTTTGATAACTTTGGGTTTAACAGATATTGGTATCGGTCTATTGGGTTTTTCATTAAATATCAAAGAAAGGACAAACCATATTGTCCACGGCTTAAAGTGATATTTATCTGGCACTTAATTGGCTTCATTTAATTGTGATTTATTTTTGATTTCCCCATCGCTCTTTGTTTGATTCCTTCAAGTGACGCTGTAGTTTCGTGCGACCGTTTGTCACATGATGTACCTTCTCATATTTTGTCATTTAAATATTTTTCAGTGATTAGATAAATGTAAATGAGTAGAGTAGAGAGATTAGACTATTAAAATGAAAAAAAAATATATATAAAAACATAGGATTTAAATTTTCATTTTTTTGTCCTTCCAATCTCATCCATCATCTTAGAGGCTCCCAATCCACAGGTTGGGATTTCCTGCCTCAAAGGACAGTATCAGTAGTTTTAGCTGATTTACTACGAATCATGAATACTGTGTAAAATGTTTATTTGTGAATTAAAAGTCACACAACACAATAAATTTACCTTAACAGAGCAATGCTTTCATCTAAACTGATCTTTAACTGATGCTGAAATGATGAGTCAAAGTTAATCAAAAATTTATCTGCAACTATTTTGACCATTGATTATTGTTAAAATAATTTTTCAAGCAAAAAGGGGGTGAGGAGATGTCGCTTTACTTTGTCCTGTGTGAGAGCAACCTAAATATTTTAGACTTTTCATTAGACAAAACAAGAAATGTGAAGACGTCAACTTCAGCTTTAGGAAAATAAACTGACAATTTTTTTTATAATTTTCTAACATTTTATAGAACAAAGAGTTAATCTGATAATCGATAATCTAATCTGCAGATTCATCGATAATGAAGACATAAACACAGTCAGGTGGTTGTGACCAGAATGATTACTCCACAGGTAGACAGCATGAATGGAAATATGTACAGTAAAAAGACAGAAGTAGAAGAAGTACAGAAAAGATACAAACAGTCTGTGCTGTGTAAATAAACTAAACTATTATTGAGATATTAAAAACAATGTAAAAATTATAAAAACAAACAGTAGTCATAGAAATTAATTCATATAAAATAGTTCAGAAATAAAATGGGTTTGAACAAACTTACAGTGAGTCAGAATATAAATCTTAATGCCAACTAAAACAGAAGATCATGTCAAATCTTTCATAGAAACTATAACAGAAATATACAAACTCTGTAAGTTAGTACTTCCTAACACGTTGGTGGTTTTGGTCTTTAGAAAAATGGACGGCTGGAATTTTATTTTATCTGTTAAAACTTGATCTGCTTTAACAGAAACACGTGACTGTAGTTTCAAAAACCTTTAACTGATTCGTTCAGACGTTAAAGGAGCAGTGTGAAGGACTTAGTGACCTCTAGCAGTGTTTAGTTTGTCTGTTCTGGGCTACTGTAGAAACATAGTGGTTCAACATGGCGGACTCTGTGAAGGAGGACCTACCTACGGCATCTGTAGATATAAAACTCTTATTTTCAGGTGATTATACACCAATGAAACATAGTAATGCATATTATATTTAATTTAGATGCACTACGTCTTCAAACGTTTCAACAGTTTTTGTTATTTCAAGAGAGATTTTCTTGTTTTCTTTGACCCCCTCTCATTAGATTAAAGTGGGTGGGCTTAATTGGAAAACAGTGATGTCACATATTTCTGTGCACCAATCAGAATTGAGCAATTATGATCAAAATTTAAATTAATCAGACCAGTCACATCAGATTAAACCACATCAGCACTAAAACAACCATTTCTGATGTTTTGTCTGAACTTTAACTTTGATTGCACATTTAGGTGTACTTCTAACATTTAACGTTATGGATAAATACTTGAGAGCATGCACAGGTAAAAATCAAAGCAGCAGAAGCTGACATATGACGATTTTTTCACTGTCATTTTGGTCTAGCTCCTAAATTTCAAATTCAAACAAAAGCGTCTTCGGACTCTTTCTGCCAGGTCAATGTCTTTGAACCTCCATCGTACAGTTTGTAACGCAGGCTATAAATCACTGCTGTGCTGCTTTTATACAACCTGCAGAGAGTCACATCGGTCAAATGAATGCACGGATAGAAAAGGAAATTAAATTTACAATATATATTGAATACAGTGTTTACATTCAAAGTTATTCAAATGTATCTCCTGCTCATATTTTGAGACTTTCATTTCATGGCTCAGAGTTTTTTTTCCAAGTTTTCATCGTGCAGTTTGTTACGCCGGAGTCTCCCGCCCCTCAAACCCCATTTAACTGTCTGTTAATATTATTCCCAGGTTCTGTGTATGAGGCAGAATCCCTCCACGAGATAACACAAACAGCATCGCTATGCAGAAGTCCTTTAGGAAAGAACTCTCAGATTGCCAGATGCAGCATATAGGCGGGCGGTTGGACAAACCTAAATGCTATCTACTCTTGGCGAGGCTGTGATAAGGCGCAGGCGTCCGCTCTTTGAAACAGGAAGATAAACAACCTCCCCGGCTTCCCTCAGGGGAGCTCGGAGGATATTCTATGGGCCGGACCATCGAACAGCCAACAAATTCCACCTTTAATAGAAGCGACCGGAGGAGCCGGATGACTCGGCGGTGGGGCTGTACACAAAACCTCGCGAAGAAAGAATGAAAGTGTGTGTCAGTTTTCATTTACCTGAATGCTGCTGCTGCTGTGTAGGTGTGTGTAGGCGTGTGTGTGTGTTCTAGTTTAACAGAGCTCGAATGGAGAGGGACCGGGCTGATGGCAGATTCCAGCTGCCACTTTGCAATCTTGATTGGATGGCGTGTGTGTGTGTGTGTGTGTGTGTGTGTGTGTGTGTGTGTGTGTGTGTGTGTGTGTGTTCAGAGTTTGGCTACAGCGTCCAGGAATTAATAGAGTTGTTGTCCTTTTAATGTTCTGCAGACGTTTTGGAGGGTTTATTTACTCTTCTTCTTCTTCTTCTGCATTAAACTGACGCTCTTATCCAGAGAGGCTTAAAGTGTGAGGAGCTGTTAGGGGGAGTTTGGCTCAAGGACACGTGGCTGTCGTGGGATCAAACCTGTGACCTTTCGGAGGTTATGAGATGTCAAGAGCTCCCGGCGAAAGCTTATTTAAATCTAATTCACGACTTTGAGGTGCCGTGAATCACGAGTATGTCGACCAAGTTCAAGAGGAAATCTTCAATTTTAAGACACTTTTCAGCCGTTTGATGGAAATGTTCCTCAAGACAGGAAGCTAGTTCAAAAGTCTTCAGTGTCTGTCAGATTATTTTCCAGCCGGGCTCTCGGGATGTGATTGTCGTCATAGCCGTTTACACTGAATTTAGCTTGTATCGCCTTGTGAGGTCTTCCCGGTAGTTGAGCTGATGGATGAACTAAGGGGCATTTGACGCCCGCTAAGAGTTTAGGTCCGTATTCTCCCAGTGATATCAAAGTGTTACCTGAGGGGGGTCAGAGATGATGACAAATCACAAAGTGTGTCAAGACATCACAGGCAGCTGTGGATGGAGCCGAGTCCTATCACACTGCAGCACCGCTTTGAGAGGCCAGGGCACAATTATTACCGTGACTTCTGAGGAGGATAAATACTGTACGCGGACAGACTGCGGGATATTAGAGTGGGGGCAGTTTGAAGAAGAAGAAGAAGAAGAAGGAGGAGGAAGAGGTGGAGGGATGAAGAAGAAGAAGAAGAAAAAAAAACGTAGCCACCAGTTTTTCAACTTACCCAGAGGAAAAATGCATAATCATATTATTTCACACACGACTTGGTTCAAAGGCGGCCAAAATAAGTTTGTGAGGTTCCCATGGGTCTGTCAATCTGTTGAAGGAGCTGCAGGCGAGAGCTTAGGATGCACCGAGTACGAAACAATTATGATCATCCCATTAAAGCATAGCGAAGCAATTTGGCAGCCCAGTCTGGTTAAAAAAAAAAAAAAAGAAAGAAAGAAAGAAAACACAGTCCTATCGAGTGATGCTGCTGAGATCAGCTCGCGCTGCCACGACGCCATTGTGCATGTAAGTCACATATTTAACGACGAACGTCGGACGAACGTCGGCCTTTATGTTGTGACAACAGGCGAGCGCGCGCTAGTTGATGTTATTGCCTCTGAAATCGAAGAATCCTCGTGTTCCTTCGAAGCAGGAAGGCTCCGTAGAAGTAAGAAAAAAAAAAGAAAGAAAAGGAGGAGGGGGTGAAATGATTAGTGCGCTTAGTCAGCTGTGAAATTGAGTTTATGGTTTTCAAGACGGTGAATTCAATTCGATAATGGGTATTAAGTTGTAGAGAATAATTAATAGTAATTGACTTCTTTCCATCACTATGCAAATTAAGCACAGATAACACCACGGGAGCTTTTTAAGGCCAGTCAAGTTTGCGAGGAGGATTAAGTTTATGGAATATTTTTTTTTTTTTTTGTTGGGTAAGAAGAGTGGCTCCTGTTCTGCTTTGATTGCTTTGTTGACAGATTTATCAGTGGGTGAGGGGTTACTGTCTCAGCGAGGATTAAAGGAATTGGGTTGTCACAAACTGTCAAGGCGTTGAGTTAGGAGCATTCTGGTGTGTTTGTCATAATGGGCTCAGGCTGTTTCTCCGCCGTGCCGTCAAAAGATATTCTTACTGAACTGCATCTGTAAATGGGAGAAAGGAGTGGAGAAGGGTGGAAGGATTGAATGGATAGTGCTGAGGGAGAAATATCCAGCGGGACTGTGTGTGAGCGCGGGTGGATTTGTCAAAAAAGATGCAGATTTGGATTTTGGGGACGCTCGTGTTCCCGCCGACATTTGGTAATTTGTGACAGATATTAACGAGAGAGGGTGCGAATCTGGTTTGTAATGGTGAGATCTGTCAGTAACGGACTCAGATTTAAGGAAAACAATTTAAAAATGTGCCTTAGGCACAAATAAAACCGGTGTTCAACAATATAAATCAGAAAAAGGACATTTAGCTCAACATTTTTTAGACTTTCACACGTCCTAACGTGATTTTGCAGCAGTAAATTCTGACTGAAATGCTTGTTTTTGCTCCTCTTGTCCTTCTTCCATGTGAAACTCCCTCGTCAACATTCCTGTTTGCATACATTCCTCGATGTCCCCGCTCCCCAGACCAGTGCAACAACATAAATCTGAGAAATTGCAGATGATATAAACGAGAAAAAAAAAGGTGACATTTAACTCACCGGAGAGATGAGTGACAGCAGCAGCAGCAGAGCAGCAGCCCACAGACATGAGGTCTTCATGCCTCTTTGTGGAGCTTCTCCCCTCATGTCAAACTGTCCTTGATCTTCTCAGCCGCAGAAAAAAGAGAAGAGAGAGAAGAGAGACCTCCTTCTTCTGACTGAGCCGCTATCAGCTGCCGAACTTGAGGAGAAATAAAGAGTGAGGAAGGCGTTCCCGAGGCGAGAGAGCAGAGATGAATCTTCTCAGGCTCATTCAGGAGGGTCAGGTGTCTGCTGTTAAAGATGTGTTTTTTTTTTTTGTTTTTTTTGATGCGAGGTGGTCGCAGGCGCTGTGCTGAGGAGTGAGGTGTTTGTACATCTGAGTGTCAGTGTGGAGGGATGTTTTATATAGCGCGCTCTGAGCTTCAGAGAGAGAGAGAGAGAGAGAGGGAGAGGGAGGAAGGGGGAGCAGAGAAGGAGGTTCACATTATAGACTTTTGAGGAGCAACTTTTCTCTTAACATCGTCGGGGGCTGACATCTAGTGGCCGCTTTTCTCCTCTACATCAGCTGATGTACAGTGAACTCATCACAGCTCACCTCAAAAACTAAAGAATATTTCATGTAGTTCATGCTGTATGCTCACTGTCTGGTAGTGTTTAGTCGTCATGTTGCAGCAACTTTTTACTCGTCAATCATGACCTGAAATTACAAAAGTTTGAAGGTTCAGCGCAACTACCAGACTCGACTTTTAGTAAAAGCTGAATCAAAAGTTAATTTTGTGCTGGATATTGACGAGATGCCAAACTCAGTGACAAACATCTCTATCAAAGACGATTATCATCACACGTCCTTGAAGTCACTCATTGTAAGACAAATTTAAAAGTGCAGACAACTTTTTACCCTTTTAAACGGGTTAAAAACACTGAATCCTACACTGCAACTCGATAGCTTCTTTTGTCAGACAGTCCCTGCCTGGTAAAACACACACGTTTAAAACTCTGTGTTGACTTTAGTCATTTGACATCGGCAAAAAATGGTGACTGTTGTGCATGTCCAACCCCAGGTGTGTCCAGGTGTGTTCAGGTGCAGGATAAAAAAAAAAAAAAACTGACAAAGAAAAAGGAGAGTGTTGTAAGCAAATGATAGCTTCTCATTTTCCTTTGTTCGTTTCCTTTGACACTGACGTGTAAAATCGTTGGAGAAATCATCCCTTAACATTTCATTTCAGTCTAAAACCCGATTATTGTAATCTGTAAACTCAAAAACTCTGCTGACAGCTTAAATGCCCAAAATGATTACAGTGAAAGCAGACTGACTTTAGTTCCAGGCACACCTCAAAGGAGAAGTCTGGTGATGTTCTTTATTTTTCTTACTGTCAATAAATCTCATGAAATCACCAAAACCAACAAAGACTTAGTACAGGCTGTGTATCTAACACTGTTCTATTTTTATTCCCTAATGCAGAGCTCCAGTGGTGTTTAAAACATACAAACAAAGAGTCACATGTTGCACTGGGTGACATCTCCTCACCTAAAAATAAGAATTATGTTCTTTAGAGTGAACCTTTTATATCTCATGTACTCTCCACAGGACACCATGTCAGACTGTCATGTGTCTACAGTAGCCCAGAACAGACAAACTAAACACCTTCACACTAGGAAGGAGAGGGTGAGGTGGAGCAGCTGCAGTTAGCAGCCACTAGATGTCACTAAATCCTACACAGAGGTCCTTTAAGGTTCCCCTTTTCAACCAGTGTGGAAACTAATGACCCCCGACTGAACGACATTTTCTGTTATATCCACTGAATAGTGATAACAATAACATCTGACAACTTGACAATTAACCCAAAATACTGACCATGATAACTGCAGAAAGTTTGTGTGAAATGAGCGGATGAATGTTGATTATGTTGACGATTTCCTGTGAATATTTCATCAGACATTTTCTAAAATAATCTTACATATGTAAAATCTTTCTTTTTCTTCTTTAGTAGTTTTAATTTTTAGCACATAGTGAAGGCTCTGTGAACACAGCCTGTGTTCAGGTCTTCACCGTGTGTGAGATTTTATACATCCATCTTCTGTACCTGCGTATCCTCATCAGGGTCGCAGAGGCTGCCGATCCCAGCTGGCGAGAGGCGGTGTACACCCGGGACAAGTCCCCAGCTCTGAATAACAAACTAAACTCTAAAAATAATTGGGTTTTTACATAAATGAATGAGCTATAGGTCAACTGTATTATTTCACAAAGGTTTTCTTACACCCCAAAACGACACTGTGTTGGTCCGTCCTGCACGCGACTTCAAACCCCACCGGGAGCGTTTCAGAAATGTTTAGCCCACCAGACTTTGTTTACTTGCTTGGATTTGGTCATTTTCCTGGTTTATGTGCTTCTAAATATGCTTCTATATGTGTAAATATGCTACGTAGTTCATTTGCTTTGCTTTTGCCTGATTTGTCTGGGTGTTTTATTTTGAAAATCCACCAGCTTCTCTTTCCAGCTTTCTGTGTCTGGCTTCCTGTCAAACTGTGAGGTGGGCTGCTCGCAGCGTCCGTCAAAAATAGAACGGCCGCATTGAATTCAACGCAGAGCCGAGTGGAGGCCTGCTTCCGGGACGTGGAGGAGCCGGTGGAGTTTGATCATTGACTTAAATGGTCGCGTATCATTGCGGTGCACACGCAACGCTTCCGCTTCCGGTGGAGTTTAGGGGTAAGTGGACCTCTTGACCCTCTGTGAAGCTTTGTCGACCTCTTTAACTGTGTCCTCTTTAGATAGTTTGTCCACCAGAGAGCAACTACAAGTTGTAAAATATCCTGTTTAGTATTCTTCATGGTCACAGTTCTTTAAAAATAACAAAATAATCAAGATTTATTGTATTTTTGTGTTTAAAAAAAATCTAAGTTTAACTATTTTTCTCACTCTCAAATGTATCAAACTTGAGAAACAGACTAACACGTTGCTGGTTTTGGTCATTTTGTGAGATTTGCTGATAATTAAGAAAATATATAAAAAAAAAAAAAACACGACTCTCACTGTTTAATGCCAATTCTTGATTTATTAAGGGATTCAATTTATTCTGCTCTCTTGTGAACAAAATTACAAAAAAACTGCTCAATGACGTCCTCCGTGTGTTCACAACCTCGTGTTCCTCGTTTTATTTGCAGTGATTCTTCCCGTACACGTAAACAACCTGTACAAAACTGAGCTGAGCCTTTTTTCATCGTTTTCTGCTTCTTTTCTCAATTTTTTTAGTTTTTTTGTTTTCACAACATACAACTTGCATCATGATAACAACAATCGGCAAATATCACACACCCACTTTGCAATATTCAAACTAAACATTTTTTTCTGTGCAATACAAAATAAATGTACACATAATTTGATTTTTTTTCTCCAAAAAAATAAAAAAATCGCTGTTATTTACAAATCCCACAACAAAAAAAGTAAACATTCTCCACACCAGTTTGCTTTGACGTTGAACTCAGCAGAAGCTCTTATTATTAACATGTTGTATAATAATTTTTGTTTGTACAGTTCTTTTTTTTTTTTAACTATATTTCACACCTCATGTGGCGCGAGTGAAAAACGACAGAGAGCTTATGATACGGATATCTACATGAGAAACTTTGACGTATACTTTGCTAAGTGACCTTCAAAATAAAACAGGAATGCAGCCTTCGTGTCTACATGTAGTGTGTAACGTACACGGTATGCCCCATTCAAGTATTTAAATCTGTATTACAGGAACTGTTAGTATTTAGTTATTGTCAGTAAGGCAGAAAAATGACATTTGCGTGACGTGAACGATTTAAATTTATTGGTCTTTCTTCTTGTTTAACCGCTGGGACCTTTTCCACAAAGTAAAAAACAAAGTGAATTTTTATGATTTAAAAACAACTTTAAAAGCAGACGATTCGTTAAAAGAAGTCGCCTGCAGATGTTGTATCTAATTGCATCAGGGGGGGAAATAAAGTGAAAACACCAGACGAAATCTACAAACCACAAAATGTACTTTACTACAACCAAAAAAAAAAAAAAGTGTGAGAAATAAAATCTATACATATATTTACTGATTTTCACAGCCGCTCCGTAGAACGTGACACACCTAAAATGTCGTTTTCGAGTTCGTCGTAGCTGTTCCTCTTTGCTTTATGGTCTGTGGAAGAGGCAGTGTTTTATGGCAATAAAAGGTAGAAGTCACATGTGCATATCATGCTGCACTAATATAGTGCAATGTAGAGCCTGAAACAAACAGAAAAAGGTGGAGGCAGGCAGGCAGGCAGGCCAGGCGGTAGTTTCCATGAACAACTGAGTGCAGGCTACTCCCTCCATCAGCATCGCACAGATCAGTTTATCCCACAAACATGAGCCTGTGCGCCTCTAAATCGAGCAAAAAAAAAAAAAAGCCTTCCTTTTGTTCGACTGTAAAAGAGATTTGAGTCAAAACCCAGTTGAGGATTGAGAAAAAAGGAATCCAAACCTTTTTATGGAGATTTTCTCCCTCCCTCCCTCGTCCTCCTCTTCTTCTTCCCCGCGGTGACTTTTGGCAACGTACGAACCGTCAGAGCATCCTAAGCCTCCAGCTACTCAGCATTTTTAGGGACAAGCGGGGAAAAAAAGCGCGGGGGAAGAGTTGAAGCTTGTGCTGCCGTGTTCAGAGACAGCAGGAGAGCTGGGAGACTTTTCTCCTGCACCCCAGCTTATTCCCTTGTGTCTGAAATGAGTCTTTTCTTTTACAGAAATGTGAAGGTGGAGGGGCAAAGCAAAAAAAAAAAAAGGCATTTCGTTGAACATGGTGGAGGTCACGAAGGCTCTAGCAAAAGAACTTTGAAAAACAAAAAAGGGGGGGAGTGAATGGAGTTCTACTTGAAATGGTTTCAACCCCACCGACGTCTGCTTAAGAGGATTTTCCGTAATTTCTCCGCTCTGTGACGTGTCCGTTCACGCTGCAAACATCCGTGTCCCTCGCTCGTGATGGCTGTGGTTGATGCTGTGGGTCTCTATGACAGGTGACAGGTGCTCGGTGGAAGCGTCTCCCCGGACAGAGGACTACATGTCCGTGTCCCCGTCGTAGGCGAGAGTCAGAGGTTTTAGTCGGTTGTTTTGTTGCCTCTGTCTCTGAGGTCTCTTTGGCTTTTTGCTGTGTGGGGAGATAAAAACAGAGTCAGAGTGGCTGCAGTAGAAAAAAACAAACTTACCGTGTACGGTACAGGAACTATGTTTCAGGGAAACTTGGTTGTGATTATGAAAATGAAGATGGTGATGAGGTAGCACATGAAGAAAGTAGAGCTGGATGTTTTGAAATACAGTTTAAGTTGTTGGTTCCCAACAATCTGCATATTTTACTGATCAGTTTTAAAATATGTCGCTAGCATGCTAACCCCGTACGAGCTAGCTCTCAGCCTTAGATCGTTACATCCGGGTCACTTCCGATTGTTCCGGGTTCGAGGCTAAAAACTAGAGGTGATCGCACCTTTTCGATCACGACCCCTCAACTCTGGAGCGACGAGACCAAACCAGAGTTGGGCGTCTTGCCCAAGATCACTTTGAATCACCAGCCCTGCGTTTAGTTGACGAAATGCTCTACCACTTTTTTGTTGTTTGATTATAAAATCAGTGGATTAACTTTATGCAATATTGGTTGATTGAATCATTGGTTTGGTTGGAGGACATGAAAATTGTTAAGATTGGAGAAATGACTACCCAAAATAAAAAGTTGTTAAAGGTGGAAAAGACGATGACCACAAACAGAACCAACCGTTAAAGGATGAGGCTGTTATTTTCTACATTTTTCCTACTGTCAACAAATCCCATGAACAGACCAACAACATGTCACTCATCCTCAAGCCCACTCACGCCCGCTGAAGTCATATAAAATATCATTTTTAAAACGTCATTTCCTGGAGCCGCTGGGTGCAGCGACTCGCAGGAGTCAATAGTGAATTTGTTGGAGGCCATTTTCAGCAGATTAATACACATTTAGTGCTCTGGTGAGTATTTACAACAGCATGACTGCAGATCGAAAATAAAATACTTCAGCTTCAGCTGATTATGTGGATAATACACACGAGTGGGATCATGGCATTGACAAAAGAAAAATAAAGAACATCACCAGAGCTTTAGAAATCATCTTTCTGTTTGTCTATAAACTGTGGTGAACTATTAAAAAAGACTTTCTAGACTGATCCACACAGCTGGTTTTGTTTTGAAGGGGACACGACGTCTCGATCTAAAAGCATCAAAGGTTATTAGTAAGTTAATTTGCATGCAAAGTCACACACCAGACGTTTTCTACTTTCCCACCAGGGAAGGGAAAAAAAAAATCACCTTTAGAGGAAAGATTTCTACCTTTGTACTTCTCTGAGCTGTCAGCCTCAAATACAAGATCATGTCTTAAGGTAGCGCGGTGTCTAATACAAGACTGTGTCAGAAATAGTGTTTTATATCGTGCAGAAAAAGACAGTAAATCTAACGTTTAGTTGTGCTCTCGTGTGTTCTTGAATTTCAATTATTCTGATGTTGTATCTCTCTTTGCAGGACAGTCCAATTAATACTTCTCAACATGAAAAACTTTCCTCCAAACTTTGAGCACAGAGACGTGCGATGCGATCTCTGGAGTACTGAGATGCTTGCACAGAAGAAGAAAAACTCTGGAAAGTTGGTAAAGACAATCAGAGGAGCACCCGGGGGACTTTTTCCTCTGAATAGTTTCTGTGATGAAGAGCTGACAAAATCACTGCCGAGCGAACGTCAACAAACTGCCGCACGAATATCATCCCGGCTCCGGCAAAGTTATTCATGTTGACAATTACAGGCTGGAATACCTCTAAGGCAGCAGATTGTTTTCATTATCCAGTAATCTCTCCATGAAACATTTTGTCCATAAAAGTTCAGAAAATTGCAACGAAAGCGCTGAAATGGACATAAACTGTACAGCTTGTTTTGGCGGAAAAATACCGTTTCATACAGGTCAAAGAAAAGCAGAGAAGAAATTTGAGAAGCTAGAAACTACAAACTATGATCACCTTTGCTTAAAACAGCTCAAAAACAGTTTCTGACAACCGTTGATTGGCTTATAATTTCAGTTTTGAGGATTCCTGCAGAGATAGCTGAAGCATACGTCAGATTTAAGACACTATGCATGTTAAAATGTGAGTACAGAGAAAAAACATCATTATGTTTAATGTGGAAAAACGATAACGAGCTCTTGATTTGGCCGGAGATGAAATGGGAGGGGAACGTGATGCCCTACTTCCTCTTTCGGCCACAAGAGGGCAGCGTGACATCATGTTAGAGAGACTGTAGATTCAGATTTGATTTGTGGCACTGACACGAGTCCCTGCAGTAATATTCAAGTCTCCTTTATCTTATTGTCTCTTTCAGTCTGCTGATGAAGTGTTGGGAGATCTGTGCTCTCTACCACAGCGTGAAGATCTACGTTAACCAACGGGAAGACGGCTTACTACAGAGCTACATCAACACTGACGTCCCTGTGGGGGATGTAACAACACAATGTAAAAGCAAATACTTATGTTTGTGCCGACACTGTGTCATCACATCCTCGTCTGACTGTGATACAGCGTTACCAGGGGATTTTGTGCTATGTTAATATATTCTGTTTGGACCATCTGCTCAACACTGAGTTTATTATCTGACCTTGTAAGTTAAAATAAACGCTGTGGCATTAAAATGGACCGATGTGCTTACACAGCCACAAAGTGATGAAGTGATGACAAACAAAAAGGTCCAGCTCGCGTGTCGTGACACTAATGCCAATGTACTGAAACAATACCCTTTCCCCAGCTCTCAATTTAGTGATGTATGTGTTTTGTGTTTATTTTTTTGGCCTTTTTGAGCTTCACTTGACAGAGACGGCCTGAAGAGCGACGGGAATGTGGGGAGAGAGAGATGGGAATGACACGGGAGAGAGCCACAGGCCGGACCCGGACCCTGGGCTGCTGCAGCAAGGAGCGAGCCCGATATACATGTTTTTATGTTGTAACAAAATATTAAAAACCGGACCAGAATAGTGTCACAGCCGACAGGGTCTTTACTGAAGTACTGTAGTATTCCGTAGTACTCAAGTATTTATATTATTGTATACTACTTTATTTCAGCTCCACTGCAGCTCTATAACACTGATAAATCTATTTTTCTGTTGTGTACCCAGTAAAAAAACATTGTTGCACTCTTGCCTCTGTGTATTTCTGCTCCGTCTTAAAATATTTCTACATTTTGGAAAGTTTGCTCATTTGCCTTCTTGCTGAGAGTTAGATGATAATATTGATATCACTATCACGTCTGTCTGCTAAATATAAACTGTATCTTAGCTTAGGAACAAGACTAGAAGCAGCAGCAAAGCATGTGTTAATTAGTGGGTAACACTTTATTTGAATAGCCCACGTACAGATAGTTTATTGTAACAGCTCAGCTGTTTGGCTCATCTGTAGATGTTTAACAGATTAAATATGTAACAGTTCATAAACATGAACTCTAACCAAGATGTTTTTATGCCTGAATCTAACCAAACTATAACCACAAATAAGCTGTTAAGTGTGTAAGTGTAGGCAGTCCAAATACTGACAGAGCCAGCTGAGCTATTTCCTCCTGCTTTTAGTCTTAATGCAAAGCTAACCGTCTCCTGGCAACAGCTTCATATTTAATGACAGACATGAGAGCAGTATCAACCGTCTGATCTGAACTCTGTGCAAAGCAGATAAGCTCATTTCTACGTATGTTGAACGGCTTCAGCACTTTGAGGTTTTCCCCTTCAAGCTACCAGCTCCTTTAAAACTCACAGGATCACATCCTCAAGCACAGCAGGCTCCACCAACAGCACCAGTACTACAACGATCCACTGACATCCAGAGCTTCAAGCGCCTTCTTTAATAACTTTCGGATGCGTGATTACAAAGGTTGCAAGGTTGGGATTTGAGCCAAACCATCTTTTTGCGGCGTCTGTTGGTTTGACAAAGAGAGAAGGACTGGCCAAGAAATGTCTCAAAGTCAAACGACGACAAATTCAATTAACCCTGCTACAAATTTTCTTTGCAAAATCAGTCTGAGCTCCGAGCTATCAATAACTTTGGTTCCGGGAATTATCCCAGACGAGCGCCCATTTAGATCCCGGTACTTCCTCCTCTGTCAGTAAGTGTAGTTATTTTCTATCTGGTTTATCGTTATGGAAGAGGACTGACTTTTTTTTCTCAAAATTATGACTTTTTTTCACGGAATTCAAACTTTTTTTTCTCAAAATTATGTTTTTTTTTTCCTCAAAATTATGTTTTTTTTTCATGGAATTCAATGTTTTTTTTCTCAAAATTATGACATTTTTCTCTCAAAATTATGACTTTTTTTTCTCAAAATTCTGATGTTTTTTTCTCAAAATTATGACTTTTTTCCCTCAAAATTCTAACTTTTTTTCTCAAAATTATGACTTTTTTCTCAAAATTATGACTTTTTTCTCAAAATTCAGATGTTTTTTTCTCAAAATTATGACTTTTTTCCCTCAAAATTCCAACTTTTCTTCTCAAAATTTTGACTTTTTTCCCTCAAAATTTGGACTTTTTTTCCCTCAAAATTATGACTTTTTTTTCCTCAAAATTCTGACGTTTTCCCCTCAAAAGTATGACTTTTTTTTCTGAGAATGCTAATTTTTTTTTCCTCAAAATTCGAACATTTTTTTTTCTCAAAATTCTGACGTTTTCACCTCAAAATTATGACTTTTTTTTCTCAAAACTCTAACTTTTTTTCTCAAAATTATGACTTTTTTTTCTCAAAACTCTGACTTTTTTTCTCAAAATTCAGATGTTTTTTTCTCAAAATTATGACTTTTTTCCCTCAAAATTATGACTTTTTTCCCTCAAAATTCTTACTTTTTTCCCTCAAAATTCCAACTTTTCTTCTCAAAATTTTGACTTTTTTTCTCAAAATTATGACTTTTTTTTCTCAAAATTCGGACTTTTTTTTCTCAAAATTCTCACTTTTTTCCATCAGAATTCCAACTTTTTTTTCTCAAAATTCTGCAATTTTCCCCTCAAAATTCTGACTTTTTTTTCTCCTCAAAATTCTGACGTTTTCCCCTCAAAATTATGACTTTTTTTCTCAAAATTATGACTTTTTTCCCTCAAAATTCTAACTTTTTTTCTCAAAATTCTGACTTTTTTTTCTCAAAATTCAGATGTTTTTTTCTGAAAATTCTTACTTTTTTCCCTAAAAATTGCAACTTTTTTTCTCAAAATTCTCACTTTTTTTCTCAAAATTCTCACTTTTTTCCCTCAAAATTCCAACTTTTTTTCTCAGAATTCTGCAATTTTCCCCTCAAAATTCGGACATTTTTTTTCTCAAAATTCCTCAAAATTTGGACGTTTTCACCTCAAAATTATGACTTTTTTTCTCAAAATTCTTACTTTTTTCCCTCAAAATTCCAACTTTTTTTCTCAAAATTCTTCAATTTTCCCCTCAAAATTCCAACTTTTTTTTCCTCAAAATTATGATTTTTTTTCATGGAATTATGACTTTTTTCCCTCAAAATTCCCTCAAAATTCCAACTTTTTCCCCTCAAAATTATGAAATTTTTCCTCAGGATTATGAAATTTTTCCTCAAAATTATTAAGTTTTTCCTCAAAATTCTGACTTTTTTTTCTCAAAATTCTGACATTTTTGCTCAAAATTATGATTTTTTTCCCTCAAAATTCTGACTTTTTTCCCTCAAAACTCTCACTTTTTTTCTCAAAATTCTCACTTTTTTCCCCTCAAAATTCTCACTTTTTTCCCCTCAAAATTCCTCAAAATTCTGACATTTTTGCTCAGAATTATGACTTTTTTTTCTCAAAATTATGACTTTTTTTTTTTTTCAAAATTATGACTTTTTTCCCCTCAGAATTCTGACAAAGTCATAATTTTGAGGAAAAAAGTGTCTGAATTTTGAAGGAAAAGGCAGAATTTTGAGGGATTTTGAGAAAAAAAGTCAGAATTCCGAGAAAAAAGTCAGAATTTTGAGACAAAAAGTTAGCATTCTGAGGGGAAAAAAGTCATAAAGAGGCAGAGTTTTAGAGGACTTTTTTCCTCAGAAAAAGTCAGAATTCTGAGTTTAAAAGTCAGAATTCTAAAAAAATAAATAACTAATAATGTGGTCTTAATCCTCTTCTGTATATCTCAAATTACGATAACAATTTGTGGCTTGTTTTAATCAGAAGTTTCTAGTGTGAACTCACTTTTAAACGTAGGTACAAACAGAAAGTGAAAAGAAATCTAAACTAATGATCAAGTCCTTTTATCTAAACGGCTAAAATCAACAGGTGACTATGATCTATGTGGTCTACACTCTAATAAAACCTACAAGGACTACGAGGATGGTTTCTCCTCACCTGCACCAGCACCTTCACTCAGCTAGTCAGGCCGGACATGTGACACTTTTGAGAGAGGTCACGGGGGAAAGGTCAAGGACTGCAGGTTACTTTATACTGGAGGGCGTGTGTGTGTTTGGGGGTGGGTGGATGAACCCTCCACATCCTCATTAGCTGCTGCTGCTGGTGGTGGTTTGAGCCAGCTCTTGGCAATCTGGACAGGTGTAAATCATCTCGTGTGCGTTTTGGCCCACCCAGACCGCCGTCCCGTTGGCGTCAGACTCTTGGGCCTTAAGAGAGCGATGCACCTTGGCACAGTAGCTGCTGCTCTCGCAAGAGGACGGCATGCAGGGGGGGGGCAAAAAAGGAAAAAAACAGTGATGTGAGGGGGTGGCTGGACGACGGCAACAGGGAAGGGTGGGGGTGCTTTAACTCAAAATATGAAGGGGGTAAAAAAATGAGGATGATGATGATAAATAAGGGGGCAATTAAAACTCGTCAACTCACCAAGCTAGGTATATCATAGACACTATGAATATGAGGAGCACAAAGGCTCCGGCTGCTACACCATACACCCACATCTTCAGCTTCCCATCTGTGGAGGAGGAGGCTTGTCAGTATGTCTGTCTGTTAACACTCCAACACGCCACCGACGGCCATTAAAAGCTGCAACAATTCATCCTGTGAAAGCTTCAGGAATGTTGAACACAACAGCAACATTTTCCACAGTTACAGTGTAAATTTATTGTATGAATCAGGTACCAGTGAAATACTTACCAACCCCCAAAGAACTGCTTGTTACAATATTACTTGTGTCACCCTCCCACTGATTCAAGAGTCCAACGATCTAATCACATTCCCAAATTAATCATCGCGCATGCTTGCACCGAGGAGCTTTCATGGAAAATCGAAAAGCGGTTGGAAATATTCCCATTACTTACATTTTTTCTTGGGAGAAAAGAATACAAGAGCATCATCATCTTGGTAATGTTACTGAGACTCTTTCCACTGCAAAAACACCCACCACAACAGCACAACATGAAGCTCGTGGAAACCCCACCAAGATGATGATGTCTGCAGCCGCGCAGGCTGGCTGCAAGCCCTACAAAAAAGCTCAAACAACCGCAACTGGATTTTCTTTTAATCGTCAACAGCAAACGACGAAGAACTAATGAAGCAGGCAGATGAAGATCCCCAGGTGAAAAAAAAAAAACATCATTTGCAATAACAGAAGTTGTTTAAAAAATTGTGCCTCGTCATCAGTTTGAGCCAGGTGTGCTTTTTCATCCAGCCTGTAACTTTTACGGACTCAAAGGCTGCAGAGATTACTCTGACATTCACACAGAGGCTTGCATGACAAGTCTGGATTTTTATGTTAGGTACCATAAAAGCTGGTCATGATTCTCCTCTGTAACGAGGACAGTATATCTCCAGAGCAGTTTTTTGTCAGATGGACTCTTTTTTTTTTTTCTCCTGTTGGAGCAACCTTAATTAATACCTGCCACGAGCAAAGGGCAAAAGTGTTTGTATTGTTGTTTGTATTGTACTCCATCCATTACTGGAACAGCACCTCCACTGCATTCAGTCCAAAGAACGCAGGCTGTGAAGACTGTGAAATACATTATGCTGTGAGTACTTCATATGCTCCACAGGAGATCGATGCTGTCAGATTTAAGGGGGCTCTACTTCTTGACTAAAAGTCAGTCTCAGATTTACGTCCCCGCCATTAACGCCCCCTTCAGTCTTTTCACCTCTGTCATTATGTCCATAGAGGCTGTTGTGCCTGGTTAAATTGCCTGCTTGCCCAGCTCCGGTTCTGGCACAACACCAGCTCCGCTCCCCATCAGCATTCGACCTAAAAATTTCCTTTTCCAAGTGGTACGAACACTGACTCTCCTCCTGGTGCTCTGACCTCACAGTCTGGGCAGACCGGCTAACAAACTGAGCTAACAGCAGCTACAGTTGGCAGCAGTTTACTTCACTGTGCATCAGGAAACTTGCAGCTGGAGGACATCAGAGGGAAAACCAGAAAATATTTTCTCCATAAAATATGATCCAGTTCCACCAAAATCAGTGAAATAGTTGGTGTTGTGTGACTTAGCACTGTTAAGCGTTGCATAATTCTCACGGGTAGTCGTACCCTGGAGCATAAAGTTGCAGCACGGGAGTGACAAAGACAGCTTTCACCTGAATACACATCAGTGCAGCATCAGCATGATTTAAATCTGTTATTTTCTGACAGAAAAGTTGCACAATGTTGCCTTTGAATGTGTTTCTCCTTTTCTCTCCAGAGGCCCCGCTCAGTATTTTCTTGGTACCTGATTCATGCAGTGATTTAACACTGTAAATACAGCTTCACCTTCATCCTTCTCAAAAGACAACAACATGTTTTAGACATTAGTGTAATGTAGAACAGCAGGAAGTGTGCCACGAAAACAAGCCGACATTTGGAAGATAAACGATACAGGAGTTCGCTGTACGTGAGACGTGGAGGTGTCTGCTCCTGACAGACGTTAACTCAATCTGTTCTGCACTCTTGCATCCTGAATGTTTCTGTTGCCGTCATGCACCGCCGCCCTCAACGCTCAGTGCAGATGCACTTCTCAGATGTTAATGTAGCAGCACTTCAGGTTCGCAGACGGAGTCAGAGCCGACTGGAAACACGTCTGATGCAGCTTTGTTTTTTTAATACGTCATGTTTTATTTCATGCACCAGCTGCAGATGTGTTAAAACCTAATGTTAATTAGACGCTGTCAACACAAACTGGAAGTAAAGTACTCTCTGCTGCTGTCATGGTAAAAACCTCTTAACTTCACCTCAAGGATTACATGGTGCTCTGCACGCTGGACTCTCTAAGACCTTTTCCCTTCAGATAAACTTAAAAAGACGCAGTGGGCACTGAGAAAAAAAAAACGGTGGCAGGAGTGCTAGTGGAAATATTTTAAATACGTTCCTGACTTCAGACTTTCTCAGCCAAGTCGCGATGATTTAGAAACGTTCATCTTGGCAGAGAGAGTATTTGTCTACAAGTAATGTCACATTTTCAGTGAATGTGGCCTCTGTTTACCGTCATCGTTGGCTGGATGTGTTTTATTTCCACTTCTTTGTTGGAAAGGATTAATTATACTGTCAAACATTTGTAACATTTCCCAAAATATAACCCAGCCACATCTGAAAACCTCCTGACTTGCTGCACATTCTTGACTCTGAAGCATTTTTCATGTGGCGGTCTTTGTAATTACGACTTGACAAGTGGAAAATAGGAGCTTCTGAGGAGTACATTAAGGCAGGGTTAGTTCACAAAAAACCACCACAGTTAGGAGATTAAACGGTTTTCACATGACAGCAACAAAACACCGCTTCTTTATTTTGTACATCCTTCACTTGACGATCGGAAACCCGACCTGGTCCGTAGGGCTGCAGGTACCAGGTGCGGCCGGTGCGTCCGGGCAGGATGGTGGTGGGCAGGGTTGGGTTAATGGCACGACTGGTCTTCACGTCCCCTTTCTTGTCCCCCGCCGTGGGGATCTCCAGGATCGGGATGGGGGCGCACTGGTCCAGCAGCCCGGTGGGCGACAGCACCTCTGTGAATCCCTCCTCGCACATGCAGATACCGTCCTGCGGGGGGCAGCGCAGAATCACGTTAAAGGTGGAGTGTTGAGGTGAATTTATGGATGTTTGGACTCATGTCACAAGTTCAATCCCTGAACGTCCTCAGCCACGTTAGTCACTCAATCTGGATAAAAGCATCAGCTTCCACGGCGGTATTCATTATACAGAGAGCTGTTTATGTTAAATACCCTGTTTGATATGAAGGGGGTGGACAAAATATTAGAAACACCTGTCGGTAACACAAATTACAGCCTGCACGGTGACCAGAAAGTCAAATGGACACCCCTTTAGAACAAAAACCTGACATTATAACCTCCACAGCTGTGTCAGGCTTCATTAGTTTTAGCTGGGTGTACCTAATAAAACGGCCACTGAGCGTCCACTGACCTCGGATCATTGTGCCGGCGTTAAAGCTGCTGAAACAATCCAGCTGATAACCGACCTTTTATTGCCAACAATAAAAAAAAATATACAAGCTATTAAAATGGATAAACTTTGAGATTCACCAGCTGCTGTATCTGGCGGATGTTAAACTTATTTTCCTGATTTGGATGCAGCACAGTTGAGTGACACTACGGGAAAATAGATTTTACATCTTCATGCTGCCGTCATTTCATTCCCCCGCTGCATTCAGATTCAATTTCTGGCAGCGGTGTGTCACAAAGAGTAGCGAGGCTGCCATTCATCCGGAGGACATGTGCTCTCAGCTTTTATGTCTTTTTATTGTTTTTTTTTTTATTGTGCATCTCAGAAATATTTCTCTATAAGATTTTCTCTTTATTTACAGTCGAATTGGTCACATGAGAACAAAGAGGTGCTCACTTCGCTGCAGAAAGACTTTGGCATGAGGCAGGGAGGGCTGCAGGAGCTGTTGTCCACTGGAGGGTTCATAGCAGGACAGCCTCCTGCAGGCGGAGAGAGCACAGAGTCAGTACAAGATGTTTTTAAAGGAATACAATCAACAGCAACATCGTCTGGGAGCGTTACCCTCAAGAAAGAAACATATTAAAAACACAGCCTGCTATAAAATCTATATAAGTCAACACAGCTGATGCAGCCAGCTTTTTTTTAAACTATTTTAGGTGAACGACTACATTTACATTCGTGTGTTACAGCGGGGATGAACACCGGCTGCCATCAGGCTGCCATCGCCCACCACCTCCGCTTCTTATAGAAACAAGTCCCTGTTTTTTTAGAGCACTGTGTTACGTTTCTGACATTGTGTGTAAATTTTGCCTCCTACATCGAACTGTCAGTCACAGGCGGGAGACTTTACCGCCGAGCTTCCTCGACTTCCTCACTTTCACGACAGATTCAGCAAACACAGAAAACGCTCAAACGTTTTGACCCGAGGTCATCCTGAAACGTCTCGTCACCGGCTTAATTTTTACAGGAGAACTCAGGCTCTTTCATTTCAGGGGAAAACATTTTAAAGCTGAAATGATCAGTTGATTATTTGGTCAGTGGGTCTCAAATATTATCAAACTCTTCTATTATCTTATCTTATTCTTAGTATCTTGTTTTTTTGTATTAGGCTAAGCTAAGCTAAGATAAACTTTGATGATCCCGCATGAAATTAACTTCACAGCAGCTCGTATACAATAAGAAATGACTCATAAATAAGAAATACGTAAAAGACAAGAAGTCATGCTGCTGTTAAAGAGTCTGACAGCTGCTGGAATGAAGGAGCTGTGGCAGCGCTCCTTCGTACATGGTGGAAGTAGCAGTCTGTTGCTGAAGGAGTTTGAATATGTCAGTTTGAGCTTTGGGACATTTTTCACTATTTGTTTTATCAACAAAACAATCATTAGATTATTCAGCGGTGAGGATAATCATTAGTGCCACCTGAGCAGGTAAAATAAAGTCATCCAGTAATCAACAAGAATTGAAGCTACTGAAGAAACAATCAGGTAAAGTCTATTCAAACTTAATTTTGTGCAGCAGAAATATGTTTTTCTTCTTTCCCATCTTGTTAATCATCTTGAGACACACCAGATTTATCCTGTCCTCAGGTTGGGAACCAGCGGTGTGCGGCATACGTGTTCTTATCATGCAACTTAAAAAGTTAAAAAGTGAGCTGACACACCGACCCAATTCTCCAAAAAACTTCTTGTATAATAAAGTGCTGGGTCTCTGGATCGGGAGTTTTCCGCCACATTAGGTTCTGTCAACAATAAACAGTCTTCTCATTAAGACTGAACCCGCCTCCTGCGTGAACTGTGTGTAGCCAAAGAGAGTCCTGAAGATCCGGATATCTTCTGAGGTGGCACGCGGCGTGAAAAAGTGAGACTCATGAGTTTCTTACCGGTGACATTGAGTCCGTCTGAACGCTGACACCAGACGAAAGGGCGGGTGGAGTTTACGCTGCTGAACCATTTGTACTCGTAACATTCGCCCCCTGAAAGGAAAATAAAAAACAAATCAACATCTATACAGACCGTACAGTGGGAGTCTGTAGTCAGGACCATTAATCATAGAAGTGACAGATTAATAAAGCAGCTGCTAAGTTATGGCTGTATAATAGGCTGCTGTCATATAATATCACTATCAGTGTGTCTTCACAGAGGGGTCCGGTTCAATGTTTTAATCTTCACTAAGAGCTTTTGCTTAATGACTTTCTATCAATGCTATTATGACTTTATCAATATCTCCATCAGTGCAGTAAATGACCATATTTCCCTGAGGAGTCCTGTGTAACCAATCATCAGTCTGGCCCATTCGTGAGCGTAAATGAACAATTTAACCTTGAACAAAGAGAAGATCTATTCTCCACAGGGCCCGGTTACAGTATCGCCGCTGCAGTCGATGGCACGGCTCTATCTGCAGCTTTCACGGGACGATTTGTCTGCGGCTCAGACAACTTCACACTTTATGTTCTTCACTTTTTTTTCCAATTTCTTTCCCTCCCCTTTCTTTCTCCTCTCTCTGTGGTACAGCTGAGGCCATTTTTCAAATGTGTCAAGTTATCATTGAATCACTCACCACAGCCGGCACTTCCCACCATCTTTTCTTTTTTTTTTTTTTTTTTACGAGCAGATTGGAGTTTTACTACTATAGAAACATTTCTCAGAGGAAGAGCCGCTCTGGAAGCGGAAATAATCTCTGTAGTTGTGCGAGCCCCAAAAATATCACAGTTTTTATGAAACATAGCTGAAATCCTCTGTGAGGGCCGAGACAGGACACGGCTGATTTTAAATCAGCCTATTAACTTAAGAAAAAGATTCATTATAAGTTACAAATGGACTGAACTCATGAAGAGCTTTACAATGTGCCTATTTTACAAATTCACACAGCAGAGGAGGTCGAGCTGACGCAGAAGGTGCCGGCTGTCCGTGGCTCTGAAGTGGAAGTGCCAAAAAAACTGCAGTTCCTCAAACGTCCACTTGAGGCTGGCTCCAGAAGTGAGTCAGTCTCCATAAGTCCCCATGTTAAAAACTTCACAGCAGAAATAAACATGTTTACAGCCTGGTACGAAAAACAGTTTTGGTCTCTATAGCTAATTTCCACGTTCATGACAACTGTACTGAGGGTGAATTTATATACAACTCACCTGTTCAAATTATATTAAGGCTTAAAGTTATGCAGGATTAAGACTGTGGATGCTTTGATTTGATTGACAGTGTCATTACAGATGGCTTGTTTGAGCAACCAGGCGTCATTCAACCCGCCTCAGGTCCACTGATGCCTCACTGAGTTTCTAGCACGGCTGCAGCCTCTTTGTCTTTTTAAAAAAGCAAAGTTCTCCCTCAGTGTTATGAATATTTTCTGGCAGCTGTCATCTTGACTTGTGTTCAGTTCATCTGAAGAAAAGACGTGCAGAACTGATCATATATGTCACGTTCCAGGGAACTTAAATATAGTTGAGTGACTAAAACAAGCAGATTTCATGCGAGTACACTTCTATGATTCCTCACATCACATGCACACTTTGGAGCCCAGAGCACACAGAGACTACTGAAGCCGCGGTTTGAGCCCGGGGACGACATGAAGTGAAGTAAGTTCTGATGGTGTTACGGGGTAAATATATCTGATGGATGGCATTAATGTTTAGATGCAGATAGCACTTGAAAACATATTCATACAGAACATAGCTAGCTGATGCTAAAACATCATTTCATTGACCATTTATGAGGCAATTTCCAGTTAATTCTAATTAATTTCACTAATTCCCATGGAAAGTCTCCAATTAGGAATATTTTTAAAATTCTGTCCCTGGAAATTTACCAGAAATATACCAGACATTTTCCACCCCTGATTCCGAAGAAGACATGTTGCTCCTATTAGCTACTGGCTGAATGTGAATGTTTAGGACAAACGACGCAGTGAAACCTCTAAGTGAAGCTCACAAAGGTCGGCGGAGAGACAGAAAATGTGGAGAGAGGTCTGACGCTCAGAAAAGATCCTCGGCTGGGAATCGCAGTGGTTCTCTGGTATCTGCCTCATCCATTAGGCGAACGGCGCGCCCACACAAAAGTCATTTTTAATGTACCTATTTGATCTGTCTCTCCTCTGTCCCTCGCCTCCCTTTCTCCATCACCGCCTTCCTTCTTCCACTCTTTCCGCCTCCGCCCGCCTCGGCTTGGCCACTCCTCCTCCTCCTCTGCCTGGAGTGATGCTGTGAAACCAGGTCAGGCTAGTGAAGACTGCTGTGGGCCTTGTGTGCAGTAGCCAGGGAATGGAGGAGAGGAAGCGTGGGAGGAGGGTGGCTGCTCTACAGACTGTGCCCACGGCTACCGCATATATGCTGAGCTTTGGTGGTGGTGGTGGTGGTGGTGGTGGTGGTGGTGGTGGTGATTCACAACCCATATTACACCTAATGGGTGATTAAAGCACCTGGGGAGCTGCAGATATCACCAGAGTAAATGAGTGTGGGGGTTTCCTCTGATTAGAGAGTCAACTCAAGAAATCCCATCAGTGAGAGCAGCCGCTGACCGAGCGCTCAGAGGGAAAAACAAAGTCGCAGTAGCAGTTAGCTCTTTTGATTTTGTAGTTATATTTGAGGCTGGGCACCCGCTCAGCGTCGGGTACACACAGCACAGTCCCTTCTTCTCAGACTCTCTTTCTCTCCATGGTTCCTTCTGGTGTTTCCTGACAGCCCAACATGCCGTTCAGATGGACAGAAGATTAAATAGCCTGCGGGCATGACCCCGAATCAAAGTGTTAGCCCCCCGATGCGCTAACAAGCTCTCCATCCGTGCCTTCCACACAAGCTGAGACTGACTTCACCATGTGCATTGGGGATGTGGAGGTGAAGTAACTGGATAAATTAATCAAGTTCTGGAGCTGCTGGCTTGCTGCAGAGTTAATTTGCATGTCCGCTCATCAAAGGGAGTTTGCTCACCTGTGCAGGGCTGGGACTCCCACTCCTGGTCAGGACAAAGCTGCAAGTTTTCAGGCTCCTGAGCCAACACGGCTCGCGAGCGGACCTGAACCGAACCAAAGTCCACGCCGGCCCCCTTGACGCAGATGCTCACACACGAGCTCCAGTCGGACCACTCCATCAGGTAGCACTCACCTGCAGGGGCAAAGAGACAAAAGGCATCACTGGGAAATTAGAGTCTGTGTAAAGAAAACTCAGAGATTAAACATGTTGGAAAGAGTTGCTGAACTATGCAGAACTGAAATGTGAAGTTAGACGGTAAAACCCTAAAAAATACGAAGCCTTTACCTCGAGTCAGGTGTGTCACGAGCTGACAACCAACAACCAAACTTATATCTTCAACTCAGTCTAAACAAAGCAGGCAGAGACGACTGAACTACTTCTCTTTGGCATCACTTCACTTCGCTGTTACCTGTTCAGCGTGCAGTTTTTGAAATAACTGCACGATGACCTGTAAAAAATAAAATTGCAGACTCTGGCCTTGAGCCATATCACAAATCTTTTAATATCCTGTGTGCACAGCCTCAGATCCTCAGGCAGCTTCTTCAGGTTGGCTCTTCCAGAGTTTAAGACTGAACGATGACCAGGTTTTTGCCATCAGGGGCCGTGTGCTGCCTGAAGAGCTTCGGCTAATGAAATCAGTGTTATCTCAGAATTCACATCCAGATTTACAAGATTAGATGTATTCCCACTATTCATTCATTTGTATCTCTTGTTGTATCTCCCTGTTTTCACTCGTTGTATTTTACTTTGAAAGAACCGTTTAAAAAATATCTGCAGTGCAGCTTTAGTGTGGGTGTTCTCGTGGAAATCAGATCTTAAACTCCTGGCACCACTAAAGCAATATTTTTACGTATTTATCTGTGGATGAGAGTTTAATCTGGGCGAGACGGGGAAGGTTTGCGGCAGAGATACAAAATATGTATTTACATATCATATCGTGATGGCGCGATGCTTTGAAGATTTTCAGGAGGAAGGTGCTGAGTTCGAGATGCAGGGTGGGTTTGGTTTTGATCACAGCTGACAACTGCAGCTCATCAAACAGCGGGGTGGAGGAAATAGAACATGGGTCAAGGGTGGCAGTGCATGAAAGTGTGTGTGTGTATGTGTGTGTGTGCATGTGTGGATGCACCCTGCCAGAATTCCCAAGCTGTCCCCGGTCCTGCACAAAAAAACAGACCTTGAATTTCCTCCCAAATCACACTACAGTACCTCCCTGCACAGAAAACAGCCTGTGTGCTTTTGATTGCTGTTTGATACTTCAGTGCTCCTGCAGTTTGGCAAAAGGGGGTTGGACTGACTTGTTATCTAGGGCAGCGTTTCTCAGTGTTTTCCATCTCCGGGACCAGCAGACATCTGATGAGGTTTTTTCTCTCTTCACTCTCTAAAATGAGAAATCTGCCAGTGGAAACATGTGCCGCACGCTCTCAGAACATAAAATGAATTCAAACAGTGGCGACGTTTCTTTACCTAATCTATATTTTAGAGGGAGTGAATGATGAATGATCGATAATGAACCAAAACAGACACAGAGCACTTTGGAAATGAACTCCACATTTTGTATTTTGTATCTTTTGGCAGAGGCAGGTAACGATAATTTCCCCTTCAGGGACCCGCTGACAGCTGAAAATAACAGATTTATATTTAAGCTGCACAGTGTGAAAAAACAGCCCTCTCATCAGGCTGAATCATAAATTGGAGGGTTGAGTTTCCCCACCTTTTCTTATTGAAATGCTGTAGATTCATCCGATTTACCCCAAAAGGAAACACTGATGTTTGCTCCTCTGGGTGCAGCTCGAGAAGATGAGCGTGGGGAGGAGTGGCAAAGCGTTGAAGGCGCTGCAGACCTGACGGACAGAGCTCACCTGTCATCAAAACGCAGCAGCTGACAAGCTTCTGTCACAGAAACCTGACAACAACTCATCACACCCAACCTTTAAAGCGATAATCTCATCTGTGAGACGGCTGGTGGACGGGAAGGAGGTTTGGGAGTCGACATCCTTGATGCCGAGCTGATATCATGCTGTTTTTGCACAGCAGTGCTGAGACGTCACCTGTTAATCAAAGTGTGGTCAATATGCTACAGTACTTGTATTGATTGCGCCCTCAGTAGACACAATGCTTCCCGCTGATATTGCTAAATACCCACTACTTTAACTTACGTCAAGGCTTTTACCGCCATGAAAGAGGATTTGTCACCGCAGAAGCCATTTTTTGTGGTGCGGCTCTTTAAGAAAAACACGATACAAAAGTTTTCATGAGCCGTGTGTACCTTAAAATCAGACTTTTTGAACTGCTAAGCTCCCCTGAAGGTGAGAATTTATTATTATACCCACCCTCCATCCTCCCATTTAGATTTTTATTTCAGAGAAATCGTTTTATTTTCCAGCCAGGCTGCAAAATCTGAGCATAAATCTGATGTTTTATCATCATTTTTGTTTATGCACGAGGACATGAACATTTTTATCTATGACCAACAGCGCTCTGATTTACAGAGACGTTAAAAGAAAATGTCTCTCTGCAAACCTGTAATAAAGCTGTGAAGGCCTGGAGCAGAGACGGCGTCGAGGGAGGCGGACAGTTCAACGTTTCTGGATAAAGAATTTTAACCTGACTGCTTCCTGTCTCTTTTCTCACAGAGTACAAAAGAGACAGTCTGGGAAGCGGATCTCGAGCGGCGTGACTTAGCTAAATGTGGAGCAGTATGCAAATTACAAGACGATAAAACAAGCTGGTCCAATTTTTTGTTAATTTTCTTTTGTGCTGAGTGTTAAATCAGCCGCTCTGGGAGAGAACGAACTCACCAGTAGGTAATTTGAGTTTGAGACCTCTTCTCCATGTTCTTATATAAAAGCTTTTATTCAAATAATGCCAGAGAACAAATAAAAAGCCAGTTGCTGACAAACGCTGAGTAAATTACCTGAGACCTGCACTGTAATGCTCACCAATCCCCCAATCTGCTGCTCAGAGTTTGTTCAAATTATTTCCAATCGTTTCTACTTTGCCATTCATGTTTGGTTTTAAGCAACTTCCAGGATACGTCCAACAGATATTTCACGTTGTAAATCTACCAGGAATGTGGAGTTAGAGGTTCAAACTGTTTTTCACCAGGATTTTGTGGGCGGTCCTTAAAGGGCGGCTCGATGACACGCTGAGGCCACCCCGAGCAGAGACACAGAGATGAATTAATCTCAGCTCAGAGTGTTGAAGTTATTGCAGAAGTTCCAAAAACTGCAGTTCCCCAAACGTCCACTTGAGGCTGGCTGCAGAAGTGAGTCAGTCTCCATAAGTCCCCATGTAAAAAAACTTCACAGCAGAAATAAACATGTTTACAGCCTGGTACAAAAAACAGTTTTGGTCTCTATAGCTAATTTCCCCGTTCATGACAACTGTACTGAGGATTAGATTAGATTAAATTAAATTAGATTAGATTAGATCAGCCGGGAGGCGCAAGAGGCAGAACAGCCAACAGCGGTGGCCAGCGCTCTTCAAAAACCTACCAAATATCATCAATATATCAGATCAACAATGAGATATTTTACTAAACTATGATAAAATATATTTATAAGAGCAGAGAGTGTTTACAGAAATTTAGTGTGCATTGTGCCTGCATTGTGTCCTGAGTGTGAAGATGTTTTTGAAGGTGGAGTTGGTGTGTGAAGCGACCGTGAAGGGTGGAGGGAGACGGTGTCTGGCAGTCGACTGCAGTCTGACATGCTTCTGATTTTTAAGATTTACTTCATGTGGAGAAAATAGAAGGTACATTATCCTCAAACCGCCAGATGGGTTGGTTACTTTAACTGAACGGCAATAAACCACTCACGGCTTCACGGCGATTAAATTAAACTATGCATCTGTGTGCACTGCGTAATGTTCACAGCTTTTTGCTTTGCATGGTCGTACGTCTTCTAAATCACAACAGATGTCCAGCTCAGCATAAAGGCGGCGCAGAGATCGAATCACTCACCGAAATAAAAAAAAGTCATCCTGTGCAGGTCGATCGTGCAGTGACACCGCCAGGTTTGAGGGTTTGTTACCTGCTGGGGCTACCCGTGCTGAAAATGTGTGCACACATGGCACACTAACAAGCTCTGGGTGGAGGCTTCAACCAAATGGCACATGGCATCGGTCTTCTTATAAATCTTTGTTCTGCTCTTCTCCTGCTGTATAGTTTAGCCGGCATATATTGCACGAGGCTTTAAAAAAGTACATCTCTTCTTTCACAGCTTAGAAATGTTACCTCTGCCAGGACTTCTATTTCTACACATGTTGAAGCGGTGCGAGGTGATACGTGGTATCAAAGGTGTTGAGAGGGCGAGGTCTTATTTAATCTCCTCGCAGCAGCAGAAATGTGAGGAACAAATTAAACAGCAGAACTGAGGCGATATACTCGATACGAACGCGATACTTGGGGTGCCGAGTCGATATGTTTTAAGATTCTAATATTCAATAGACTGATTTTTGTTCTTTATTAATACTAGACAACAGGAAACAATGTAATCATACTATTTTAGTAACTGTATATCATTTTTCTAAAAAAGTACATGAGATATTATTTGTGTTATTCAGCCACATTTTTGCTTTACTACATATCGAAGTGGTAAATAAAACAGTCCTAGAAGGAAACTTCTACATTTAGCTGTTCCTCCTCATCAAGTCACTGCTGTAAGAATAATAAATTAAATAGAATATATGAATATATATATATTAATATATACAGTCTTTTTAATCCCTTTGGGAATTTTGAGTTTGAGTTTTGACCCTTTGAGGTTACTGTAGCTGCTCTGCTGAAGCCACACAGAGTTAGTAATATGAAGGCGGCAGATATGAGTTCATGCTATTATGATATAATATATGCCTGTTAAATGTGAGCACACATGCTGCATGTAAAGTAAATATGAACACCCTTAAACAGTGTGTTTATCTGCTGGAACATAGAATACACCAGTTAGTACGTCCAGCTAACTAGCATCTCTGTGGTATCGAGTTCATGCTAACATTAGCGGCTCTGTCAGGCTCTGAACTGGATTTTGGGAAGTTGGAACTAAGAGCCAACGTTACACAAGACGATCCTCAACTAAAAATATTTCCCCGTAACGTTACAAATGAAAACATAAAAGCAGTCAAACAGGATTATCTCACAAAATAAGACCCATATTTTATATGTTTTAAACCAGGACTAACTAACTAGCTCTTCGCTGAAATACTAAGTGCTAAGTTTTCCCTTCAGGACATGCAGCTTTGGCCTAACTCTGTTAGCTAGCTACGGCTGATAAAGTCTGCCAGGTCTTGTCTATCAATCAGAGAAGCACCGTTTCAAAAATAATCATTGTGAACTGCTTTGTGCCAAATAAACGAAAAGTGTTGCAGTGAAAGAACACACTCATTACCCATAAACCTCTTTCTATTTCATTTCTCTCTTAATTTCTTCTTCTAATCTTTAAATTTTCTGTATTTGAGGTCTGTATTTTTTAATACAATACATAAATATGTAAATGAACTGCCTTCGTGCATCAAATGTGTCATATTAACTGCCTTGCAGTTGCAGCGAGCATACAGAGTACGGAGCTACATCTTGTTTCACACGAGCCGTGCCTGTAATCGACGTTGAAAACACTTCTTCAATCTGTTCTCCTCTTAATCAGCGTCTACGTTCATATGCGAGGTGAATAAATGCGTAAAATCTATTGTCATTTACAGCGCGGCAGATTGTTTTTCAGTGAGGCTGCAGCTCAGCTTGCCATTTTTTTTATAAGCCCTCAGGGTTTTTGTTATCTCGCCCACACAGATTATTGATTGCACCGCTTTTTTTCTGTGTTATTTTATCTCTCTGTCTGTTTATGTGTGTGTTTTAATCACTCCGCTTCTGTGTTTTCTTCAATGTACAAATGAAATAAATTGAATTGAAGAGGTCGCAGCTTTCATTTGGATTCGCCTCTCGGCCTATTTCGCTGAAAGAGCAGGTGGTCTAAATAGTTTGTGTCTTCCACATGAAACGGAAAATAGTTCCTGACAGCAGCCGCCTGTGGCTCGGCCAGACGCTTCAACAAACGCAACTAACAGCGTTCGCAGGTGGGAGACCTGTGAGGGATCATCTTTTGACCGCTGCTGCAGTGTTTTATGCTCCTCGTGTGAGACTTCTCGCTGTGAAGCGAAAAAGAAGTGGCTGTTGGCCGACTTTTATCTCGCCTCCCTCATGGTAAGAGCCGACATCAAGTAAACTGAGAGAAAATGAGGAAGCAAATTTGAGACTGAAATCTGCATGTAGAGCACAATGAAGAGTTACTACCTTGGCAGAGGAGAGTAGAGGGCTCTCTAAATTGCTACAGGCAATAAAATACAGCAGCTACCAGTAAAATTTACTTGCATAGAGCTGCACAAAGCGTCTGCCGTAATGTAGTCCATTTATTCTGCCTTCAGGTAATCTCCAACCTCTGATTTTAGAGGTCATGACAGATACTGAGTGCTACTGGTTAGAGATAATAAAACCTACCCTGAAACTAAAGTATTTTTTCAGTGGCTGCTTTGTGATATAAATCACACTGCTGACAGCGTCTTCTGTGTTCTGCCGGTTGAACACGAGAGTAGCTCTGCAATGCAAAGTAGATTATTTCACTTAGACCTTTGTTTAGACGCTCTGATGGTCAGATGGCTACACTGGACTCTGACACTCTCTGCAGTAATGATGGTGGGTACAGCGTGGTATTAACCAGGGGTGTAAAGATTAATCGGTACATGTGCAGAGTTTCTGCAGGTTACAACAAACTTTTATGCGATTTAAACTTGTCCACAGCACCTTCGCTTTTAATGTTGGTGGAGATCCAGATGCTGTCCGATGGTTTCTTACTGTGGTTACAGGAGTTAACTTTAACTCAATGTGAATACAGAACAATATCGGGTGTTGTCAGGCGTTTTCTGACTCCCCAAAGTTCCTAATTTAATCTTTTTCTTGCACAAGGTGCAACAGGCTTCAGATGCGTTATTTTCCACAGGATTCTACAAAGAACTAAATGTGCTATGCTTGAGCAAGATCTAACTGAACTTGCACTAACCAATATTAGAAAGAAGTAATGCTTATGCTTTTATTTTGAAAGCAAAAGACTGACAGGAAACAGAAGAGAGACCAAAGGGTATGACATGTAAAGGTTGAGGAGACACTAGCTGGGTGTGCTGGGCTACACATGCATCAGTTCTGTTCATAATCCAACCAATTTAAAGTCAGTTATCTGGCTACTTTTAGGCACAACCACAGATTCAACCAAATTCAAGAAATTCTACTTGTTACCGAAGCCATGTGTATTTCCAGAAGCATGACACTGACTCATGGAGTGATGTAAACACCCAATAAGCAGTCCTACTGTAAAGATAACTGCCAAAACTATGACAATCACATACAGGTTGTGAAAGCGCCCTCACTGTTTCCACTCCTGTGTTTGGATGTGACTTTGCACGATTGCTCATGCGGCACAGGAAACATCAAAATTACCATTATTACCTGGGCAGGGAAGCGTACAGGGCTCTTTCAGTATGATCCGCTTGTCTCCGTCGATGGCCAGCTCCAGGCTGCTGCACAGCTCCTCGTCCACCAGGCTCCCCTCGCCGTCACTGGAGCCGTCGGACACGAAGCAGGACAGGTTTCTGTAGCGCATGCCGTGTCCGCACACCACACTCTGTGACAGGACAGGACCACCACAGAAGAAGAAGAAGAAGGGAGGATGATGAGTTATCTCAGCTAGAGAGGGGAGTTATACATGAAGCTACAGCCTTGGTGACAGCTTAATACTGGTAATTTAGAGCCGAGCTAAAGCTGGAACTTTTGTCCATCAGCTATTTTGAGTCATAACTCAAAGTCAGACCACTAATAAAAAGATTACTTTATGTCCAAATGCAAAAAACAGAGTGCATCTTAAATCATGGTGCAGTTATCAGTGTGTGCTACCTTTTACTAAGTGCATATAAATATCAACCGCATAAAATATTAAAGCTCTTTAAAGCTGCAATCTGAGACTGATATACACGAGCATGTCTGGCTCAACATTTAATGAAGTTAAAGGTAAAGATTTCCATTGTTAAATCAATACTAATCACCATGGATGAGGAGAATGCTGCTGATATTCTGTAAATTCAGTGCAATTTAAACCACTTTATAAATGAAGTTTTAAGTTTTTTAGGTCTTACAAATATGTAATTAAAATCGACACAAAGATGCTCGTTGTTTGTTGTCTCCAAACACTCGTCTTGGCGCAGTTTAATTCATGCAGTTAATCAACAAAAACACTGCTCTCTGTTTGGAGGACATAAATTACTGCTGAAGGTATCTCAATGATTTGTGTTCTAATGCTTGAAAAGGCAATTTTGTCACTGTGCTGACTTACTCAAGCAAGTCGTGTTCAGACATAAAACAGATTAATGCTTGTGCCTGAAATCAAGTTATTATGGAACCATTTTAAAGACAAACAAATGACTAAAGTCTAATATTTGATTATTTTAGTTAATTTTAGTACTTTATTTTATAATCCTTTTTTTTATGGTCAGCATCTTTTTTTATCTTCTGTGACAAATCATTCACTCTGCTTCAAGCTCTGTTGGAGTTGAACTCTTAAGAGTTACAGCTTAGGTGCACTCAAAGTTAACTGTTACAGTTTTGCCGTTATGTCATAGACGTCTATTGTGTTGTAGAGATATTCTAACCAGTTAGCCCCAGTCCACCGTGTATCGTAACACCACTTTGTCCATCGAGAGGCTGTTATGCGTCACTTCAGAGTCCAGTCTGCCCTCAGTCCAATAACACCATTTTGTGGCACCCCGGCCTCTCAAACCCGACATAGTTTTATCTTCTCAGAAGGTGAGAGCTGCTGTAAATCACGTCAGTACTATATTCCCTACTGTCAAACTTAGTCAGTCTGGAACGTTGTGTTTGGTCCCGGTTGTGGTCTCTGGGACGCTGCTGACCCTGGTTCTGATGCCTGTTCACCCAGCTCTGATTCTGGTGCCTATTGTGGGACCAACACTCTCCAGTGCTCAGAACTCCCAGTCCAGACAGAGTAAACAAATAGGATTTCTAGCTGCTAGTGACTTACAGTGATCTAAAATTAATGGATGCAGTCAGAAAATGTCTTCCTCTCCATACGTATGAGAAAGACTGAAACTACTGGACACAAGGTAGAGTTAATTAAGAAGGACCAGTGACCCTAAATGAATGATAAGAGGTGATATGTGTCCCTGTCTTCCCATAAAGCTACACCCACGCCTACAAAGTTTTGTTTTATGTCATAAAGTGATGCAGCAGATGGCTTTAATAACCTGACCTGGTGGCACACAATGCAAAACCAAGTGTAAAGGCTGCCAAATTTCTTGGCTGAGGTATTAGTTTACAGTAATGTATCAGCATTAAATGTGCATTAGATTGATTTTTTTACTGTCCGTCTCACAAAATAACTGCATGAGCAGGGATTTGATGGGGTTGTTCATCAATACTAAAGACTCCATTACTTTTTGCCAGGTGCAGAGATTTCTGTCTTTCAAAATCCACTTCTCCGCTCAAACTCTTGTGTATATTGATCTCAGCCGAGCCTGGGACCTGTCAAAACTGCATTTCTTGTAGCTGACTGACGTCGATACGATCGTTATGAATTAATGTCCCTGGATTATGGTATAATGTTATGATTTATTGACATACCTCCACCCGACACTCGGACCAGGGGCTATACTGCCATCGGTAGCATGGTCGGACAGGACAGGGCTTCCACTGCTCCATCTGAGTAGGGCAGGGCCGGCCGTCGCCCTGAGAGGCCTGAACCACCGACCGCTGCCGCCACATCTTCCCTGGAGGAAACACACAAGGAAGGAACATTTTTCATTTGAGGTTCTCGCATAATACGGCAAAGATTTGCATTGCCACAACTGCACTGTGGAATTGTTTGCCATTATTTGTTCAATAAAACAATTATCGTTCAGATAATAAAGTGAGAGCTGCTCAAGCTTGAAAAACAACACCACGCAGCAGAGTCCGCTCTGACTAATTCTCAGACCCAGTATTGAAACTTGAGTCTTGATAAATGTTAAATGTTCAGTGATTTGATTTTTCTGCTAAACCTTTGGGAGGTTTTGATTTCTTTCTGAAATAATACAATTATACAGAGCGTGTCGAGTGTCAAGCGGCGATGTTTTCTGCACAATAAACTAAACGTGGACAGATTTGGCACATGCAGTGACCATTTGCAGCATTCATCCACACTCCCTCTGTAAACAACTCATTTGAAATGCATGTGTACGTGTTTGTTTTGAATGCATTAAATTAATGTTGCAGTGCACAAGAGCACTTCATTTAACAGAGCAGGGTTTACTAAATAGCCTGCACCTTTTTTTCCTCTGGAAATCTTGATTAGTTCTTGGTCCACTTGAGTTAAATGGCTTTTTTTCTTCCACATCAATCAGCAAACTCTCTTTAAATAAATCCAATATAATACGGCAGCTAACACCTGAGAGGCTGTTTGATTTAAGTGCAGAATTGATGCTATGAATTGACTAGAAAACTTAACACAGAAACCCTCTACACACACGCACAGGTTTTAAAATGCAACCTTCCTATCTACCTGTTCTAAACCACCCACTCTTGAATCTCAGAACCCTTCATTTGATGCACATCCCACTTTCATTTTCACACCACCTAGCCAGCAATCTGCTCACCCCAGAAAACACCTTTACCAACCTACGACACCTTTCAACACATAAAACACAAATCAGCCATCCCACACACTGTACAACCTCATATCCTATTCCAACAAGAGAACATCCCACACACATACGCACACGCACACAAAAAACACATCAGATGAGGTCCCCTCTTGCCCCTTTAGCCTTCCTTAAACTTTTATCTTATTCCTTGTGATTTAACAACTATCGCTGTAGCGCCTGCTTCTTCAAAGCACTCCCCACGAGCCCCGAGGAGCAGGAAGATTTAATGGGACAGAATCAATTGTGTGAACCGCCGGAACAACAATCAGGCAAAAGGAGGACACATTTTCGCCGGTCATTTGGGAAGACTGTAGCGGCTCTTAAATAAACATTTCCTCTCTTTTTTTGCTTTTGTGAGTTTTTCTGGTCAAATGTCTCCAGGGGAGCGAGAAGTGTCTGATATAAGACTTTTTTTATTTTAGTTATCCGAGTATGTTTTGCTGAGCATGCATGTTTTTTTTCTCAGCCTCACTAAGCTTTAATACTTGTAGAGACACACACATGCCCAGAAAACTGTTGATGTAGTAGACTCCTTTCAAACAAACCTGGAACAAATGGAAAAAAGCTTTGTATGCAGGCTCCTAGACACATTTTTTACACATTTTTTACTTGTATCTCTATCCTGCTTCAGATTCATATGTGCATAGATTTACAACTTGGAGCTGCCGAGCACAGCCTCAGTTTTCTAGTGCTGACTACAGAGCATCATACTGGACATCTTCTGTATTTAATTCTTCCCATTACAAGCAGAACAGCGGCTGTCGACAAAATGTCACACCTGTTTCTCAGTTCAGTCTTTTTATGCAAGAAACATGATATTCACTCCTTCCTAACTAGATGCTGGAGATTGAATTTGCCTCATAAAAAAGTAAATATGATATAATGCACAGATGTGAGCCATTGTATTATACAGCATTTATCATGTAGTGAAGAGTAAATCTGTAAAACAACCAGTGTCCAAGTGTCCAGGGCTTTCTGAGCTACATCAGCTCTCACCAGTAAGTAGACGAGGATATCTGCTTGAGCATCTTAATAACAAACCTCAGGTCTTGTGTGTTTAAAGGACATGAGATCTTAATAACCAACTTGTAGATGTGTCATACATCAGTTTTAAAGAACTTATTTGTTCCCTTTGTATTTCTGTGGAGTTGTTTCTTTAACTTTAGTAGCACTACAGAGTCTGCATTTTGTTTTCTTGTGCATGCACATGAAGAAACATGCCAAGAAACAGCAACTGGCCAACAAAGGCAGGGAAAAAGAGAACTGCAAGATATTAAACATGTATGTAAACCATAATGTTGAAAAGAATTGTCTTTGCAAATTGTTATGTCACATTTAACATGTTTAACTGACCTCAAGGGCACACAGTAAGTTCAGGTGATTAAAATGAACGTTTCTTTACTATAAAACTTGTGTCAGACTACCTGATAGTGCCTGTATCAGCTTGTTCTAATTCTTCACTGAAGCACCATTCCAACAAAAAATCAAAAATCTTCTTGATGTCTGTTATATCATTCCAATTACATTCCTCAATGATTTGTTTTTTTTTTTTTTTTTGAGAGAGATATGTGACTCATGCTATGAAATGTTTGGCTGCATAGAATCAGTTCGCAATGACTGAACCGACTGGGGATCAGTGAGGTTTAAGAGGTTAACACCATTAAAGCTGAATCACTTGCCCTCGTTATCTGTTGCAAATTCAAGAACTTGATGTGTTTGGCCAAGACTGCCAAACGCAGTCTGTCTAGTCTGGCATCATATTTCATATCACGTCTTCAAAAAAAAAAAAAAAAAAAATTATAGACTAGCTTCAATGTGGATATGTTGTTTCTGTGTTAAGATGCAATGTGATGGAAGTGTTATGTCCTTTGTAAAAGCGTGTTTGGATTCATTCATCACTTTGACATTCACACATCTGGTAAAACCAAGACGGATTGATGTTATTCCTGAAGCCCGAGGATGAGACCCAGAATGCTGATAAGAGATAGAACGGAGCACGCCCAGAGAGAAGGTGAGATGTGGAGTTTGCAACATATCTTTTATTTAATTGATGATGAAGAAGTGACCTCCTCACTCAGAGAAGGTGTATTGTTAGTAGAGGGTCACACATTCCAGCTGCCAGTAGGTCGAGATCTTGCCTTAGGAAAGATCTGTCTTGTCTGTTATGGTTCTTACCCTCGAGTCCGCATGTCTGCGAACACTCTGACCAGGCCGACCACTCTGACAGCTGACAGTTGACGGGACACTCGACCACACAGGAGATGTTCATCTGCCACCTCTTCTCCAAATTCAACTGCGGAACATGTAAGGAAATGAAAAGGAGGGAGGGTAAACTCATGACACATCATCGACACAAGCGAACGGTCACTGGCACTGCCAACTCAATCTGTTAGAGCCAGGCCGCAGCTTGACCTCGCAGCACTACAATTCCCAGAAGCCTCTATTCTGGCAAGGGACGAGAGACTATGCTGGGCAGCATCAGGCCAGCGGAATTGGAACATCGAAGCTGCTGTGAAAGCTACTCTGACACAATGTGTTTTTGTGAATGAGCCAGTTGATGGAGTGGGCCAAGGGTTAAATAGCTGTGGGGACGGCTCAGCCACAGTCCGCCGGCTACAATTACAGGGAGCTGAGACACATTATGAATGAGTAAAAATGCTCTGCCTGAAGCAACGACAACAAACTCTGCATGGGAAAAGTTGTGAATATTTCATGTTGCTGTAGGCCTAATAGTACTGGAAGGGCACGGTAATATATTATAAAGAGTAATGTGATTAAGTCATTAAGAAAAACGAGTGTGCCACAGACAGAAAGTAAACACCGACTGGCCAGAAAACAAAAGAAGAAGACACACCTCCTCACAGAACTTTATATCCACTGATTTGCCGTCGCTGCGAACACAGTCCAGCATCCGGGTCTTGATGCCGCTCCCACACACAGCGTTAGGACTCAGCTGACATGTACTCCAGTCTGAGAAGAAACACAGCATATTCATATATGTTAAAAACTGTCAATACAGGTGCATTAGAGCGCTTAGAACACTGCAGAGAACTGTGGGTGCCTGGCAATGCTGTTCAGAAAGTAATACTACATAATGATGCACAGCACAGCCGTATTCTCATAGCATCATTAAATCGACTCAGTTGCACTTCCTGTCTTTGTTTCTTTCACACTGGAAACAGCAACAGGAACTGTCAACAAAATGTCACATAGAGAAATACACTGATTGCACTCTGAAGTTTACTGTTTCTTGGTCGGACTCTTGCAGCAAAGTGTTTTAATGCTCATACATAATATGCTAAAAACAAAGTGGTCAGGGCTTCCTGAGCTACATCAGCTCTCACCCAGCGAGTGACAAGTAATGCAACATAATAGGTAGATAATAAATCCAACGGTTGCAGAGTTTTTTTCTGAACTGAATGTGGAAGAAGCTTCATTTTCTAATAATGCTAACAGCTTAGCTTTTTTAATTGTTTGAGGGTAAGTCATATCAAGTCCATTTCCATGCCAAGACGTGAATCTGTGAATCCTTCGAATCGTCAGTCTTTTTCAGCCCATGGATGCCATGGACGAGAGACAAACAGAACAGCTGAAATGAAATAATAATAATTTGTTATGACTTGTTAGCAAACTGTTACTTATTTACACATCCAGCAGACACAAAAGCAACATTAGAATTCATTCCAATATTTACTCTGTTCTCATCTCCGTTTTGCTCTCAGACAACAACTCCTGAGGCAAATATCCGGCTCAATTAGCCGCTAAATACTCCGCTGTGTTCACCAGCTAGTCGTTAACTTTGTCTGCCTGCTGTTTGACGCGGGGCAGGTAACCTATAGCGAGGTTTAAGCAGAGATGATAACAGCCGCCTGTTGTGTCTGGAAATGATGCTGATGAGAGCGACGAGGGTGAACGAGCTGAAAGATGCTGCACCGTAGAGCTGAGGGGAGGTGAGTGATCATTTTCAAGCAACCTCTTTCACATCCACACAGCCATCTGATCCACTATTAATGCAAAAATATTCATTATATCAGCCTGCAAAGCACAATAAATCCTGAGAATTACTCTCATTGTTTATTATATTCATAGCTGATGAAGAAATCCAGCCTGAGACATTAAAAATGAACTATTTCTACAAGTAAGCTGCAGAGATGGTTTCATCTGCTAGAATTCACTTATCACAACTCCTCCAAGTACATTTCACAGCAGAATATGACCCTCACATGATGACTACTACCTGCCAGCTAGCAGAGCACACACAACTCCGCCACACATAGCAAATATTTACCAGTGTTCGACAGGTTGCCGCTGTTGATTTTACCACCCTGGGTGGAAGGCAGGTGAGATGGAGTCATGATTTAGACAGGAGAGAGCGAGGATGGAAAAAAAAGAGGAAGAAGAGGGGCACACGAAAAAAAAAAAACAAGCATTTCACCAGTGTTCTGCTTCTGTAGTTGGATGTATTTTCAGTCGAAGCTGGGGTGATGTAGCGGGATAAAACACGAGGAGACACTGTTCAAAAGTGTTCAAATGCGTCAGCTGTCACGAATTCTTTACACTTCAGAGTGAATAAATCCCAGACTGTGAGAGAGAACCGCGGTATGTCTCAGCTTTTTAGGAGCCAACTCAGAGAAATGCACTGTCGCTCCATGAAAGTTGGTTAACTTCAGGTTTTATATGCTGATGTGCAGCGAATCAGGACACAAAAAGTATGATTTTTTATATAAAATATCAATTAATTCCAGGATGTATTGACACAGCACAACACTATTAAATTAATTAGCAGCTACACTGCTGATATAAACTAAAAACGCCCTCCCTTCACTGTGCTGTGTCTGATTGATCTTTTACAAAGGACGTGCCGTGCATGCAAATTAAGGCACTACATGACTCAGCAGAACGGCGAGCATGGCTTGTGCATGCCGTACTGTAAGTCTGACTTCAGCTCATTACCTTTGTTGCACTTTTCCCACCTTCTGCCACGACACTTGACTAACACTGAAAACTTGAAATAATCTGTGTGTGTGTGTGTGTGTTGTGTGTCTCTGAGTCAGACTCTAAATAGCTTCTGGTTGGCGAAGATCACTGTTGATAACAGATGATTACTTTGTCAGCAAAGAGGTCATTGAAGGTTTATAACAGCTCACTTAAATCCAATAAATCTGGCTGCTATCAGTATCCCTTTATGCCAGCTTCATAGGCGAGCCGTGTGTGCACCCGGGCGGTCAGATTTTGGAGAGTTAAATAACCAGGATTTAAAAAAATGCAACATCAATGCAACTTTTCCCCCCAATAAATCTCACCAGAAAAACCCTGAGAGCTTTAACCTTGCCCCTTCTGTGGAGTGAAAAGCAGACATTTTATTCCAGACTCAGGGTTCCCGTGATTTTAAATACAAAATACAACGTGTGTGCAGTAAAAAAGCAAAAAAAAAAAGGGACGCTGAGGTATCACTCATGAAGTGAGCCGTTCGCTGACAAAGACGAGCGGCTGTTTTTAGCTGCAGCGAGCTCGTTTGCAAGCTCAACTCAGGGAATTGTGTCTCCTTCTGCCGGGGAGCTTTGTGGCACTCTGGGGACTGAAAATAGGGAGATTGCAACAAGAAAGAGCGACAGTAAGAAAGTGTGAGAGAGACGGCAAGAGAAGGAGTAAAACTGTGAAGGGAAGGAGCGGCTTGGATGGTCTCTGCATCAACAAAGAATAAAAAAAAACAGAAGAACAGTGCTTTACCCAATAATACTCTCTGCTCGTATATTATGTACATATACCCTGGGATGCCACTGTGAACCCAGCAGCGGGGATTATATGTCACGTCTCTCAGTGCAACCACACAAAGGGAAGACAGAGGAGGAGGGTGTGTTGGTTGAGAATGTGGGGCAGCAGCAGTGCAGGCAAGACAACAAATATAAATGAAATATAGACATGCTGACAGTCTCTCGTTTTTCCATTTGTACTAAAATAGTTGGGACAGTTTCCACGATGAAGTGTGAAACAGTTGCCTCGGTGACATGTGATATGGAGGTGTGATATCCTGCAGATTAGACAGGAGAACTCGGGAAGACTGCCAGGAAATTTGGAAATCCTTCTGATTACTGATTTTTACAATAACAATTTATGATATGGTGCAAAAACAGCAGGGCGGAGTGAAAGGGGTTGAGTTTCAGCTCATTGTTTAGCTGCCTGGTTCGTAACTTTGCCATTCACGGCGTCTTTTTCAGCCCCAGCAGGCAGCTGTTTGCAGCTAAGAAAGCTCTGAAAACCAACTGCAGACACAGTTAGAGACTAGCTGGTGAACATAGTGAAGCGTTTAGCAGCTAAAGAGCCAGATATTTCCCTCAGGAGTCGGTAAAGACCAAAGCAGAGCTAAAAGCGAGCCAATATTGGACTTTTATTCACCAGATGGCCAAAAACGAGACTCCAAAAGAATGATAATGTGGCTCTGTAACTGCTGGATGTGTAAATAAGCAACTGTTTACCGACGAGTTCACCAACAGTCAAACGTTTCTCTTGTACTTCCAGGCTTTAATGGTTCTCACCGCAGGGAGCTCTGCGTGCCCTTTAAACCTTCTCTTGAAAAGCGGAGCCAAAGTGAAATACAACCAGCAAACAAAAAAATTAGCCCGTGATCAGAGAGGAGCTCTGCAAAGAGCAGCTGTGGGCGAGACTCCCTTAACGTGACATGACGAAGCGAGGTTTGCAATTACCTCACCCCGAGAAACAAAAGTGATAAGGCTGCTGAAGATAAAAAATAGATGAGTCGGTTATCGATCGCTCCGCTCACTGTTAAAACAGATGAGCTCGTTCGTGAAATGGTTTACAGTGATGTTCAGAGAGTTTCAAAGCTCCCATTTCAAGGCCTGTTTTCATATTGGTGATTTGGTTGAAGTCGAGGAACATTCATCCTGACAAACTCTTGGCAGCCGCCCAAAAAAACATCTGCTCCATCCGAAAACACCAGGCACGTACGGGGCGCTGTCATTTTGACTAGACACAGACGTCTGGCACAAACAAGCTGCATTTACGACCTTACAGAGAGACGGGAATGACATCATGAGGACGGTGCATCGTCTTCCTACCACTCCTTTACCTGTAATGTTGTAGAAGTAGTTGAAACAGTTGTGGTTAAGGCCGCAGGGCTCGCGGTCAGTCGTGTCCGGACACTCCCTGCCCACGCTGGGTGACCGGAGGGTGTACGCCGTCCGCACTCGGCTGTTGGTTGTGGTACATGGCTGAAACACAGGCGCTCTGTTAAAAAATGACTGAGCAGTTCATACTGTGGAGAGTAATAAGAACTGAATATAGATATATTTCTGAACTGGAACTAAGCCACCGAGCTCCTGCTGCACAGACTCCCATATCAAGTGAACACTGAAGGCAAAGTCAACATCCAAACTGACTCCCTATCTCTTGCTTCTAACAGGGGAGCAAGCAACTCAGGAGGTACTAACGTTCTCTGATCACACTGCCGTACACTCAGGGCGATCCAAACTTTTCTCGTCTGTTCTTCCCCATTAAACATTCTACCAGTTCCTACCAGATCAGGGTTGTCCCTCTCTACCTTCACAAGAAGACCTCCAGCTCTTCAGAGACGACCTCCTCTCCAACACTACCAACAACTGGACATGATAAATCTATCCCCCCTCTACAACTTATTTCTTATTTCTGCACTAACACGTCCTTGTCGCTCTGTACCTTGATTGTTTCCCTTTTTTGTGAGTTAATAATCGTGTTATTTGTTCATTTCAGGATTATTTCTCAGCTTATTGGGCCACAATTCATTAAGATGTCTTATGTGTATTTCCTGATGTGTTATCACTGTACTTCTATAAATAAATAAATAAATAAATAAAGATTTTCCTCTTCTGACATTCCCAGAATGTGGATTTTTTTCAGGATGTCTGAAACGGATATTCTGCTGGATCGGTAACCCGTCAAACTCAACACGGTCATTGCTTGCGAAGAAGAGAGTTGTGGGAGAAAATGACAGGCTTTTGAATAACTCCATCGGTCGGGCGCGATGAATAAAACATGCGGCGAGAGGCCCCGCTGGTGCCACTGCAGACTCCAACTCGAGATTGGAATTGTGGGAAGTCGGTGTGTCAAGCACTTTGGGAGAGAATGGGGTGTGATTAACAATGGCCATGATGCTGCTGTGAGAACAGCAGGTGAAACCGGAGCAGTTAAAATGACTTTTTAGCCTGAATCTGCGGCGTCAGGAGGAGGAGGAGCGCGACGTTCCGACATCCTACATGTTTGTGTTTTTTTTTTTTTTTGAAGATTAAGAAGAAGAAGATTACGTTTGTGCTGGAGTTTGGAGCCGCGCGCTTCGCTGCTGTGATGAAATCAGAGATTTGGTGTCTTACAAAACTCCATTTGCAAAGTCTTAATGTTTTACAGTGAGTTGGAAAAAAAGGACTGTGAGGTCACGACGCTGAGGGAGATAAAATCTGCTCTCATTTTTCAGTTCTGCTCGTTTTAACATCAACTTTTAGGTTGAAATGAACTTTTATGAACTAAATTCCTCGTAGCATCGAGTATTTTACCATATAAATTAGATTTTTGAGCCACTGTTGATTCATACCTCGGTTTTTGAATTTTGAAGTGCGGTCGAATAAGAAACTAAGAAAATAAGAGAGAAAAATTCATTTTGAAATATCGGGAAGACTATGAGATATAGATTAACTTTACTGAGCGCACGTCTATATAAACTAAAGAAACTCTCACCTGATAATAATTCCTGAACTTCTTTACAGATCTACACACACATCGACTAACATGCACATGTGAAGGAACTCAAGTGTGCAGGACTCTATTCTAAATATCTATTTATCTATCTGTTAATATTCTCTGCAGTCATCTGCTGCAGGTCAACAGAGGAAGTTGGGGAGAGGAGGATGTTAGCAAAGCTCGACATCCATCGTGAACTCCTCTCACCTCCTGCATGAGACTGTGGACCACAGCTGTCTCTTCAACACCAGCACGACTTCATGACTTCTCTTAGAGAAAGTCTATTTTGTCACGTTTATACGTAACCTCTTCTTTAGAGTGAGTATGGCCACATATCCACAGAGATAAGACATCGTTAGTAGTTAGTTTTTGTCTTATTATGCTGTTTGACACTTTCAGGTGATGCTGTTTTCGTGTTTGAAGTGTTTCCAAAACCTGAATTCAGGTGAACAATGTCGGAACATATTTTAAAACCAATCTTGGCCCATTTTTGCTGCAGCTAACCAGAAATCGCTCTCATACAGCGGACCAGCGACACTTCACAAGCTTAGCCGACTACACAAGCACTTGTGCGATGCCGAAACGCTCCAGGAAGCGCGAATCCAGAGCATTTGTGCTACAGTTTCTGGTCGACACCCCGAATAGAAATCAATATTTCCTGAAGTAATTATTTTCTCCATTGTTGTTGTTGTCAGCTAAACGATGATCACAAACTAGGGGTAATATTTTTTAGCCGGTTTAATGTTTGCCGCTATCATCCCCGCTGATGTACGGAGGGCGAGTGTGCGAGTCAGAAAATGTAAATCTGCAAACCTGCTCAGGAGCTCGGAGTCTTTACCATAAATCATATTTCTTCCCCGCTGAATGCACAGTGAGTACAGTGTAATATACTTAGGTGATGTATAAGCCATTTTCCTCCTGCTTCCCAGTTCATATATCTCTTTTATTCCTCCTTGGTGGACGAGAAATAACCTGTTGACAAAGATTCATACACTGCTCACAATAATACAGTGCGGCTACGCTTTGGATTCCTTGAGCCTCAGAGAAGAAAAAAAAAAAATCTGACATGAAAAAGATATCAAGATAAATCTCAGCGGGCTTCGCACAAATCTGACGTTCCCCATATCTGCACTGTGGCAGACAGCCGAGCTGCCGCCGCCACCCGCTTTCTGATCTGGGTTCAGCTCTCACCAGGCTGCAGCGGCTCCAGGGGCCCCAGTCATTGAGAACGCAGTCCTCGGGGCAAGGCAGCCGGCTCTCTCTGGCCCCCAGGGGCATTTCCTCCGGGTCACACAGGTAGTCCTCCACAGACTCCGACGGCCCGTCTATAGTGTTCAGCATGCACCTGTGGGAGAGTTGGAGAAACACTGATTTGACCTTATTTCAGCGATGCTGCTGTTCAACGGAGCAGGTACACGAAGTGCTCGGTCAGGCGGTGTGTGTGTGTGTGTGTGTGTGTGTCCTTCAGGGTAAAAGAGGTGGATAAAACATACAAACAAAACTCCTCCGTCTGTTGAAGGTCAATGTGGACACACGCAACGCTCGGGTGAGCGCGGATCGGCTGCATTAAATTGCACTTTTTCTTCACTTACTCTGGATACAGTGCAAAAAGTTGATATTCTGATGCATGTGTTGTCGATTTTTGACTTTTTCTCAACTGCTGCTGCCACATTTTAGTAGTTTTCTCGTTATAATTACAGGTTTTTACGAAGATAACGAGTGAACTGCCACTATTTCCACTGATAATTTCACCTGCTTCAGAGCAGAAACTTGAGTCGTTAATCACCGAACCACCAGCAATCAGGGAAAGGAACTCGACTTGATCATTACAAGGGCTGTGGATGTTCATATCTGATGTCCCCGTGTCTTATTTGGACTGTGATTGTGTGTTTATGGGGATGTTTGGTTCTGCACGCCTCAGGAACCATCTAATTACAATCTTATGGGTCTAATATAGTCTAATTACATGTGTTGGCATGTGGAGAGTACGAATCCGAAGAGTTCCACCCGAACAGATTTGGCAGCGTGTCGGGTTGTTGACTGTCAGCAGGAAGCGTGTTAGAGTCATCCCGGCCTGTACGGGACTTCTTTTTTCCGTGTTTATTTTCAAAATACAAGCACGACTTTACACGAGGTAGTGAAATAATGAATACAAATTAGCATGTCAGCTTCATTAGAGGTCTGACAGCTCGGCGCAGCAGTTGTAGAAGTTGTAGGAAACAAAGGAGAGCAGCAGATTTTCACGTACGACTCAGCTCGGCTCAGCACTTCACGTGAGAGTAAATGTATTAATTAAGCTGCTAATAAACGATCTAAACACAGACACAGATCAGTTTGATATTCACCTGACTTTCCGGGTCTGGACACCCTCGCCGCAGTTCTCCTTTAAGTCCACGTTGCTGACTTTCCACACACTCCACGGCTCGGCCACCCACACGTACTGATTGCAGTCGCTCTGACACGGCACCACCTCGTACACCTGAGGACACGACAACTTCAAGTTTTTTTTTGGTAGCGGCCCCTACAATCTTTATATTTATATAACTATTTCGTCTTAGCTGAGTTTGTCAGTGAAGTTTTGCCTAATACTCTGTGATTCTTTGGCTCAGCTCTCTCCAGGTTTAACTCAGCCAGCGAGATTATTTCTGCCCCCGGAGCCGCTCTGCCTCCGAGAAATGTCTGTCCAAATAAAACTCCAATCTGATAGCGCCTTGTTTACTTATAGTGAGGATATTGTGGCCATGTACATCTATCTGTCAGTGACCCGCTGACATTACTGACACTTAACATCTGTGGCTACATCACAAATAGCTGAGGAAAGCAGCTCTTACCTGAGCCTGTAGCGGTGAGTCACATCCAGAGAGCGTCGGGGTGGATTAAAAGGAGACAGATGGATTAATGAGCACATGCCAACTGTTCATATAGAGCAGAACCTGTGATTAATACAACACTTGAGAAGGACATAATCAGAAAAGCCCCTGGCATAAATACCTGCGTGAACTTAGCAGAAACACACACATTCACACACACACACGCTGCCGGGCGTAGATCAACACAACCTTAATCTGCATCCGCGGATACTCACGGGCCTGGAGAGCATTTCATTTCTGCAAATCATGGAAACCTTAAGGAATCAACTGGCACACACCGGGGCATTAATATGGTGGATGGGATCCATTTATAGCACACATTGCTTTTTTGCAGTGTCGCTGCTCAGCAAAAAAATGAGTGCAGCAATAATGAGGGGAAGGTAAAGGAAAGCTCTGCAGACTCAGGCTGATTATTCATTAATAATGAATTTCTTTCTCTCTCCAGTGTTGGATGTGTTTTATGTGTATAAAACTTGTAATAAGTATAAATACATCGTAGCACAGTTCATAAATATTTAAGAATCGATGGCTGCTCTTGCTCGAGAATCTTCCTGCGTCTGTACCTGGTTGATGTGGTCCAGTTTGGGACACGGCCGGCCGCCGTTGTAAGGTTTCTCTCGGAGCCACTTGGAGCGGACTTTGACTCCGCTGCCGCAGGACTTGCTGCAGCGAGACCAGTTGGACCATTCGCTGAGTTTACAGTCGGAGGGACAGGGGATGATGCACGCCTCCTCGATGTAACCTGAAAGAAAGAAAGAGGTGGTGAACTTTTTTATTAGTCGTGACCTGGATGTTTATTCATGAGCCATGAGGCGCGTACACATATCAGGAGAAAAACTGAGAGGAAACGACGATTTGGAGATTGTTTAAGTGAATTAAGTGAAATGAATTTTCTGTTACGCAGACTACTTCGTGATACATCGAGTGACCTGTTCAGGAAAGTCTTAAAACTCTTGTTTTACTCTTGAGAACAGCTGTTAGCACACTCGCTGTGAAAAGTAGAGAAGGAGGCGAGGATGCAGAACTTGATTTAAGCGCCGGGAGCCAAAAAGACAGTACAAACCATGTGTACTGTTTCGTATCACGGGGGAATGCAAGATCTCTCCCCAGTAAGATGGAGGAGCTAACGGCTAACAGTGCAAACCAGGATACGGAGGGGAGTGTATGGTGCAGAGTGAATCTCTCTTCGGACTCGCTGGTAACTCTTGTTGGCTTGTAAGCGGGGGCAGCTGAAGACAGACAGGAAAGCAGAGAGGAGATAGTATGGAGATATTTATGAATATTTTTCTTGTGGCTGCTGCAACAAGTCAATTTCCCCATGTCGGATCTTAAAAAATGACAAAAATGGTGAAGCGAGGTGTTCTTCCTCAGATCATTTGTTTACAGTCATAGAGGACTGAAGATATTCACATTTGAGAAGCTGAAATTTCTAATTTTCTTCTTATAAGTGCCTCAGAATAATTGCAGATTAAGTTGTTTATTAGTAAATATTTCAGAATCAGCAGAGCAGAAATAAACTTTGAAATAAAACCTCGGCTTTCTGCAGGATCTCAGCCTCCACGAGCAGCTTCAGAGAAAAACATTCAGGTCCTCGAATCTCTCAGAAGAATCTTGTTTTCTTTGTCTCGTATGAAACAACATTTGTTGTAATTCCCAGAGGTTAGTTTTTCTTTTTCGATCCGACAAACAAGCATTAAAGTTCGAGAACTCTTTAAATGCTACGTGATACAGCCAGCTGTAAGATCGCTGCGAACTATTAACCGATACTTCACAAACTAATCTAAATGCACCTATCGATTTTCAGCCCACTGGAATGAAAACAGGGTCCACGGTCAAAGACCCAATTTTATGGTCTGATATATAAAAGTCTTAAAATCAAGTAAAGCGGTCGCCGAGCCTCGACAGCGAGCGTCATTATTCTACTTTTCCACAGGTGACGGGGTCACGACACAGTTAACGGGGCTGTTTTTAAGCATCTCGCCCTGCTTGTTATCCGTGTTTTTCTGGACTTTGTGGGCTTTGATTTCTTCTGTCTTTCACCAGGACACACAAGCCAAGGTTCAGTCAAATGTGTTGAAAGAGATTCTTTCTGAACCTGTAGCTTTGTGCTGTACATCACATCTCTTTTTTCTCCGCTCGCTGAAAGTCTGTTTAGTAGACAGAACCAAATACATTTTTTCAGGCTTATGTAATGGCACTGGTCTGTAAATCCGTTTAGCCTTTGATTAAGAAAATCGATGAGGTGAATGAGCCGGGAAAGTGGAGTGTCTCACAGGGTGCCTAACCACTTCCTCTTTGTGATGAGGGCCCCTTCAGACTCCTTTTGCTTTTTTTTTTTTTAGCGAGAGACATTCGGTGCTACGCTCACTGCCGAATTTGCTGAAAACACTTCAACTTCAGTGGAATCCTGCAGCGTCTTTTCAGTCCTCACAAATCAGTTTTGTCGAGTTATAGGCAAGTATTTCTCTCACTTTTTTAACCTGTGCAAAGTCCCGCTGAGCACACACATGTTCTGCGGCGATGTCTCGCTGCCGGGTGCAACAGCTCTCCGCTGCGGGCCACTTAGCCCTGCTGGAGCAAATTGAGGATAACTAGAGGGGAGAGTGGTGGTTATTCATATTCTTTATTCTATTTATAATCTCAGTTGGACAACAAGTGACGTCCCAGCCTGGCCATGTCAGCAACAAGAATAAATAAATACAGAATTAATCAAAAATAATGGCTGTGTTGGTAAAGGCAGTGGAAAACAATCCAGAAAGTCCAATTTGAGTGATACATATGCGCATTTTAAAGCCCGACGGTGACAGACGGGATGTTACAGATTCAGAAAGTTATTATGCAGACTATCTCGAAGACTGCAAGGTAAACAGAATCACGCTGCTTATGTTGCAAAGTCAAACTATCAGGAATGTACACTTGGTCGATGAAGTTGCATTATGTTGCGTCAAAAGTTGAGCTGGTTTCCACATTTTTTTTGCTCAATGACCCAGATTTGTTTTGACAGAGCCCCCCACAGAGGTCCAACTGAAATCAACAGGGAGTGAGAGCTGCTTTAGCACCATTCAGGTCAGATGAACTAATGTATGCACGAGACTAAGGGTACATTTAGACGGGATCCGTCATTTGAGTCGGGGTAGTGTGTTTTGTCCGCTAAAAAACTCGGATAAACTCCTCCACCGTCAGCCTGAAACGTCTCTGAGACTATCCAGGTGGATTCATGGACTAAACTCTAAACTGATAATCTACCTGTCGTGTTCTGGCTTTGTTTATTTCACATACCCAGATTCTAAATCAGAGTCTGGCTCGCAATTTCCGCTGCAAAATAAAGACATGAAGAAGTTTAATTCGACTTGTGTCTGATGGTTTGAGACAGAGAGAGACAGCAGTGGTTGACAGACAGAGACAGTGAATGAAAGTGAGCGAGCGCCGACATCGATAGTTAATCAGCGAAATAAAAAGTTATTTCCAGACTGTTTCACAGCGTTTACATTCAACACAGATAGACACAACACCAGCAGACCTTCAACCCGCTGGGCGACCCTGCGGCGATTCACCACAGTGTCATCTTCTGTAGTTAATCCAGCATCTGAACAAACCTGAGTCCTTTTACAATTAAAATAATCTCACACTCTTACGAGCACACGCACCTACAGACCACAGCTTCCAATAGCGGTAGCATCTTGCTCAGAAACACTCGGACAGATGTGTTTTATATGGATGACTGCAGCTTAAACGTGGGGGTATAAACTCGAGCACCAAGGTTACTTACATCTATTATGAAAATAAGGAGTCAGCTTAATCCACCCAGGACTAGATTAAAGTGCAAGCTGCGTTTTAACACCAGCTAAATGCACAGCACACCGCCTGACCTCCTTACACTCTGTTGCCTCTGAGTCCGGAACAGCGTCTCGACATCAGCCCCTTGCTGAGTTCAGCATGGCCTCTGAAAGCTGAAGCTGAGACTTCGCGACCTCTGACCTCCCACCGTAGGCGCTACATTCAAGTCCATTCAGTCTAAATCACTGACGATGTCACTTTCAGTTCACTCGCAGTGCAAATGCTGCAGCACCTCAGCCTGCGGTTCACCTGTAGTTCAACTGATATAAACTTGTTAGATGTCTTGCAAAGCTCTCGGGGACAGTTTCTGGGCTGAGTCCAGGTAGAAGATCAACTGCTGCTTGCCTTCAGAAGTCCACTTGTAACCCGACTCGAGCTCTTGCTGCAATTCCCAGAGCAGTTGTCACTGCTGTATAAAGCTTTCCTAACTGCTGACTGCCCAACTTCACCTGAAATGTTTCAACAGTTTCACACTGCCCGACCAGCTCTTGAACATCACACTGATAATTGGGACATGCTCTGTATGTTTTATGCTTGTTATGCAGTTTCTTATATGTGTTTCTCACTGTCAGTTTATACTTTTTGTCTTCAGAACCCGTCAAACATTCATGTGTGGACTGTGATACTGATGCACGCTGCTGGACTGATGTTTGTACCCAAAATAATTAACGATGGGACTCTTTATCATCCTGTAAGGACCCGCTAGGACGCTGGGCTCAAGGGTACCTTGGTGGCAAACCCAGCAAACATTTATTTCTGGCTGTCCGCCCAGGAATAAAGTCCGGCTCAGTCACCATAGTGTCAGTTTTTTTTGTCAGTAATTCCATCCGTTTGATGGGTGGTTGCCCTGAGAAGCTTTACGTTAACCTTTCGGCTCCGGGAATCCTCCAACATTACTGCCAGATTTTCGACCTGTTACACCTCCTGAACCACAATCATCTCCAAGGCAATGGGGACAGCCTAATCCCCGGGTGCTCCATAAATAACTATAGAGGCTCAGGATGGAGCGCGGAGAAATAATAAAGAGCCATCGTTGGCCAGAAGGACACACTGAAGTACATTACCACCCTTAACGGACACGGACCTCAGTCCCCCAAACTTCCACGGCACACTGTCTACATGTTGTAACGCTGAAAAACAGCTTAAGCTCGATTATACGCTGCTGGTTCTCAGTGTGTTCCCCCTTCTTATAACAAATACGGCTCGTCATGCGTCGACAAATCTGTTCACTGCGGCGCTGCTCAAGTTCACAGATTCCTCAGCAAGATACTTGCCCTTAAGCTTTACCCTTCATGGCTTCCCTCAGTGACTGTATTCCCTCTTCCTTCACTACATCCTGCTAAGATGAGGCCAGGGCTCTCTGAGCTGTCCTATAATATTAAGTCAAGGTAAAGGTCAAAGCATTATGGGTCACTTATTATATGAGTAATGTCATGTACAGTACAGAGGACCTACTGGAATTGCAACGATTAGTCGATTTATTGATTAATCATCAACTATTTTGAGACATTTTCTAAGAAATCCAGCAAGTTCAGCTTCTTAAATGTGAATATTTTCAAGCTGTGGACAAAACGAGACAATCTGAGGACTTTAGGAAACAGTGATCATCATTTTCCAACATTTTATGGACCAGACATCTAATCGATTCACAGAGAAAATGATTGACCAACGAATCGATAATGAAAATAACGTTTGCGTTAGCCGCATCTCTACTGATTACGCCACGACCTTTGGCCACCGCATTGACGAGCAGGCGAAGCGGTTGTGTTGATTTTATGTGAGAGATTCGCGATTGAAAACTCTCCTGGTGGAAAATTGTCAATTCAAACACAATTTGAATGATGATAGACCGACACAATTTCAGCCACTGTCTGGAGCTGTGAAGTCTGTGACTCTGGTCTTCGGTCTCTCCCCCCCGCCTCAGTCTCAGTCTTGATTATATTGAACATGACAACACACTAATTAGATCTTCTTGTGGCTGACTGCAATTATTGCTGGGAACTAATAGAATCAGGAATTTGTCGCTTGGATGTTACTCGCTTCTTGCGCCGTTGATTATTAATCTCCCCGCGGTCAAGCTTGACTTAAATAATTTACACGGTCAAAATTATGTATAACGTACAAATTACTGAGCTCCTTTTTTGATATTTTATTCTCTCTAGTTCATAAAATCTTCTTATTGTTGCTTGCTGCAGCTCTGCAAACTCATTTATTCAAATCGGTTCAGAACGAGCCTCGAAAAGATTCATTTATGATATCTGTTTTCTCTCATAACGACACAAAATCTTGGAACAGCGCGCACTTTTCTTTCTGTTGACGTCTGTGCAACGCAGAGATAAAACAGCGGCACAGTTGGCCTGATCGCCATCATAGCTGAGGGCATCGTGTCAGCCGCAGAGTCGTGGAAAAGACCATGCCTCCTCCTCCATCAAGATTACACGTGATGATGGCTGAGATGGGGAGAGAAATGAAGGAGGGAGTGGCAGAGAGAACAGAGAGAGGAGGGAGAGCGGCTGAACGAGGAGGGGGGGATAAAAGAGAGATTTAATAACATCTTTGAGATCCACAGGGCTCGTCAATGTGTTTTTTTGTTTTCGTGTGCACCTCAAGGAACAGTTTTTTTTGTCTTCTAAGCTCAGCGATGCTTGAAGATGAATGCACGGATGCACAAACACACACGCACACACACACACACGCATGCATGCATTCAAAGACATTTACATAGGTGTAAAAATACACAGAAGATGACAAACGCGCACGGGCACATCCCTGCGACGTGCTCTTGTCACGCCCACACTCAGATTAACTGACGCATATCTGAGTGTGTGACTCACAGAGGCCGTGTTTGTACACGCACACCGCCGATGCATTCATTTGAACATCTCCCGCGTTCTATTTCACAGCAATTTCACGACGAGTTTCTGAGCCCCCTGAAGTATTTTGGATCTAAGATAAGACCTTACAAAGGGGGAGACAAATGATTCTGACAGGAGTGTGCCAGAAAAAGGCCTCCTTATGTGCGAGTCGGCGTTCACAATGAGTCGCGGGCGTCCACGGGAGGGACATTTCCAACGTGCGCAAACAAAATCCTTCGCTTCAGATGAATATTTAACAGAACAAAAAGTTATTTTTGCTTCGACAGAAATCCGGCGTGCTACAGTATTCTACCTTTCACCGAGGCTGCACTCCGCCTCAACCAAACCTCAACTTCTGTGGTTTAATGCAGATTTCTGTCAGAGCTCCTTCCATCGTCGAGTTCACAGGGCAAATTTAATAAAGTAAGCTGACCCAGATTGTAAAAAAAACACACATTACCTCTAGTGTTATGCAGCCATGCAGATAGATTTAGTCTTATTTGTCCAGGTGAACCTCTGAACCTGTCAACAGCGTTCAGATTGGGATTATTTCTTCAATAAAATGAAAACTTTCCATCCATTTTCACGAGGAGCAGAGGAGAGACAGGTGAAGATGAAGATGATGTTACTGTGAGTATAATAACACAGCCTATGGATGAATAACATTTACTGCACCGGCCGGTGTTGTTTTATCGCTAATGTTAGCTTCAATGAGGCAGCTAGCTGAAATGGATAGCCGCTCACATACAGGCTGAAGAGCCAATAAACTTTATAGTTTGAATGTTTTAGTTTTTAATGTGTCTGATCAGCTGGTTGGTGCTAAAGGAAAAGAAATTAAGAGCTTCTTGATAATTTTTTACCAAGCGATTAGAGATTAAAGGATTTATTTTGGATTTTTAATTTAAATATTTAGCTAACAGTATGTTTTATTAATGTATTTAGTTTTACTTGACTTTTTTGATAACCTTTCATTAAATTATGAGAGTCTCCATGATCAGACAGCTTCAAATTACTTGTTTTGTCCAACCCGTTGCAGTGTGTGTTTTAAGCACCAAGACACTAAAATGAAGAAGCTAAAATGTTTATACTATACTCTTGGAACTATTGTCCAACATTATTTTGAAAGATATATCTTTACATGGACTTTAAATGCTGTGAGCACCACAAACAAAAACAGGTGTTGGCGTGGTGGCTCAGAGGGAACTGGAGATTTGTTTTTGGTCATGTGTGTGAACCGATCCACGTACTCACCGTGACTGTTGCAGCGTAACGTCTCCACCAGCCTGTTGTCCTGGTCGTAGCACACCATGGCCTGGTAGCGGTAGCCCTGCCCGCACTCCTTGACGTCTCCCTGGACCTTCATCCCCAGGACGCTCTCCACTCTGCCTCCCTCGGGAAGGATGCAGTCCGACCAGTTCCCCACCGGCTGGGCGTTGTACTTGTCGCAGGGGCAGTACTGTGTCTCGCTCAGAGGATACATCTGTGTGTTCTTGCACTTGTCTTTCTTCTTACTCCTCCCTGAGGAGAGCAGAGGGACAGAGATGAAGAGGACAGCCTTGAGGAGAAATGACTCCACGGTGTTGGTGGATTTCTGTCTCCGTTATTAGGCTGCGGCAGCTCTGAGTCTCCTGATACTCAAGGGTACTTTCAAGGCCTTGTTTGGGAAAGTGTACTTACTGAAAAAAAGAGGCTGGATGACACAGGAGCTGCTGTCCCTCATGTGGGATTCATGCATGGGGGGACAGCATCTCCTGATGATAGATTACACTGGCGAAATAGTTTCAAGCAGAGTGCTCTTTTACTCAAACAGCTTGATGTTTTTTATCCTCAGACACGTCAAGCATCGTTAATCATAGATCAACGTGCAAAAAAAAAAAACACGTCTTTCTTGCCGCAGTCTATCATTAGGAGTTGTTTCCTAATGCAAATAAAGAGATGATGACTTTCTACCTAACTGCCCACGACATATTTACCTGCAGGTGCCGGTGTCTCCGTCAAGCTCGTTTGACTATAAATCTGCTTTTTTTGGGGGGAATTTGAATAATTTCAGCAAAAGTTTATCCTGCATGAGAATCACAGCTGGCAACAAACTGCAGTCTAGGCTGCTTTAATACGTCTGGAAGGGTCATGGTGACCAACAGGAGGAAGAAAAGCAGATATTTTGCTCAACATAATCTGTATTTTTTAGACTGAGCAAAGGTTTCTAAGATGAAGAAAAGGTTATACGTCTATAAGCGATTGCCCGACGTTTAACATTTCCCGAATCCAGCTGAGGGATTCTGGATAAAACTAAAAAAATCCACACCCTCTCCCTCCTGATTTAAAGCTAAGAACAATCTGCCTCTTCAAAGAGAGTTTCTATGCATTACTTGACCTATCTGCTCTTTTACACACATCAGATTTCACATCAGGGGGAAATAAAAGCTTTTCAAATCCACTTCCTCTCACTTTAAAGTTGACTTTTTCCCCCCTCACAGTAACCTTTCCTGGAGGTGTCTTAATGCATTGCACCACTCTTGTCATTTAGCTTTTATGACTATGACTCTCTGGGGGCGCTCTGATGGATACCAAAGTCTGAGGAGATACTTCAGATTTGTTGCTTTAATCCCACTGGAACATTTAGCGGGCGAGAACTATCCGAGCAGATTTACGACCTTGTGTTTCGCTCTCCTCCTCGTCTCTTGGAGCGCTGCCCGCCGACGTTACCCCCTAAATTTGTCGGGTAGCTCACAAACACTTAAACTACAGTGCGAATAAGCTCAAAACAGCAGCTCATTGTTTGTGCTGTGCAAGTCTCTCTTGTTCCCACCTATCAATGCCCTCTTTCTGGTGCGGACCCCCACACAGTCAGCTGTGCAGGACGAGAACTTGGACCAGTTGGTCAGCTGGCAGTCATCCTGGCAGGGGAGCTGACAGCGCTGAGTGATGGTAGGCATGGCCTTGGCGAATTTCAGACACTCGCTGATGTCGGCCTGCGTCCCGTCCAGCTGGCGACAGGACACAGCTGGAAGAATTAAGAGACGATGGGTCAAAATGGCTTCATTAGAACGCGTAGGAGGCAATAAAGCAGAGGGGCGCTATATTTTTATTGTTCCAACAGATTGATCGGTTATAGGTATGGTAATAAAACAGGAAGTGAGTGAAGTACAGTAGAGGAAGATTAATTAACTTCCATACATGCAGACAATGTTGTATTTATACAACTTTATACTAGAATGCTGCAGATTCAGATTTTATACACAAAACATATAGTCAGCTCATAAATAATGGTGCATGATTTAAAGATTAATGCATAAACATGCTTCATATTTTTAAAAACAACCCAAACTGTGTATAAAGTAGTTCAAATTAGTTCGACCTTGAGAGACTATAACCCAGAGCCCAGAAAAATGCACACAAAGTGTATCAGTCTGAATATTTAATATCTTGTCTTTGCATTGTTTTTAACTGAATACATGTTGAAAACATTTACATTACAGTACTACTCGCATAGCATCAAGTGACAGTTGTAGCTCCACTGGAGGAGCGCACAGCTCTGTGCAGGTGGGTGCAGAACCGGAGACTATTTTGTAGTCAGCATTAGAGATTTGAACTTAATGCCAGCTGCTACAGGTAACCAGTGGAGACCAGACGCACCGCCACGTTCTGGATCGTCTGAAAGAGTTTCACTGGTCAGGAGGACGTTAAAGTAATCAGATTACACAGTAATTTACCCTGATTCCAACATTTAAGTCCTACTTACGCATCCATGCATATTACTAATAATTGTCTTGATGTCTCCTCTTGATTGCATATATTTGTCGATATACTTATTGATTGTTTTGACAGTTTAACATTGCATTTGAGGAATATTAAGAATTAAATGATGAGGACACCGCTCTGTCCAGCATGAAGCTTCAGCCTGCAGCTGGTTAGTTAACACCTCCATAAAATAGTGATATTTTTACACTCTGATTGTTGTAAAGATGGCATGTTAATGAGCTTCAGAGGTGCTGACAGGTTGATCTTCTTCTTCTTTGTATTTCTCTGTTTCTTCATTCAGCATTTTGTGGACAGATTTGAGTGCAACATCAATCCTCTCACCTGACGTACAGTAAGAAAGTGAATATTTCTGCACCATGATGTCCATAAATTTTATGTGCCCTTGAGTTATTTTCTCAGGCTCGATGAAGCTCCTCCAGAGCCACACAACACATCATACATCAGCTAATAACAGCCCGAGCTGTAACTCCCTGTGACCAGTAAAACACGCTCAAATACTCTTTGATGATGAAATCACCGGAGTGCCCCGTTAACGTGAGAAATCCGGCTACATCTTCCCTCACTGGTGAGCAACATAACATCAAATAGAGCTTTAAAGACGGTAACTAAAGATTTAATGAAAAATAGATCAGGGGACCTATAAGAGAAACTTCCTGAGTCTGAAATCCAATTTTGTCTCAGGTTAGGATTTTTAGTATTTCAGAAAAATCACATCTTATGTTAGGATGGGAATTTAGCTTTTACAGAACCGTCCTGATCACTAAGTATAAAGAACGGACAGCACATGCATGTGACCCACAGGTGAGCTGTTTTGAAGGCTCTGGCTGTCACCATGTTGGCTGTCCTGCCTCTTGCTCCTGCCTGGTTGTCAAACAAGCCACCTGTAACGGCACCCACCTGTCAATCAAAGCGTCCATGCCCTTAATCCTGCATAACTTTAAGCCTTAATATAATGTGAACAGGTGAGTTGTATATAAATTCACCCTCAGTACAGTTGTCATGAACGGGGAAATTAGCTATAGAGACCAAAACTGTTCTTTGTACCAGGCTGTAAACATGTTTATTTCTGCTGTGAAGTTTTTTAACATGGGGACTTATGGAGACTGACTCACTTCTGCAGCCAGCCTCAAGTGGACGTTTGAGGAACTGCAGTTTTTTGGCACTTCTGCACTGGCTTCACTTCACGGTCACGGAGGTTACCGCTTGATCCAAACTGAAATAAGTTAGCACTGCACACACCCTGTCCTTAAATGTCCTTAAAGGGATGGTTCAGTTTTTTTTTTAAGCGGGGTTGTTTGAGGTACCGTGTGTGCTTATATATGCTAATTATAACAAGCTAGCTAGCCAGTGACAAGTGAAGCCTGAAACAGCCGTTGTCATGGAAACAGGCAGCCTTGATGTACATTTCAAACACTCAGAGAGCTGATTGAAGAATCGAGGTTACAGATTTTTTTTTTTTTTTTTTTAATGTCGTGATTGGATGGGACACAGTCATGAGTTTAAAAACTGCTTCTGTAATAGGAAGATTTCCTATCCGTGAAACTTAAGATAGGACACGCAGTGAGGGAATTCTTCTTGTAATGAGGCTCCTGAACTGTATAATTCAGATTAGATCTCAAGGGGGGCTAAATAACAATCATAAGAGCCGGAGCAGACACAAATACATCTCTACCTCAATTGGTTTGAAGCCCACAAGTCAATTTATGTTGGCTTGCATCATCCCCTGCCTTTGTTTTGTTTTTTTAATAAATGGTATTACTTGTGTTGCTGCAATATTTCATTTTCCTGTGATGCAGACGTTCAGCAGCGGGGCTGTACCTTCAGAGAGAAATCAATCTGTAAGCATATTTTCAGCTGAACCCCCCGTGGGCACTGCTATTGGTTTGGAAAGCGTCCGTCTGGTGGTGTGTGAGGTCAGGTCTTATCTTGTGAAAGAGAGAGAGAGCGTGTGTGTGTGTGTGTGTGTGCACTTAATGGTGCTATTACAGTGTATTTTCTCCCCCCTTTCTCTCTCTCTAAGTAAAGCTCTGTCCAGGTAAACAACACAACACACTGTCAGAAAAACACAGAGCAGAGAAGACAGCGTGTCTCGTTGAGTTTAAGTCAATGACAAAATGATTTCTGCCATTTAGAAGTGTCACAGGGTTGAAAATAAGCCCGGGAGGGTCCGAACATCAAGTGTCACATGACATCAAATCAGTAAAAAAAAGAAAGCTGCACAGAATCTGGAGTAAAGTGGACCTTAAAGCATTTTCATGAATAAATTGATTCTCCCATACATTACTGTAAGTTGGCGAAGAAGAAACAGAAATACAAGCACTAATAATGGCCTTCTATAGGAGCTGGAACATAATGAAATTGATCATTCTGCGTGACCCCCTGAAATTGGATTTTTATGAAAGCCTCCCAGGACTACATGGTACATCCATCGTCGTATAATAAAAGGCGAGAGGAAATGTGGTTTTAAAGAGAGAGAGAGCAAGAGAGGAGAGACACAACTCCTTTAAAGTAGTTGTCACTTATGCGTGAAGCCCCGTGCGAACAGGATGTTTGGCCTGTCGTTTGCTGTATACGCAAGGTGCAGCCAAAATTTCGACAAGAAACATTCGATTAAAATTGCATGACAAGAGCCGGAGGTGAAAAAAAAAAGAGGCAGCAGTGAAACAGCCCAAACTGTCAAACAAGTCTCAGGAGGCACATGATGCGGAGTGAACATATTTCCTCCCCAGACTCAGGAGAAAAACCAAAAAAACCCCAAAAATAAAAGTCTCCTGTTGAAGTTTTTAGGGAGTGTCAGCCTCCGTTTGTGTTGTGTCTCCTAAGTTGGAGGATTTGAAGTGTGCTCTAAGTATATTGGCCTTTTCTTTAAACCTTAGCACATCCATCTGCTGCCTGGTGGCCGGGCTCCAGATGCACCCAAAACGAGCAAAAATTGAATTTACAGTGATTAGGAATGGTTCAGTGAAGAGGCAGAGAGAGAGAAGGAGGGAGAGGGGAGGAACGGGATGGAGATGAAGAGATCGGTGTCTGTACCTCTCGTTTGTAATCCTGGTCCACAGGTCTCCTGCGCGCCGGCACTGCCCTGTCTGAGAAACCACGGGACCAGCTGGCACTTCCTCCATTTGTGGGTTTTCCACCTGGAATACATCAGGATGGTACACTACTGACCATTACACCATTTTCAGACCAATATCGCCATTTTTACTGCAGCTACTTTCCAAAATATGAAAATACAGGTCTGTATTTGTAGTGGTCTGCTCGATTAACCCTCCAGAATCTGTAGATCTTGGTAGGGGAATGGGGTAAATCCCAAATGTGTTGTCACACATATGCCCACACAGTCTCAACTCAACCCAAGGCATTATGGGATTACCAGTGGACAACTATTATTTTCAAACATGGAAAACCGGGTACAAATTTTGGAGCTCAATTTATTGTGATCATGTCCATTTTTTTTAGCATAAGGTGCGATATCTTCAATGTTTGACTTTAAAGTAATCCAAAAGTATTTAGATTACATGTGATATTCTTGTAATTCAATGAATTATGTAACAAATTACAAGAATTTAATGATTCAGGAGAGTCTCAGGTGGGGCCTCACCTGGAGTCAAAAAAGTTGTGTCTTCATATCTTATTTACATTTTTTAACCCAAATATCTCATTACAGAACAAGCACATGTTGTGACAGAGGAGGTGAGCTTTGGGTTTGAGGCTCATGAGTGATGGAGAGTCACTCAGGACAGACAAGAAAAGCTGGATTTAAAGAAATATGATGTCAGGGTTCAGGCCAAAAATAGGTAATCTCAGCCGACTGAGACGCTGTCAATCCAAGCTGTAAAGAAGATGAAATAAAGCATAACCTCTCTCTGACACGAGCATTATCAGATCAGTGTAGCGCTTTCACCTGAATCCCGGACAGCTTTTAGGGACCTCACAGTCCCTGTCCTCCTCCAGCACCTCTGGACAGTCCTGTCCCCCGTTGGACGGCAGCTGGATGATAAGGCGCTTCCTTGATTGCTTTCTCTTCACGGCGTTGCCGGCTGAACAGACATAGACAATTATTGAATTAAAAAGAAGAAATGTCCGGCTGTGCATGGGAAAGCGATGAGATGTCAAAATGATAAGCTGGGCTTGCTCTGTTAACAGTCCTTGAAGAATGGACTTGGAGAATGCCACTGCTGAATCTAATTGGACGGCCGGCTATCGTAGACAACACGTTTGATTACTCGGGATATCAAGCCAACAACGATGATGTAGAAAAATCCCATTAGACGTTGGATCTGACTCAGATTAGATTTATGGTATTTACATGTGTGGAGTTGCCCTCGAGTAGTTCATTAAGACGAAATGAGCCTCTGGGTAGTCCTGAACTCTGCTTCAAACCTTTGTATGTGGGCGGTGTGTAATTCTCTGCACAAGGTGAAGATATCAGCAGCATGGCATTAAAATGCACGGCCATCGCGCGGCACGCTCAGAATGAAGAGATTTATGTCACCGTGTCACATCGAGAGGTCATCAAAATATGGACGATAATGATTTTCAGGCATAAATCAATTTAACGTGTTCGCCACTGCTCAACAGCTCGGGAAATGGGCTGCATGACAAAGGTGACCTCGTCTGAACAATGTTTTGCATGAAAACAACAACATCAACGCAGCAACACACACACACACACTCCGCTGACACTTGTAGCCACGAGCGAGTCTGTGCTCGCCAGGCGCAGTAAAAGGAGGTCGGCCCCGAAAGGTTGTCTTACATGCCAATCTGTCAAATTAATTATGTGTAACGAGACGCGGGTGCATGTGTTTATGTGGTAGTTAATGTGTGTGAGTCGGAGGGTCCCACCTCTGCAGTTTTTCCACACTTCTGCTTTTGTGTACACGTCTACACCGGATGGAAACATTCGTAATTGATTGGAAATCTCGCCATAAGGACCCACGTGTAGGATTTAATGGTAGCTGCCTTGGCCTCTCTTCCCTATTTAGAGCCAGTGTTTGGTTTGTCTGTAGAAACGTGGCATCTGTAGATGTAACATCATATGATGGCATCTGTTGCCATGGCGTCATGTAGCTGGCAGTTAGTTACAGTAGCTCTGAACACCAGCCTGTGTGTAAACATGGACTTGGAACTATGGAGATTAGTGATTTGCCTTTTTCTGTTACAGAAAGACCGACTACTTGATGATGCATCAGGTGACCCGTTCAACAAAAAATCCCTGCTGAAGTGAGGAGGAGAAGAAGAAGAAGAAGAAGAAGAAGAAGAAGAAGAAGAAGAAGAAGAAGAAGAAGAAGAAGAAGAAGAAGACAGACAGACAGACAGACAGGAAAGCAGGAGAGAGACGGGGAACGTCACACAGCAAAGGACCACAGGCCGGAGTTGGAATCGTACCTGCGTCACAACTGACAGGACACGGTGTCCAGTCGCTGAAGGGCGTCATGATGCAGTCCTTCTTGCAGGGCAGCTGACACGGTCGCACCGTGCTGGGTCGAGGGCCGTCTGGACACCTAGACGACAAAAACACACACAGGCACAGACACACACAGCGAGGTTGAAGATTTCCACTGCTGGGAACTCTTTACACAGTCACCAAAGCACAACAGTGAGCGGCCTGAAACCTCAGAGATCAAATAAAACTGACTTATGTTGATGTACAGCAGTGGGTTGATACCCGGTGGATTTCTGGGAGACACTCAGACACAGTTACCATGACTGAATCTAATCCATACGTATCAGACTGGAAGAAAAGTGCTTTTCTTTAAATCACAGGGTGCTGAACAAAAACACAGGGTATACCTCTCAGACTCTTGTCTGAGGACCAGATAAAACCACGGCTCGTATTTCAGGTCATTTTAAAGCAGCACTCTTTATTTTATTTTATCAGGTTTCATCGTCTAAAATCACAATCTTGTGTGTGGCGGGAAGATGAACGTTGCCCAGTATGTCCAAATTAAATTCCGCTGTCGGTTATAGGCACTCTGCCTCCTTGCAGGGAAGCAATAATTTAAGTACAGAATGTAATGAAGGACAAAGAGGCGCTGGCAACTGCAAGATGACATTAGGAGTCAGAAAAAAATGATGTGTTTGTGTAAGTCTGAACCCCTAAAAATATACGACCAGGGATCTTTTATTAACACAGATAGGAGCAATGCGTTTGACTCAGCGCTCGCCGATACCTTTTCATCATAAAAGATCACTGGACGTATAGTTTTATGGGCCGAGTGTGTGGTCACATCTGCTATAAAACACTAAACACTAAAGTTTGAGCTGTTCTCTGGACCACTGGCTCCTAACCTGGGAGGCCTGACCCCCACTAAAGGTTTCCAAAGCTTCATGAGGCATCAAGAGAACTTCTAAATTTTAAGGAGGGTAACAAAACTTTAAAATATATATATATATATACCAAAGGGTGATATCACAATGTTTCATTCAATTCTGTGAATAAAACCAAATAAAAATGTTTTTAAAGTTTACATTATTATTTTAGATTCAAACTAAGATAAGTCTCACAGGATAAGGGCAGAGTTAAGACCTGAACTCAGACTATAAAGCCATTACTCTCTATTAAACAGCCTCAAGCCTGCATTAGAAAAGGTAAAACAACCAAATGGAACAATGGCCAAGTGTCATGAGTCAGTTTAAAAGGTTGGGAAGCCCTGCCTTGGACCACAGTAAGGAGTTTATCCAAAGCGACTCACAAAAAAGGGAAACAATCAAGGTACAGTGTGCTGAGGACGTGTTGCAATAAGTACTACTCCTTCTAGAAGATGGATAGATGTGTCATGTCCAGTTGTTGGTAGTGTTAGAGAGGAGGTCCTCTCTGAAGAGCTGGAGGTCTTCAGGAGGTTTGTGAAGGTAGAGAGGGACGCCCCTGATCTGGTAGGACGTTCCACCAACGGGGAACAACAGACGGGGTGGCAGAGCCAGGCGTCGCTCATCCTTTGATGCAGCATTGTACTGTAATAAAGTGGGTTACTAAACATGAGCATGACCTCTGAAATATGGATGGTTTGAACCGTAAAACATCAACCAGGTCCCACCGACTTTCACAGAAGCACTGACAGTCAGGATTAAAATAGCGACTTCTAGATACATAAACTTAAAGCTTCAGTAAATATAACTGTGGAGGTTTGGCACAGCGGCCATCTGGGTATTGCTTGAATGCAGAATGCAATTATTCCAGGCACAATCTAGGGCAATAAAAACTGATGAAAACCTCCGTAATCACATCCAGTTTATGACTGATGTATGCCATCTGGCTGACAGTACTTGAAGGAGAGATGGTCAAATCCCCCAACAGGCACCAGAGGAAATGTTCAGCAGGTCCACATCAGGATGTTTTACATGGATTTCTCTCTGCAGAGGAAAACTGTAACACACCAAGCTCCTTAAGGCTAAAACCAACAGACTACTGTGGCAGACCGGCCTTGGGACACAAACTCCCTTGATTTAATTGGATCCTGCCATCAGTGAATGATAATCCTTTTGACGACACACAATTCAGGGTCAAGCCGAGGTTTTCCGAACAAGGGTTATGGATAATCTCCAGTCATTTAAGTACCTCGGGTCCTCTGTGCATACCACTCAGCGTAGATAAATAGGTCGAGACAGACCTGCTGAAAGACATCTTGTAATCTGATCTCTGCAACCCGGTCTCGCAGCGGGCATGTTGCTGCTCCGTTTCCTCATCCCTATGGTTGACACACTGATCATCTGGGTCAGGTTTAATGTTGCTAAGAGTGAGCGCTCTCCTCTGGGCGTCCCGTACTCGTTAGCAAGGGAAGCGATAGGGAGCCTCGCAGGGAAAATGTAATAATGTAACAGCGACACAAGGAGAGATTTATTTTTAATACCAATAGACAGAGCTAAATCCCTCTCGAGCGGAACAAATCCTCTGGTGTCTTTATACAAGTGAATGGTCCCCTGGAAAAGAAAACACAGATGCTGGATGCAGTGGGGGGTGGACACATTTACATTTTCAGTCTTTAGCTGATGTTCAAGTGAATGAACAGGTGTCTACCCTCGAGGACACTTCAGCAAGAAACAAGTTACAAGCCATGAACCCGAGACTGCAGAGCAACGTCTACACTAGACCCCCCCACACCGGGATAACCAGGATTTTATCATATATATATGAACCTATTTTTACTTTGCAATGTTTGTAGAGATCAAGGAGCTCTTTATCAAGGGTAAACCTGGCAGAGACTGCAGCGTGAAGACGGAAATAAACAGTGTACAGAAATCTGCTGGATCTAAACACAATCAAAGTGTATATAGAACAGAGAGAAAAAGCAATTTATTATATAAGCAATCCAATGAACAGGAGGCCGATATCAAACCTGCAGGGACATGACCCAAATAATTTAAAAGGGTAACTGGTATTTTTTCAACCTGGACCTCTTTTCCCCATGTTTTTTCTGTCAAGGAAACTTATGGGGACAATGAGTTTTGGATTTGGTTGAGTATTAAAGGGAAGTACTGGAGCCTGGAGCCACAAAGTGAGCTACAACGCAATCCCGACGGACGATCGCGCACCAGCCGCCGCGACGCCGTGAAACCGGTGGGGTTCCTGTGTTTGCTTTGACCCTATATGCTGTGATCCTCTGCTCACAGAGAGGTTTCACAGCTTGGACAGGTATAGAAATGTTTGGTTTTTTTTTCCATTTGTCTGTGGAGCTTTTTCCAGAATGTTGGCACAACAATTGGAGCCTTTTAGTAGCAAAAACAAGCACTTTTAATGGATGTATTTTGATGGTGCGAAACTGCCCACAAGGATTACATTGTAGCCTGTTTCTTGGCTGCAGTCTGCAGCGCTCTCACTCAACACTGGACCAAATTCAGAACTTGTTGTCCCCATTAGTCACTTTGACACAAAAAAAAAAAATGCAAAAATTAGGTTCAAAAAGTTACCCTCAGCAAAACAATAGAACACAAACTACTTCCACAAAGAGAGAGAGAGAGAGCAGAGCACACGAAATAACTCTCCAATTCAGATGGCTGATCAAAGGATATTGATGAATTTCCAAGTTCTATTGGCGGGTAATAGGATGAAATCCAGCACAGATTCAGATGCAAATAGGATACCCTGAAGAGATGTGCAAAACCACTTCACATCCCACCACAGCTCAGTCATCATTCTTAAAATATGCAGACGACACAGCCACAACCTCCATAACCACAACCTCCAGCTCAACGCGTCCAAAACACAAGAACTCATCACAGATTTCCATCCACATCCCCCATCCTCAAAATCTCCTGTGCATGTCTCAGGAGAACCCGTAAACCTTAACGCATTCAAATTTCTTGGCACACACATCAGAACACGCTCAAATGGAACATCAATACAGACTGCATTACTAAAAAAAGACTCATTCATTTTCCATCCATTTTCTGTAACTGCGTATCCTCAGCAGGGTCGTGGGAGAATGGAGCCTATCCCAGATGAATTAGGGTGAAAGGCGGGGTACGCCCCGGACAGGTCACTGCAGGGCACAACCATTCCCACCCACGAGTCACCAATTATTATTAAGTCTTTAAACTGTGGGAGGAAGCCATAGTACCCGGAGAGAACCCACACAGACACGAGGAGAACATGCAGCCGAGGTTCGTACCTCTTGCCGTGAGGCGACAGTGCCAACCATCACCGTGCCACCTCAGCTCAAGAGTGTCAAAGTAAAATCCTCCTTCAGGTTCCCAAACCTATCATTGAGAGCTTCCTCTCAGGCCCCTTTCAACATGCTCACCGCCTACAAAGAGGCACTACAGGTCCCTGCCCACCCAATCATCCCATTTTAAGAACTGTTTGTTTTCCCGTCTTCAACAAGAACTCTGAACACTCCTCTGACCCTGACGGACGTACCTGTCGTATAAATACTGGATTGTGTCTTGTGTTGTGCTGGTCACTTTGTCTTTTGTGGTGTTGATGTCTGTCAAACACAATCGAATTGAGCGCATATGCCACGCTGTACCAACAGCAAATCCCACCGACCTCAGTCGCGTGGTCGTTAATAAATGATTGATTAGTATCACAACAATACTGCAGCTGCTGCAACATTAAAATTTCATATTAAACAGACGGTCTTGAGTTTGTTATCCAAACAAGTGATCCCTGAACTCTCATTAGCATTTTTTCCCCTCAAAGGTTTTGTTTGTAAGTTCTAGTTTAATATGTTTTTTTTTATTCATCATGACTTATTAATGTTTTATAAACAGAATATTGATGTATTTCTTTTGTTTGTTTGTTTGTTTATTAATTCTCTCCACGTCATGAGAGATCAGAGCACTGTATATATGATTTCCTGACTCCAAGAGCTCTTTGACATCAAGGGGTTTAAACCTTTGACCTGCTGAAAAACAGTAAATGTCTGAAGATGAGATACATTTTTCCACATGTTCTTAAAATTCTTAAAAGAGCATGAGCAATAAAAACAATATTCCTATTCAGATAAAACACCAGTTTTTTTTAAAAAAAGGAAAAAAACAGCTTGACTTTTGCCTTTGATCCGAGTGGAACTCACTCGGAATACCAAACCAAACCTTAGAGCGCTAAAAGACCCGTTTTTGATGTGTAGATTGTCTGCCTTTTAGTTGTGCGTTCGCTCTCCCGCATACACAAACACAAGCAAATGTTCTGACGAGACTGAAAAACAACAGCTCGTTGATTCGAATGCCTCAAAGACGCTGCGTTTACCTTTTTCTGAGAAGAGACTTCTTGTGGTTTGACTGAATTGTGACTTAGATGCAAAGGTAGACGTGATTAGTGATGCTGCTGGAGAGCCACAAAAGCTCTGAGGGAGGAGGTCGGGGTGGACGAAGACACATGACTTGTCCTGTTGATTTTAATTAAGACACAATGACAAACTGCACCCTTTGCTATCTCTGCAACAGCTTGAATAAATCACCCACTGCTCGATGTTCGTGTTTCAGTGCTTTATGACAAATGTTTTTTTGTGACTGAGGCAGACTCAAGTCATTTGGTCCAATTCAGTCCAACGACAAGTTTTCTTGGGTGAGTCAAGCCAAGATATATGCAGTCTTACCTGCAGAGTCCAGTCCTTACAATGAGAGAAGACAAGACCGGCACCGGCATGATGATCTGATCTGATTCATGGACCACCAGGTAGTGGCGCAAGGGGCTTGACTAACAGGGTCTTGATCCAATCATGATAATGTCACTCCCACAGTGCGCTCACATACCGTGTAACCTTACCCAGACAACTGTAACGTCACCGTTGACAACGTTAGACTTTTTTTTGTTTGTTTGCTCACGTCTCCTTGGATTATCTTTGATTTCGGCCACCGCCAGCTGTGCACCGTTCCAGAAACCTCTTCACTGGATCTCCATCTACACTGAAACCATTGCCTATGTGAACTTCCATCCATCCATTTCCCCAGCAATGCACTCAAGCTCCTCCTGTGGGATACAGAGGCATTCCCGGGCCGGATGAGCTATGTAGTCCCTCCATAAGTTTCTCGGTCTGCCCCGGGGTCTCCTACCAGTTGGCACACCTCCAAGGACGGCACCTTTGTGAACTTAATAAACTGTTTTAAACCTGTTTCAGCTCTGCGGTTCGTGTTTGCACCTTTGAGTCTTCTACCGTTCTCCTCAACAGTCTGAGGTCAAGCCCCGAGTCTTGCAAGTCCAAGTCGAGTCTCAAATTGTTTCAGGCAAGTCAAGTTTCAAGTCTTGAAGTGATTTGAGTCTACATCTTTGCTGCGAAGCTCTTTGTAACTGTTTTTGTGCTACGTGAATTTTTTACTCACTAAAGTGAGGTCAATAAAAATCCCCCCTCAGCATGTATTGGTACAAACAAGCTTGTTTCTATAGTTTTGTGATCATTTGATGCTGAAGGGAAAAAAATCTTTTTTGGTCTTTTTTTGTGTGTTGTTGTGGATTATGTTTTGATGTTAAGTTGTGCATGCTGCATCTCTCTCTCTCTCTCTCTCTCTCTCTCTCTCTCTCTCTTTCTCTGAGTTTGCTTTAGGAGATCTGCTTTCCTCCCTCAGTCTTAAGATATGCAGGTCATATAAACTGCAGACTCTAAATCAGCCATAGGTGTAAATGTGAAGAGACTGTGTTTGTTCTGTTTTAGGGTGCTTACAGACCGCATGCTGGGTTTGGACCAAAGCCCAGGAAAGCCTGAATAAGTACAGATTGTTAATAAAAATGACTGGGTGGACGGTCATGTCCTTGTAGGCAGTTAAGTCTCCTTATCCGGCACCTAAATTTCAATTGTGGTGGATAGAGTGATTAGTAACGGCCGTTTTTCTGTCCTTTTAATGAAAAAATCTCATTTAGTGCAGCTCCCGCTGTTGATTTCTACAACCATCTCTGTGCTTTAAGTTTCGTCCCTGCAGAGAGAGCCATTCCTCGCTCCCCTTTCAGTCAAATTATATCGCAGCCCCACTAATGATGGGCATTATCCCAAATTTAGATAATTAAAATTCAATTATATTCCAGTTTTCAAAAGACAAAAACAGGCCATACTTGTTGGGAGAACACAACATCAGTCAGAATACTGCACAGCACAATGCTCAGCTGGCAGACTCTGAAGCTAGCTGTAATATTGTCGTTTATGCATTTTTTATTATGTATACATTTTGTTGTTCTGCTGTTTTCCCTTCATTTCTCTCCATTTTCATTTCGCCTCTAATATCGCTTGTCACGTTGATTTTGTTGTTGGAATAAATGTTTATTTACAAGGCGCTCGGGGGGGATTTTAAACCTAACTGCACAATTTTCCATGATCCTCTATCTTCGTCTTAACAGTTCACTTGTGTGTTTACGCACAAACTCTGAAGCGAATGAAGCTACCCGCTAATGGCGTCCCCAGTTTTAACTGACTGGCTGGTTCCAGTCAGTGTCACAATCTCATAATGATCTTTAAATGTCATGATTTGTAGCGAGGCGAAAGGACACGCACAAACACGGCACCGGGAGCTTGTCCCAGAGCACGACATTAAAACGAGCAGCGGCAGTGCTAATGCTTATGTTTTTTTTTTTTGCTATTAGCACGTTGAGTAATCTGTTCGGCGAGAGGCTGTTTTTTTTTTTTTTTTTTTTTTTGGGAGGAATGAGCAGATGGTTGAGCAGGATGAAGAGACGAGATTCAAAGCAAAGAAGTGTCTGTAGTTTTAAGAGAGTGTACACACACAGAAAAAACAAGGTCTGGTGGGAAAAGATAAGGCCTAATTAATTTCATTATCAAAATTACGTACTACAGAACAAGAACATCATTTGTTTAATTTAGCATAAAACGGTTGCAGTTCTTCAAGGATCCTTTCAGTGGTGTCTTTGGCCTCCTTCTCGAGGGCTTTTGGCGATCTATCACAGGGCCCGCGAGTAAACACAGCCTCCACTAGAAAACACGGCGGGGAGATGATTGACTGGGCTTAATACGGCTACTGTCGAACATCATAACCGTGAATCACTCCGTTTCCTCTTTCACAAATTCCACAGCATCAATGTGATTATACAAACACACATTCGGTAGCAGTCAGCACACAGACTGTCAAAATCAATAAGCAGACATTGTTGTTTTTTTTTTCTCCCCCTCACACCACAACAGCTTTTTCGATAAGATGATAGCAGCCCAAGCCTGAGGCACTGACATATTTGTCTCTGTTGTCTCTCTCCTTTTCTATTGGGCTGTGACAGTCAGTTTATGTGTGTGTGTGTGTGTGTGTGTGTGTACGTGACATGCACTCTGTGAGGTTCACTGCCTCAGGGCTGCAGGAGGAAGACAGCTAAGATCCTTCTATGAATGAGACGGGGCGCATCTGCATATGCAGAGGGGTGCAGGCGGCCATGTTTGTTTGTTCTGCCGGGATCCCGTGGGAGCGCCGATCAAGAATACCTGCCAGTTGGATCGTGCCCAATGAAGACGCGCAGAGCAGAATATTAAAAAAAAAAAAAAAAAAAACAGCCACGTCGAGTGCAGCCGAGGAAACGCTGCCTCCGAGCAACAGATGGTTGGAAACCAGAGCTGCAGCGTCTTTATGCTTTGGTCAAGAAATGAGCGGATAAAAGGCACCTGACATTGTGGACTATAAAATCTACAGGGGTTACGAACGTAACCTTGAAGTGAGAGGTAACAAATGAAAGGAATAAACCTGAAAACACGACTGAGATGCTTCCATGAGGGGCAGGAGGGATCGCTTAAGGGTGTGAGGGAAAGATCTTTTGAAAGATCTGAGTCCCTCCAGGGTTCAACAGATTTGGAGAACGAGCACTAGTACGAGTCTAATTAAACTCAATTAATTCTCTTGATTAACGGATTACTTGTAAGGAAGAATTGGAAAGTGACTGTAAGACTTTCTCACAGCTCACGGAGACGATGTTTTGTCTGTCCTCGCTTAAGATCAGACGTGACAGAATATTCGTACAAGAATATTTGGCATTTTTTCTTGAATTCACGGTAGCTGATTTTCTGTTGATCAACTAAATGAACCGTCTCTGTGCTACACAGCGATTATAAGAAGTTAATTCAAGTTAAATGAGTTAATTAAAGTAAATCTTTCTTTCATTATTTTCTTCTTTTGTCATATTAGGAATCTGGATGTGTTGATCAGGATGACGTGTCAGTTTGAGGGAGTGAAACAAGGGAGAAAAAACTCCTCTGTATGTATTGTAACTCCATTCAGTTAACTAATGTTAACCTTTAACCAGTGCAGTTAGTCTGTGTCAGTCCATTTTCATAAGGACCAGATGATTTGACCCCTTTGGAGTTCTGCTAATCGTAGCACTGATGGTGCAAACCAGGTACCGTGAGCACGAGATGAGATTCATGCCATTGTGGCTTTAATTTACAGGACGATAAACACAGCTGCATCAGCACTGCAAACACTGATGTTTCTAATGTGTGCCCCATTAAAGCCAATGAGGCCTCCAAATTAAGACATAAAACAGGTTGTTTGTTGAAGCTCTCCAGAGCGAGCGACCCATTAAAGCACGATCTGGCGCCTAACTCTGTGGTCAAGGTTTAGTTAGTTGTTGCCACAAAGGTTGAGGGGAAGATCGTGCTCAGTTCATGTTAAGGTTTGGGTTAAATTGCCTATCAACAAGGTGATAACGCGGCCTCTAACCTGCTTTGTTATGGAGGCTAAATCCAGAAAGAGCAGTCTAGTTGAGAAGAAACCGGGTTATTACAGGAAATCAAGTCCCTCCATACGACCATCGTAAATAATAACCCACGTGGTTGAACTAAGTGTTAAACACGGGAAGCGACCAGCCGTCCACTTGGAGACATTCTCATGCCGTCTTGTGCAATATATTTGTTGCACACTGTCTCTGTTTTAAACAAACCAACAGATGAAATGAAATAAATAAGCCACTTTGCTGGCGTCCTTCTTGGGAGGAGTGGCAGCCTTGACCTGGTTACCAATAAGACGTATCGTTCAGATCTTTGTATGTTGCAAATGTCCACCAATATAATTGTTGTTAGTGTCAACTCATGACAGCTGTTCATCTTAATTACCGGCAGTTTGTTTGTTGCATGTTGTCGTTATATTTTCAAAACTGTTTTATTTATTTATTTATTTATTTATTTTTAGGACAACGCTCACGCATGTTGCGTACTGATGATTCGGCCTCCGGCTCCGTTAATTGTCTCGCGTCGCTTTGAAAACGTAGCTTATCAAAGCGCTGATTGCCAGACCTCTTTCATAGCTGACAAATGTGACTAATTGGCAATCAACCTAATAGGACCCATCTTGGTGTCAGTGTTTGTCATTGCGAGTTGAAGAGTCAAAGTCATCGAGGAGTTCAATATTATTCCATGTCCTGTATGTATGTGTGTGTGTGTGTGTGTGTGTGTGTGTGTGTGTGTGTGTGTGATAGTTGCGGGCAAACTTTTATGTGTTAATGGCTAAAAAGAAAAGAGCAATGTTCAACACCCCGAGAGCTTCTTTCTGTTGCAGTGCAGTGAAAGTCTACATGCTGGCTTACAGCCTGTTACCGGACCCCTGCCAGTGACAGTGGCCTGGAGGAAAATCCACCTACAGACTTTGAACACCATCTTCTGAACTGTTACAACAGTCAGGGTAGCAACAAAAGGACATGGTAATGGACGCTGAGGCACAGCTGGGGTTGTGTACAGGCTGAGTCAGAATGAGGGAAGCTTTTTCAGCACCACGGACAGCTGCAGCCTCTCCGTCTTTGGAGAGACTGCTGTCTGACAGCGCTCACCGCGTCTATCATCCTATGCATTTCGCCTGCGGGCTGAAGGAAAGCGAGCCCGCGATGACACGTGCAACTGTGGTCCAAAGAAAAGTGGACACGTTCGCTTTGTTGCGTGTGTGTGTTCACACTCCTCAGTTACAAGCAAATCAGACGCTGTAAACAAAGTGAGTTGAAGGAAGGTCTGGTTAGATTTCGTTATGTCCCGGGAATCTTCACTGAAATGTAAAATTCCCAGGATTTTTAACATTCACATACCATAGGTGCTTTCACCAGACCTCTGCAAACTGCTGCAACTACTGTGTGATGTAACTAGACTAGAGGAAGTTAGTTTGAAGTTGTGGCTTTTATTTTGGTAACTTTCTGTTGGACTCACTAGTAGCAGCAGGAGCCCTTTGATTTATTGCTGAAGACACGTGTGGAGAGGTTGACAATCCTCATTCATCCATGTTATGTTCTATTACCAGTGAGTATGTTTTGTTTAGGAGCCTGAGGAATGAATACTGCAACACTAATGTCATATTTGTTTATTTCACGACATGGACATAAAGGAAGATAGGGAGGCAAAACACGTGGGCTGTTCATTAGAGGAGACTTTTGGATGAAGTACACATTGTATAGTCTTAAAATCACATTATTATTCTATTATTCCATTCTTATTCTATGAAGTATGATGCTGAATTTCAGTCTACGGCTCAGGTGATTGGTTAAATATGTTTTTATTTATTATTTTGGGGGATTTTTTTTGGCCCAATTAGAGACACGAAAGCACAGAGAGTGAGAGAGAGAGAGGACAACACGGAGTCCAACCTGTGTCCCTGCAGCAAGGACTCAGCCTTTCTACCGGTGCATGGTCTACCAGTCGAGATACCAGGATGCCCTGGCTGAATATTGTTTAAGACTAAGTTTGAAAAAGTGAAATCTGCCGATGAAATCTATGCAGGAGGTCCAAAAGTCAAAATCATACATACATGAAGTGAAGGATTCATCTCTAAATCAGAGCACAGGCATTAATCAAATGTGACAACTAAACATCCCAAAACAGTCCTCGTCAAACTTCGGCTGCTGCACTCCATGAAGTATAACCTCAGGTCAGCACTAAGACAGTCACACATTCCCCTACATCCACCTGCACAGATTTACACTAGTAAAGCTGAGAGAGTGTGCAGAAAAACAGAAACTGGCAGCTGCCAATGTGTTTTTTTTTTCACCTTAAAGATTCATACTTTTAAGTGCTACTAAAATATTACCACAAATCTGGATAAAAACCCAATTTGATCATTTATTATCCGCAGTTTTATGTTTAAAATCTAATTTGTGAATCTCAGGGACACGGTGATGTATTCAGGGGAAGTAATAATGCATGAGGGAAGGCAAGGCAGACTTTAAGATGAATTTCCAGACAGCTCAAGTTTGACCAAAAAGTACAGAACCTTAAAAACCCATTACCTAATTGTTAAAAAGTCAAACCACACACAACTACACAAAGTCTGGCAGGTCAGGGTTGAAGTAGCTCTTCAAAATCTGTCTGTCTTGACGTCTTAAAAGATCCTTTTTTAAATTAACCTCAGTAGAAGTGAAGGGAGAAACTTTGTTCTAGTTCAGCTGGAGACGATATGAAGTTCGATACCTCTCATAGTTTCTGTGTTTTCACTATGAAATTCTCTCTTTGTTCTTTACGTGTTGAGTCACAGCACAGGAAGAGTAACACAAGCATGAATTTAGCGCTAATAACTGTAACTATAAACAGCGAGGACACAGCAGCCGCTGTAAATGTCAAAGTAAAGGTGGGCGTGGAAGTGACACCTGATGTAGCTGATGAATCATGATGAAGTGCTTCAGAAAGTGGCAATTTGTTTACAACCTGTCTTTGAGTCTGAGTGATTGTGTGATTCATTCTCTGCTGGCGCAGAAAGAGAAAACAAAGTAAGACGTTCAAGACGCTCGGCTGCATCTAAAATAGCTGTTAAATGGCAGAAAATTACGGAAGCGTACTGCCGCCGTGCCAAAAAACACTTCACGGAAGCGAACCCGAGGAGCCTTCGGTGTCCTTCCAGCTGATCAATGAGAAACGACGCTACCTCCAGCGGGTCGGGCTGATTCTTCGTCCTGTACAGCCTCGTTTCATTTTAAAATCCTCGTCAATGTGCGCACACTTATCACAACCCCAGCGTGAGATACAGCTTAATAAAGTTCATGTAAATGAGACATATTCATCAGTTTATCCGAAACTTGTCACATTTTAACGTGATACTGATAAAGCTTTAATTTTCTGGCGTGGCAGCCATATTTTAAACCAAGTGTGTGACCTTCATCACTCCAAACCTCAAACCACCTCGGCTGAGGTCAATAACAACGACCACCTGCTGAGCGGGTGAGTAGCTGCGTGATGGGAAGTCCACTCTGGTGAAATATCTTCTTTTCACTCCTCATTACTGACACAGTTACATGTTGTTCTCTTTGCCCTTATTACAAATGATGCTCGCTTACATAAAGTTATTGACCGGCCAAAACAAAAGATAATGGAGTCAAATCGACTGAAACCTCTCTCTGTCAGTTACTCAATGGCGTCCGCTCTTACTCTGCAGCCCGCCGGGCTTGTGTCTGTCTTTTTTTTTCAAAATAAAACACATTTAATAAAAGACATCCTGGACTTCGACCTCTCTGATAAGTGCAGCCGCAGAGTCTGGGTCAGCCGCTCAAACAGACACTATTGAACCGGACATTAATCTTCATTTTATCACACGGTGCTCTCTATGAATCACATTTACCTTGTACGACAACAAACTTTGACCCTCTAAATAATTTATGTACCAATCGTCTTCTCGCTGATAACCACACTTGGGAGGTGGAAGACAGGAGGAGGAAGGATTTACTGGTGCTGGAGCAAACAAAGGAAACAAATTCAACACGAGACCTCTAAATCAGCCTCCTCTAATAAATCTTCTCTCATCCTTCCTCCTCTCTCTCCTTCATCTCGCGTTGTCGAGAGAGTCAGTCGAGCGTAACTGACGCCAGACTGGAGACGAAACTTTTCTGGCAGACGTTAAACCGAATTCCGACGGCGTACTTGGAATCCGCCTCATCCTGCAGCGTGGTCTTCACAGCTAACCGCAAACATCTTGTCTCTCATCTGTCTCATGATTAAATTGCCTTAAAGTATCAATCCCATTTAATTACTGTCATTATCATCAATGAGAAATTACCAAGCGCCCAAAACGGCAGGGTTAATTAGGCTTTCAGGGACGCACAGATTATTTATTTATCTGTGGTCGCCTGCAAAGGGAAGATATGAATTGGGAGTTAACTTCACGTCGAGTCTGCTCTGCTTACTTAACCGGCTCCTTGTTTATTCGTCTCTGACTCACTTTACCTCCCCGCTGTCACTCTGCTTCCCATCACTGCTGCTTCTTTTCATCCGTCTCACCTCCTGACTCTTCTTTTGTTCTTTAAAAATCTCGTCACGTTATCTGCGTGTATCACTCAATCTTACAGCAGAAAGTTTACCGCCGAGGTCCTTCTTAAGCAAACAAACAAACCAAAAAAAAATGACTTAACTCCGTTGTTTATTCGCTCACTCATCCTAACAGATGTTTGCACTTCACTGCTTGACTCGGCAACGTAAGAAAAGAATGACTTTAACCTTTTTCTCTGTTCATCAAGTGACAACTCAAAAACAAAAAAGGGATTCTTTGACAAATGATTTCACACGTCAAAAGATAACCGGAGCTCTCCCTGTCCTCTGTTCTTCGAAGCGCAGCTCCAGATTTAACTGATTAGTTTCTTCTTTGTTTCGTCTGTTGCAGAGATTTGTTTGAAATGAAAGCGTGCCGACTCTTCGATCTCGATGATGGCACATGATTGAGAAGCTCGAAGTCAGCGGGTTTTTAGTTCTGAGAAGTGATTTCACAGTTATGAACACCTACAATCCAAATCCACAACCACAAAGGTTTCACTGGAGGCAGAAACGAGAGAAGCTTACTTCTTGGGCGGCACCTGTCCCACGTTGACCCGGACGCAGATGACCTTACGAGTCTGCATTCCCAACGAGCAGGAACCCTGACCGTCACGGACGCCCATGGAGGCGTTGAGGGACGAGGCTGAGGGGTCTTCGGTACAAGGCCCCCAGGGTCCAGTCTGCCAGTGGTAAACCGTGCAGGCGTGTTCGTTGCAGTTTCGTACCTCCTGAAGGGAACTGCTGTTTGGGCACAGGGCGCCACCTGAGAACACCGAAACACAGCGAAGATCAACATTTAAAAGTGAAGACTCAAGCAAAATGTGTACTGGAAGACTTAATGGCACAGAGAATCGTCAACCGACTGCGGTTCACCTCAGCTCTACGTTTGTTTAGCTCAATGGGAAAATGGAGCGTGAGATGGACTGGCAGGTTAGTGCGGCGTCAGCAGTACTGCGAACGCTGTACCGGACTGTTGCCAGAAGGAAAACCTCTCGACGTTCCAGTCCATCTACGCTCCAACCCTCACCTACGGTCATTAGCTTCCTCCATTGGGTGTCTGGGCTCAGCCTTAGAGAAAAGGTTCCTGTGACAGACCCAGAACAAGCTGGAGGGACAACATAGCCCATCTAGCCTGTGAACACCTCGGGGTCCCCCAGGAGGAGCTGCGATGAGTTGCTGGGGAGAAGGGCGTCTGGAGTACGCTGCTAAACCTGCTGCCGCTGCGACCTGACCCCAGATAAGCGGAAGGAAATCGAAGGATGGATGGGTAGCTTACTATTCTGGTTTGACAGCTGCAGCTTTACTGTTCTGGTCCCTGTTTTCAGCAACAAAAAACTGCAACAAACCAATCTTACTCTAAATGTCCAGGAGCAAGGCAGCAGTCAGACAGAGTTAACAACTAACTTGTGAACATAATGGAGCGTTTAGCAGCTTCAGTCAGATATTACCCTCGGGAGTCCAAAACGGAGAGCGAGTATCGGACTTAACATTCATCGAGTGGTCAGAAACACACAAAATAAATGCTAATGCTGTTCTGTGTCTGCGGGATGTGTAACTTTATGAGGGGATAATGCTGAAATTTCGTGCTTCCTGCTTGTTCCATTAGATTAGTTCCATTAAATTCAGCCGTGCTGTCATTGCACAGAGGACAACCAAATGCAGTTTAGCATCTAAGCAGAAGTGCAAATGGCAGCAAAGTACAAAATATTTATAAATGGAAGGGATACATATGAATAATACAGGTCTATGAAGCCGGTATAAGTAGAATTAATACAGAAATGTCTATATAATATGCCAAAATGGGGCATACTGGTAATCAGACATATCATGACTCAAGACCAGGGGTGTGCCGACACTTATCTTCTATTCAGACTTGGAGCTTAAGCACATTTTCTCCACTTGATGCACGCTCCAGGAAGGAGCTTTATTAAATCCAGCACAGCTGTCTGACAGTTGTTGTTAACCTATTTTTCTCCCCCTGAAACTGAAGTTCCCGAGTGAAACCTACACCCACACACACAGAAAGAAACATTCATAATGAGAGTTTCCTGGAGTTCTATTGTTTGAGAAATCCTCGTATTTAAACAGACGGCGCGGTGCAGTGTGACAGCGCAGGACCAAATGATAGAAGCTAGGTTTTATTCAAGGGAGTTGAAGCTTGGCGTATGCGAGCTGGTCGCTCATATTCAATGTCAGTTTCTGTGTTTAATATAAAATAAATGTTGCCAGCTTTTAACATTCTGTGACAGCCGATTAATAAAAAAAGGATTTAACCTTCAAGAAAATCATATTCTAATGCACAGAGATGGAAATGTTAAATAAAAAAAAAAACTTTGAAAGGAGACTGTAAATGAGCCACTTTCAAGTTTCAAGGTTCAAAACTTTTGGGACGTGATAATTTGAGGCCGCACAGTTGATTTATGTGAGACCGCCGAGCCTAAATTTGATAAAGACTCAAGACAACCAATCGTTTACAGTCTTATCGTACTGTCTGTTTTATCAGTGTCACTGTTTTTGTTTGTGTTTGTCGTATTGTGATTTCACCCACTGTATCATCAGTCCTTTTGTTGATTGTTACATCTTTGGGGGTATGTGCTCGTTTTGAAGGAATAGTCGCCTCCAAATCCAAAAAACCTCAACACAAGATCCTGGAAACGCCGAAGACGTGAGACGATGGGTGCGGTCAAACAGTCAGTTTTGCTTAGTAAGGATCCTGACTGAGTGAAATGGCCCGGAAGTAACTGGAAGTAACTAACTCTAACTGTTGGGAAGGAGCCTCAGTGCTTCCTTTATTATCTCCTTTAGCAGAGGATACACCGGACCATCCTTTAGGAAAGACAAGGAGGTAATGCCGTCCCACACTTTCACTTCTGTGATGATATTCATTCATTAGTTGAATTCTGACGTAGGTAATGAAGACGTATGTTTGACCGGGTTGTCCACGCTTGTATTTCCTCCATTAAAAACACAGTAAGAGCAGACGGGGAGTATCTAGTAAGTATCTAGGATGAACGTTTTGAGGTCCATCTTCTGAACTTCACATCACGTCATCAACATTCGCCGTCGCACGATGACGTAGTCTAAGTCGGATTCTCTGAACACCGCGGCTGTATTCTCCTAACTCCTTACGACCTCTCCTTCATATCTTTCCTTGACCTTGTGACGTTTTCCATCAAGGGTTAAGGAAAAGTGGTTAGGAAAGGACTTAGGGGCTATTTTTTTTCCTATAGTCTTTCTAGAAATCATCTGAAGCTCCTGAGAAGTCCGACTACATCCATCCATCCATCCATCCATCCATAACTGCTGATCCCAGCTGGCACTGGGTGAGAGGCCGTGTGCGCCCTGTACGAGTCGCCAATTCATCACGGGGCCGAGACAAACAACCGATCACGTTAGGTCTGATGACAGATTCCCTGCAAATATCCTGACCTGTTTATCTCGAGAACTGTGGATGCAGCTGTGCCTGTAAATGCACACGTCTAATGTATTTTTCCACAAATACAAACCACCTGCAGGAAATCGTTAACAAACGGTTATGCAATTATTGCTGTTAGGCTGTCTGGCCTCCACGCATTTTATTTAACACTGTGCGACACCGAGTCGGACTTCAAGGGGAAACCTGAACAGTAATTAACCGTCACAAAGCCCGGGGGAGGAAAGTGTCATAACACAGGTACAAAAACACTACAGGTGTGTTCACATACTGTATGACTGAGCTCCTTTCACGCAGGTATTTTGGTTTTCTGGGGAGTATTTATGCTTAAAAGTCACAGATCAGGCTTCCAGTGCAGTACTTTGCTCTGTACAACCACCATCTATTGTTTTTTTTCCTGTTCCTGTCATTTGTCTTGTGAGGCGGCAGTCAGTCAGTCAGTCAGTGATGCAGTTGTTGGGTCGATGGACTGAGAGAACCCTCTCCGGTTTAGAGTAACTGCAGACATTTGGGGCTTTCAGTAAAGATTGAGAGGCATTGCGGGACTGTGAGTCCTCCACACCTGTATTTCTCTGCCTGGAGTTGGCGGAGTGCCAGCTCCGTAATGAGTGCCGGTGTACACACAGTCGGGCCCTGAATCACAGTCTGCCAACTCAGACAAATCTCAACCTAATGGTTACTGAGAATGACTGCCTTTCTGCTGACTGCGCCGTGCCAGCTTAAGCTGACTAACAACACCGCGATGCTATAGTCCCAACACTAGCATGACACGGCGCCTCAAATGAGCATGAGCTGTCGCCGAACAATGACCTAGAAAAGCTGGATGTTGGACGACGACGACGATGACGACGACGACGGGGGAGCGGGGGCTGGAAATGTGGCTTAAAGGGAACATGATGAGGGTGACAAACAAAAGCCAGGATATGTGAGTTATTTAATTCATGTTTGCAGAGTGGATTACAGTTCACAAAGAGCCGGGACAAGTGCCACTTAGCATGCATCTTGAACGTCACACAAGAGGCACTTTAGGTGATTATCAGTCCCACAATAATCAAAATAAGTAGTGATGCTGAAGAGGTCGTTAGGCTTATTAACGTATTAATTTGCACGTATTTCTATTCCAACATATCGCTGGTTGCTTGTTAATATTAACCCTGCATCTTAAAGCTTTAACAAAACAGAGTTTATCTTCATTAACATGCAACACAGCAGCTGAAAAATCTGCCAAGGAACTCCGAATCTAATCAGATAATCTACTCTGCAGGGGGAAACCTGTGGTGGAGGCACAAAAGCTTCTTTCAGGTATTGTTCTTGAGTATGCGTCTGAACAGACAGGCAGAGTATAGTTTGATATGATTTCCACACATCCGCACACACACACACACATACACACAGGGCTACTACGAGCACAGCTACTGGATTGTTCTAGTCTGAAAAGTCAAAGATTTACCGAGAAGTTCTGGAAATTTTGGCACCCGCGAGAGACCTTGAATACATAAATAAAATATGTTAATGTGACAGGTGAGACACGCAGCACATGAATGAATACTACAGTAGAAGAAAAAGCCAGCTATTTCACACACACACACACTAAAGAGTAAACTCTAAATGAATTATAAGTTAGCCCTAAGTTAGTTAGAGCTCAAAACAAGCAAACTATTTTAATTTGGCTACATGTAGACAAACCACTAGAGGTTTAAACATCTACGAGCTAATTACGAATGTTACCCTCCATCACTGTGATCCACGCCACAACCATCGCAGTGACTGTGCAGAAAACACACACACACACACACACGCACAGATAAGACAGAAATGTTTGGAGACACGTCTAAAAGAAAGAGAGACAGATGCACGTACAGATTTAACGCACAGAGAACAAGCGTGTGCAGAGAAATGATGGCAGGAACAGATAAAAAGTGAGTGTCAGGCGCGGAGACAGACCAACAGAAATAATCACCAGGACAGATAAGCAGACTGTTTGAGATAAGGACAAATGCACATGCAGACAAGTGTGAAATCCAGACATTCACTGAGTGACAGCAAAGGACGACTTGAAAGGCCATGACTAAGCCAATATCCAGGCCTCATCTGCATATATTTCCATACACGATGGATGATGGTGCAGGTGGAGGCTCACCTTCCCCGGCGTTGTAGGCTAAGATGGAGCGGGTCCTCATCTGCTTCCCCTCGATGGTCTTGCTGGAGCAGGTCTGAGAGCAGGTAGACCAGGAAGTCCAGTCGCTGAGCACGCAGTCCCTCGAGCAAGGCACCTCACAGGGTACAGGCTCCAGAGGCGGGGAGGACGAGCAGAGATTTCTGTCCACCGCCTCTCCTGAAGAAAAGGGTGAAATCAGAGTTGGTGATGAGTAGTAATAAGGTTTACCTAACTATGCTAACAGCAATAAGACAGTACACTATGAAGCTAATGAATTGTTACAGTCATGTTTGATGGTTTCACGTTAAAAGTTTCACGAAAGCGACATCAGAAACGACCAAAAAATGATCCGCAAAATTAAGGACGGACGCCTCCATGATGAGTGTTTCCAGGTACTGATTCTGGGACTTGTTTTTGGTTTTCTGGCCCTAAAAAAAGTCAAAATAGGTGGTTTTCAAGCAGAAACCTCTGTGGCTGTGAAGTGAAGCCACTGCACAAGTGCCAAAAACACTGCAGTTCCTCAAACGTCCACTTGATGCTGGCTGCAGAAGTGAGTCAGTCTCCATAAGTCCCCATGTTCAAATGTCCAACTTCACAGCAGAAATAAACATGTTTACAGCCTGGTACAAAAAACAGTTTTGGTCTCTATAGCTAATTTCCCCGTTCATGTTATATTAAGGCTTAAAGTTAAGCAGGATTAAGAGCGCGGACACTTTTTCGTATGGGCTGTGTTCTGTCTTGAAGAATCTTTTTGGTTGCTGTTGCCGTCTCTTCTATCTAAAGGTTTCCAAACATCTCTTGAGGGACTGCAGTTGAAATCTGTCCACCTGGCAGCACACGTTGAAATAAAAATTGTAAATGTGTTTCCAGGTGATGTCTCCAATCTTTGGAGTTTATTTCAAAGTAACGCATTAAAAAAAAACATAAAGGTTTTTATGTTTAAAGTCAAAACAGGTGGTTTCTGCATTTGATTCGTGGTTATTGCTTTCAAAATTTTACATATGCCTTTATGGATAAACGCCGTTACTTACAATCTACCATCTGTGCTTCCAGCTGATAACTCGCCCGGTTTGATCGTAGTACATAAAAAGAAGAAATATTTAAAGCACGAGGGGAGAAGTGGAGTTTTAGCATCGCTTTCAGGCAATTACTGATGGTCGTATCGGGGAATTCTCTTGTGAGTGCACGGATATTAGTTCATTATATTACCCTATGATGTAAAACATTAACCTCATACTACCTTTTTTCATTAAACCCTAATATTAGTAAGCTATCCTCATTAGTGTGACCTCTGTAATTACAACAGCACTTCCCTTTTATCACTCAGCTTGTGTCACCGAGCTGCAGCGTAAACTGTTATTATTTTAAAGCAAAGAGCCTCTTTTCATTGGCTTATTTATATTTGTGAAATTATCTGTTGACTGAGGGATGAATCCAGAACCAGAACTCTCAGAAAGCTGCTGAACATGTAAAAATGAACCCCGTGAAGCGCTGAGACTCGCCAATTGAAGGCTTAAAGATTCATGGCAGGAATTAGATTATAACCCTCAAACTGCACTTGAGTACATAGGCTGCTGGAGCAGATGAGAGTGTGAGCAGCTGCGTGTCTTAATCGATGCCGCAATGTCAAGCGCGCGGCCCGTTTCAAAACTGTAGAGGCGTGCTTGTTTTTCCTGAGACGTCTGTTATCCCTGAGACAACTCGAGGAGGAACATTTCTCCAAACGAGCACACGAGTATCAGCCTGGCACAGAAACTAGAAAAACTGTGCCGACGTGAAGCGAAGATTTGAAACAGTGGAAGCAAATAAATAGGAGAAACACAGAGAGAGAGAGAGTTTTCAAGCGGCAACCTCTGTGGAGTCAATGCTGAAGTGCCAAAAACTGCAGTTCCTCAAACGTCCACTTGAGGCTGGCTGTAGAAGTGAGTCAGTCCCCATAAGTCCCCATGTTCAAATGTCCAACTTCACAGCAGAAATAAACATGTTTACAGCCTGGTACAAAAAACAGTTTTGGTCTCTATAACTAATTTCCCTGTTCAAGACAACTGTACTGAACTAACAACAGGCTAAATCAAGATAACACCAAGTTTAAACACGCTAACAATGAGCTAAAACAATTTAACACCAAGCTAAATCAAGCTAACAATGAGCTAAAGCAAAATAACCAGCTAGAACAAGTTAACAACAAGCTAAAACAAGCTAACATTGAGCTAAAACAAGCTAACAACCAAGCAGCAACCTCTGGGGCTGGTAAATGAAACCTATTTGTAATTCCCAAACCTGCAGTTCCTCTAACGTCCACTTGAGGCTGGCTCCAGAAGTGAGTCAGTCTCCATAAGTCCCCATGTTAAAATGTCCAACTTCTGACAGCTAATCAGCTACAGCTAATTTCCCCGTTCATGACAACTGTACTGAGGGTGAATTTATATACAACTGAGCTGCTCATCGGAAGAAGCCGGACTACCAGCACGGTGACGTCCACGCTCTTCACCTGAGGGTGACGTCCATTCTTCATACTGTGACTGAGACTATTTTGTGATTCATCTTTTGACTTTCTGCTCGTCTGACATCGTTTCATATGGTTTGCAAACACGAGGATGGACTGGAAGCGGAGCTTGCAGTCATCTCATTTAAAGATTAATGTGCAACATTAATGTAATTTAATAAATGATGAAGTCGGACGGTTATTGCTCGCAGTCTCTCGGAATCTCCAGACTCTTAAATTACTTTGTGCAGCTTTAAATCCAAATGTAATCTTATTTGAAAATAATATTTAATCACAGACTGTAAAGCATCAAAAAATCTCTAAACACTACAAACTAGCGGCACGTCTGATGTTTCTGGGTCAGTCCAATATTTCTAGTTTGCTTTACTTCACCGCAGGAATAATTCAAAATGTTTCACTTGTGTTTTCCGCGTTGATATGACAGCTGATTACGACCCTTTTTTTATGCGTTATCGGTAGAATATTCATACTGATGCACTCTACGCTCTCCACAGAAAAGTGGCACTGAGCATGGAAAGAGAAAACTCACAAGGGAGTCCCACATTTTACACCGTCGTCCATGTTTTAGTAATGAGCTCCTTGCATCAGCCATAAGTGGATTATATTAACCCACATACTGTGTGTGTCTGTGCTGCTTCATGCGCTGCCCATGAATGAAGCACGATGAGGCTACAGCATATAGTTTTTCTTCCACACACGCCCCAGCAACATGTAAACCTTTCAACGGCTGCAGAGGAGCAGAGGAGAATCGCTCGAGCTTCAAAAGTCAGACTTTGCATTAAGATGTCACTTTGAAAGATATGCAGCGAACCAATCATGGCTGAACTGAGGAGGCATGAAAATACGAAGTGACAAGAGACTCCAGCTGTTTTTTTTTTTTTCAGGTTCACACAGAGAAATCATGAATGAACAGAACACCCACCACGAGAAAGGAAAACCTGCAGAGGAGACACAGCTCTCTGCCTAAGTGGGCAGGCAGTCAGCGTGGGGAATATCAATAGCCAGTTTCAATAACATTTGTATCGACCTTCGCCTGTTGTCTGGGCCTCGGCTGTGTGGCCTTTTTCTTTTATGACCGGGACACACTCGGAGAAAATATACAGCTGACATTGCAGTGAAAAATCTCTGAGGCGAAAAGTGGAGCGAAAATCCAAACAGAACAAATCAATTTTCATCAGATGAGGGAGTGAAGGTGTGTGTGTGTGCGTGTGTGTGTGTGTGTGTGTGTGTGTGTGTGTGTGTGTGTGTGTGAAGTGTGTGTGTGTGTGGGGATCAATCAACCGAAGTCAGGGGAGAAAGAACAGCACAGGACTCTGTTAACTCCAGCAGTACAGGCAGAGAGTCTCCACTGGACCAAACTTCACTGAATACCTGCATTTGTGTGGGGAGACGTTAGAAGGACAAATCAAGCTCTCTGGTGGGGAGAACATGAACAAAGTCACCGCACGGGATCATAAAACGAAGATTTACTGAGTACATTTGGAGCCGAATGAGATTTCAAGAGCTGCATCACTTTCTAACTTCACATGCTGAATAAATAAAAATGGTATGTAATCTACACCTCGCCGGGAAAAAAAAGAAAAAACTGCAACGGAAACAAAAATCGATAATGTGCTGTACCTTATTTGGTGTAACATTCTTCCACAACCTGAAGGCAATAGGAGGTCTGGGAAGCATGTGTGCTCCCTTATATTAAAGATTTACAGTAATAAAAAGTGGCAGTAAAAATCAGGAGCAGCAAAGGGCGCAGGATACTCCAAGACTCAGGGCCGCGGAGGATTGATTTGATGTAGTAAGAGTACGGTTTAATTGTGCGTGCTGAGAGGAAGAGTGTAATGAGAGAGACAGCGTGAGAGAGAGGTGGCAACGCTGAACCAAGCGAGCATTAAAAGTAGGAGAGGGTTGAACAGTGGGAGGAAGAGGAGTCTGGAAGAAGGTGATAAATGGAGTCCAGACATGAAAACGTGCTCACGTACAGCGGGGAGTTGGAGGGTCAGTGGAGAGGTGACCTTGAAAAATATGAGGTTTTTTTTCCACACGAGGTGAGACCTGCGCTCGGTGGTGGGTCGAAAGAAAAACTCTCTCCGAGTTCGAGCAGGTAGCAAGCAGGAATTTGCTCAATAATGAGACTCTCACCGTTGCTGTTGACACACTGGACCTGTGCGAGCCGAGTGCCGGACCCGCACTCCTTCCCATCGTCGGGGAGACACTGATCCAGGCTGACCAGCTGCCAGTCGTAACAGCTGGGCTCGTCGCACGGCACCGCCTCCACCAGGTGAGGGCAGTTTCCGGGCCCTCCTGTTGGCTCGTTGGTGATCCGTCGTCTTCTCAGTTTGAAACCTGCGGCGCGGCGGCAGAGTGGAACGACAAAGACAGACAAACATTTAGAATAACACCAAAATTAGCTACATTACTTATGTACTTATGTTACTAATTATTTTAAAGGATCAGTGTGTAGGAGTTAGTGTCATCTTGTGGCGTACCCCTCCACTCACCTCCCACTCCGCCATAAGTGTGAGAGAGAAGCTAAACACTCAATCCAGAGCCACTAAGTTGTTTATCCAAAATGCTGTTTATTAGTCAGACAACTATGACTTGAAAAGAGCGTCGTTTGGTCCCAGTTCCACTAAAATAACTGCTCAAAGAAGTCAAATTATCCATTTTTTCACAATAAAATCAAAAATAAGAGAAAAACAAACATTAATGTGTGTACTACAACTTTGTTTCTCTTCTTTCCTCTCGTATGAATCATCTCACAACCCCTCAGATTCATCTCGTAACGCTCTGCAGGCACTCAGGTTTGAAACTAGCTCCAGCTCCAGCAGTAATGCTGCTCATGTCATGTATACTGTAATACTGCATCAGTCAGGAGCCATGTAGTATTTCATACTTGATCTGCTGGTAATACTCCTGCACGTTTACTTAAGTAAATGATCTGACATCTCCTTCCAGCACTGATGATGGACGCTCCTGACGAGCTCGGTTCGGTGTGACGGCTCATTAACGTTGATGTAAACATCTGAAGACTTCCCCCCACACGGACCGAGCGCTCGAGGCTGCCAGACGTCTTTACCTGCCCGTCATGTTCGAGCACGAGGTGCATTTTTATTTCCAGTAATGTCACGCGTGAACAGCCACAATGCACGTATGACCAAGTCATGCAGAAGTCATCCTGTGACACTCTGTATGAGCTTCAGTGAACATAACACTGATAACTTAATTGCTCTTTCACATATATCACGTTAGATTTATGTTTCAAACTACTCTACCCAACAACTGCTGCACAGTGACATCACAAAGGTAGATTTTATGTTGAAGATGTAATTATACTGTAGCTGCAGTTCTTCTTCCTACATCAACTGTATGTTTCTTATGTATTTTTAACGAGATGTCCTACTGGAGACATTCAGTCATTAACTATTCAGTGTTATTCTCTGAAGCGGTCAAACGTAGCGAGCATAAAAACATCACGTACAGAAATTATGTTTTCACTCAACAATAATGTTTATACAGTATATTAATTATATTGTTCCTCTAAAAAAAATGGTTGAACTGAATATATGCAGCATAAAAATGTCAGCGGCAGACGAATGAAGGAATGATGTCAGCTGCCTGATCGGAGAGAAACGCCTCTTCCAGGTAATGGCGACTAGAGATCCAAGTCCAACCAATCAATAATCTAACTGCAACTACACAAATCACCATTAAAATACACAGTATAAACACCTATTTACACTCCAAAACCCAAAAATAAATATACATAAATAAACACGCACACCTGAACTCGTCTGTGGTGCTCTCTTTTGGCATGATATCTCAGGAGGACAGAGCAGCAGACGGTGGTACGTTTTAAACTTGTTTGCAACATTGTGGACTCCATTAGTATCAGTTATGTGTGTATTTGTGTGTGTACAGGTGAGCGACGAGAAAAACAAGGCGCTCGTGAATACTATGCACACAGTCAATCAATAAAATGTCTTTAATAAATCATGTGTGTGCTTATTCACCCCATTTATGTCAGACATGAGTTCAATCAGACACTTCATTGTATTACAATAACTTTTCCAAATCATAATAATGCTTGAACTGCGGCACGCAGCACCATTAGACCGTGATCTTTTGGGAACATATTATATTTGTACCTTTCTTTGCGGCCTGGTCGTCACAGTTCTCGAAGGTGCACGGCCCCCAGGCGCCCCACGGCGACACCTCACAGTCGATGGGACACGGGATTTGGCAAAGCTGGGACCTGTTGGGGATCGGACCCTGGCACAGCTTGTTCTCCACCGGACGGGAGGCTGCAGATGTGCAGATGAACACACAGTCAGACTTTGTGCGTCTTTACCAGCAGTCAACAGGAACAGAGGACACAACAATGCTTATTTACTTTCATTCCTGACAGTAGACTCCCTACAGAGAGCAGATGATAAAAAAAAAGACAAAACATGTCTGTGAAGTAGACACTATTATCCCTTTGTTTTGTTTATCGCCTCCCTGTTAGCATGTCAGAATGATAAATTAGCAATGATTATCTGGTGCGGCGCCTTGCTCGAAAACATAAAACACCGTGGAGCTCTGCCCGCCGACTCTCAACGCAGACAGGAGAGAGGATGCAACAATGCAACACTCAAGGTGAGGTAAGAGAGCGATGACAATGTGCTGGCTCATGTTTATTCCATGAGGTGTAATTTGGCATCTGCTTCCCCCTCGTCGTGCCATGTTGGCTTTAGAAAGCTCTTCCCATGATACGACCGGTGAGTCCACGCCTGTCTGAACTCCCTGAAGGAACTTTGCTGGAATATAAAGGAGAGATGCTATCGCCACGCGAGGCGCAGCTCTGTGACAAACTGTGCAGAACACATTTCTACGTGTCGGCTGAACCGGGCCACGATAAATACATTTGATGTGTGCAGTTTTTTTTGAAGATACAGAGTTTATGCATTTATGCATGCACATACTGTGTACGTGTTGTCGTCGGTGGCATTTCAAAGCAGTGCTACTGTATCTTCCAATGCTGTGCATCCATTTTTTCTTCACTTTCTGAGACTTTATTTGATACTAGGAGGAGGAGACTGACAGGAAATATGAGGACAGAGAAGGAGAACGAGGACTTTTGATAAGAGGCCCCGGTCAGACTAAATCCCAGAGAGCGGTTACGTGGTATGAGCCTCACATGAAAGATTTGACATCTTTGGGAATTGCACTTATTTTCTTTCTTAACAAGAGTTAGTTGAAACGATTGACACCACACTTGTGTCCGCAGGTTAAAAATGGAGCTACCCGCCGGCAGCCGCTTAGCTTAGCTTAGCATAAAGACTGGAAGCAGAGGGAAACAGCTAGCATGGCTTTCTACAAAAGGTAACAAAATCTAACTAGCAGCGACGAGCTATCCGTAGAAAAACCACGTGTCCAAGCAACATTTGTGGTTTTACAGGGGGGCTAAGCAGCAGCATGGTTGAGTGTGGACAAAGTCGACACTTCTTGCCCTCAGCGGTCGCCATTTTGACTACGGGACCACCGGCATTGTGAAAATAGTGCCCGAGGAAGCTGCTGGAGCTGAAATAGTTCCGGTGAATACCGCTATATACAAATGCAAGTTGTGCGTGTGTTTTAAATTTACATTTTGGCAGTGAAATGTTGGCGCTAATGTCCTGTCAAGTTGCAAAGGAGAAGAAGAGGTAAAATGTTGCAGCATCCGGTAAGTGCACAGCGACTCAAATTAGACAGACAGAAGTCTGAAGTATATGAACTGAGACACAGCATTGGTCTTTGTGCTAAGCTAACTACCTGTAACTTCATATTTAAGAGATATATAAGTGGTATCAATAAATCATCTCATCTAACTCTTGTCTTGAAAGCAATGAAGCCTATTTTCCAAAATGTCGACCTATTGATTCAAACCAGTGAGCCGACAGGACCCCACCTCCATGCTTCCAGAAGAAAGAGTGCAGAAAGCAGTCGGGGTCATCCACCTGTCTGCAGCTCCACACTCAGACTGACACCTTTAAAACTTTTGTCCTTTCCTCAGACGGAGCAAACATGCAGCCGTGCATACGGATGCACGTCTAGAAAGCACATATTAAAGAAGCTGAGACCTGAAATCTTCACTAACATTAAAGTTTATAGCCTAAAAGCACGTATGTGAAACTCAATACTGAGCATCAATAATAGAGGAGACATTTTGCAAAACATTGGATAGACGATATCATATCAGGTACATTTTTCTCAAATCAATATCAGCTCTCCGGAGAGAGGTTCGAGTGTTGTTTTAATCTTCTGTAATCAACTCAAGCTGCCGCAGAGCTCCGTGAACACCTGTCAGCGTAAGCAGACTTTGTGTCATTTTAACTCGACGCCACTGGAATAATAGTGAACAACCGAACTGGTAGCATCTGTCTGGGAGCTAGCACAAAGAGGATCTATGATCTTCTAATATCGAGTGATACATTTCAAACGTGCCGGGGTATTTAGCGATTCACAAACAAAAAAAAGAAAAAGAAAATCTCTTTAAATGTTCAACTTGAGGCGCTTTATTTCCTGTTTTCCAGCTGTTACTACAAGACGTCTGAGAGCTTAAAGTCTCACATAGTCAGGAGAGCTGCATCATAATTCCCTTAGAACTGTACAGACGGAAGGCGAGCGGCGCTTTTGAAATGCAAAAATGTTTAATTCCTCTTACAAACACACTCAAAGTCAAATACTGAGTTTGCTGAGCCGATGTTAATCCACGTCTTATTGGGAGAACTAAGTTGACTTCAGTCATTTAACATCAATCCACTGAGGAATAGAAATCTGGGGACCAACACAATGTTGGGTATCTGTGCGATGAAGAGAAATAACACACTTCTCTGTATCCTGCTTCTCTATTAGTGTATTTTACAGTGTGCTCTCCTCTGAGTTCATTTTTCTGTTGTGCTGAACTGACAACGAAGGGAAAAATCCCCCATGCGAGTGTGGCTTACTGTCTGCAGTGCTGGAAAATGTCTCACATCTCAATATCCATATTCTGTTTGTGGAGGGGCAAAGTTTTTTTTCTTTCTTAGAGTCCCTGCAAAGCTTCGACTCCTCTGCAGGAAAAATACAGAACTTTGCTGTAATACTGCTTTCCCGTCCCTTTGTCGGTTTTTGGAAACAATACTGAACACTTTGCATAAAGCAGGGTGTGTGTGTGTGTGTGTGTGTGTGTGTGTGTGTGTGTGTGTGTGTGTGTGTGTGATGTGAACATTTAACATCATTTAAACATGAAGCATCACAGCAATGAGCAGGACATTCACAGTGTTATTAGTATCGTGTTTTCCACTTTGTCTCTAATTGTTATGTTCAAACAAGGAGAGGATTAGTTTAGAGAGGAGAGGAGATATAAGGAGATAGGAAAGGTTAGAAGAGGAGAGGAGAGGAATAAGGAGAAGAGAGGGGACAAGGATAGAGGAGAGGAGACAGCATCACTGGTTAGAAGAGGAGATAAGAAAAAAGAGGAATAGTTTGGAGAAGAGGTTAGAAGAAACAATGAAGGAGAAGAGGAGAGGAGAAAAAGGATAGAGTGGAAGAAGGAAAGGGAGGACAGAGGAAAGGAAAAGACACAGGAGAAGAGGAGAGGAAAGAGGAAAAGAGGAGGGGATAAGAGAGGGAACAAGAATAGAGGAGATGGGAGGAGAGAAGGGAAGAGGAGACCAGGAGAGAGGAAAAGAGAGGAAGCAAGACGATATGAGAGGAGACAAGGTCACTGGTTAGGAGAGAGGATGTGACAAACGACGAAAAGAGGAGGAAAAGAAGGAAACAAGGATAGAGGAGAGGAGAGATAAGAGAGGAGAAGAGCAAAGGAGAGGAGACAAGAGAAGAGGAGGGGAAATGAGAAGAGAGTAAAGCAAATGGAAAAGGAGAGAGGGACAAAAGAGAGGAAACGGCAGTAGTGGAGAGGAAACAAGGCGAGAGGAGAGGAGAGGAGAGGAGAGGAGAGGAGAAATGAGAGTAGATAGGATGAAGAGAAGAAGAGAGGAACAAAGGAGATGAAATAGGAGTAGCGGACAGGAGACAAGGAAAGAAGTTAGGAGAAGAGGTAAGAGAAAACAAGGAGGGAGGAGAGGAGAGGAGAGGAGAGGAGAGGAGAGGGGAAGAAACAATGAGAAAGGAAGAGGAAACAAGGATAGAAATGAGGAAACAAGGGTAGGAGGACAGAGAAGGAGGAGAGGAAAGAAAACAGACTTGTCTGGAATCAGAGGGAGAGGCTGAGGGTTCGTTATCGGCGTGACTAAAACCACCTACCTGTAATCTGGAAGGTGACGGAGAGGAGAGGAGGGACGCTAGGCGTCTGCTGTCTTTGGGTCTGACCCGCTGTAATTACAGGGGAGATAGTGCTATTAGCTACGCACACACACACACACACCGGGGAGAGGGAGTCACTATCAAACAAACACAGAGAGTCACGGGAAACAGCACGAGACGAGCAGAGGCTAACACAACAACAGGAGAGACCTGAGCCTCAGATGAATGAATGAAACGCTTTAACACGATTAAATCTGTCTTTTATCATCTTCAGTCGGAGCGATAGTGGAAGTTCTCTTTGAGGTTTTATTTATTTTGACCCACGGTTGATGATTTCAGCGTCACCTGGACTCTTGGTGACCGTGTCATGTGATCAATTTGGAGATTTTGGTGTTTGGAGATTAAATAAATCTTATTACAACTTCAGAGCGACAGAATTATCAGCCATAATTTAACGTGTTGCTGTTTTTAAACTCAGCTGAGTGGAAGCGATATTCCAGGTATTTAAAGGAATACTTCAACATTTCATGCCTGTTTGCCACCTTTCCTAGACTGAGATGAAACATCGATATCCATCCATCCATACGGAGCTGGAGTCGGGATGTCTTTAGCCTAGCTTAGCATAAAGACTGGAAGCAAAGGGAAACAGCTAGCCTCGGTCTGTTCAAACAGCTCTAAAGAATTAAAATGTTTGCTTGCCGTCATCGTCAATTTGTGGTTTTAGGAACTGTGAGCTGGAACAGAGCAAACAACACCGAAGTGTAGCAGCTGTTAGCATCCAAAGTGTCACATGACACAGCAGCCCACGCTTCAGCCTTCCGTGGTCTACGAGTAATCCCAACGAAACTCATAAATTGTTACTCACATTGACACACACTGTCTGAATAAGTCAGCTTAAAAGACAGAAGAAGCCAAGCTAGCTGTTTCCCTTCACTTCTAGTCTTTATGCTAAGCTAGGCTAAACACAGACATGAGATTGATATCGATTTTCTCAAACCAATTAAACAATTTAATCTCACTGTCCACACCAACGTCACCTCAGTGCTCAGAAAGCATTTTTCTAACCTGCAATGACAGAGTGAACTTGAGAATTTGAATAAACCTCTCACGACACACTCACTGCACCTTTAGAAGGACTTTTAAGTTAATCTTCACGTCAGGGGAAGGTGACCAAAATGTCAGCTGCCATAAGGCTGGCAGAAGTGCTTCAGGCATCCAGAACACCCAAACCCAAATTTACAGCCTCGGCCTGAGCTGAGGAAGTGCCGGATGGCGTTACTTAGGCTGTGATACTGATCTGGGGTCAGATGGGAGCTACTCCCCCATAAAGATTAAGGTTAAGATTTAGTAGGTTGTAAGCTGATTCCAGATCTTGGCCTGAGGGTATCTTCCGCCCTTTTTGCATGGTGATATTTATGCATGAGAGAAGGGGGAGAAAGAGAGCGAGGAAACTTCACTGAACCACTGTCTGCCTCTCTGTCTCAGAGGTATGCTGGGAGATTACCTCCCCAATGAAGGGAAAAGAAATCCTGCGCCAAGAAGATAAGAACTTTGTGCATGTCTATGTGTGTGTGTGTGTGTGTGTGTGCAAACACTCTCACACACTTCTGCACAAGCAGCCTTGGCAACACCACTCTCGACATGCCTGTGTGTATGAATCTTTAACTGTATCTTAACAGAGGTTGCAGGCGCCTCAACGTGGATCATCGCTCCAGTTCCATTACAAGCACATGCACCGTGCCGTATGGCCCCTATAGCATGTCAGCTGGAAGCGAGAGAGGAGAGAGGACACACTCCAGGTATACATTAAACATCATTTCTTATATTATTCAATAAGCTTTGTCTGACCGGTGTCTGCCTGTCGATGATTAATCTTGGCTACCAGACTCATTATTCTTTAATTAGGGCTGATACACAGAGAAGCAAAGTGCCGCCGATCAATTAGAGCGCTGAGAAAGAATACTTTAGCGAACGAGATGCGCTGCCAGCTTTTCCTTCACAAGTCGTTCATCATCACACGAGATTAATATTTTAAAACACTTCAAGAAACATTGGAAAGAATGAAATGGGCAACGTGTGAGTCCAACACAACAGTGACTCAGGCTCAGAGGCAGTTTGAGGCAGTAAGATCTTAGTAACTACTTTCTAGTTTGAGCTACAGAAGAAGAGTTACTGTGAGCCAATCAGAGCTTTGGAAGTAGGATTAGGAATTGTCACCATCCTGTGCTGGAGCCAGAAAAACGGCCGAAATGTGGATTAGACTGTCACGGCTATGTGAGTTGTTGTAAGTCGACATGCAGAAATAACAAGACGCTGACAAACTGACATGGAGGACTGAGACGTGAGACATCATTTTTGTTTTACAGCTTTCTCTTCATACAACAACTGTAACGTCTTCCTGACGGGCCTCCCAGCCTGCACAGTGAAACCCTTTCAGATGATCCAGAGCATGGAGGCGTTCAACCCCAAAAGGTCACGTTACCCCGCTGCTCATCAAGCTCCTCTGGCTAACTGTAGCAGCCCACGTTAAATTCAAATCTCTGATCTCAGGACAATCCAAACTTTTCTCGTCTGTTGTCTCGTATGTTCTCTGTTGGTGGAACGTCCTACCAGCTCAACATGTGCGTCATTGTGGCGTTGTACCTCGATTGTTTCCTGTTTTTGTAAGTCGCTTTGGACACGTCTCGGATTTGAAATATATTTTTTTTTATCACCACTTACTGCAAAGCATTTTCTAACTCTTTAAAGAGTTCTACAACCCAGTTGGGACACTTTAAAGCCCGGAGGACACGACGTCTATGATTTCCACAGAACCTTAAATGTGGACTCGTTAGACCAAAGCACACTTTCCCACTTCCTGTCAGTTCGTCTCAGATGAGCTCAGGGCCCAGAGGAGTCTGCAGCCTTTCTGGGGTGTTGAATAGAAATAGTCTTTATTATTATTATTATGACTAGTAATTGGTTCGGGGAAAATACCCCCCGATCTCTGAGAAGTAAAGGCGAGCGTGAACATTCAATGATGAAGTTCTTTTCAGTCTAATTATCCAGATATAACTGCAGCTGACATCTCTATAAATCCACACCTTACACCAAACACCGTCAGAGTGGATAAACTGCACTCCGTTAGCGTGCAGTGAGAGGGAGCATCTCACCTCCTCTTTAGCCTCCGTCACTCTAACCTCTCACGCGATGAGCGCGGTTGGTCTCCATAAGCTTAGCCTCGGCTAATGTCTTTAACACCCTCTTTAAGAGGGCAGCTTTGACTCTAAGCTGGCTTGACAAGTGTCAGAAACGGAGGCCTTTTGCACTTGTGACCACTGACAAGTCGCAGCAGGACACACGAGTAGACAAATCCGAGCGCTAAATGACTTGATTTGGTTGAAAAGGAAAAAAAAAAACGGCAGAGGGTAAAAGTAGAAATCGAAGCTGACAATGTAGCCGCAGAGGGATGTTTGATACAAAACATACTACAGTGACTATTAATGCAAATACAATATTGTGTCATTATATATTTAGACATGAGATGAGTCAACATCTACAGATACATTTATATCTGTTGCAAGCATTTGATACGTAATTATCTGCTTCACATGCACCGAGGGACTGTGTGTGGGGGGGTTTGGAGGAGGTGAGTTGTCATGTAACAGCGCTTGATCAAATTACACGAGAGAGTTTGTCTCTCAACGCGGCGTGTGTGACGCCGTGAGAACTGATGTATGCAACTGTACGGCTAATAAAAAAAGGGGATTTTCTTCTCAGAGTAATAATATAAAAAAACACAGAGGACGGTGGAGAAATAAAAACACCTGGAAAAACTGGAGGAAGAGGACGTTTCCGTGAGTTCTCCGCCTCAAATTGGGTTCAAGAATCTGACCCAGCAACCTTGAATACGTACGTTTTTATTAAGATTGGCAGAAGCTCGACAGTCCTCGAGATCCATTCAAAACCCTGTGCAAAATCTTTATTATGAGCCCTGCAGCTTCAAGCAGCTTCTGCATGATAATGTCGCCTTAAACATGAATAAAACATGTACTGTATATTAAAATATATTCAGCGAGGCCCTGAAAACTCTTCTTACCATCAGCAATATCGAGAAATGCTTAAGATCGAGAGCCAAGTTTTCAGGGGGTTTTAACACTGCATTTAAAGGTCCATATGGTGCCGATTAATATCCTTCTTTAAAGTGCGCGTGTTCCAGGCACATTTTTATAATCGGCGTGATTGCATATTAAGTCAATGCGAAGAAGCGAGCGGGCACAAACAGATGCAAATTTGCTCTGGAGGGGTTAAAGGAGGTGACGATGCGTCATCACGAGTCGAACATGTTCGACATGTTCACCTTCAGGACAAAAATGAGCTTCTCACATTAATGAATGCACAGAGAGGCCGTGAAGAAGAAAGGAAAGGTGTCAGAAGGAGAAATAACAGGTTACAGAGAGTCACAAAAACACAGCACGGGCATATGTTGTTGGCTAACAGCAGCTAATGTCTGTGCAGCTGCTACTCTGGCTGGTTGAGGCGAATAAACACAGACTGCAAGAAAATAAAAAATAAAAAATAGTCCAGCTGTCAATTTTGTGCAAATAATGTGAGGCGACAATTCACTTTGAATTCAGATGAGACTTGAGAGGGATGAGACTTTCAGCCTGAGAGGATAAACTTTACATCTCAGGGTTAAAAGTGGACGTTTATAAGGAGATGTTCTATTTAGGGAGACTTTTTCTCTCCTGACATTGAATCTCTGCCGATACCTGTGCTCACTTTTTCTTAAATTTAGAATCTGTACACCGTTCTGCTCGAAACTCATCGAGTTCATCGTTGATGTGAGGTGACACGAGGGCGAGAGGCTGACTGATTTATGTCTGTCGATAAGACAAATGTTTAACAGCCTCATTTTATCATCATAAACCAAACGCTAACGTCTGTGTTTCCAGGTTGTGTTTGTGTGGGACTGCAGTTCCTCAAAACGTCCACTTGAGGCTGGCTCCAGAAGTGAGTCAGTCTCCATACATCACAATCTACAGACATTTCAAAATATGGAATAAAACACTGTCCTTAAATGTGAAATCAATAGTACTGATGTCATTTTATTATAATATTGGAAAAGGTTTATTTATTATAGTAAATTTGGTTTCAGGTTACGGAGAGATTAAAAGGTGTCATAAGTCTGACACTTTTCAATCTTTTTGCTTGATGGAATTGATTGAGAGGGGAAAACCGGAGCGACCCGGAGGAAAAACCCCGACAAACATGTACTGTGACCAGATGGGAAAGTCACAGTACATGTTTGTTTTTTCCCGTTTAAATTAAACGGTGGTGAACCGGAGCAACCCGGAGAAAACCAAAAGGTGTGAATGTGATCATGGTGTTCCTAAAAACAGTCTGATCACACTCACACCTGGAAAGCACTACACGTCAAGCGAATAGTGCAAATAACACGACGTAGCTGATTATAGCAACCACGGTGAGACAACCTTCAAAAACGTTCCACCAACTGCGAGAAGAGCGTTTCTTCTTTGCCTGTTCAGCGATGAAAGCTCTGGTGTGGGTCTGCAAACACTGGGCGATGTCGGCGTCAGTGGCTGCATCCTCTTGCAGAATCACAGTCCTCAACACTCCTTTGCTGCCGTACCTCTTCTGCAGATCTTTCTGAACGGCCTTGCACACCTTCTTGATGTCCTTACCGTCTGGGCAGAAGTTTCCCTTCACAGTGAGCCCCTCCATGGTCTGGCTAACCAGAGTCTTCATGTGGGCCGCCCACTGCTCCCGGGTACGGCTCTGCAGTGTGTTACACTTGTGTAACAGTCTTATGGTCAGCATGGTGACAAACAGGCGAAGCTTCTTCTGACTGTCTGTCTCGATTGGAGACTCGCAGCCAGAAGCAGACGGAGCTGCAGGCTCAGTGGTGGTCATCGTTGAGTTCATTGTATCCATAAGAGTCGTCTTCCTTCTCTGGGATCTTGAATCTGATGAGTTTTCTGTAGCAGTGTTGGTGCACTTATAGAGACCGTCCAGATCAAAGATCAAAGAGATACGCCTCCTTTTTTACTATTTATGAGCATATCAAAGATAAACAACTCCAAATGTGATTTGATTGGCTCTCTAGCGTTTCCATGGCAACCTCCCTGCTGGGAAATGAAGCCAATAGGGAGGTGCCAAAAAAATGCAGTTCCTCAAACGTCCACTTGAGGTTGGCTCCAGAAGTGAGTCAGTCTCCATGTTCAAATGTCCAACAGCAGAAATAAACATGTTTACAGCCTGGTACAAAAAACAGTTTTGGTCTCTATAGCTAATTTCCCCGTTCATGACAACTGTACTGAGGGTGAATTTATATACAACTCACCTGTTCACATTATATTAAGGCTTAAAGTTATGCAGGATTAAATGGTAAATGGACTGTACTTATATAGCGCCTTTCTAGTCTTCTGACCACTCAAAGCGCTTTACAGTGCATATCTCATTCACCCATTCACACACATTCATACACTGATGGCATTGGCTGCCTTCGGGAGCAATTTGGGGTTCAGTATCTTGCCCAAGGACACTTCGATATACAGACTGGAGGGGATCGAACCACCGATCTTCTGATTAGTGGACGACCCGCTCTACCTCCGAGCCACAGCCACCCCAGCAGTTGATTAAGAGCGTGGACGCTTTGATTGACAGGTGGGTGTTGTTATAGGTGGCTTGTTTGAGCAACTAGGCATCATCCGGCACACCTTAATTCCACGTATTTGTTGATTTTTAGATTTGCCAGGAGGTGGAGAGGACTACAAATATGACGGCGACCAGAGCCACAGCTCTCCAGAAACTTTTGGGTGACGTCACGTATGCGTCATCCATTCTTTATACTGTCTGTGGTTTAAACTCAAAGAGACAGCCATCACAAGCTATACACGGCCAGGTGAAAAACATCTTCAGGGCGTTAATGTTGCAGAACAATGGGTGACATTTTCACTTTATTTCTTTTTACCTTTGTCTTTTTCTCTGAGGTCACTGAGGTATTTTAGGAGCTCGGCGTTGGCTTGGACGCAATACACCTCCCTGGTCTGCAGGCCTCCCCCACAGAGCCCTGTCAGGTTGCTACGTCGACGGTCCTGTTGGCTTAGCAACGAGTCGACCCGGCAGTCGCTCCACTCCGTGGTCCTCCAGGTGTATCTACAGAGAGAGAGAGAGAGAGAACACGGATGGATGTGATGTGAGAGAGTCGTGCGTGGGCGTGGAATAGTGTCAAAGAACAGCACATTTACAATCCTGCAGATCTAACTTTAGCACATGAAAGATGTGCTGCATGGTTACAACCAATTTAGCCTTCCTGTTGATGAAGTATGCGCGGTACGCAAGTACTTTCAGGGATGTGGGCAGCCAGCGGATCGTTCAAACCCACCTAATTAGTTTCTTCAGTATTGTTTAACCACCGGTTTAACCATTTATATACCCAACAGAGGAAGGCTGGATATTTTTAGAGGCGCAGCTGACAGGAATTTGGTGTATAATCATAATTTAATCGTGAGAGAAGTGTCAGCAGACAACAAAAAGCTGTGAAAGGAACTTCAAAACATTTTAGTCGGAGAAAAACAAAGCGTTGTGACTCACTGCACGGTCCGACAGAAAATCAAACACTCTCCAGGATGAGAGTATGTGTAAGTATTTTGGCAATAGCTGTGCAAAGATGATATGAAATGAAACTGAGGGAATAAAGGCCATCTGTGAGTCTACGTTATGTGTTTTTGTGTGTGTGTGAGTTTGTGGGACTCAAATATCCTTGCAGTCTCCCTCCATTTGTCTCTACTTTGTGTCTGGCATCAGGCCAAGCACTTATACGGATCTGTCTCCATATGCTCTCTCCTCCACACACACACACACACACACACACGTGTACACACACACCCATGGGCCACCCAGGAGAGCAAATTAGCTCCTATGTGCTATGAGTAAAGTGAAGTCAACAGGAAGCGTGTGCAGCCTCAGCCAGGTTGAGCACCGAGCGCTTTATTGGACTACACACGATGAATCCCTGCAGTCGGTGTGTTTGCTGCTCTAGTGGGGTCTTCACAGTGTTGTATCCGTGTGAAACGGAAGCGCCTGTCACGTGCTCTGTTTGTGAAAATCTACACTCCCCCCCTTGCTGTGCTTCTCCCCCGTCATCAGGAAGGAACTCACGTAGCGCAGGGCGGCACGCCTTCACCCAGAGGCTCGCACGACTCCCACTCCTCCAGCGGCGGGCACTCCGCTCCCTCGCCCACCGGGAACTGGAGCACCTGCCTGCTCCGGGTGCGGTTGCCTCTCGGGGACTCGGGTTCCACGCAGGTCTTGGAGCACGGGCTCCACTCGGCCCAGTCGGTCACCTGGCAGTCTTTGGGGAGGACGCAGGACTGGACAGTCAGCGGCAGGTCTCTCGGCGTGCACAGGCTGGGGAGGAAAGCATAAAGAGGAGACGTGTAAGATTGATAGCACAGATGCTGAATATGTAAAAACGCATTGATTTCCTCTAATTAGAACCCAAATAGCACCGCAAGAGGAGAAGGTTGCATACTTTGTGGAGTTACTGAGCCCAGGTGCCACGAAGTCAGAGCTCCCAGCCAAGATATAAGGTGTTAATTAGCAAGCTTTTGAGGCGCTGGTAGGCAGAATATTTTATCTTTGGACAGAGCCAGGCTAGCCATTTCCCCCTGTTTCCAGTCTTTATGCTAAGTTATGCTAATTGGCTGCTGGCCTCGGTGTTATTTCAGAAACAAGCACAACTATTTCTTCTATAGTTATAGTGATGAAGCTCATCCTCCATAGCGTCTGCGACCATCTACCACGCCCATCAAAGCCCATCCGTTTGTTGGGTTCACGTTGACGGTTCATCTTGTGTCTCCAAAGGTAGATATGGGTCCCTTTATCTGTTTGTTTTGCTCTGAAATCAGCTGGTCACAGAGCATGTTTATGGTAAACAGAGTGATGCGGGTGCAGCTTACTGACGCCTCATTAAGGTGACGCTACCTCTCACCGCCGAGATGCCTTCAAGCCACAGTTTCTGGTCCTTTGAACGCGTTAGAGCAACAGATATGTGTCACTACAAGTGGTGTGCAAACTCTCTGCCCTTGACTGGCGCCACATTTTGTCATTAGCTGCTCTCATTAGCATACATGCGGCATAATCACAGTCACATTAGTAGCAAAAACAGCAGTGGTGTGTCTATCCTCAAGTCTTAAGACAACCAAAACAACCCCTGATCAATCGCTCACACGCGTCTTTTGATCGACTTAATAGCATTTAGATGTAATGAATAACCCGTCGTTCTTTGGGCCTCAACTGAATCATTAGAAATTTGTTCTAACTAAAGCCGACTGCTTTCTGCTACTCAGTCTGGATGTCTTTCCCCTTGAGGCGCTGCAGCTGACGAGCTATTAGTGCTAATTACAGCTCTGCTTCATTTAGAAACCTCTCATTTAGACGCTGCCACCACACTTCACCTCCAGCAAACTCCAGACTTCTGCTATAAATGAGGAAATGTATGAGCCGAGTGTGAGGTGTTTCTGTGTCTTTGCAGATTAAAAACACCTCTGCAGCCTTTGAAGTGGTGCTGAAGTGACACCGTGAAAAAAAAAAAAAACAGTTGTTCTGCCAAAACACTCTTTGTGCGTCGGCTCGGTTTGCATCGGACGGCAAAACGAGGAGACCGGCACGGTTAATTCGGAGCAAGAAGGTTCTTGGTTCAAGCCCCGGCTGTGATCTTTGAGTCTAAATCGTCCGTAGGTGTCAATGTGAGCGTGAATGGTTGTTTGTCTCTATGTGCCCTCCGATGAACTTGCAAATTTGACCAGGGCATCTTGCACTAAGTCGGCTGGGATCGGCTCCAGCCCTCCTCCTTCGACCCTGATGAGGATAAGCGGTTCCAGAAAATGGATGCAAAACAATGAGGAGGAATTTAAATGCGATGCACTGACGGCTTGATTTTCCCGTCTCAGATGGAACTTCTTGTGTTTTTTAAAAAGCCCCTTAATGCAGCCAATGACCCATTTTCGCTGCAACCGGATCCTTTGAGTTTCTCGCCGTTTGTTGTATGCCGTGCTCGAGCATTTTTTTTATTTTTTTTTTGTGGAGATTTCAAAGTTGCAAAAAGGAAGTCATTATTTCTTCATCTCCGTCATTCAGACAGAATGAGGACAGAATCTTTCTCTTTTTAAATAAGTAAGATGATGTGTGGAAAAAATGTTCATTTTCTAAGCCTGTAGGTTTTACAGTAACTCGCAACAATGGACTCCGAAGCCTTTTCAGACGAACTAAAAGGAGTCGGGAAGTCTTTCAACGCGTGCGCGCTCGTTACTTGAACTGCAACCAACAAAACATTGTTGAAATGGTCTAAAAGCATAAATCTATGTGGGTCAAGTGATTAAAGACAATTTCAGAGCATCTGAGACGGGACGTTACGCCAAAAAAGATCCGTTTATCCTCATCAGGATCTCGCCAATCGCAGATGACTTAAGGCAAGAGGTGGGACGCTTAGCATTGAATGCAATGATGCAAGTTTGATCACCGGAAGTGGCCTGTCTGGGACGAGTCGAGGACTACGGAGGAAGTAAAGGCCCAATGACAGATGTTCATCAAACGAAATTGGAAATGAAGCGAGCAAGATGTTCCGAGAGCGTCTGGCTGGGAAATCACTGTGTTACTGCTTCACTGGGAAGTTTGTTCCACTTTTCCGAAAGTGGCAAAAACAACTATGAATATTTCAGAACAAGAAATAAACAAGTCAAGGATTAATATTTATGCTCCTAAGGGCATGTGAGTTGTTTTCACGGCTCCTTTGAAATATTTGATCCCAGTCACTGCTGAGAGTTTGGCGCCAACAAAGCATTAATGAATAGATTCATAGTACATAATTGATCAAATCGTAGAGTACAGTGGCATGTGACAGACATGTGATATGAACAGAGGCTTCCCTCCTCTGACATTGTCACTGATTCTTTCCTGTAGATCAGAGACCTCGTGAAAGCCCCACATCCGAGTCTCCAGAGAACAGGCGATGACATTTTAAGTTAGTGTCAGTCGAGGAAACAGAAGAATGATGAGATCCACGGAAACAGCTTTTCGGAAGCACGGCTGATCAGCTTACCGTCTTCTAATACTGACATCAGAAGGTTATCATGAATAGCATTAATGAATGTTGTGACAAGAAGTAGAATTCACTCATTAACACCTTTCTTTTTTCTTTTGTTGGCAAGTCAACAACCAACAACAGGAGTCTCGTTGACTGAATACTTCAGCTCTAAGCCATAACCCTTCTACTATAATCATAAATTATTCACTTGCATGTAGTAGAGAAGATGTGCTTAGCTTTAGACGTCACATCGGTGGGCTATCGTAAAAATATCACGACAGCTGAGTGTCTGAAGTTTCTTTAGAAAGCCCACTAACGGATGGGGTTGATAAACGAGGTGATTGTTGCAAGGACAAGCGAGTAATCCTGATAACTTTTATCAGACGTCGACAGCTGACGTTACAGGAGAAGCAAGTGGCAGCATGACAGTAAGAAATCGTTCATCTGCTTCATTTTTCATGTCAGGTGTTGACATGAAAAATGGCCGCACGGCTGGTGGTCATCTTTTCTCTCCATGAACTTATAAATGCAGAATCTGTGAGTTGTTTTGAGCTGCTCGCTGCTGCAAATGTGTTGAGTAATGTTTCGATATCTTCAATGGTTTAACAGAGAATTAAAGTACAATTTTTTGATTTTATAAATACTTTCCCTTCTTCTTTTGGTTTAACTGCTAGTTTAGGAGTCCATTTAATGGTCACAATGGACAACAGATGTTGCAGATCTGATTAAAAGTGACGGTGAAGTTGTCTGATAACTGCCAAAAACACCAAGGGAAGAATATCTGATACACTTTAGCTGTTAGCTTACAACAACAACCACAACAGTATATCCATAAACCCCAATCAAACCACTACTCCTCCATGTTACGTCTTCTGGCACTTCCACATATGCTGAAAATGCTGAAATTCTTCCCGCCTAATCAAACCGGGGACTAATTCCAGCATAATTTTGGTGTCACTTCAGCTGCAATTACAACACGGGAGCACGAAACTAAACTGTATCTGCGTTTACTGCAGGAGGAGAATAATTACGGATGTATTTTGGTGGAGATGGATTTCTAAGATGCTTAACCTCAACCCAACCTTACCTTAACCCCAATCTGTGTTTGGAGGGGAGCATCTCTGATGTTATTTGACATAGAATAACCATTTAATGCATCAAAGACACATGAAGCGGTTAAGTATAAATGCGGTCATTAAGTATAATGAGTGATAATACCAATTAACCAGTCAGAGGAAATATATTTCGTCCGCCGTATGGGTGCATGTTGACGTTGACTTGGTGATTCATTCATTGGGAGTGAATGTTGGATGTACATTTTAGGCACTGAGACATGAACTGAGAGCCATTTGATCTACTTTTCAGTCAGAGTGCGACTTTGTAGCTCACAGCGATAATAATGTCAGGGCCGGAGGTCAGATCCCACCGAGGGGGTTTACCAGCACTAGAAATGGAAGCAACAGGATGTACGTTGAATGATAGTGCCCACAGAAGGAATAATTCAATGATTCTATGATTCTCTTACATGATACAGCTCAAAATTACTGACTATTACTGACTTGTTATATCGGTTGTGTCTTTAATTAGCTCCTTCTTTGCAGCTTCACCTTCCAATGTGAGTCTTTTTCATAACCCGTAGCATTGCTCAGCCATGCAGCATGCTGGTTTTGAGAACTTCAAATTAAACTAATATTTTTTAATCTTGGTACGTGGCAAATTTATTGTTTTTGTGACGAGAAGCTGTAATCATAATCTTAAAGGTGGCACTGTATGGTTAGCAGACAGTTACAGTAGCTCTGACCTCTTCTTTTTGGTATTTTTTGGACTTTTTTAGTTGTTTTTTTCAACACATCTCCGTCCGTTTTGTGTGAAAACATGGGCGTGGAACTACGGAGATTAGTGCTTTGCCTTTTTTCTGTTATACAAACTATCCGAGCCATCTCTCAAGGATGCAGAGCTGGATCTAAGCAGTACAAACCATGAACAGAAAAACCATCAACAGCGTTATCATGGAGAATGTAAGATCTCTGCCCAAGAAAATGGAGAAGCTAACGGTGCTAACCAGGCTACAGAGAGAGTATAGAGAGTGCAGCATCACAGAGACGTGGCTGAATTAACTTGGACTTGTTGGTAACTGATAGTGGACAGCTGAAGACAGTCAGAAAAGCAGGAAGAGAGAGAATGAGAGAGAACCACAGCAAAGGATCACAGGCCGGAGCTGAAACCAGGTTGCCTTTAGTACGTCGGGCGCCAACTTGAACCACGACGGCGCCCCTATTTGTTTATTCATGAGTGTGGGATCGATAGAGTCTGTCTGATCTCATCTTAAATACAGAAACCTTCCCATCACTATTTATTTTAGCAGCTTCACTGTGGCAGTTTGACTTCATGGCTTAGCGAGTGAAACATTTTGATCGACACTTGATTTGTCCTCGTCTCTCGGAACGTATCATTACACATTCATTCAAAAACCAGAACAAAACGGCAGAAAAGAGAGAGAGAAAAAAAAGTCACAGTTAAGATTGATCTCATGTCATAAAAATGAGTTGCTTTGCCACTTCCATCCTTGGAAGTTGACATCAAATACACTATGGTAGTTGTGCCTCATTGCTCTGACAGCACAGCAGTGACAAAGACACAGCCGATAAACATCCTCCCCCTACGTGTCACCTCCTGACAGGAAGAAGAAAGACTTTCAAAATGACAAATTTGGTATCATGTTTAGCTGTTAGAGACACACTGACCTAAGAACCAGAATACTCGCATATAAAAAGGACAGAAATGTGAGCAGTTGACTTGCTGATATAAATAAATACATGAGTAGAAATACTGACAATAAAATGCACATGTGACTGTAAATCTGCTTGTAATATTCTAGATAAAAAGGTTGCTACTCACTTGCGTCCCACGGCGCTCCCATTCCTATGTATGCAGATCACGTCCCGAGTCTGGTAGCCCACCTCGATGTCCCAGAACGGACTCTCTTGCCTGTTAAGGCGATTCCTGGTTCGTTTCTTCTGGATAAGCTCCCTGGTCTCTGGATCTTTGACTCCCGCTCTCTCCCTGAGGCCCTGGCCTTTACCTTTCCTGCGCTTAACTTGGCGTGCTGTCCGAGTCTGCGGGAGAGTGCAAGGGTTCCAAGGTCCAACCCTGAGACTGTACATGCCCTCCGGACCAGTGCAAGGCCCCGGTTTACAAGACTGGAACTCAGTTAGGTTTGGACAAAGAGCACCTCCAAAAACTGGAGGAACCAGGACACTACGGACTCTGTTCCTGAGGCCCGTTCCACATGTTTTGGAGCAGGACGTCCATGGCGAATACTCAGAAACCACACAATCCTGGGGGCAAGGGATCAAACACGCCTGCTCCAGGCGAGGCTTGGGCTCAAAGTACTCGCAGATGGCATCCTCTGCTGGAGACCCGTCTGACTTGAGCATGCAGCCCACTTCCCGAGTCTGAATGCCCTCTTCGCCCCCGCTGCATGTGAACGACCGCGGGGCCCCAAAGGTCCTTGCTGATACTGGCACGCACGCATTCCAGGCACCCAGTTTCCAGTCATAAAGGTCCTTGTGCCAGTCGCACACACGGAAACAGTTTCTCTGGTTGGAAGGGCGCTGGACCTGGTCACAGTTGGTGTGAAGCGTCGTCCAGCCGTCCACATGGGCACACCAGACTGCTCGGCTTTGGCTGCCACCTGGGCCACAATCGCTGCCCATGCATCTCCCCCACGGACCTTGGGAAACAAATGAACAGGCTCGAATTAAAATATGAAACATATGAAACAAAGAATCTTTGAGCTTCAGATGCAACTCCAAGTAGGACATCGCACAGTAATCTCTTGAGTAAATCGCTTCATCACAGAACAAAATCAGAAACGGGGGAACCGTGTTGGAAAAGTTGCAGGATTGGATCACAATGCACAAACATCAGAACAAACAAACATCCTGCAGCAGCATTAGTAATAATCAGTGGAGATCAATGGCGCCATTTGTGTGCCTCCGAAACATAAATCCATATTACGCAAGAATCAATTCGTCAAACGCTTCAAACCTTCAAATCCTAAAGAAAGACAGAGTTCACTTTAGCAAGTTGTCAACCAAAGGAAAGGCACATAATGAATCTTCAAGGATGACACAGTGAATTCACAGACTCCTCTAATGTGGCCTTTGATGTGCAATGTGTTGAAAAGCAGTTGGCAACCCGCAGCCGACGATGTGAGAGTGCAAAAATATGTGTCATATTCAATAAAAAAATAATATGTCACCTCGTTTTGAGACCGCGCTCGGGTCAGACACAACAGTTCTGAGTGCCTGAGCGCCACGGGGGCGATTAGGCGATGCAGATACGATGAGCAACAATGTGGAGATTATAGGTGATCACAAAAGAAACGTCTGAAAGCCAATTTACAAGCACCGCGAGTAATCTGTTACATTTATCAAACACTATTGGCAACCAGCAGGAACATCCACAAACATCGATAAAACTTTGATTTGTCCGTACACGAGTTTCTGGCAAAGCCTCCTCTTATCCTCTCCTACTAATTGCAGTAAAGATCCAACGAATAGACCTAGAACCCGACAGGGGTAGTGAAGAGGTATAAATCATCATAGAAATACATGTTTTAATTAGAAAAAGTGCAAAACGTGGCTCAAAAATATGTTTTTTTTTACAGGATAAGACTGGAGATATTCTACATTTTCTTACTGAGTCAACAAGTATTACATTACATCACATCGTCAGCAGGAACCCGTGGACTTTAGACTGAACAGACAGAGTCTGGAAAACAGAAAGTACTGAGAAATGAACAATAAGAGAAATGTGGAACACCAGCTTTATCGTTCGAGGCAGCATTGTGTAAATTTTGTACCATAAAATAAGATTTTATTGACTGACTTGAATTGTGTCTGTTATTCCCCCTCTGCACTCCGTACACTTCTCACACTATATAACTTTGGACTCTGGGTCGGGAATTACGTAACGCTGTACGGCACACCAAACTGATTATTTCACTGATTTTGGAGAAACTGGATCATATTTGATATTGGAGAAAATGTTTTCTGGTCAACTCTCTGTGATTTACAGAGTTTCCTGATGGACAGTGACGTAAACTGCTGACAGCTGTAGCTGCTGTTAGCTCCACACCAGAGGACTGGTGGAGAGTTAGTTGCCCAGGAACTTTGGAGGAGGAAGTTTTCAGACACAGGAACCAGAACCAGAGCGGGGCGAGCAGGCAATGTAACCGAGCTTAGCAGCTTGTATGAACATCGCTAATGGCAGAGGAAGCTAAGAAGAGGAAAGTATGGAGTGAGCGAGCAAGAAGCCGCCGGACGAGAGTAAATCTGGGACTGACTTTTAGTGGTTGGTGAAATAAAAGGCTGAAAGATGCCGAGCTGGGCTGACTGCTGTTGGACTAGTCAGTAATGTTAGCTGGCTGCTTTGTCTTGATCATAAGTAATGCTGCTTTAGCTTCAGCTGAAATGTTCTGTAATGGTTGTTTATATCATCATCTGAAGATCATTTATTGTTGTGTTCGTCAGCGACCCTTTTGCTCCGTGCACATGCACAGCATTGTGTTTATTTACTGCTCCTCTAGGTGTGGTATGAATAACTTAAATATCTGCCTTGCTCTCTTGGCTGAAAACATTGTACACACAAACAAAGAACACATTCTCTTATTAAAACTTTTACTCACCCTCCTCCTGGTTTGTCCTGTTTGACTTCTAAGTTTGTGACTGAAAGCTTACATGTGATCAAACGGAGGAAGCAGGGTTTAATTGTGTGTCTCTCCACAAAGAAATCTTAGCTCGTCACCGTGAGAAGTGTCTCAGCCCATCTCAGCTGGTCCGAGAAAGTTCAAAAACACTAATTAACGCAGAGTGCCGGCCCTCTCGCTGTGTTATCCAAAGGCTATTGATACTACAAGGGAGAAGAAATCAAACTAATTGGGCAGCTTCACTTTTCACCTCACATTAACCTCCTAGGTAATTGATTATATTAGCATGTGGCCAGCGGCTGATTGGACCCTGAGTGGGCACTGGGCAGCTCATGATGACCGTCGTCCATGCAGAGTTTAAAATGACGCCTGGCAGGAAATCAGGAGCACATTTCCGGCAATGATTATCTCTGATGAGGCTGCTTGTTGCCTTGTCTCTGATCTCAGCTGCTGATACAGCTGACAGGATCTATCTGCAGCCAACACGATGCTTGCGGTTCACGGGAGACTCGGAGAATGATCGGCGTATCAACACACTCGATCAATGAGCTGATTTCTAGGTTTGTTGGGCATCCGTAGCTCCAGATCACATCATGCCTCTGCACTAGTATTAAAAAACAAGATTCAGAGGGTAAAGTAGATTTAGTATTCCCCTGATGAATCCCCTCAAGTGTTTGTCTGAGTCCATAAAATCTGTGTGATGTTGTTTTTTTCTTTTTTTTTTTTTAATCCAGTAATAGAAAAAGGCAACTTGTGAAATTTCGCCTTCACAATACAAACTGATAAAGACACTGAACGTTATCTCGAGAGGATGATATTGAGTTTTCAGGCGTGGAAAGAAAAACGTGTGTGGAGAAAATGTTCATCCAAACTCTAAAACGCAGTACAATCAGACTGCAGGACCAAAATAAAACACCTCCCACCACCCAAAATCTAATCCATCCCAGACAGAAGTTATCTTCTCCAAGACAATTCTCCCTCGCACGGCGCTCACAAAGAAACTCCCCGAGCATAGGATGTGGAATAAAACAGTTTCTGTTTTATTCCACAAAATAAGGTGCTAAAAACTTTAGCACCTCCAACCAAAAATCCAATTTTAGTAGGTGGGAGAATTTGGTGGAGGGAGTGTGGATCGGTTTGGACGGCGCATGAGCGACCAACAGGTTTACGAGGCCGCCATGTTGGCTGCAACGCCTCTTCCAACTCACGGCTAATCTAAGTATCAACAAAGACGTGAATCATCGGCCGGCCAAATGACGTCTGGGCGCCCAAACAAACCACCTACCTGTCAATCAAAGCGTCCTCGCTCTTAATCCTGCATAACTTTAAGCCTTAATATAATGTGAACAGGTGAGTTGTATATAAATTCACCCTCAGTACAGTTGTCATGAACGGGGAAATTAGCTATAGAGACCAAAACTGTTTTTTGTACCAGGCTGTAAACATGTTTATTTCTGCTGTGAAGTTTTTAACATGGGGACTTATGGAGACTGACTCACTTCTGGAGCCAGCCTCAAGTGGATGTTTGAGGAACTGCAGTCCCAGAAACACAACCTGGAAACACACAGACGTTAGCACTTGGTTCATGATGATAAAATTAGGCTGTTAAACATTTGTCTTATCGATAGACGTATCAGTCAGCCTCTCGCCCTCGTGTCACCTCACATCAACGATGAACTCGATGAGTTTCGAGCAGAACGGTGTACAGATTCTAAATTTAAGAAAAGTGAGCACAGGTATCAGCAGAGATTCAATGTCAGGAGAGAAAAAGTCACACTGGCGCCTCCCTAAATAGAACATCTCCTTATAAACGTCCACTTTTAACCCTGAGATGTAAAGTTTAGCAGCAGCTGCAGCATGTTTATTTCTGCTGTGAAGTTGGACATTTTAACATGGGGACTTACGGAGACTGACTGGATGGATGTGGGTCATTTGGTCTCAGAGATTCTGGACCTGAGATTATGCCTTGGAAATATTCCTAAGGGAACCTTCTACCATCACCTTTCTTATTAGCACAATCAACTCTATCCGCATTACGGAGAAAATTACTTCCACCGTTGGACTACAAAAGGAGAAGAGGGATAAATTCTGGGAAAATAGGATTGTTATGACCACAAAGACTCCTTGTGGCCGACCTCATCTTTTCTGCGTTCACATAGAAACTAAAAAAATCTAAGTATTTGTATCAGTAAGTGTTTGTAACGTGACATGTTCTGTTCTGTCAGATCTTTGCATGTTTGCTCGGGTTTTTCTTCTCCGGATGTAGATCAATGCGTCGCCTACAGCTAACGTTTCAATATTGCATGCAGTCTGACAGCATCATTTGACATTCGGGAAACAAACTGTGTTTCACCTCCATCTATCACATGTTGAGCAGGAAGTATTCAAATAATCGTCCATTTCTCTTCTGTGCTATCAGGTCTGATGAATGAAAACTTAAATAATCTTTTGACGTGGAAATCAAAAGTGTGACGATGAATTTTTAACATATTTTATACACAGAAAACAATCCCACCAGCTGAAAACAACAACATATCATGAGCGTCCTCTTCTAAATAAAGCAGTGCAGTATAGGACAAAAGGCAGATTAATATTCATAAACATTCTTGACTTTAATTGTTTGGATTCAAACAAACAATAAATCCATTTTTAAATTTACATCTTGGTGAGAGCAGACATGAACTTTCATACACTGCAGGCACAGAGTTCAGGCCTGTGCAATCTAAATGTAAATATTGTTTTATCGTTCGGCCACAAAAATATCCTTTCTGTGTCTGTTCATTATTTTAGCTGATAGCGAGTTCACTGATAACCTCTGGAGACTTTCTGCGCTCTTCAGATTTGATTTAAAAACAGGCTTCAAAACTTTGTGTGAGTCAATCAGAGGCGAGAGACCGAAGAAAACGTCACAATCCGAATGAATTCTGTGTAGAGAGACAAACACAGAAGTTAGAAAATAAAGCTCTACTGTTTACAGCTGCAACAATTAGTCAATTAAATCATTAGTTCTCAACTATTATCATCAACTAGTTTAATAATCGATTAAATGTTTCGAGTCTTTTCATTAAAAATGTCCAAATTCTCTGATTTCAGCTCCCTAAATTTGAATATTTTTTGGTTTCTTTGGTCCGCTACGACAGTGGACTGAATATTTTTGAACAGTTGACATTTTATGGACTTAATTACTCATCATTTAGGGTGAATTTTTATAGAACTCTCCTGTTCACATTATATTAAGGATTAAAGTTATGCAGAATTAAGAGCGTGGATGCTTTGATTGACAGGTGGGTGCTGTCCATGGAAACCTGTCACGGATACGATGTCCATACGATGTCACACTGTCAGTGGATTTGACACATACTTGTGGAGGGTTAGTGTATATGTTCACTTCATCTCCACCCTTTAAAACAGACTGTATGTCCACCTCATCTATGTGATACTGCGGCTGGGATATTCTTGCCTTCTAGGCAGAAAAATATGACTCAGCATTTTAAACTCAGCACTCAACTCCTCTGAGAAAACATCTGAACTGGATAGTCTCACTTAAAAGCGAACAACAAGAACACTAAACACAGAAAATCTTTGCAGGTTGGAAACTTGTTGGGAGTTTAAAAAAAGAAATTAAAAATTCATGCATGTCTGGAGCAGCGACCTCTGTCACGGCGCTTGTACTGTATCTGCTGACGCCGTAGAGCTGAGCAGCAAAACACGAGAGGCTGGTGGAGTACAGAGGGAGGAGAGGTTCAGCCAGATGACCTGTTTTGACTGTAAATGTATAAAGGCAGAGGCAAATGTGCTGACAGCATGACACGGTACCAAACAGGAAAATTATTAATTTAGGAATTTCTAGCAATGCAACAAAAAAAGTGCTGATAAGTACAGTATACGACTCATTAGCAAACCTTCAAATAGAATTGCTAATTTCAATATAAAAACGTTATTAAATATTGTTTTACACCCATAATTACTCGTACTTTTACTGCTTCTTCGATGCCGTAATGAGCAAAAGTTTAACTGTAATCACGGAAGAATCTTTCTTTTAGAAGAAGCGCTCACTTCTACACCCTCCGACACCGGGGAACCATAAAGCGCTAATGAAGATCAAAAGCTCCTGAAAAGTCACCAAGAAGCTCCGTGGGCACTTTGAGCCAACTTAAATAAAAATAAGAATAATATTAGCTCTTCTTTGTTTCACTCTAAGGCCCCGTGGTGCCCTTCACCGGTCTCCTGGGAGTCCTCGACCTCCCTCCTGGGGACCTTTGCTTTGAACAATATATGTGGAGTGTGATATCCTCTCTGACGGGGTGAGAGCCTGATCTCTGACTGGGCCTGGAGTATCTATTTAATGAACAGCTTCTTTGTCTCTGCAGGGTCAGCTTCACTAATGAATGGGTCACTGTGTGTGTGTCTCTCTCTCTGCTTGTGTTTGTTTATTATATCTCGAATCCGCGGCATCTCGCGCTCATAGACGGGACCTCTCTCTCTCGGCGGGGTCAGGGTTCATCTCTGGATCATCTCGGCTGTCTTGGCTGGCGATTCCTATAACCGGTGTGTTGACTTCGAATCAGGGAGTCTGGTTGCCATTTCATTTTGGAAAAAGGTCCAATGAAAATGCGACACAGGGCAGAGTTTAACCAATTAGAAACCTCCACGGCTGTGAAGTGAAAAAACTGCAGTTCCTCAAACGTCCACTTGAAGCTGGCTGCAGAAGTGAGTCAGTCTCCATAAGTCCCCATGTTAAAAAACTTCACAGCAGAAATAAACATGTTTACAGCCTGGTACAAAAAACAGGTTTGGTCTCTATAGCTAATTTCCCCGTTCATGACAACTGTACTGAGGGTGAATTTATATACAACTCACCTGTTCACATTATATTAAGGTTTAAAGTTATGCAGGATTAACAGCGAGGACGCTTTGATTGACAGGTGGGTGTCGTCACGGATGGCTTGTTTGAGCAACCAGGCGTCATTCGGCCGGTCTGCCACGTCTTTGAGGGAGAAAGCGAGCTTTGGTTTGGAGACATAGACAGTGAATGAGAGTGAGCAAGTGCTGGTCTCAATACAACGGTTGAATAAAGTTATTTCCTGATCGTTTCATAAAAGCTCCCGATATTTTCTGAGGTGGTGCGCTGTGTAAAAAGTCTGAGAACCGCCTGTCTCTGGGTTTAACGCCAGATGTGCTCGAAAATACAAGCTAGTTTGCCTCAATCAGTGAAATGAAGTCACTGCAGGGACACTGGTGAAGAAAGTGTATAAAGCTCTTGAACCCTGAGTGGAAACTTTGCTGCTGTACGCTGCAGAATAACCATAAGAAGCAGTCTGAAGGGTGAAAGTATGCTAATGTATATATTGTGTAAGGCTCTCTAAAGATTTGTTCTCCCACGCATTTCCTGTAACTGAGAATCACTTCAAGTCAAGTTGTCAGATTAAATCAAAGCCTGGGAAGATGATTTTACACAGGTTTGATTTTACGGGTGACTGTGTTTATTTTACAGATGCGTCTCACAAACAAACCACATTTCAGTGTTCTGATGATATTTTCAGGTTCGTGAAAGCCTAAACAAATCACCCAAAAGCTTGTTTTTGTGATTAAACATGAATGGTGTTTTGAAGCTCACGCAAACGGGCCTGAAAATTGATCCATCGTTTCATAGTAACGACGCGAGACGTCAGTCTGATTATGCAACCCTCTCTTGGTGTCGCTCCGCTGCTCGCTGTGAGTTTGAGTTTGCTAAAAAAGCAACTTCACGTCGAGTTTGAACGCCCTGTACAACTTCACAGTTTAGACAGAATTGACGATATGAGCCTCAATGCGATAACTGCATGTTTGCATGGCCTTTGGGAGAGCTAAGTATTACCACATTGAACTTGCCATGTTGAGTCACATTAAGCTCAGCGGAGCGTTTGTTTGCCAAGAGCTACAAAACAAATCTGTTGTTTAAAGAGCACAGCTAGATATAAATACTGTTCTCACACACACTCACACACAAAATGTTGCCATTCACATCACGCCTTCCCTTCAAATGATGCCTTATTTAGCGGCAGATGGACGTTAGCCTTTTCAGCCCTGAACAGACCTCAGCGTGCAACGTGGAAAAGAGCAAAAGTTCCAGGAAAAAAGACGAGCAGAGACTAATACTTAACATCTGAAGGGAAACTTTGAGCAGCTTAGCATTCATGGATGATTGTTAACCCCGGACTTCATTCAGTGTGATCGGTGCCCTGGGCTGCGCGGCGCTAAGCCACATAGACTAAGGCTCTCCGCTCACACTTGATCTAAATTACATTAGCCGTAATACTGTGATTGTGCTTGCGTGCCTCGGAGGAGCTGCTTTGATGACTCTTTATTCACCACGTCCGGCACGTAACCGCGAGGCAGACGTTTTCAACAAGTCACATGATGTTAAACAGTCTTCTCCAGTTTTATCTGTGCTCCTCTTTGCATACTTCATGTTACATCCTCCTTCCTACACTGACTGTGAAGATGTCCCTTTCTAATGTTAATCATTGTGTGAAAGTGTAGTCCAAAGTTTGACCTAAGCTGACAAGAAGCTACACATCACATTAAGTCGGTCTCTTCAACCAGTGTTGTAGTCAAGACCACCAAAACCGAGACCAAGCCAAGACCAAGACTGGACCCTATAGCTGGTTTAGCTGCCTAATATTTGCCAAATCTGTTTGGGTGAGGCTCACATCTCGCAGACTGCTCAGTAAGTGTACTGCAGGATTTACAGACTGCTGTTTGTTTTCTTATACACATAAAAAACCACAAATCACATTTTATTACAGAAGATTTGGCTGACGTCTCCTCGCAAACAGACACAATCACTTCCTTAGAAAGGAGTCAAGGTATTAGTTTCATTTGAAGCTCCAGTTTAACCTCCAATCACAGTAACAACGTCAACAAATCAATCCGACAAAGTGATGCACGTTTTTCTCAAGGTTTTTGGTGAGACTGTGGTGGGTGAACGTCCTTGGACCTTCTGTGGAGGTCCATGGGCTCCCTACCCTGAAGAAAGAAAGACTTTGTCCACACAGGTGCTCGCTCCTGAAGTTGAAACTTAAGTTCTGAAAGTGTCGGGACAAATTAGACGTTACTGGGAGATTAATGGGAAACACTGATGATATCTGGTGATGACTGCGGTCTTCACCGATCTTGAAATAAAATTCTCATGTCCTCTTTCTCCAAGACTGAGACTAAAAGACTAAAAGTCTCAAGACCAACTCGAGTACTACAACATCTGTTTAGTACAAAATTTAAATTCAAGTGAGGCTAAGCAGCATCATTACACTCTTAAGTACCTGAAATTGAACTTGAACCAAAAAAAAAATGACAAGCAGCAGCAGCAGCAGCAGAAGAAGAAGAAGAAGAAGCCAAAAGTGAGCAACAGAAACTAGAAGAGAAGCGTGTTGTTCTGTTGTTTACAGATTCTCCCTCTTAGCTCGTAAACACCCTCAGAGGATGGAGGAGTGACAAGATAAATTAGAGGGAACTTAGCTCCAAACCCAACAACACCCACGTATGCTCAGCGGCGACGATATTTCACTATCAGCAACATGAAAGAAGGTCGACAAACCGAGTGGAAGGGTCAGGACCGGGCACCGAGCCAGAGTGAAATCCAGCTTTGAACGGTTGGTTCTGCATTTTGGCACCACCGTGTCTGACAAGCGAGCGTCCGACTTCATTTTTGATTTACAGTTTTCAACTGTCAGTGTGTTGCGCGCACACGATTCCCACGAGTGGAAAGGCAGCGGTCTGTGTAGCGGTCCGTCATTGAAAAATGTCAAGACTGTCAGAAGCTGTAAAATTCAGCTGCAAATCAATAAACTCCATAATTTCCCATTACACACTTTTCTTACATTTCTTGTCAGCCCTAATGAATGGCAGCTAACACACGACTGTGCAAATAACAATGACGACACAATGCATGGCTGCACACGCTTCCTTTCAGAACGAACGGCGACCTTCACATTCCCGAACACAACAATAACAACCATTATCGTGGAAACATCAGTGAGTGTCCTCGACTCTTTACCCTACTGGTGCTTCATTGTCCTTCCTGCACCCAGAGTGTCACTGCGAGGAACACACTGTCATGCTAACCTTTGTGTTAGCTCGCTGGTGTCCATGAGGACAGTCGAATACAGAGATCAGAGGTCCGTAAACCGAGGTGGACTCATACAAGAAGCTTCAAGTTATGTACTTGTGTCCACACCAGTCAGTCAGTGTCCTTTGAGGAACTAATATGGCAGCTATGGCACGAACTGCAGTCCACTTGAGGCTGGCTCCAGAAGTGTCAGTCTCCATAAGTCCCCATGTTAAAAACTTCATAGCAGAAATAAACATGTTTACAGGCTGGTTTTACATTGTCTATGGGTTCAACGCTAGATGTGTGCAACAATGTTTGCTCGGAAACAACAGTGGCAGTTGCTAAAGAGGTTAGCGAGGTTCAGGTCAAAGAGGTTCTTCTTCCAACTGGCTTTGGTAAGACTTTGACTGCGTTACATGGTTCATTGATATGATTGGTTGAAGTCTGACCATGATAGACGTCCCAGATGGCGCAGGCAGTTGAACTTTGAAGGCTAACGAATAAATGCTTTGGTGCTACATGTTAGCAAAGCGTGGAGAAAGTTTGTGAAAGTAAACAGAGACGATGAACCGACACTGACTGCAACACGAAGTGTGTCGACGCAGACTCTGTTGGGTAAAACAGCTGCTGATTATCAAATCTTCAGCGTGATGTTTGGACCCACGGAGCTGTCGGCGCTCCTGTTTTTCCCCTCACGTATCCCCTCATGATTGTGACTGATTGAGCCACCTGTCTCTACTTTCCCCCGCCCTGTAAAAATTCATGACAGCCGAGCCTGTTTTGGTTAATTATTGTGAAGCAAACGTACGATGTGACAGATCAATCAATGCATCAATCATTATCACACGCCGAGCTGCATCAGACGGCATCGTGACATTTCTCATTTGGTGATCAATTTAGCTACAAGATGACGAGCGTTAACGACGACCTCGTCAAACACACCGTGTAAAAATAACTTTATCTGCAAACGAGGGCACTGCAGACAAAGAGTGGCAACCATTACTGTGCTCATCCCTCTCAGGTAAACATTGTTTAGTTCTCCAAGGCACAAAATCAACTTAAGAAAGTTGTATAAACTATCTCACTACATCTCACTCGTATAGGACCTGGATCTTCAACAAGGGGGTCTCAGAGTTAAAGCAGGGGGCCAAATTAGTGTTTAATCATTGTTATTTTGTGTCTTCAAACAAAAATATGGTACATTAACATGAATCCTACTTTTGCTAGTAGGTTACCCATGAATCCTCGTACAATCATGTGAGCTAGCATCAGTCAGCCTACACATTACTGCAGGTCAAGTTTAATATGCAACACATATTTTTATACAACAGACATAGTAGATTGTATTTTCTCCATCTCTCTATGTGGTTCAGAGTCCTTGGCCTTAAAAATGTTGAAGACTCGCGCTCTAGGATGCTGTGACGGGGAATTTCCTTCCACTGGTGCAGCTCAGCTGGCGACCAATGCTCCAGGCCCAAGGTATGTGCAATACTTCATGTATCTTTTTATTGTGTTTATGTATTTATTATTGTGCATTTGTTGGAGGAAGAGCTGACCCACATCATGTCTTAAAAATGCCCTTTAAGGTGATAAAATGTGATGAAATGCCCTCTGGGGTACTAACTGTGACCCTGACGAAGCGCCTCAATCTACAGCTGACATAATCACAGGTGTGTCCCCACGTGATTTATTATTGTTATTGTATCCAGAGTTTGTAACTTGCTTTAACTTTTCATATTTCTGCCCCCCGAACAGCTGCAGTGTTGCACTGTGTAGCCAAATTTCCCTTCAGGCAGCATAAAGTTTATTTTATCTTCACAAAATCAGTCATTGATTTCAATATCAATTAATTACTTGAGGAAAATAATCTGCATGTTAATTAGCAATTAAGATAATCCTTATTTGCATCTTTATTGGGATTATTTATTATTCGGACATTCTAACTTTGTAGAACAAGAACACAAACGGGTCAAATGTCACTTTCTACACTATCTGTGCACGGACCCTGCAGTATGGTTAATAATGGCGATATTGGTTTACTTCCTCGTGACACGATATCCTCGATCTGCTCATTCAGTATGGTTTCAGTTCCTCCACTTGGCTGCGTGATACGACAGCTTTTCAAATCATAAACAATATTACATCCCTGCCTGTCTCTGAGTGCGCCCATTGTCCAGTTTGTTCCCATTTATTTGATATCTGTCTGCGGTTGTTTGTTAATTTGGTTGCTTGTCTGCTGTGTCATTTCTTCGCCTAATTGTTGCATTTTTATTGGGTTTTATCTTCGTGTTTTACAGTCGTCTCATAAGCTGATGACGCTGAATGAAGTGATTTATTGTCTGGACCTGCAGGAAGATTAGCAACCGCTAAAAGTGGAGGCTAATAAGGATGCAAACAAGCTCAACACTGGTCTTTAGCGAGTAAATAGGGAAGCCTTCCATGCTGTGTGCCGCTATATACTCAACACGCCGAGTTTGTTTAAAGAAAATTATGTCCGGCCACCCTCGACAGCCTCGCCGCCGCTGTTTGTCACGACGTACAGAAGCCAGTCTCATTAACGAGGGAGTATTTTTCTTTTGCTAAAACAAAAAAGTCGCCTGGCGGTGTGCGAGAAATTATTGATGGTGTTATGACGGGGGCATAGCTGGCATGAGTTTTCTTGTTCCTCTTTGGTGTTAATGTGCTTTTGCCTCAGTTCCATTTATTATTTTTGACAGTTAAACATGCATAAAAATCAGAGCGGCTCATCTTGATTGGACACTTGGATGATTCTTCGAATGTGTGAAAACAGAGGCTGTAAAAAAGAAAAAGAAGTATGCGTAATAAAGTCCTGATGATAAAATAACATATAAAAGGCTGTACCTGCGAAGAATACCCTCTGCATCTTAAGCAGAGACACTGAGGAGAAAATAGAACAAATAACAGTGGCCATACTCATCACTGTCAAGGTAAAAATAAATATGTGTGTGCACTGCGGCGGTGAACTCTTTTATCGTTATTTACCGAGAAATGAACGCAGTTGTTCTGCAGCGAGGTGATACAAGCATTACAAACACACTTACACCCGAGAGCCGTCCAGTACAAACTGAATCTTCGACTGCAGGCCAACGAGAGCTTCACGCGTCTGCTTTCTGTTGATCTGTTTACTCAAATCTGAGCTGACAGGGCTCAGGGACTGTGCCCTAAAGGGGGTGTGATAGCTTGGCAAAGAGTATGTCGGGGGGAGTCGGTGCCACACGGGGAGTGTCAGAGGCTCAGTGATGGTCTCTGAGGCGCTGCAGTGCTGACACTGGCTGTTCAAGGCGTTTTTTACTGTAAGCACAGAAAGAAACAAAAGTCGGCACAGCGGGGAGGCTTGTTCTCCGCACAGTGGATGGCATTCTTCTGGTCAGGGGTGTGGTATTTCATCTCCATCTCAGCCCTCAAAAATATGCAATATGTATGCGACTGGTTGCATCTATTCGAGGACACACAACAACAACAACAGCAGCAGCAGCAGCAAAGGCGTGATGACACGTTGGGTGGTGTCAGCAGCCAGGCAGCCCTCCTCTAAAGCACACTTCCAATCTGATGTCTATTTTTCTGCAGTTTATGATATCTTGTCCACCCCCTGTGCACCAAGGGGTGGACACAATATCATGAACACCTGCGCCATGTAATGGAGTCACACAATACCGATCGATTCAAATGTAGGGTCGTTTTCGAGGCATTTGTTTTGTGATGTGGGGCTGAGTTTTCCAAGACGCTGCGAGGTGTTCATGATGTGTTATAACCCCTGACTCTGAACGCCACAGCCCCGCTTTAACTGAGCCACAAGCTTTGATTACATGTGTTTCTAATCTGCCGTCGCCCCACGCTGTCGCAGACTCGCTCGGTTAGAAAAAAACCAAGACAATCTCCTCCTTGAATTTGAAGGAACAGTTGGCTCAACACACGACGGGAGACGAGACAGAAAACACTGCTTTTAAAAGTCCATGCAACTCCGAGTGTGGGCCAATTCACTCAGACTGCACAAATAAAACCAAAAGACCGAATCCACTCCTGACGGCGCTGCCAAACAAAAAGCGTCTCGGTGCTCCGGTGCCGTTTGCTCGATTTAAATGAGCACACATTCGGTGGCCCTTCTATGCAAACGGAAAAAGTTCAGAATCACAAACACCGGCGCTAATGGCCGCGCACACAGTTAGAGTGAGCGTCTTCAGAGAGTTGCTGCTAACTGAAGCGCGTCCAGTGATCATGGCAGCAGTGATTGTAGCCAGGTGGGGCAATGGCGGCACATCATGTGTGCACGGATGGCACGGAGACAGGAGAATACCTGAGATTCACCGCGGGGGAAAGGACATAAAAAAGAGGCGACGGTTACGTAAGGAGGAGGGAAAAACAGCTTTCCACACACAGAGACGCCGCGGTTAAAGCAGCCCACAAAACACTGAATACAGAGCGAGTCACAAATCTTTGGAATTAGATAAGCTCTCTTCAAAAAACAAACATTTAAAGATACGAGGGGAACATTTTGGTCTTGCAACTGCATTTCTAATTTTTGGACTCAAACTTAGCTTAGCATAGCCGACCTTGTCGTGTCATATGCTACATCAGCTCACCTTAAGAACAAATATTACTTGCAGATACAACACAAGGGGAAATTGCACTCAGATGTAAAACTTCATGGCTGCGCCGGGCTGCGTTTCATTGACGCAATATCTTTTGTGAATACGACCTTGAGACGGCGCTATCATCGGCTGCAGTCCATGAAGGTTGTTGCAGTGTGTGTGTGTGTGTGTGTGTGTGTGTGGTGAGGGGGAGCTACTGAACGTAACTGCCATGAAACAATCAGAAAATAACTTTTTATTTTTCCCTGATTAACCGGCGCTATCGAGGCCGGCGCTCCCTCACTCTCATTCACTGTCTATGTCGCTCAACCAACGCTCGCTCTCACAAACCAAATTAAACTTCTTTGTGTCACCGTTCACCAGATTTAGAAGCTGGGTTCACGAAATAAACAGAACACACACACAGGTAGAGTATCAGGCTGACTGTGGAGGTCTGACCGGTCCAGTCGTCTGATTTTTGGCTGCAGCATCCGCACAAATGAATGGAAAAACCTGCATTTTGGCCACTCGATATCTAGATCTATCATCTCATTTTACTGTTTATTTATCTCTTATTATTAGAGCTGGATCTAAGATGTGTTAACTTTCTCTAAAATCACTTTTTTTGCAGCTACTTTCAGCAGTGAAAGGTGAAAGCAGGAGCTGTTCATTGGGGAAGCATCCACCAGAAATAAAATGCACTTGTCACTGAGTTAGCAGATCTTTGTTAGCGGTGCTATTATTACATAGGAAGTGTTTGCACAGCTTATTATGAACCTCTGTGAGTTTATTTCATCAAGGGGGCGGCTTTAAATATTGCAGGGATCAAGGTAAAGATGCCTCAGAGCTGAATTGAACGCCTTTAATGTGACAACCCAAGCATTAACTGAACATTTTGAACTTACCTCTAAGCTATACAAATATGAATATGCACAAATATTTTCTCTCTTCTGAGTCTTTTCATTCCAGCACTAAGGAGGTGGAAGGAGTCCCTCGAAGCTTTCATTTTAAAAAATGTCTTTCCAGGCACGATGTTAACTCTGGATAATTCAGAGAGCTCGCGGTCAACAGATTTCATCAGCGCTACTTTGAGAGTCCCTGTGAAAAAGTCCTGACAGACTTACAGGGTCGCTTTTCTCTGGAAAGAGACATTGTTGTTGAATTTTTTAAATAAAACTGTTCAATACTGTCAAAATCCCACGCAGCTCTAGCGCCTGTTAGGGCGAAGGCAGAGATGTCGGAGACAGATATCTCAAACAAAAAAATCTAGTTAAATAAACAAGAATCTGCATGAAGAAATACCTCCAGAGGGGAAGAGAGAGTCTTTTTGTAATTTGGGTGAAATGATCCTTTAACATTAAATATACATTATATCACACTCTACAGGAGTTTGTCAACCTCACCTTGTATCTACATTCTCTCATCTGCCTGTTACAAATCCTCCCTTTGGACGGAAATATCCAGCGTCGTGCACATATAATCTTTTTTTGTATTTTGTGGATTAAACTCACGCTGCGTTGGATTTTCTTGATGGGGGGACGCTGACGAAGTGACAATCTGTGAATGAGCAGCATGAAACTGAGGCTGCGGGCTGTTATTATTACTGCACATGTTAGAAATCATGTTACAGGTGTGTGTAATATGCCGCATGTATCTGCATGTGTTGTTCTTTGCAGGTGTTACGAAGATGGTGGCGGCGGTGGTGGTGGTGGTGGTGGTGGTGGTGGTGGGGAGGAAGCCGAAGCTTGATGATGTAGCTGTCACTTTATTAAGATAAATTTTCCAATCACACGGCGAGATCTCCCGCCCTCAGGAGTGCCAGCATCGGGGATTAGATTACCACCTCCCACAATGCATCACGCTTTACATCACAATCCAATAGGAAAAGTAATACCGGAGTGGGGATACTCACTCTGCCTCAGCCTCAGCCTGCTAAAACGAGAGGTTTAAAATTAGCTCTGGGGACATGCGGCGAATCAGAGCGGCGAGATGACAGTCGGCTCGTTTAAAAAAACACTGAATGAAGAAATCTTCGGCGGTGTGTCACTGTGAAATTAGGGGTGATCATGAACTTAGCAAACAAACGACTGTGCAAATAAAGGCATGACAGACTATTGTTATTTGCTTCATGCTTTGATTTGGACTTTATCAGTCTCAGCTCCGTGTTAATAACACATCAAAACTGTTCTGGCGGCTGGTAAAGTGGTGTATAAACCGACAAGATGAGAAAATAATGACGTTCGGCAAATAAGAATGAGCTCACACGGGATACGGGTAATTATTACTTTTCACTCAGCGCGCTGATATTGTTAAAGAAAAGCTTATACAAGCTGCTTTTAAGAAAGTCTAGCAGCAGTTTCATTATTTCAGCGTTACGCTCGGTGACAATGAGATTCAAGTATTCCCACACAGGCACTTCATATCAAGCCATGTGTGTGTTTGTGTGAGAGGAGTGGGAACGTTTTCATTTTTCTGCTTCGACAATAGAATTACAATCATATTTTAATCCTGTAACAATCACCTTGTGCTTGTGATGAAATACTTTAGAGGTGGAGAGACAGAAAAACTATTCCTGTCTTGTCTGGAAACACTGACACCAATTTAAAGCTGAAATCCAGAATTTTTATGGCTGTTATTGGTAAATAAAATGTGTTTTTGATACCTTGAATTACTTTTGTGCGTACAAAGATACCTAACTAGATGATTGAGAACGTCCTAGAGCATTCCTAACACTTCAGATGACGTAGATCACGACTAATCTTTGCATGGAAGTGTAGCTGCTCGTGGATAACTAGTTTAACCACAGTTAAATGTGCTGTGAAGTAGTGGAGTCAACGCTGAAGTGCAGTTCCTCAAACGTCCACTTGAGGCTGGCTGCAGAAGTGAGTCAGTCTCCATAAGTCCCCATGTTAAAATGCAGAAATAAACATGTTTACAGCCTGGTACAAAAAACAGTTTTGGTCTCTATAGCAAATTTCCCTGTTCATGACAACTGTACTGAGGGTGAATTTATATACAACTCACCTGTTCACATTATATTAAGGCTTAAAGTTATGCAGGATTAAGAGCGTGGACGCTTTGATTGACAGGTGGGTGTCATTACAGCTGGCTTGTTTGAGCAACCAGGCATCATTCGGCCCGCCACAGGTCCACCAATGATCCACGTCTTTGCTGATATTTAGATTAGCCGGGAGGAAGAAGAGGCAGGACTGTTTCTACAGCAGCCCAGAATGGACAAACTAAACACTGGCACATTTTTAAGGTGTTTCATGTCCACCATAGTTTCTACATGATGTCACTAAATAGATAGCACTAAACAGCAATTACAGCTGAGGCTGACTGATGATGTCAAATTAGTTTAAGAGAGATATGAACATGACAGATGACATTTCAAACATGCCAACCTCACGACAGGAAGAGTCAAGGACAGATAGGATTCATCCTCTGCGGGCCACGAATGCCTGCAGAGGATTTCATGGTAATCCATCCAATAGTTGTCGGGATAAGTGTGGATCAGTGTGGTGGAGTGAATGACCTTAAAACACATTTATATTTTCAGTCTGAACCCCAAAGTTTAGCCGTCACCTGGAAGGTCATCCCTTTGTTTTTGACTTTGCACAATCGCCTCATTTACATGCATCCAATTCTGGTTGACATTTCTTCACCCAAAAGAAGAGAATGAATAAACCCTCAAGAGGAAAACAGGACACACGTTCCATTAACGGCAGTGCAGAGAACAATATCAGGGCTTTATAACTAACTTCCTGTCATTATTATGGTGCTCATTTTTATTCTAAAGCATCATAATTCAGACAAATTGGTAAAAAATGTGAACGTTATTATGTGAATATACTCACACAAGATTCTTTTGTGGTAGATTGCGGAGGCGTACAAGTGTGGGAAGGTGGCAATAACATTTACAATTTACGGAGAGAATTTACAGAGTTGTCTGCAACAAACAAAAGTTCGTAATTTATTAAAATTCAAGAAACGAAGTCTGCAGCATTCTTTTGTTTCAGTTAATTAAAGTCCCGGTGATGCAACAGCGATGGAAAATTACCGCCTGTCAGGTTGTTAATTCATGTAACAGCGGGGCTTCTTGTTTTACCAATCAACCGAGCATTACTGGATTTAAGAAAGTTAACACTTCTAGGCCAGTCGCTGCTAAACTTATTGAGGTGCAGTCCCACTTTTCAGGGCCTACGGGGGATCCTTCTTGGACTGTGATTCGGCAGCAGTAGGGAGGTGGGAGGTGTTGGACGGCGAACACGGATATCAGAGCCAAGCTTGATTCAAAGCACGCACACACACACACACACGCTCAAACATTCACACACACATAGACGCATGCACACACAGCGGGGCCGAGGCAAGACAGACTGTGATCGTACCACCGCATCGACCCACCGCCTTCTGTTAGCTCTTTTCATGCTCGCCTTCATTTCATGTCACGCTCAAGCGTATGATGAAAACAGAGAAGGGGAAGGTGAAACCTCTGAATCCCGTAATCAGCCTCCAAATTGTAATCAGAAACGTCCTGTTTTGTTTCATCTTTGTTGCCTTTGATTGTCTTTGTTTTGGAAAAAATCTGAGCATGAATAAATTTAAGGTGGCTGAACTAGGTCACGTAGCAAACAGATGCCGCGTTACTCAAATTTGAAACCTACCTCTGCTATCTTACACACCTGTACGTCTCCTGACAACCGACAAACCAAACCACGGGACAGATTCGGCTTTTTTCACGACAAGCGACAAGCGTGAACCTTCCACGACCTTCCTCCCTCTTCTCCCGCGAAAAAAAAAACAAAAAAAAAACACACAAGGTGTAATTTATTCATCATGCAGACTAAGGGCAGGTAAAGGTAGCTGCTGATCCCTCGGGTTATTCCTTTATAATGACTTTTTTTTTTGGACAGGACGGTTCACACACACTCTGCGTGATAACCGAGGAGTTTCTGCTGCTTGTGCTCAGCAGAGTAATGAGACATTTCCAGCCATCTCAGCTACCAAATTGACAGCGTCACTGACTGGCGGTCTACTGGGAGGTCTTGTTAGGATGTTGAGCTATAATTGCACAACATGTTGGCAGGGTGGGGAGGGGGGCATAAAGAGAAAGTGCAAGAAGAGATACATTTTAGCATCTTGTGGCTTGGTTTGCCAATTTTTCCCGGCGAAGCACGTCGTCATGATGTGGTGGACGGTTATTTCTCTTCGAAGGAGGTCGCCTTTGATACCTTCAGTTTCCTTTTATTTCTCTTCGTCGTCGCTCATATCAAATTGCGGAGCAGCCAACGGGACGAGTGATTGATTACTATAAAACCTGTCAGGCTCACCCCGAGTTTGTGTGAAGACTCCCAGAGCCGAGAATAGATCTAAAGACTGACAGCTGCCTCTCCCACAGGACACACCAGCCCTCTTGCTTGTGCTAATTTGTGCCAATGCCTACGCATGTGGAGGTGTGAGCGTATAATACCAGAGAGGTTTGGGCACACTTGTCAGAATCAGTCAGTCCTGCCTTGATTGAGTGAAAAGAATATGTTTTCTGGTGCAGCTGCGGTTCACACGACTCCGTGTTTACTATGCGGCGCGTGTGCCTCGGCTGCATGTACATCATGTTTAATACGGCGTACAGTACAGCAGCCTTTGTTCCCGACGTCCAGCTTTGCATACAGAAGTTTAGCCCCTCTATCTCACAGAATACAGTAGTGCATTCTCCGTGGGGGATCCCGTAGATAAAGAAATGACACACAAGCAGCTCAATGTCAAAAAAAAAAAAAGAAAAAGGGGGGAACGTTTGAATAATTCATGCGAGCTACTGCATGCATCTTATGTGCCAAGGAATCGGAGAGATACTCCCACCATGGCATCCCAGCGAGATAAAAGAAGCGCGGGGTATAGAGAGCATTGACGTTATTGTCTGCCTTTTTACAGAAGTGCTGAATAACTGTCAAACTGTGGAGGCAGATGAAGGCCCTCTCTCTCTGAGATGGGAGGGGGGGTGAATTTGATCCAGCGCGGTACCTGAATGATTCTGCCAGATGAAGGCGGATCCAACAATCCTACTGCGAACATTAGCGTTCAGCAGGAAGCCTTCTCTCTCTCAGTCGATTCAATTTATTTCATTTGAGGAAACCCGAGCACTCCTCGCAACGCGAAGGCGCGCGAAGCGGTTAACCTCGCAACAAGCGAGGGAGCGAGGGCTATTTCTGCTCCCGTAACAATGTCCTAAGACAGAAACAGCTTAACGGGCGGAGGACAGGTGGCCTGAGCTCAGCGGCTATCCCTTCCACACGACAACCGGACTGACATGTGGCGTCACGCCTAATCAAATCAAGAGACAGAAATGAACACGGAGGGGAGGCGAGAGATGCCACCTGGGCGCCTCAGAAATAGCCGGGGTGTTGAGCGGAAGTGAGCGTTTCCATCCACAACACGAAGCCTTGAGTCTCTGCTTCGTCTGACCCCACTCTAACACCCTCCTCACTTGTTAATTGGCTAGATAGGGGGAGATTAGAGAGCCCCTGGGAGACGGTTGCTAGGATATTGATGGCAGTCAGTGGACGGACACGGCTCGGGACGTTTCTTAGCGTAAAGGTCTCCCCAGTCGATTGTTGTTGTTATTTTCTCATCAGGGTGTCAAGACTTTATTAAATATCACGTGCGTGTCAAAGAATAATGAATCCCACACACACACAAAAAGCACTTTTCAGCATAAAACCTTAATTTGCTGACTGTCATTACTGCATATATTAACTATTTTTAAAAGAAACCCTCCTGCGACTTGTAACGCGCCCTGAATGATCATATTCCTTTAAAGTGGAGATCTTTTAAAAAGCTCCCCGAAGACATAATTTACTGGAGGTAACGAATTGACCGGAGGGGCAAATCAATAACAGCAAGCGACTCTTTGTACACTTCCGCGGACGCATAAATCTCTGTCCAACAGCATGAAGTGCCAACAACGTGCACCACGGCTACACAGCGGCACGGTTTTTAGCGAGCCTTCAGAGTTACTCAACTGCAATGAGTGGTGGGGACGCTGCCATCGCTTCCATATGGCGACTACAGCCACGAGGCTTGGACGCATATGTTTACTGTAAGCCAGGGCAGGCGCGACTGGCTGCGAGTGTGTTCTTCTTTTGTTAATGTTTGCTTGTCGAGCATGAAAAGAAAGAAACGCCAGCGCCGATGTGTAAAAAGTTAAGCGAGGGGGCAAATTTCTTAATTTATGTGTTTAATTTAGTTTTTATTAATCGTACTGATGAATCAAAAGACAGATCTCTGCAGTTGGAGCTTCCACGGATCGATATGAAACATTTTACGGTCTCTCTATAGGAGCTGCTGCGTGACATCCATTCCCTTTCTCGCTTCCCGCTCCGTGTTGTGATTTAGAGCAGGAACTTTTCACAAAAATTGGGAGTTTCAAGTCACTTTCAAGCCATTTTTTTTTTTGCTGCTCGCACTGTCAACAGTTTGAGGAGCGCTGGAGGACGGTGCCATGAACAAGCTTCCGGCGTTACAAGACATTTCATTCTCCGAGCAGCGAGCAGATCAACACAGAAAGAAGTGGGTTATTTTTATTCTTGTATTTTTGCATAGTATTATTTTTTTTGATTGATGATTTCCTGTTTCTCCACACTGCTGCAATATTGTAGATACATTGTTTGTGTCAGATTATATACGGCTATTAAAAAGTCAGTCCATTTCCTGTGAACGCTTATGGTAGGCAAACCATCCACGCTCACGTTCACATCTTATATTTGACCCCTTTTAAACTCAACCTGGCCCAAACAAATGGACACACTGCGCTCAATGTGCAATAAAGAATGGACATCGTATGTGTGACGTCACCCAAAGGTTGTTTTGAAGCTCAACAACGAGTTTGGTGGCTCTGGTCGCCGTGGATCATCAGTGGACCGGAGGCAACAAGCCATCTGTTAACGGCAATTCATAACTTTAAGCCTTAATATAATCTGAACAGGTGAGTTGTATATAAATTCACCCTCAGTACAGTTGTCATGAACGGGGAAATTAGCTACAGAGACCAAAACTGTTTTTTGTACCAGGCTGTAAACATGTTTATTTCTGCTGTGAAGTTTTAAACATGGGCACTTATGGAGACTGACTCACTTCTGGAGCCAGCCTCAAGTGGACGTTTGAGGAACTGCAGTTTTTGACACTTCAGCATTGACTTGCAACCCCAAAATGTTCAGCGATAACAGTAATTTGTTAATAATTTTTTATTTATTATTAAGTTATTTCATAAATTGTTGTTTCATTCATATATTTTCCACATTTTATGCCCACGATTACTCATTTTGCAGTTATTCGTTTATTGATTTAATCTTGAAATACTGCAGTAAAAGTAAAAAGGTATGATATAACAGCCGGTGTGTGAAAACACACGAACATCTATCTCATCCAGGTGCCGAGTCCAAAAAACTGTGACTGTGATTTCTATCTCTAAAAAGGATCTGCGGTGCCGTCTGTGCCCTTTAGAATTTATTCTTCACCACATCAGAAGAAAGGACAACGTTTCGAGCCCAAATTGGATTTTTGTCGGCGACACTCAGGTGTGTCATTAAAAATAGTCCTATATTACTTCTGTCTGTCCCCACCTCCGAACCTGACTCGAAATATAAGAAGTGAACGTCAGAAACTAAGACTGTCTGTCAGGAGCCATTCAAAAACAACAAATATATATATGTAATGTATCTAAATATAATACTGTTGGATGAGCTGCAGAACGGTCAAAAATGGATGGAATCTTTGAGATACTGGTCTGAAAAACACACATCACACCTTTTATTTCACCATGCTCTCGCCAACAACTAAAAGTCAGTCCCAGATTTACTCATTTTCTCTTCTTAGCTTCCTCCGTCAACAGCCCCTTTGGTCTTTTCGCCTCTGTCATTATGCCCGTTGAAGCTGCTGAGCCTGGTTACATTGCCTGCTTGTCCAGCTCCTGTTCTGGCACGACACCAGCTTCTCTCCCGGTCAACATTCCTATGCACCGTGGGTCTTAAAACCTCCTCTTCTTCTTCCTGTCGGTCTAAAAACGCCTGTGGTACAAACACTAACACTCCCCCAGTGCCCTGAGCTCACAGTTTGGACGTCCCAGCTAACGAACCGAGCTAACGGCAGCTACAGTTGGCAGAAAACATTTTCTCCATAAAATATGATCCAGTTTCACCAAAATCAGTGAAATAGTTGGCGGTGTGTGCCGTAAAGCATTACGTTCTCCTCGCGAGTGATGACAGAGACACCATTCACCTGATTGCACGACAGCATAGCATCAAAACGATTTAATATCTGTAATTTCATGGTGTTAAAGTTACACAATGTTGCTGTAATCACCCTCAAAACGAGGATCCCGACTGGGAATAATGCAATAAAAGGACATTAAGAATTGTTTAAAATCATTGAAGATATTACAAGTGACAAGTTGCTGCAAATCCAGGTGAAAAGACATGATCAGATGATACATTAACCAGCATCAGCTGCATAGATCTGGGAGCTGCTATACCTGCTCAGTACATGCATTTCATCATGTGGCTCTCATCCGATGTTCGTTACTTAACACCCTGTCTTCTCAGTCAGAGACGAGATAACAAGAAGTGACATCACAGGGAATATATTTATGTATAAATGAGCCACCCACTGCCTCAGTTTCCTCCATAAATTAGCACGAGAAAAAAAAAAAAAAAAGAACAAAGCTTTCAAGGAAACGGCGACACGATATTAAAAATCCTTCCTGCTCACCGCCGTGTGAGAGGAGCTAATGGACTGCTGCTGCTGCAAGAAGAAGAATAAGAAGAAGAATATCACTGCCGGATAGATCAGGTAGAGCAGGAGGTCTAAGGTGAGGGAGAACACACACATACACAACACACACACACACACACGCTGAGTGCTATGATCGCACCGGGGGGCGCAAGCTGTAAAATCTGCCACCCTCTATGTGAAGGCACTGAGATAAATGAGCACACAACTCTCTGTTTCTGCCCTTTGATTTCACTGCTGCGCCGCTCCAGGTAAACATGAGAGGAAAGAGAGAAGAGATGGGGCCACTGAGCATGTGATCTCACACACACACACACACACACACAGATGCACAAACAAGGACAGAAGGGATATGGGAGCTTTGAGCATATGTGCTGTCCTCAGACAGGTTTGGTTTGTGTTGTTTCCTTACATGGATCCAAATCCAGAGAAAACAATCAAGGAGAACACTTGAACCTGCTCTGTATTTGCAGCTTGACAAGCCATCATCATCATCATCATCATCAATGAACACATAAAATCTCTTTCCTCCTCCCTGTTTGGCGTCGGTTGGCGTCAACGGAGAGATCAAACGGTTTCCTTCACAGTCCGTGTAAGTGGAGACAACACAAGCGGATTAAACACATACGAGATAATAGCTTCTCTGTAACTGTGATTGAACAAGCCGCCCGGGGAGCGAATCAATTCTCTCGACTCGAAAAGTCTGTGTCTTCTCCGACTCATCCAACGCAGACACCTTTCCCTCTTTTCCTCGATCCAGTCGTAACATCTGGATCGTAACGCCAGGGAGGTCTAATCAGGGGCAAGCATCGGGACGGGAGGAGAGCGTGTGCTGAATCCATTAAATATGGATTAGGGCGGTAATCGCCGGAGAGCGGGACACGAGGGCATAAAGCGGGAGTGGGAGCACGGCCAGGTGGGCGAGCTGGTGTGACAGGGAAGATGGAGTCAGGACGGGTGTGGCTGCTGCGGCCTTAACATGCAGAACTGGTGTTAGCATGACGAGGGCTACGAGCTTCAACTTCTGGCTCCATCTGTTCATGAGTAAACGAGGCAGCAAAGGAGCAGGCGGATGTGAATGAATGCGGCGTCTGAGCGCTGATAGCAGCAGGATCGAGTGGGTGTTTGGGATTTGTTTGTTTGTGTCTGTGTGCCGCTTGCACATGTAGCCCACGGAGGGCATTCGCTGTGACAACACTGTGCAATCTGGGAATAAAGGCGGGTTAATGACGCTGCAGACCAGATGTGTTTCACTCGTGTCGGACTCTTTGCAGATGCTGCTGAGAAGTGGTTGGCTACAACATGGCTGCATGTTTTTCACACTGAATATCTGCAGGATATATGTGGGTAACTTCACAGTGATTCAAATGATGCAACACCAAGCACGTCTTGGATGCAGGTCTAAATAAGATCCCACACATTTGTAGTTTACATGTTTGTATTTGTTCTATAAACAAAGCGATTAATTGATTCATCCAGAAAATAACTCGCAGATTAATCTACGACGACAATAATCTCTAATTGCAGCCCGAGTTTGAACAATAATCCAAAACACCAGATAACCCGGAAAGTTATCACATCAGCAGCTGATGATGCCAGGACTGTGTGCTTGCTCAGGAGCGGGTACAGCCCACTAATCGGAGTCTGCATGTCGAAGTGTCCTTGAGCAAGGTTGGCTCCCAAAAACTGACAAGCAGTTGGCACCTTGCAGAGCATTCAAAACCATCAGAATGAATGAGATATGTAGCATCAATGAGTCTTGAGTGGTTTGAAGACTAGAAAGGCGCGTCCATGTACGGTCCATTCATATATTGGATTAACGATGGACGATGTTGGCAGCAAAGGTCAGATCCAACTTTGCCACTGACGAGGCGCTAACCCAAAATACGACCTCAGCTGTAAATCTAACATAGATTGAGACTTAATTCATCGCTGTGTTCGTAGAATCAAGAAGCACACTTCATTTCAAATTTGGCTTTTGTGGACAGAAGCTGTTCTGTGAAAGTAAAAACTCCATTTCACATGAAAGAGAGTTTCTTTTTAGATTTGGCAAAGACGGTCCTGGTTTTGGCCACCAGTGCCGCTTCAACGGTTCAAGCTAAGAACTATTTTATTTTTTGGGGGGAGAGACGACACACTTGACGGAGTGTTCGTCACTTTCAAAGGCGCAAGGATCAAAGCAACCCAATAGCTGCCTTGGACCATCATCTTAAACACCAGATTCTTTTCTTCTTGTTGAATCAAACAGTGCTACATACTCCAGCAAAGGAATGATTGGCGATGTGAGCTTGTGCTTTGATACAGGGTTTATAGAACATATAGTTATTTTCTGGTAAAGATAAGGCGCTTTGAACTATTATTGCTTGTACTCTTCAGCTGATGCCGCCGTATTTACTCAGCTTGATATCTACAGTGGAAATAAAATTCCAGATTCTTCTTGCATTTATAGAGAGAGAGAGAGAGAGAGAAAGACGATCAGACTTGACTGGTATGAAAGAGTATAGCCCAAAGGCCAACGTGGTCTTCTTTGAAGGATGGTTTGATGGTGGCAGTTTAAAAGTGAGTCGGGTTTCTTTTTGACAAGCACACATAGACAGACGTATCAGGCCGTACGGGCAATATCGTGGATAAATTGGAGCCGACAGATGGAAATAAATTTCTGATGAAATTGAAGAGCGCTCTTCCCCCCCGCTCATCCTTAAAGTCATGTAGGAAAACCCCGCTGCTGGCGATATGTGATGAGCGTTAATAAAGAGAGGAGTCCTGACTTGATCAATCATAGCATCTGATGGCAGAGTACACTAAAGGGAAGTCTTGTTATTTCTCTCCCTGGCGTATGCTTCTCCATCCTGAGAGGATGCATTCATTTTCACAGTGGGTCTTGTGTTGTCTCTGCTGCTCTCTTCCTCTTTCACACCCGTTCAATCATCTCTATTCTCTCAGGCTTTTTTCCTCCTCTCCCTCTTCTCCCCCTGTAATATTCCCCTTCCTCTTTCCCTTTATAAATAACAGCATCCTGGTGAGGTCAGCACATACGTGAGAGGCATCGGGAATCCACTCAGATAAGAGAGCGTGATAGTGTCAAGCACCACTAAAGGTTAATACTGTCAATTTCTATGCTACAGACCAAAGCCTTTGATGATCGCCTCTTCCTTTTTTATAGAGATGATGGTCATGCTGTTGAGGAGGACGGATGTAACCAGGAGTGGCTCGTCCGTCCTTCGTCCTCCTCCTCCTCGTGCATTTTCAGTTTTTCTGTTTCACTTTCTCTGGAGAGCGATTAGCTGCAGTTACGAAGGGGCAAAGTGCCGCACTGGAAAACAGTGTGAGTAATTAGGACGCTGGAATGATACAAATGTGGAGGGAATCAAGGTAGGAGAGGATTTAGAAAGGTTTACTACGTGTTACGGATGAAGGTGGTGTACTGCAGGGAGGATTGAGGGATGAAGGGATAAGGGGAGAAATTGGGGTCATGGATGGATGGAGGTGTTTGGAGATGGACTGGTGACGGCGGGTGGTGGGAAGACGGAGGAAGGAGTTCTACAAAGCTTAGAGCTCTGGTGGTTTCTCTATGTGGACATACGGGAAAAATAAAAAGAGGTTTGGTGGAGAGGGAGTCAAAGAGTCAAAGAGTTTAAGTCAAGCGGCAACCTCTGTGAATGCGACATGAAGCCTATTTGGAAGTGCCAAAAACTGCAGTTCCTCAAATGTCCACTTGAGGCTGGCTCCAGAAGTGAGTCAGTCTCCATAAGTCCCCATGTTAAAAACTTCATAGCAGAAATAAACATGTTTACAGCCTGGTACAAAAAACAGTTTTGGTCTCTATAGCTAATTTCCACGTTCATGACAACTGTACTGAGGGTGAATTTATATACAACTTACCTGTTCACATTATATTAAGGCTTAAAGTTATGCAGGATTAAGAGCGTGGACGCTTTGATTGACAGGTAGGTGATGTTACAGATGGCTTGTTTGAGCAGCCAGGCGTCATTCAGCTCAGCCGATAATTAGCCTGGAGGCGGACTAGAAACATGGTGGCGGTCAGAGCCGCAGAATTTAGCTTCAAAACGACTCTTCAGGAACCTACAGGCGACGTCGTTTTATTTTGTCCAATTTTGAGTTTTGTGGTCCGTCTTCTCTCCACATCTCTGCATGTGGTTCAGGTCTGTTTGGCAACACCTGAAGTTGCTCGACCTGGTCCTCCATATTCTCCGTAATTTTGTTATCCTGATTATGTCTACTGGAAAATCATGTCTGTCCTCCATCCTCCTCCTCCTCCACCCTCCTCAGCTGCTCTCTTAGTGTTCCTTCTTTTTTTATTCGGCATGCTGTACAGATTGTGAGGAGAAAAACATGTTTCTCTGGATGTTGACGCAAACAGTATGAGATAATGAGGTTAAGGTGCACAGGCGGAAATAAAACTCCCTGAATTAGAGAAGAATGAAAAGTGTCAACCAGGAAATGTCACGCTGACAGCTCCGCCTAAGTTGACTGGCCCAATTAATTAGTTTGCAAACTTTTTTATTTGTTAGTTGAAGAAATAATCACAGAGCAGATGGTGGCTACTTTCCTCCGTATCATTTACAGTCGATGTTATTTAGAATATCCACATCAGATGAAGTTATTCCCCTAACAAGCATACATAACAGTTAACACACTAGCCATTCAGAAACTAGCGATAGTCTGTCACAATAGCTCTCCAAGCTTCTTTTTAGTCTATTGTACCGGGCTGCTTTCTGCCCCACTATCACATCTTTCTCAGGATTGTACATCATTTCATTCAGTGAAGACTTACCGAGCGATAAAAACTCTCTGAGTTTGCTTGGTTGCTAACGGGACAATGAGTTTCTCGAGAAGACGTATTTGTATCATCAAGTCCTGTCTCGTAGCAAGTTCACAAAGCAGAGGAGGGTAAATAAAAGTCGATGGAGCGACACAGAGATTAAGCTACGCTCCGGCTTTCCAGCTTTAAGGCTTTCTGGAACAAATCCAGTGATCTAATTCCACTGGAATTTATTGATTCAGCTGCAAAATATCCATCCGTTCATTTTCCATAATTTTCCTCATCAGGATCGCAGCGTACTGAAGCCGATAGCAGCCGACTTTGGGCAAGAGTCACGCCACTTTGCTGCAAAATATTGAATATTGAATTGAAACTGAAGATATAATAAGTTTAGTGAAAGCTTGGTAAGACATTCAGCTCAAAATCTGAGACACAAACTTCCAGTGCGTCCTTATCAATCAGAAACACGCGTTTCTTCTGGTAAACTGGACGATAAGCATCTTGGATTTCTGTGTACAGTACGGTCATACATCTGCCCAGATCCTTCCTGTGTTAGTGCTGCTTACGGCTCTCTCCTCGACATTATTCTTATTCGGAAACAGTCCTCACACAACCTTCAGTGTCAACGCGAGAAGCAGCAGTGTGACATGATAGAGTGCAGTGAAACATAAAAATGTGGAGGTCAGGGTGGTGGATGGCAGAAGATGAGTTTGTCCTGGGTTCTGTCTCATACGAGTAGTCATCCAATGCGACCGTGATGTCTTATCTTAAAGAACAGGTTCACGTTTGTTTGAGTCCGTCTTAATACGATTCTCAAAGAGTTATGATCTCTGTAATCATCGCCTGGTCTCTTATTAATGTGACTCCATCGACACAGATCAGGGACAAATCCACAAATCTAAATTGAGCCAAGAGTGTTTTCTTGTTGAGCTGCATGTTGGGACAATAACACAATAGATTTTTGTACTAATTTTCCACTAAAGACTGGAACTGGATGAGTTGATTTGGCCTAATTCAGACTGTTGAAGCCTCATTAAAGCTTTGGCTTTGACAGAGAAACAGGACTGTGGTTTATTTTATGCACACACATGAGAATAGGTCTGCTGATATTCGAGATAATTCTTATTGCCAACAAATCTCAAGACCATTAAGGCGCAACTGAAAATAAAAACACCAACAACAATGTCCAGCAAGAATCTTCACTTTTGCAAGAGTTATACAGAAATGCAGCTGGTGTTATCCTATATTTGTCTTATTGTATACAAAGACCAACAATGGCAGCTTTTTTGCACTTTTCACTTGTTTTGGACGACAATGGACCTCGGTAACAAAGAGGAACAAGCTACAACATGCTTGGCATGCACAAGCAACACTTGCTGGGTCATTGCTGATTTTGATCTTTTCCTTTTCCTTTTCTTCAACCATCGCTGTTATGTACTATACAAACATTTGTACTCTGTCGCAACACAGGAAATTACAGAAATAATGAAAAATGAGATTTAACTGGAAATAACTTGTTTTCACACAACTTCTAGAAGCAACCTTGACAAAAAGAGACTGCTAAACAAACTATAGTTTGAAGTTTGAAAATGTTATGACCCGGCCTCGGGGGGAAAAACCTGAGGCAACATCAGAAATGAGACTCCAATCTTCCCAGCTCCCAAGAATGACCAGCAACGAAGACCCCGTTACAAGGTTTATTTGGCATCTGTTAGCTTCACGATGGGCTAACAGCGAAACAATAAACAAAAAGGGAATAAAGTTGACCAACCTAAACTGACCTACTCAAATAAAACAAACAAAAAGACAGAAGAAAAGGGTGGTGAACGCTAATGCTACTCATCCCTACCGAACCCAGGCTGTTACGTCAGAAATTATGACTTATAGACGTCCCTGATGGACAGTAAAGTTTTCGACCACCAGAAAAAGGAGTTGGTGTCATGCCAGACCCGGAGCTTTGGGCTTGGGGGGTGGCATTGATGGTAAAAACTTAAAAGTAAAAGGCTGAAAGTCAGACGCCGAGCTGGGCTTATTGCTGGACTAATAAGTAAGATTAGTCCAGCAAGAAGGCTGGCTGCTATGCCTTGTGTTGTTGCGCTTGCTTGATGTTTGGCTCTTGTGGGTATAGTCGTTTAAATTTAATAACACTTGGACTGCCACGAGTAAGAAGTTTGTCGAAGACGAGGCTGCCCTTGTCAGAAACTGTGCTAGCACAGGAAGTGAGCAGCAGCTGGAGAATTGTTGATGGAGTTAAAGTGCAGAAGAAGTTTACTGAGCCTGCAGTATCGGGAGATCAATGTCTACAATGGTGCATATTTGATATGTTTGGACAATCTGTGAAAAACAGAGGGGAAAGAAGTAATTTTCCTTATTCGTCCCATGGCTTCGCTCAATTTAATTCATCCGTGGATCACACTAACGCTGCCCCTCTCTTCCTCCTCCGCCCTCCATTTCTTCCTCAGCTGTAGTCTCCAATCACGTAAACAAAGCAAAAAGCAGAGTGCTGCGGGGTCCTCGGGATACAGTTTTACTCACAAGGGACTCGACAATCAACGAAAAAGGCTATAAGCGTGGACGAGCATGTTTTAATGATTTTAATCCTCGGTAAATCAACAGTGGACTAAGGGAAGATTCCATCAGAAATGAGTTTCTCTTAAATAGTGTTCAAGAGCCGTGGAGAGCTGACCTATTGCTGCTGGTGCTACTTATACAGCTCCCACGCCGGCTCTTCCTACGATGATTTAGATGTCTTATTGGTGGGCTGCAGTATTTTATCATGGTGGTGGTGGTAAGTAAAGCGGAAAGTGAAAAAAAAAAAGCAGATGTGGAGGATCAGTGGTACGGTGGGTACACACAAAATCACGTGCCCATGTATGAGTGCACACATGCCAGTTTAGATTGTCCACAGTCTGACTGGAGGGTTCACCAGGAGGCTACAACAGCAGGACTGACCTACATCTCATACACAAACACATGAACGGAGGTACACACGAACCAGTGTTTCCGCCACAGTTGGATTCTTGTCAGAAAGCCACGGAAACAACACATGGATCAACACAAAAAATTCCCAACTGAAGCCCAGAGTCAGAAAATGTGCTCAGGGATGTCAGATTTTCCAGACAGAGTGACCGACTTCACCTGATTAATGGGGAACTCTGGGATACACACTTTCAGTGAAGACACACAATTTAAAGCAAATGCAGCACACTGCAGTACAGACCAGAGACTGTTTACTAGCATCTATATTTTACTGGAAATATTGCAACCCTGCTGTGAGTGGTGATTGTCAACAGTAAATAATTGGGTTACTAAAAATACAGTACTTGGAAAATACTGTTTTATTTTAGAGTTACAATAGCACTGCTATAACGAGACTATAAATGTACTGCACTGTAACTAAAAACAGTAAATGAAAATTGATTTTACCCTTTACATGAGTAAAGCACTTGTCAATGGCTGCCTGTTAATAACTGTAATGTTTACATTAAGTTACTCCTCAATGGCTGCCAGTTAACTACTCTATAGTGTATTTTTTTACAGTAAGTAACTTGTCAATGGCTACCAGTTAAACACTGTGAATCTTTTACAGTTAGTTACTTGTCAATGGCTACATCTTGGTGTATTTCTCAGAGTAATTTGTCAATTGTCAATTGCTACCAGTTAATTACTGTGATTACCTTACAGTAAGTTTCTTGCCAGTGGCTACCAGATATTTACTGTGATCACTTTAGAGTAAGTTACTTGTCAATGGCTGCAAGATAATCACTGTTAATTTGAACAGTTTTACACTATTTTACTAGATTTTCATGTTTACTTCCACTTTAATTTTAATGGGAATATTGTAACTTTTATTCAAAATTTACCTCAAGATATCTTTATATAGGAGTACAGATGGTGTTATTCTATGTTTTTCTGATTGACAACACCGCATGAAAAAACAAAAAATCCACCATGTGTTAGTTTGTGTCTCAATTCTTCTTGGTCTGCAGCCCTCAGTAAGTATTTTCCAACTCTAAATAAACTACTGTGTTCATGTTCATAAAGGAACATGTCACCCAGTGTAACAATGTGGCTCCTTTTGTGTACTTTTCACTTGTTTTGGACGACAGCGGAGCTCCGTGACAAAGAGGAATAAGTTACAACATGCTTGGCTATACAGGCAATACTTATTACACGACTCAGTTCTTTGTTGGTTTTGGTGTTTTTCTGGGATTTGTTGTGCTATTTTCAACAACTGCAGCAAAAGGAAATTACAAAAATAAGAAAGTAAAATAAGATTTCACCAAAAAACTCAACTTCTGGAAACGACTCTGACAAAAACAGACTGCTAAACAACTCCATATTTAACTGAATGACAGTTTAACATATTCCCATTAAATAGATGTCAAGTGTGCATGACAGGTACGGTCACAGGTAGTGGGGCAGAGGCTCTGACATACACACAGTCATCATATTATCTCTGTTGCCATGACTACAGCTGTCAGCAGCTCACAGATGAAGGGGGGGTTGGGATCGGGGTGGATGCGTGGAGGTGGAGGGGGGCAGCTCGAGCTTTGACTGACAGTTGTGACAGGTATATAATCCTGTTGGTCGTGCTTTCATAGAAACACACACACACACACACATATAGAGGCAGGTGTGCCCGGCTGAAGGAGGGTTGGGTCGGCCTGTTTGCTCTGCAGCAGCTGACAGCTGACGAGAACTTCTAATGACACACTGTACCGGAGAGCTACAGAGGGGATGTGGGTTGTGTTAGTTCTTTATTCTTATTTCACTTGCTGCCGAGGAGCAAGACAGAAGCCTGATAAATGCATGATGTATGGTCCAATAAATAGTGAGCAGGCCACCGCTCACTAAAATCCAACCGACTAAGTGACGGAGAATGCGGATAACATGCCAGGGATATAAGGTATAAGCTCCGACAGTCCCACAGGGTATGTTTAGTCTTACTACTCGTTATTGCTCAATCACTGCTAGCTTTATGTTCCTCATTTCTGCAGGTTGAGAAAAAAATCCAATAAAGTAATGGCAGTGTGTTTCTCGTCACTTTTACTAACAGCTCCAAAGCAGAAGAATGAACGATGACTATGAGGAGTTGAATCCAAATGAAATAGGTCTGCTAATGAATTAGTAATGTTATTCATATAAAAAGGGGCAATGCTACAGCTGCCATTTTACAACAATGTCAGAGCTCAGCAGTCACACACAGACAAATATTAATGATAGCGATTTATCAGCCGACAGTAGCCTCTAAAAACGACACCTCAGGTTTTCAGACAAGGATGGGACTCCTGCCTTTTCTCACTTGTCAATGGCTGCCAATTAATTACTATGACTCTGGTTTACAGTAAGTTACTTGTAAATGGTTGCCAGTTAATTACTATGATTTTTACAGTAAGTTCCTTTTTGATGCCTGCCAGTTAATTACTGTGATTTTTCTAACTGTAAGTTACTTGTCAATGGCTGTCCGTTAAATATTGTGATTTCTGTTTTATAGTAAGCAACTTGCCAATGACAGCTAGTTACTGTGATAACTTAAGTTATTAGTCAATGGATACCAGTTAATTACTATAATTTTCATAATAATGGTTTATGCATACCATTTACAAGATTTCCATTATATTTTTGTTTACTTCCTCTAGATTTTAGTAGGAATATTGTAACTTTCATATGTTAGATGCAATTACTTGTCAAAGATTTACAGATGAGGATTTTACTTACAGAGTATCCTCTGAAAACTGCAGCCGCCCAACATCTCAGGTTTTCAGGCAGGGTGGGACTCCTGCCTTTTGTCAACTATAAAAATTCTTGCTCTGCTATCAGTTTTATTTTCCCCACCAACTCATATACAACAGAAGGAACCTTATACTCTGGGGGTACAAAGTCATTCAGGGAAACAGGAAATCAAAAACTGAAGTAGAAAAAAGCGAGGCAGTTTGAAGCAAAGCAGGTAACCCAGAAAAGTAAATTGCAACGCTCAATCACAAAGAAATAATGAAATAAAACCTCCACAGATGGATGATACCAAATAGTGTGAGATCATCGAAGGTTGAGCTTTTCATTTAAAAGAAAGGAAGTCTGGAGCACACTGCGGCATGCCCTCCAAGAACTTCTGGTCCTGTTGTAATTCCACAAAACTTAGCTCTCATCCTGAGTGTAAGAGGGTGCCAGAAAATGGGTGAATGCCTGCAGCGAAAGGGCAATCTTTCACTGCTTCGAGGAGGAAGCGACCGTATTCCTCCCCCTTCCTCTGTGCGACCACTGGATTTTCAATAAGGGCCCTTTCAGAAAAATAAACTGGGAGAATGTAAATATGGAGATGATGGATGACATTTCCCGAAGCTTTGTCTTGCAATTAGTTGCGGTTCAAACCCCCCGAGGCCCTTCAACAACTTTCAGACGTTTTTTCTTTGATGACAAAGACTTCCTGCTGTGGAGTTTTGTTCAGCTACACACAGGTAAAAAAAAAGTTTGAATTATTTGTTCTCAAGAAGATCAAAGTGCTAAAAAAAACATTTTAATTTAATTTTAATTATAGATACAGCTGGGAATATGAACCTTCCAATACGTCTTAGAGTTGTAAAATAAGCTACATGGATTATGGTTGAAATAACAGCAATACTCCAGCTGAGAAAATGTTAAAATGAACATGACAGCGGCATGCAAACACTGCTGGCTCCAATGACATGAACCAATCAATGACCAACAATGTGGCAGCTTTTTTGGACTATGACAATGGTCCTCCATAACAAAGACGAACAAGCTACAACATGCTTGGCATGCACAAGCAACACTTGGGGGTCATCGTTGTTGATCGTTGATATATACTGCAGCAAAGGAAAGTACACAATCGCTGAATGTTTCACACAACTTCTCGAGGCAACTTTGCCAAAAAGAGACTGCTAAACAAATTTAAAGAAGAGCTTGGAGTTGAGGACCACAGACAGAATCGGTTGAAAACTGCTGACCCGGCCTCGTGGGAAAACCTGAGGCAACATCAAAAATGAGACTCCAGTCTTCCCAGCTCCCAAAAACCACCAGCAACAAAGACCCCTTTACAAGGTTTATTTAATGTCTTTTAGCTTCAGGGTGGGCTAACGGCAAAACAATAAAAAAAAACATGGATGAAAGTTGACCAACCTAAGCTTACCTACTCAATAAAAGAAACAAAAAGACAGGAGAAAATGGAGGTACACTCTGATGCTACCCAACCATACAAAACCCAGGATGTCACAAATAATGCTAATCTAACTACATTTCACGCAGAAACATGTTGGCTGGCTGGAAGCGGAGCGAGGCGAGCCCACAGGAGTTGTGGAAAACCAAACAACAACAAACTCACGCTCAACATTCAACATCATCCAATCAACTCAGCCAATCAGACACCGGCACCACAGCAGAAAGATAGATCCAAGACAATCAATGTAATGCTACATTGACATGTAATTAGATGAATGGAACAAAGTTGTGACCTGTTTTATGTCTTCAATGGGAACCAATGGGCCTGTAGTTGAGAGCCACAGACAGAATTGGGAAGTTTTAAACGTCACAACCCGGCTTTGGGGTCAACCTGAGGCAACGTCAAGAAAAGAGTCTTCACAGCTCCCAAGAACCACGAGCAACAAATACTTTGCACCCCTTAAAAGGGTTTATTTATCGTCTTTTAGCTTCAGGGAAGGCCAACAGCGACCAAAGTTGACCAACTTAACTAATTATATAAAAGGAACAAAAACAGGAGAAAATGGCGGTAAACGCTAATGCTACCCATCCGTACCGAACACGGGCTGTTAAAACCTCAAGTCTGGAAGCTGGGAAAGAAATGAAATGAAAGTATTTGCCTGCAGTAAAGACAGAGGTCGTAAATATGTGCCACGTTCTATCACACAAGTCTTTCATGACATGCAATGACGTCATTATTGGGCTCGCCTGTTTGCTTCGAGCCACGAGTCTGAATTTATTCTGCATGTTGTACATTCACGTATTAACAAAAAAAGCAAATGCTAAAAAAAACGGTGATGGGGACGCATATGATTTAAATGAACGTTTTAATTGTTGAATCTAGAATAAACGTTGCTACAGGGAGTTTAAACATCTAACGCATCCCCGTGCATCTATAGAGGATGAAGAAGGGCACAGTGAGAACAGCCAGTGGCTCTGAGGAGAGAGGTCACACGTGCCATGATGAATTACAGTAGCCGGGGTTGTCTTGGCTGCTGGTTCATTAATGAGTCCTCTTAGGGGAGTATGCTGCGACAACACAAAAGGACACATCAACACTACATCAATTCTCATCTGCTCTTTACAGTGTGTGTCTGCGCTGTTTTGGATCTAATTGTGGCGCTCTCATAATCGAGTACAGCTCGCCTAATCGTTAAATGACAAAAGCTAATTTGCATATTTAATGGCTGCACTCTAATTTGATCACAGAACCGCTGACACATATTAGAGGCATTATCAAAGACTGCATTACTTTGGTTTGAAAATGAGATTTGATCATTAAAATTCAAGCACGGCACACACGAACAATATTCGTAAAACTTTATTGGCCTTAATTAGTCATGATTGTGACAGTAACAACTAAAAATATACATAGGCTGCATATCTCTCTTCAACTATATGTTTGAATCCATATGGGTTAGCTATATATAGTGTAGAATATGGCTGTCAAACCTGATGCACTCATTTTCATAAATATTTAAAACATTAATGCAAAGTAATTCAGTAGTGCACACATCATCCACCCACCAACGAGACCATGAAATGTACTGTAGGAACCACAGGTTGACTCGAGGTCCTACAAATAACTGACAACTGCTGTCCTCTATCTATATGAATAAATAAACTTATGCCGCTCGGGTCCAAATCAGTCTAATCCAGTGTGGTGGTACTTAAGATTGGCCGTAGAATTAACCGGATTTAATACTGGGCCTTGTCTTGGTCTGAGACAAAGAGGACTCAGGATCTTATTTCAAGACCAGTCAAGATCACAGCTGCAGGGCGATCACTTAATTGCCTGTGCATTATCGAACATCATTACTGCCCCCCCGCCCCTGCTTCAAATGCAACCCATAATTTGACTCATTTATAATTCAAGTTTTTTTGTTACTGTTAATGGCTGCCACAGATCCCTGCCCGCCTTCACTTCACACGAACTCCAAGAGAGTGACTGTGGGAGACGGGAGAAGAAGCTGTGATTGTCTCCGAGGAGACATCAGCCAAATCTTCCGGAATAAAAACGTGGCTACGAAACCGCAATCTGCAAAACAGGGTCCCAAAGAAAACACACAGCAGTGTGTTAATTCAGTGATGCAATGCTTGCTGAGACCCGGAGAGGTTTGGCAAATATTAATATTAAATTGTAGCTACCAAAGTAAGCTGCATACACTCCGGTCTTGGTCATGACTTGGTCTCGCTTTACGTGGTCTTGACTACAAATGTAGGCGTAATCGTGGTGGGTTGTTGCAGGTTTGGAGCTGCATAATTTCTGCAGGTTCATCACTACGAGTCATTTGATATATTGCTATTTTAAAAATACCAATGATGGTTGCTTTACAAAACTTCAAAGCAGCAACATTAATAATATTTATAACTCTTTCTTTACACTCTTACCGTTCTTCAATCGGCCCAAATGTCCAACTTTAGAAGACCTTAAACCTTGTTGCTCTCACGGTTGCTGCTGTGCTTCAAATTATATGAACATAAACTGGAATAGTGCCAACATTAAATGTAGCATGTAGCATATGATATAGAGTCCACCATTGACATTGGGAAAGGGGCCTAAAAACACCCATTAACATGTCTCCAATGTCTTGGAGAAAAATAAATGTACCATTGACACATGTTGGGATAAAGAGGATGGCATCTTGTACTGTGTTGGAGAGACGGACTTATATAACCAGAGGAAGGACTGTAGAGTCTATTTGTGTGTGAAAGGACCTTCATATTTACCAGTGAAGGATATTACACCACAGACAGCCAATAAAGGGAAGGCACTGTGACGTTTTATTTGTACAGTTAACAGTTATGATGTGACACTGTTGCACATTTAAGCAGATAAAACAGGTGTGTAGGCATGATGACGTGTTTTTACTGCCCAAATGATTAAATATCTCACCAAATAAACAACAATCAACACAGTGACAGTGACTCACTTCACAAAGACGACACAAAACAGCCTCTTCCACAATCTGTCACGTGCCAGCACTGAGCTACATTTAACCCGAGGTGTGACCACTAAAGAATTCTCTTCCCTGACTGTAACTGCTAAAACACGTGAAAAGCTGCCCGGTTAGCGACATCGTGTTAAAGGGAAACGCCAACTTTCTCTCCACGGATTACAAGTGTGGTCTTACTGGGATTTATTGAGTGTGTGTGTGTGTTGAGGTTGTGTTTGCCAGAGACCTCGTGTGTGTGTGTGAAGTGACACCCATGAGTGCAGGCCCACGCCATACACCCACAGCACAATTTGAACAGCTAACAGATGAATAGACGTTTGAGTCAATGGACGGGTTGAAGCGTTGGACGACGTTCAGGGTTTAAAATCAGCAGAAATAACCGAGCTGGTTAAGCATCAAACTTAAACACCGGTTATCACGAGTCCAACTTTCATTTCGCCTTTGGAGAAGAATGGACCGTTTTAAATGAGCAGCTATTTTTGCTCATAATACACCTTCTGACTTACGTTCAATGTCACCCTGACCTGAGCGGTGTACAGAGAAAAGGGGAATGTCACCTGTCTTTGTTGGAAAGGATTTGACTGTCACTAAAAGCACAGTCATGTCTCATTATATTACAGTTACTTAGCTGTGAGAGAATCAGGTGGAAGTTAAGTGTTTTTTTGTCGGCTGGGTTGAGGTTTCTGAAAAGATGAGTCAATTAATCAACTGCTCAACGGACAGAAAATGAAACCGCAGCAATATTGATGATCTATTAATTGTTTAAGTGAATTATAAAGCAAATGTTCTCAGCTCCAGCTCCTCAAATGTGAAGATTTCTCTTTGCAACATCCATATAAACAAAATATCTTTCGGTTTTAGACAAGGAACTCTGTATCTTACAGTCTGTTAACGTTTTATATGATTTATAGACTAAAGAATTAAATGATTAATCAAAAAGGAACATCTCAAAATGAATCCATGGACTGTATATAAAGATCTCAAGCTTGTATTTATGTCTTTATCTGTGTATGTACACTGAGAGCAAAGCAAAACCAAGTCAAATGTCTTGTTATGTGTACACATACGAGACCGATAAAACTTCCCCTGGTGGCTGGATGCAGTATAGGTCATAAACGTCTGCCCCCTCGATGATGGGACATGAGACAAACTAAAAAAAAAAAATCAAACTACACCTGCAATATTTTTTTATTTAGCTCTTATCACTCTGATGTATTTACAATTTTTCTGTGTACAGTGGAAGTCCAAATCATCCCTGAACCATCGAGGACTCCACTAGACCTCTGAAGGTGTGCTGCGGTATATGGCACCAAGATCTTTTAAGTCAGTGAGCTGCGAGGTGAGGCCTCCATGGATCAGACCACAGATGCTTATTTTCAGCATTTTGAGCTACAGTAGCTCGTCTGTTGGGCCGGCCTTTCGCTCTCTGTGTGCTTCAATGAGCCTTGCCCGCCCGTGACCCTTCCGCCTGATCACCGCTTTTCCTTTCCTTGAAACACTTTTGATAGATACCGACCACTGCAGACTATTAACGCCGCTGCAAGAGCTGCAGTTTTGGAGACGCTCTGACTCGAGTCGTCCGGCCATCACAAGGTCAAAGTCACTCAAATCTGCACGCTTGCACATCAACTCTGAGGACAAAATGTTGACTTGCTGCCTAATATATGCCACCCACTGACATACGGTGCCACGATAACGAGACAATCAGCGTTATCCACCTGTCAGTGGTCATCTGACTGGTGTATTTGTCAACGGATGAAGCAAAAATGAAACAATTTGTCCCTAAACGTGAGCAAACTTCAGCCATCTTGTCTTGAAAAATACAAGTTTACATACACAGTTTGTTTCTCCATGTTTATGTTGCTGTTTTTCTCTGTAGGTGGGTGGGCAGTGACCACCAGAACACTGACAAATACTCTACACACCGGCCTGTCTGCTGTAGGCATGAGGAGTTAGTGAGGCTGATCAACCTACTGGGATATTCATATACAGTCAGCCCGGCCCTGCCCGAGGCCATCTGCTGCCCTGCCTCTAATCCAGGGGCTTGTCACTGGTGATTAGCCAGCTCCTCTATCACTCTCCCTCTCTCCCTCTGCCATTATATTTCTACTTTATTATGTTGATACTAGTGTTAAAGCATCGCGTGGTGTCCTCTCTCAGCTTAGACTCCTTTGTATGGATTTTTGATGCCCACAAATCCTCCATGCTTCCTCCCGCTATCTGTCTCTCTCTCCGTTCCTCGTTCATTACATGTTAGGCTTATTACGCCGCGGCTTAAAGAGTGCTCTCTGGCACTTTTTTTTTTTCTCTTTTCTATGCATTTTCAAGTCCACAAATTAACCACCTTTTCCAATTGCTGTTGGCATGTGAACCTTTTTAATATGGATAAGTATTTCTTGGCACGAAAAAAAAAAAACACACTTGAAATGCAGCAAAATTTCAGAGAACAAAAGTCGATCCCGTAACAGCCTGAATGCAAATGAGGTCAAGATTATCAGTCAGATGTACGACTGACTGATTAAGACCAACTTGACCTTTAATATCTGTTTGAAGTCTTCCTCTCTTGAACTGCGTGTGAGTAATGTGAATGTCAGCGTGTTGACATGTAATATGTAACAGATAAAACTACAACCATTGGAAACATTATGATATCTTTCACTGTCAGGGTTCTTTTGTGGATTTAGCCATGGTCTATCTTAACTAGTGGATGGAGTGCTATGAAATCTTGTATAGTTATTCATGGAGTCCTGTTGACGTTTGTGATCCCATGACTTTTCCATTGGCACCATTTGTGTTTTTGAAGATAGATGGAGCATTTTATTGACCCCCAAAGGAAAATTTGTGTGTTACAGCTGCAGTTACATGTATTACAACACAAATAAAGCATAATATATACCACGCATGAGGTAGCTAAGTATTAAAGTGACTAGTATGAATAGAATTTAAAAGTGTAAGAGAAGGAATAACCTGTAGTTCATTGGGTATGAATGGGCTACCATGAAATTTGGTCTCACGAAATCATGTGGGAATCCGTCTTGCCAGGCTTCAAACTTCAGCATCCTATGAGGGACTAGTGGCACCACTGAATAAAGCCTGAGTGCTCAAACAAGCCATCTGTAACTGCACCTACCTGTCAATCAAAGCGTCCACGCTCTTAATCCTGCATAACTTTAAGCCTTAATATAATGTGAACAGGTGAGTTGTATATAAATTCACCCTCAGTACAGTTGTCATGAACGTGGAAATTAGCTATAGAGACCAAAACTGTTTTTTGTACCAGGCTGTAAACATGTTTATTTCTGCTGTGAAGTTTTTAACATGGGGACTTATGGAGACTGACTCACTTCTGGAGCCAGCCTCAAGTGGACATTTGAGGAACTGCAGTTTTTGGCACTTGGCTTCCAGCCACGGAGGTTGTTGCTTGGTAGATGGGCTAGTTTGACTATATTTTGTGGTTCATCGATATGATTGGTTTAAGTTCAAGACAAGACGACTTCCCACATGGTTCTGTGTAACAAACGTCACAGGGCTCCTAACACTCCAGATTTACTGTCCTTTAATTTTTTTTTTTATGGCGCAGACTAAACGAAACAAACAAACCAAAGAACAACGTGCACAAGTCAGAAGACAGTAGGGTCAACATTATTCCACAGACCAACACAATCAAATCAGGGATTGGCAAACACTGTCACAGACAATTACCTAAAGCCATTGTCCTGTCACTGTTGCTTAGGGTACTCTGAGGAATTACTGCACCATTTTTACTCAACGAACCAGGAACACATGGTCCAAAAAAACAAGCAGGAAATCATTCAGGAATGGGGTCAAAACTGCAGCGCCACAATGTGACTTTCAATAACAAAAAACAATGTGATTATATAAGATTCAAAGCAGCAGCCGCGGCTCAATATACTAATGTAATGTTCTCATGGTACTCAGCAAGATTTAATAGCTTTGATTCCTTAACCACACAGTGGATTATAGCAGTCCGTGTTTACAGTTCATCACATGATCTAATGATGAATTAATCTTTCCATAGCATCCGACTGTACACCAGCTTACCCACGAGACAACAAAGCAACAACACCCAAACTACTGCGAGACACAAAGCTTTTATGTTAAAAATACAAAAAAGGCTGCAAAAATATGCCTGTGAGTACCCCACAGCTGAGAAAAAAACAAGTGATGCCCAGTGGGGGAGATGAAGGATTAACGGCACGGCTGGTGGATGAATGGGAGGATATTTACTCCTGAGCCTCGCTCCATCTCTACGGCTTTATTAGAGTAGCATCGGAGGAGGCAGTGCAGCCACTAAATGTCACAGCTTTCTTCAATGACACGACGCCGCTATTCCTCTCAGCCCGACTGAAGCTGCCTCGTTGCCTCTCGGGGGAAGTAAAGGGCCTGTTTTGAATGCCAGATTGCTCGCTTTCCTCCTCCGTTACGTTCGGCAAGATTTGTTTGTGTTTGGGCAGAGCGTAGATTTAAGTTCTCGTTTGTGGACAGACACCACTGAGACGTGACCTCTGTGTGACAGGAAAATATTTTTCTGGAGTAAAATAGCTGGTAAAAGAGAGCAAATTAAGCGAAAGTGAACGTTTTCCAGATTGAGTTGTGAGGCATGACTCTGCAAATCCAGGAGGGGACATGAATGAAAATGGTAATTACCCTCAAAGAGGTCTTCAGTGAGGCAACTAACCTTCACCTTTTGAAGTGAGTCCGCAGATGACAAAAGTGTCCAGGCAGAAATCATCGGCGTTGAAGAATACATCGACTGTCAGGACATTTTTTTGTCCATTTTTTGCTGTTTTAGTTTGCTGACGTTACGGTCTGACTCTGTAGAACGAATATTTTCACGTCTAACTCAGTGAATTACAGCTTCATTTAGACCAAACCAGAGTTAGTGATTGTCAGAAGTGTTGGAAAGAGTTTTACTTACTGTGAAAATTACACTAATACATAATTTACCGTAGAAAAACACAGCAATCAGTAATGTACTGCGAGTACAAGCAACAGCTGCCCGCTAGTTACTGTGAATTTCACAGTAACCGGTTCCTTTGCTGACATTTTAAGGGTTTATTTCATTTACTTATTGGCGTGTATCAAACTCCACATCTTCCATCTGCAACTCTGACAGGAAGTAGGGCGGACACCTGGCTGAATATATCAGCAACCACGAGAGATGGAAGAGTTTAACTCATCTTCCAACTCTAGTATGACCGATATGCCGTCTGTTCTGCCGTCTGTTCTGAGTGCATTTAGAATTAATTAAATAGATAATAAATAGCTCTTAGCGTGCTCTGATTTGTGTTTATATTTTGTGCTTTGTCTCAGTTGAGACACTATAGGACTGATATGATGCTGTTATAATTGAGCGTACACACAAGAGTAGGTCAGACTTCTCTATCATGCACGCTTTGATACACAGATAGACAGATCAAGGCTGATAATCAGGAAAAAAGACATAAATCTATCGCTGATCTGCTTACTCACTCCGTGACCTTCCACCACCAGTCGTGTAGCAGCATGACATAGTGCCACATATAAAATATGTTATGAGCCATTATGGCAGAATAAGGCAGCGGGAATCCTCTTAAGTCAGTCTAAATAAAGTTTTTTGGATGAAGTGTAATCTCTAATCCTGCCATCCCTCCTATATCAGTAATAGCCAGGTCTTAATGTAAGCTCTGCCATTTAGATTAAACAAACTGTGGCATCTCTTTGGCGTCTTTCTCCGCTGGATGGATTGGCTATTTCAGAAACAGCAGCAGCAGTCTGCAGTAATATCTCTAAAGCCACAAACCAGATCAATGTGGGTCAAAAGTGACTTTTTAAAAATGAAGTGCAGTGTCATCCTGTTGGCCGGCTCCGTATCATTTCTGAACTTGCAGACCCGCCGGAGCTCGAGATGCGCTCCACTTCCACCGAGGCAGAAAGTAACTTTGAAAAACAGCCGGTAAGATGCCGAGGCCACATGGCCACATCTTTCCGGAGAAAAACTCCACAAGCTGCTGCTGAGGGCTCATTTTCAGACACATATGATACAATTAGCCTCCATTTCCAATCTGACTGAACTAAAAATGAAAACAAAAACAGGCACACTGAATTAAAATAAAACCCATTGGCACACTGTGTAATGAAAAATGAAAATCCCAAGGAAATTGTTTTTTAATTTATATGCATGGCCTAAATTTGTTGCCTGTTGCTAAGGAATTTAAACAGAGGCTGGCCAATTACCAACCAGACGCACTGTTTGCCCTCAGGTGCTATGCTAATTAGGGTCAGAGAGGGTCACGTTGTAATGCACTCGCTAAAATGAGGCAGGAATCTCCAAGGGATATTCTCATTTGGGATGATGCCAGTCACATTCCTGCTGGTAGCAAAAGCTACTCAGTCAGACACACAGACGCGTGCGTGTTTGTTTCTGGCTCGATTCAAGACAACTGTCGGACATAACACAGGTACACTGCGGGTATTAGCACACGGCTATTTAAGGCAAAGGATTTTCAGGGAGTGCAGAGGCCGCAGAGTCGAATATAAACCAGTGCTCGTGTCACTTGAGGACACGAATCGATCAAGTATGCAAACAAAGGTAAATCCTTTTACAGGATGAGAAAATTCAAGTCATTCCACAGAAAGTTCAGGCAGCAAAAAGAATGAAGATAAAAACAGACATACTGAATTCAAATAAAACCCAAAAACTGTGACGTCAACCACAAGTTTCCAAAGACGAAAGCAGTAAAAGCAGTAAAATGTACAACACAATTAACTTACACTAGTTCTACTCAAGCCACTGACAGCACAAAGAATCGACGTTGTGTCCGTGACGTCACAGGACAGCTATAGAGACCAAAACTGTTTTTTGTACCAGGCGGTGTTTATTTCTGCTGTGAAGTTGGACATTTGAACATGGGGACTTATGGAGACTGACTCACTTCTGCAGCCGGCCTCAAGTGGACGTTTGAGGAACTGCATTTTTTTGGCACTTCCATATTGGCTCCATTTCCCAGCAGGGAGGTTGCCATGGAAACGCTAAAGAGCCAATCAAATCACATTTGGAGTTGTTTATCTTTGATATGCCCATAAATGGTAAAAAGGAGGCGTATCTCATGTGATGTCACACATTCCTTCTTTGATCTTTGATCTGGACGGTCTCTATAAGTGCACCAACACTGCTACAGAAAACTCATCAGATTCAAGATCCCAGAGAAGGAAGACGACTCTTATGGATACAATGAACTCAACGATGACCACCACTGAGCCTGCAGCTCCGTCTGCTTCTGGCTGCGAGTCTCCAATCGAGACAGACAGTCAGAAGAAGCTTCGCCTGTTTGTCACCATGCTGACCATAAGACTGTTACACAAGTGTAACACTCTGCAGAGCCGTACCCGGGAGCAGTGGGCGGCCCACATGAAGACTCTGGTTAGCCAGACCATGGAGGGGCTCACTGTGAGGAAACTTCGCCCAGACGGTAAGGACATCAAGAAGGTGTGCAAGGTCGCTCAGAAAGATCTGCAGAAGAGGTAATGCAGCAAAGGAGTGTTGAGGACTGTGATTCTGCAAGAGGATGCAGCCACTGGACGCCTATTATCGCCCAGTGTTTGCAGACCCACACCAGAGCTTTCATCGCCAACAGGCAAAGAAGAAACGCTTTTCTCTTGCAGTTGGTGAACGTTTTAAGGTTGTCTCGCCAGGGTCGCTATAATCAGCTACGCCGTGGTTATTTGCACTATTCGCTTGACGTGTAGTGCTTTCCCCAGGTGAGTGCGGATCAGACTGTTTTTAGGGAAGACTATGATCAATGTTCACACCTTTTGGTTTTCTCCGGGTTGCTCCGGTTCGCCACCGTTTAATTTAAACGGGAAAAACAAACATGTACTTTGACTTTCCCATCTGGTCACAGTACATATTCGTCGGGGTTTTTCCTCCGGGTCGCTCCGGTTTTCCCCTCTCGATCAATTTGATCAAGAAAAAAAAAAAAATAGGTGCTTTCCAGGTGTGAATGTGATCAGACTGTTTTTAGGATCACGTTCACCCCTTTTGGTTTTCTCCGGGTTGCTCCGGTTTGCCACCGTTTAATTTAAACGGGAAAAAACAAACATATACTTTGACTTTCCGATCTGGTCACTGTACATGTTTGTCGGGGTTTTTCCTCCGGGTCGCTCCGGTTTTCCCCTCTCGATTCATTCCATCAAGCAAAAAGATTGAAAAGTGTCAGACTTATGACACCTTTTAATCTCTCCGTAACCTGAAACCAAATCTACCGTAATAAATAAACCTTTTCCAATATTATAATAAAATGACATTAGTACTGTTGATTTCACATTTAAGGACAGTGTTTTATTCCATATTTTCAAATGTCTGTAGATTTTACGGTGAAAAACTGCCAAACCGCGATCTCTTCAAAAATGTCTCATCAACTTAACTTTAATGATTTTATGACACCTTTTAATCTCTCCGTAACCTGTAACCAAGTTTACAGCACAAGTTTGCTGTAATAAATAAACGGTATAACCGTCAAATTTACTACATTTGTTGAAATAAAGCTGCTAAATATGGAGTCCTAAGAGTGAAAAAATAAAAAAGAATACTTCTGTGAAAGAATAAATGTGGAAATATAAAACATATAACACAAAAAAAAGTCACATTTATTTGTTTTTAAATATATACTTTGGAATAAATAAGTGTTTTCTGTACATTTAAAAAAGAAAATTATTTTATATGTAATTTATAAGTTTTTATCCCTTTAATTTTACCTGTTGCTTTTGCTTCATCCTCTCCGTAGTCAGGCTATAGAGACCAAAACTGTTTTTTGTACCAGGCTGTAAACATGTTTATTTCTGCTGTGAAGTTGGACATTTAAACATGGGGACTTATGGATATGCACTTGTTTTTGGAGCCAACAGTTTTCTTCACCTCACAGAAGCAGAAATTGCCGCTTTGTTGGTTCCTCGACAGAAAATAAGGCAAGAGAAGCAACTTTATGCTTGATCAGTCCGAGATCGATACTGCACTTTTGTTTCTGTCTGTCTCAAGGCTCTACTTTCTGAGCTCGCCTTGTCTTTCGGTGTCCATAATCAGTTTGGCTGAAGGCGTTCTGCCATATTAATGACCTTGGCTTGCTGTACTGAACTTGTGAACCCGTCACACCCGCTCTCCCTCAATTTCCAGGATGGCCTCTTCGGTGGGCACGCCATAATAGCAAGTGATTGTGGGAGAGCCGCTAATAACCCACAGCGAGGGTGACATCCTTCACTGCCAGTGTCTCTCTAAAGGAAGGAATGTATTCGGCTAACAATGGCCTGTCAGAGCTAGTCGTCCTGTCCCCGTGCATTGAAAGGTGACATCAGCAGGATGTGGTGACACACAGCATCTCGTTCAGAGCGCTGAGAACTGCAGTGGTCTTCAGTGTATGATGCCGTGTAGGACTAAAACTCCATTGTCTCCGCAAAGTGACAGGTCATTAGAGACACAGGGATGACAAATACAGAAATACGCACACACACACAAACACACAGATTCACAACGGCGTGTAAACAGTCTGAAATCCAGGAAGCTAGTGTAACAGGTGGCCAATCAGAAGCCAGAATGATACAGAGTCATCTGCGTGGTGACTCAAACCTCCTGACTTAGGTAACTAAGTTGGAACAATTAGTTGGACAGAGTCGTGCACGGGCTAATGACTCAGGTGACTTAACAGGCCCGCGACAGAGAGACACGTGCTGGGGAAGTGTGACTTGACCTGATGAGGTGAGACGGCGGGTGAAACGGGATTGGCTTGATCAGACGCCAGAGTCGACTCCGGCATAATCTGAATGACAGATAATCTGGATCTCAGGAAAGATTACAGGCCCATATTCAGGGAGGGGGTGAGCGGCAGCCTCAGTGGCTGTGAAGTGAAGCCAACAAACTGCAGTTCCTCAAACGTCCACTTGAGGCTGGCTCCAGAAGTGAGTCAGTCTCCATAAGTCCCCATGTTCAAATGTCCAACTTCACAGCAGAAATAAACATGTTTACAGCCTGGTACAAAAAACAGTTTTGGTCTCTATAGCTAATTTCCCCGTTCATGACAACTGTACTGAGGGTGAATTTATATACAACTCACCTGTTCACATAATATTAAAGGTCCAGTGTCCATGGAGTCCACCATGTTGAATGACATTTTTCTACAGTAGCAAGTCGAGCGGCCATTTTGAAGCGACTGAAATGTGTCAGATGAGTTCAGAAAATGACATGACTAACTTTGAAACACTCTGAGTGAGATGAATTCATGTCTATCTCTCTGCTCAGGGCGGCCTCAGCGTGTCATCGAGGACCGCCCACAAAACCCTGAGACTGAAAACTTCACTTGTTTTCAGCAACTATGTCAAAAATTTCAAAAGAAATCTCTTTACATGGACTTTAAAGTTATGCATAATTAACCGTCTGGACGCTTTGATTGACAGGTAGGTGTCACTACAGGTGGTTTGTGTGAGCACCCAGGTGTCATTCAGCCCGCCTCGGTTCCACCAAACACGTCTCTTCATAAACCTGTGGGTGACGTCACGCCTACGCTGTCCACTCGGACAGGGATGTAAAACCAGCCTGATTGGAAGTATTTTAAGATCCGCTGGATCATCATCAACATGCACAGAGAACATCTACAGTCAGTCATACAGAGAGAAGATATGGAGACGTTCCAGCATGTTTCTGCTTGAATACACTGTCACCTGCTCAACCACCTGTAACTGCTTTGTCCTCAGGCAGACATGTGAGGTCTTGACAGCTCAAACCTTGACAACAGTCTAATGAAGCACGTACACACACTACCAGAGAGATGCACCTGCTCTGAGTGTGTGTTATGAATATGCAGGATACGGCAGAAAAAAAAAAATGTTAGATCCACTGTCATCCTCGCCGGTTGCTGAGAAATTTCAACATATTTTCACTGTTGCGACGAGGAGGAAAGAAGCCGGCCGGATCGAGTTCAGAAATGCAATCTATAATATGATTGCCAGACAGTGAAACAGAGCGAAGAAGATGCAGAGGAGAAGAAGTGCACACAGTTGAGAGGAAGCGACGAGAAGCAGAAAAAAAATGGTGTGAAAATAGACGTCTGAGAGCAGAGACGAACTCGCTGCAATCTCTCAAAGGCCCCGGAAAAACTGTGGCAAGTCGTTATCACCATCATCATCACTAGCAACCGTCCTCATGGCGACTGTAATCACTCGTTTTTTTTGTCTCTGTTTTCCCTCCAGTTATCCTCACCGCCACCTTCAGAGATATCACTTGCGGTGGTGTGCCTGTTGTCTCTCTCTGCCTCATTTGAATATAACTCTCAGAGCATAAAAAAAAACAGAGCTGAACTGTCTCACCTCCCCAAAACAGATACATCATATTTTCACAGGAGGTAATAAAAGGCGAACGCAGCCCCTCCACCCTCTCCCCGAATTCCCCTCAGTTTTCCAAAGACAGGGGCTGTATTTCAGCTCGACTCATCAATATGCAAAACATCAGAGCATTTGCTCGCCACAAGAATATTCCCTCCACTGCACACACTGCAAATGTGCACAAACATCATCGCATTTTATGATTTTTTTTTTCTTTTTTAAAAAACAAGCCCCGATTGGCACGAGAAAAAAGTATGCAAATCTTGTGCAAACATAATCACGTTTTGATGTGATTCAAAGCCCCCCTTAAATTGCCCCGTGTGTGATTTTTTTTAATATTCTGCAGGCAAATTGTCAAACCATAGAAGGAGAGAGAGAGAGAGAGAGAGAGAGGACTCCGGGGCTGAAATCAATGCGCTACCTTTTATTTGGGAAGAAGTGAACAAACTCTGAGCAGTGGATTACATTTCAAAGCGCGGAGCCCGGAGCTTTCCCCTCGTCGAGGAGCGCGTATAGCGTGGGAGAAAGGTGGTGTAGCGTGGGAGAGAGGCGTAATCACGATGACCTACAGTAGGGTAGATGTAGGTTAAGTTAGTCCCCCTCTCTCTCTCTCTCTCTCTCTCTCTCTCTTTCGCTTTGCCTGCAGTGCTCGCTCTGCCTTTCTCTTTCTCAAGTCTCTTCCCTGGGCTGTCTTTCCTGGGTTGTTAAATCCCTGCTCCTTTAATCTCCTTACTCAGCTACATCCTCTTTAAAGATGCAGAACCACAGGAGAGACGTGGGATATGTCAACCGGGGACTGGTGCTGGGGGAAAAGGCGGGGCAGGGGCGAGTGGGGAGTGGGAGGGCGGTGTTTGAGTTAGGGAGGTTAGAAAAAAGAGAGAGAAGTTGAACTTCTTGATTTTTTTGAGAAATTATCAGCAGTTTTTTTTAGGTGTTTGCGTAAGAGACTAGCACGCCTTAGCTTCCTGAGCTTTTCTGGTTAAGTGAGGATTAAATCAAGTCAGGCGAGAGGGGTCATTTAATTTATGCCTTAAAGGGACTTCCTTAAAAGTCATTTTCTCCGCGTCCATTAAAAGTCATCGCGGTAATAATCACGGCTCGCTGTAGAACCTCAAATGAGCGCTCAGCGTCCATGTTTGGCAGCGGCCTTTAATTCAATGGATGCCCCCCCTGCTGTGACGCTCAACTGACTCCATGTGATTCTAGTGCAGAACATGTGCAAAGATGTAACCACCCATCAATCAACAACATGCATGAATTTCAAACACACACCCAACACAAGGCGCTCGTCCGACCCCTGATGTCGTATCAATATCATCAAAACCAATTCCGCTCCGCTTCCCTCACCCCGAGCACTATTGTGCGGCATCGCCTATCAATCATCTCGTATCTGTGGCTGTAAACGGGCTCAGCATCAGTGGCAGCAGCAGCAGCAGCAGCACAACATTTCAATAATGGTGCATCACCTGAGACTCGGGGAGATGAAAGTAATCCATTCAGAAATGGATCACATCATCTTTGCCACATGAGGAGGAGACGGCTCGCTACTGTAGATTTCTGGGTCATCTTTCAAGTGCGTGCGTCTTTGAAGTTCGAAGAGTCGCAGCACCTCCAAATAACAGATTTATGAGGAAGTGTGTCGTCTGGAGGTGTTATTGTGAACATGTGTGAGTTAATTAAGCGTGCGTTTCTGTGCTACATCCGAGAAGCTTTGATTTTTTTGCGTGATATCCGGGTCGCACGCACGGATTTATTCCTTAAAAATCAAAAAGTTATTGCACCTTTCAGTAACCGAAAACACACACACACACACACACACACACGATTAGATCAGACGAGTGTGCGACTGTGCAAATGTGGGGGGTCACATGCCACAGCAGCAACACACTCATTCACCACCTACCAACATAAATGCTCCATATATAAAAAAAACAAGGGATCACATGTAATCTCTAATTAGTGGTTTAGGCAGTACCTGTTTCCCAGAAGTAGACAGACTTCCCATCATCTGTTTGTGCACGAGCCTTCCAGAAACCACAGAGCAGCAGCGGCAGCAATGTCACCAAAAGGTACCAGCTCCCCTCTGTCCTTATTCGAAGGGTCCCTGCTGCTGCTGCTGCACCCCTCCACCCAAGCCCCATGGTCCGCCACAGGATAAAAGTAAATCCACTCAGCTCAGAAGGTCAGCGAAGGCAGCGCAGAGGAGGAAAAACAACAACAACAACAAAAATCCCTCAAAAAAAGGCAACAAGAAGTGAAGTGTGCTTCAGTTTGAGAGAGTGAGGGTGAGAGTAAAGTGTTTGAGTGTAAGATAAGGAGGGAATAATGAGGTGTGTGCGTGTGTGTGTGTGGTGTGTGTTATCAGTCCTGCAGGAGTTGAGGTCCGGTACTTGGTCTTGCAAAAAAAAAGGACAAGAAAGAGTAGTTTTCTCCCAACTTGGCGTGCAGGATGGTCCCGGAGGGGAAGCCGTCAGTGTGGTCGTGGACTGAGCTGCAGACGGATGGCGCGATGGTCTTCCTCCTCCATCGTATCCGCTCCCACTGTTGCCGTCGCTGCCTCTGTCCTCTGGCTGTGGAGCAGTGACAGTGGGCGAGTGTCTGCAGTGTTGTTCGCTTCCCTCCCTCTCGCTTGCTCACTCTCTCCCTCTCTCTCTCTCTCTTCGCCTCCTATTCGCTCACTCATTTGCTCCTCTCTCCCCGTGCCACCCTCTCTCTTCTTCCACTCCTTTTCTATTTTTCTCTCTCCAGCTCTCATCCTCTCTTGTCTCTCTCATTTTTTTTATTTATTTTTTTTATTTTCACCCTCCTCCTTCTCACTTTTTCTTTCCCCCTCTCCCGCCTCAGGTTTTAGAAAGGATACACACCCCTCCTCCTCCTCCTCCTCCTCCTCTCCCTCCTCCTCCTCTTCCTCCTTCCTCCTCCACTTGTAGTGCTGGGGAAGACGACTGGAGACCAGCAGTGCTCACACTGGTCTCAGAAGCTCCCATAAGCACTGCTCCCAGGGATCAGAGAGGTAGAGAGGGAGACAATCCGGGCTTAATGCAGAGAGCGAGGGAAAGTGGGAGGAGGAGAGGGTGGGGGGGGGTTGATGGGGGAAGTGAGGAGGAGCAAAACAGTAAAGCCGACGGGGAGCGAGCACGAGGAGGAGATGAGGGAGAAAAAGGGGGTGTGAAAGTGAACTGATGGAATGAATGAAGTGATAATGAGGACGTACAAGAATACTTTAATATTTTTAGATTTCATATTTATTTAAAGAGACTCGTACGCAAATCTGTGGCAGGTAAATGTTGAATTTGACACACAGTATCACCTGTGTTAACCTGTTTGTGTCTGTACATGGAGGCCGAGCTTTGACCTACAGTATTATACACTGTTACCCAAAAAGTTGGAATAAAATATCTTTATCTCCTCATGAAATGATTGTGACTGTGATTTATTCTTGACAAATTGTATCTTCTCCAAACTTTACTGATTAATCTCATCAGCCACAACTAACCTGATGTGAAAGGAAAAAAGAGGAATGTGTCTCCAGACAAAATTATTCCAACTTTATGTAAAACTGTGTGTTTATTTTTAAATCCCGTGGTGGGCTTCTCATTTAAAGTCTGTGTAAAGTCAGAATAAAAATGTGTTCTGAGTTTGTCAGACCAAAGAAGAAAGTGTTATTAACCATCCAGCCAAATTTGAATGATTAAAAATATCAACAAGTTTATGAAATTAGGTGTCAAAATCAAGTAAAAAACCTCCGTCTCTCTGCTCAGGGCGGCCTCAGCGTGTCATCGAGCCACCCTTTAAGGACCGCCCACAAAATCCTGGACCGAAAACTGGTGACTGAAAACGTGTTTTCAGCAACTATTTTCCAACATATTTAATGTTTTTTGAAAGAAATCTCAGACTTTAAGATTTAAGATTGCATTTAGCAGTTTAGGGCAGTGACATCTTAGTTTGTTTGACTGATGTGACTTTTTTAAAAGCAAAAAGTGACTGCATAAAGTAAAATACGTAATTAGATGCTGAAGTTACGACTTTAAAGAAAATCAGTGAATGTTTAAGACCGAATCAGGCACTGCTGGTTGCAGGTTTTTCCAATCATCTGAACGGGGGTACGGCATTTTGGCTGCCACAGTGTAGGCTACACGGTACGGCAAAAACTTGAACTTTGGTGGAGAAGTTGAGTCAGATTAAACTATGAAACTGCCCCAGTTTTGATCTGGCTTGGTTTACCAGCTTCTCAGAATCAGGTTTATTTGGAGTTTTTGGTGCATAACAAACATAACTAACAACTAAAACATGTAAGGAAGAAAAAAAAAGTACTAAAAAATAAAAATGTTACATATTGTAATCTACAATATGTTTTTTTAAGATGAAAAGAGATGTGCAGTTTTGTGCACGATAGTCCAGATGATGTTAATGTAACGTGAAGGGCGTGGGTGGGTGGAGGGTGAGAGTCAGCGTCAGAGGGCGGCCCCCGGGACGTGTTGATGAGGCCAGCTTCTACTCTCACAATCACAAAGTGCTGCAAAATAAAAACACGACAAAGTTTCCTTTGGTTTGTGTCCTGATGGTTTAGCGACACAGACGGTGAATTAGAGTGAGGGAGCGCCGGTATCGAAAGGAGGTGAATCAGAGAAATAAAAAGTTATTTTCTGTTTGTTTCACAGCGGTTTTTGACAAACTCAAACAGGAGTAACTTGTGCATTTGTTGGGGACTACTTTCTTCTGTGGATTCAAAGAAATTCACTGTACTTATATGAGTATTTACATGTGTGATGGACTCACATTTGTTGTTTATTAGTCTTTGGACAACAATGGCAGAGAGGAATAAGATAGATCAGGTCTCTCTACACAGGTGACACCGGCAAGACAAGATTACAACACTGTCATGTACTGAGTTGGTAGAGAAAAGCCAAAATATCAAGTGTAAGTGAGAATGACACTAAATGGCAAATACTACTTGGATAAGATCATCTTTAAATCTCGAGGATGTCAAATAGACAGCTAGATTAGAGGGTGTGTGTGTGTGTGTGTGTGTGTGTGATGTTCCTGCGCTGTATCAACTGTTCAACCGTTGAAGCCATGCTGAGGTCGTGTCGGGACATCTGACTGGCAGCCTCTGAGTTTGGCAGGGTCAGCCTGTCATATCTGGTTTTATCTTGGTTTTACTTGGACAAGGCAGCTGCCTGGTTAGTGCCAGATTTACAAAAGATTGACATAGTTCCCACAGGTCCTTGAAATCCTTGAAAGTTTGTGAATTTTGAACGTTTTGAACATGGCAACACAAATAAGCCTTATCACACTGCTGAACTGAATCGCGTGTAGATAACTGCAGTTCCTCAAATGTCCACAGATTTCTCTTTATGTGTTGGCGCTCATGAATAGTCGTTGGATCTGTTGATCTGGCTCCTCGTGCCAGCCGTGTGAAGCGTTGTAGTTGTGACAGGTCGGAGATGAAGCCCTGCAACCTGCAATCAGCAACAGAGCCGCAGCAACGCAACCAAATGTATCGTATTTAAATATTTAGAAGCACAACCCAGAGAAATCTGAGCAGGTTAAAGTATCGCGGGCGAACCACTTCTGAAACTCTCCTGATGGGGTTTGAAGTCGCATGGAGGACGGCCCTAAACAGCCTCGTGGTCGTAGCGTGACCAAGAACGTGGCCGGTTTTGGTGTTAATGTTAACTTAATTAGATGCTACGCTACAGCTGATTAAAACCAACAGGCAGCCTCCGTGGCTGTGAAGTGAAGTGCCAAAAACTGACATGACTGAGACATTTTTGAAAAGATCACGGCTTGGCAGTTTTTCACCGTAAAATCTACAGACATTTTAAAATATGGAATAAAACACTGTCCTTAAATGTGAAATCAACAGTACTAATGTCATTTTATTATAATATTGGAAAAGGTTTATTTATTACGGTAGATTTGGTTTCAGGTTACGGAGAGATTAAAAGGCGTCATTAGTCTGACACTTTTCAATCTTTTTGCTTGATGGAAATGATTGAGAGGGGAAAACTGGAGCGACCCGGAGGAAAAACCCCAACAAACATGTACCGTGACCAGACGGGAAAGTCAAAGTATATGTTTGTTTTTTCCCGTTTAAATTAAACGGTGGCGAACCGGAGCAACCCGGAGAAAACCAAAAGGTGTGAACGTGATCCTAAAAACAGTCTGATCACATTCACACCTGGAAAGCACCTGTTTTTTTTTTTTATGGAATTGATCGAGGGGAAAACCGGAGGAAAAACCCCGACGAACATGTACTGTGACCAGATGGGAAAGTCAAAGTACATGTTTGTTTTTCCCGTTTAAATTAAACGGTGGCGAACCGGAGCAACCCGAGAGGTTCAAAGGTGTGAATGTGATCATAGCGTCTTAAAAACAGTCTGATCACACTTCACACCTGGAAAGCACTACACGCCAAGTTTAATAGTGCAAATAACACGACGTAGCTGATTATAGCTTAATTAATGGCGCAGACAACCTTCAAAAACGCCTAATTAACTGGCGTAGAAGAGCTGCTTTTCTTGCCTGTTCGGCGATGAAAGTTTCGGGTGTGGGCTCCGCAAACACTGGGCGAGGTCGCGCCAGTGGCTGCATCCTTCGTAGAACACAGTCCTCAACACTTTGCCGCCGCATTCTTCTGCAGATCTTCTGAACTGGCCTTGCACACCTTCTGATGTCCTTACCGCTCACAGAGCTTCACAGTGAGCCCCTCCATGGTCTGGCTAACCAGAGTCTTCATGTGGGCCGCCCACTGCTCCCGGGTACGGCTCTGCAGAGTGTTACACTTGTGTAACAGTCTTATGGTCAGCATGGTGACAAACAGGCGAAGCTTCTTCTGACTGTCTGTCTCGATTGGAGACTCGCAGCCAGAAGCAGACGGAGCTGCAGGCTCAGTGGTGGTCATCGTTGAGTTCATTGTATCCATAAGAGTCGTCTTCCTTCTCTGGGATCTTGAATCTGATGAGTTTTCTGTAGCAGTGTTGGTGCACTTATAGAGACCGTCCAGATCAAAGACTCTAGAATGTGTGACATCACATGAGATACGCCTCCTTTTACCATTTATGGGCATATCAAAGATAAACAACTCCAAATGTGATTTGATTGGCTCTCTAGCGTTTCCATGGCAACCTCCCTGCTGGGAAATGGAGCCAATATGGAGGTGCCAACAAACTGCAGTTCCTCAAACGTCCACTTGAGGCCGGCTCCAGAAGTGAGTCGGTCTCCATGTTAAGCAAATGCAACAGGTAAAATTAAACAGATAAAAACAAATAAATAAATTTGTGTTATCTGTCTTTATATTTCCACATTTATTCTTTCACAGTATTCTTTTTTTATTTTTACACTCTTAGGACTCCATATTTAGCGTCTTTATTTCAACAAATGTAGTAAATTTGAACACAATCGGTGAAATTCTGTTAAAACGCGTTCATAGCTGATTTAAAAGCAGCTGCATCGCCGTCCAACTCCCTCAGAAATATGATTATATGTCTAATATTACAGGAATTAGGTCCCATCAGTTCACTTCATGAGCGATAGTTATTCGCTGATGCTACGTGTCTAAAGCTTCATACAGATTTTTAAGAACTTCCACTACGAGGGACGTTGGAGGAGCTGACGCCGTGTAATATTTGGATATATGAGGGTAAAAGACATAAAGAATGTGATATTTGGTGCAGTAACTTTCATTAAACTTATTTCAAACACTAAAGTCGACCTTCCTGTCTGTCTGGATAACTTGACGGCGTAACAAAAGTGTCAGCTAATGACTTAGTGTCTGGATGTCACTGTCTTTGCCGTTAAATGTCAACTTGAAGCAGCGCACTGGATTCAGTCAGACAGACGGAGGAGGAGAAACAGATAAGACGGGGCACATGTGGGTGGAACTGGCAGGATGAAAAGTCAACACCACCTGCCATCTGAAGACTGGCGGCCTAATCTTTATCAGCAGATGACAAAGAAAAAAAAAAAAAACTACTGTCAGCTCTGTTTATGTAATTACAGATTGAACATCTTTCGGTCAAAAAATCTCATTTGTAAACAGTGAATAATAAAGACTGAAAGGAGCAGCCAGCATCTCCAGATTAAAAAGGAGTCACAGAGAGTATGAAGATCAGCAGGGTGACACCAACATATCACTATCAACAGGCCGGACGTTGACTTTAATTTGACTGGAAAGTCAGACGATTATCTGGCTGCTAACTCGAAGTGAAGCCTGCCTTTAAAACTGATGAAGCTTCCCCTCATCGGTCGTCATTCTTTATTTTAAATGACTGACTTAGATTTAAAAAATGCAACAAAACTCAGTTTATTCTGGAGTTTTGTTATCTACTGGCAATTTAGACATCGATGTGTATTTTTGTCCTGTGGAGTAATTTCCTGACAGATTTGATTCAACTCTTCAAGGATAACTACCACAGCACGGAGATGGCACCTCTACTCGACTGTCCTACACTTAAATGTCCCTAAAAGATATGTTTTACTTATTTACATATTTAAATTACGTCACTTGGATGTTTGACCTTCATCGCGTACGCGTAACATTTGTTTTTGTTTTCAAGGAAAGCCGTGTACTGTACTGTATGTACGAGCATGATTTGTGACCTCACAATGGTCTATTGTTTTATGTAAGAACATGACGCCTGGACGACGTCACTCAGCTACAACAGCTGCTCGTTTTATTGCCCCAAAACAAGCACTGACTAAGAAGAGAAAAAAGGCATCAGGGAGAAGAAAGTCCGGTTCATCGATTGTCTTTCTGATCTCCGTCCGTTTGCTTTACCGCTGTAAGCGAACAGCATCAGGGTTCACTTGCAAGCAGGCCGAGACCCACGTCTTCAGGCAGGCCAGAGTTCGGATGAGCTTTCAGATTTGCCCAAACTAACCGGATTATCCGAGGAAACAAACTCTGGTCCGTTTAAAATATAAATATAATACTTGATGCAGTTTTTGTTACCTTAAAATGAGCCTTTTAAATCTACAGATGCCGTGCTCTGCCATGTTGAACCGCCACATTTCTACAGCAGCCTACAGCAGACAAACTAAACACTTTTTTTTTGGGACGTTTTTCGGCCATCACAGTAATTCCCTCATGAAGGAAAGGGTGAAATCGCTAGAGGCCATCTGATCCAATAAACCTGCCCTTAAAAGCCTCCAATGCACCAAGAATGGACCTTACGTTGGAGGAGGAAATATCTTGAGTCCAGCTGTTAAACTGAAATTAAAGATATTTGCATATTTGTAGTTTTCCGCAAGGGTTGAGTGGACGTCCGTAATTTAATGTGAATTTAACATTTAAGCAATTAACTGAACTTTTTGTTCAACAAATTATGATTATTACAAACAGAATATTTGTGTTAAAACTATTTAAAAGTCCTGAGGGGATCTTTGATTTACTACCAACTCTGCTGCTACAATATTACAATGAATTTTAAAATAAACAATTACTTCAAGCTCCTAGAGCTGTTTAAACGTTTATATTTCAGCATAAATTGTATTAAATTGTGTTTTTGAGTGAAAATTACATTTTGGAACATAATAAACAGACACTGAAGGACATAAAAACCTTCAACATTTTTTATTTTTTGACCATCAGAAAGATTATTTTGGGTAGAATAGCGTCATATTCTTCCAATCCAAAGTGATATTAAATATATAATAAAGTGGAAATTCAGTTACATGATAAACAGATGAAGGCTATGATTCAAAAATGCTGTAATAAAAATAATTCACTCATCAGATATATAATTATTAATTGAATCACTCGTGATACAGAACACACGTTTACCTCCTGTGCTGGTCAGCCTGTGTGCTTTGAAAGTCATAGACAAGACGTGTGAAATTATCTCGCGGGCCGGGCCTTGAGTTTGACACGTCTGGCTTAACTAACAGCTGCTATGTACGTAACTTTTTGACTGACTTGTGGCTGTATGGAAGAATTCATGTGGTGGTGCCATTTCTAATTGTAACACTTGATATTCTATCGCTTTTTAGAGCAAACGATTCGTATTTGTTAAAGTAATTTACCCAATGTTTCATTTAAAATTACATTTTTACACTAAATTTATTAAATTTCACACAAAACTTACTGATTTAAAACCAAAACTTGATAATAAATGATTCATCGAATAAACAAAAGGCAAAAGGTTCCTTGCAGAACAAAGTTTGTTTTCTCTATGTGTGATATTACCATTTAAAATGAGCTGATGAGCTGGAGGGTAAGCTCGTACAGTCGACTAGAGGTATTCTGTTTATGTCTGCTGATGAGAGAACTAAAACTCAAACAAAAAAATAGGTTCTCCTAGAAGAACCACTGTAGGTTCTAAGTCTAACTTTTATTTTTATGCATGTTCATACTTTTTACTGCTTTAAAACCCAAAAACTGAAGTATTATTGCAAGTTAGAGGATCGTTTGTACGCCGTATGAATGGAACTAAATTACAGTTGCATTAAAATATTCAAATATAGGTTGTGAAACAAACTTCCTGACGGGTGTTTGTGAATCGTTGATGGCTTTAGTCTATTACTGTCTAAATATCCACGAGGCTAAACTTTCCCAAAGCTGTAAAGCTCCTCTGTGTTTGATAAAAGGCCGACTGTGTGGATGTGGAGAAGAGAGACGATGATTGAGATAATAACTGAGAAAACACAATCACTCCACCAGAGATTACAACCATTAAAATTGATTAATCAAACACAGTGAATCAACAAAAAACATTACTGCTCTCCTTGTGCTGAATTATAAATCAGCGCTGAGGCGCTCCCTGCAGCATGTTATCTGGTAATCAGAGCAAAAGAGGCGCCAATATCAGGTTTCTAATGGCAACATGAAGACTCGACCTGCTGTCTTCAAATCGGGCTCGTTTGTTTCGTAACTAAAATGTGTCGCCCTGATGGATTAGACTGTTTTAACAGACCAGCAAATTAAAGCTTTGTTTTGTCTAAAAATTATATTTGTTTAATTAAAAATCCAATATTTAAGTCTCTCTGTTTCATCTTGTGGATGTTGGAAATAAGAGTTTACCATGTTAGACCTTGGACTTGTTTATTTTCTACTGTCACTTTTATTTATAAACCAGACACTGTCTTATTTTGAAAAATACCCACTGCATCCTGTTTGTCTATCTTATTTCATCAGTCCAAAAGCTAAAGATATTAATTTTAGTTTCATATTTAAAAGAAAGAAGAAACTTTTTTCTTCATTTTTTTTAATTTACAGTAAATTAAAACCCTATTTTGTGATCACTTCACTTCTAAAAACTTCAAAAATCATATTAAATATAATATAATAATATTAAATCATGTTACTTTCATTGGTTTTCTTGAGCTCTAAAATTAATTACGCCGTTATCTCGGAAAACAAAGTTTGTTATCTTAAAATCTCAAGAAAATCATCTTATCGCCTCGGGATAACATTTGTTAATTCGACATAATGACATAGATATCTCGACATCTTGAGACGCGTTATCACGAGAAAATATAGGAAATAAAATGAATGTATGCATGACCGCTCGGGGCCTCCGTACCTTTTAAAAGCAGATAAAAAACAAAATGTCATGAGTAGATATTAAAGATCTTCTATCATAGTATAATTAAAGCTCATTCTCAGGCTGGAGGGTTTAAAGGTCACTGATTTTAACACACATACTGCATTATTATTGCATATTTAGGTGTGTTTACACGCACAGGCGGGATACGGTTGTTTGCTAATGGTGAAATATGAATCAGAGTTATGCGAATAGTCTCTCTGCTGTTTACAGAATCGTCCAATCCGTCAGTGAGAGTTCGTCCACGGACTCAACAGTTGTGAAAACAGCTCATCTCCGTGTTTTTGCTGACACTGAAATGGCTCCTTAATGCTGCACTAAGCGAGTACTCAGACGTTTAATCTTGTTTATTGTTATTATATCTGAGTGAGAATGGAGGCGGGCTGAGGAGAAAAATGACTCTGAATCAGCTAATAACGACAAAACAGGGTGCAGCAATGCAACCCGTTCTTTCCCATCGCCTTGTCTGGACTCCTGTGGAGGATTTAGCGGCATCTAGTGGCGTAGTTGCAGATTGTAACCAACTGTTAACCCCTCCACTCACCCTGCAGTGTTTGGTGTGTAGATATAAGGCAAACCAACTTATTTTAGTCAATCATACACGATTGAAAACATAACATTATGTTCTTTTTCTGCCATTTTCTCCCCTTGAATCTGACACACTGGATCGTTAACTGTCTGAATCAGTGCCGCACAGGTCTGAAGTCTATTGTACTGTATCACAGAGAGACAAAATGAAGAGAGAGGCCGGCTGCCAACCCTCCACCAGGTGCAACTGCCGTCTTTTGCTCTGTTGATTACAGCTGTAGAGGAGGATTGAAGAGACGAGCGCTCGCAGTAATCTCACAGTAGGCCAAACACCATTTCAAGGTAAACTGACCATAATCACTTTGTTGGAAGAAGAAGAAAGAAAAAATAATAATAATAATAACAAAACTTGTTTTTTATGCAACAAATAGGAGATGCTGTGCAAGTTCGTCCTGTGACAAACGTGGAGAGAAAACTAGTTTTTACACAACAAACGGCAAACGTCCTGTGACAAGACGTGGAGAGAAAACTAGTTTTTACACAACAAATGTTGGTTAAACCTGCAATAAAGGACTTTTTGGCCAGATGAGGGGATCAGAAACACATCGTGACATACACATCAATTTAATCAATCAGTATAAATGTCTATTTTTAAGCTGATAAAGGTGAATTTGTTAGCAGAGCCACATCATCATCCATTTAGAGTCGTGTTCCAGGTCTACGGGTGAATTTAAGGTGAGTATTGACTCTTTTAACTCTGTTTTGGTCTCCACCAGCTCCTGAGGGAAACATCTGGCTCTTTAGCTGCTAAATGCTCCACAGTATTCACCAGCTAGTTACAATATGCAGTCCTCATTTATTGTGTGAAGTGTTCTCGAGCTTTGAAAGACGAGACAAGACTGTGGCTCACACAGGTGTAACGATTACCAACACAACGTTGGGTTCTTACTAACTAACTTTCGTCTACCAGCCATTTGCTAACTAAAAATTTGGAGCTGGATAATGTGGCGTCAGCAAAGACGAACAGGAGGAACAATAGTACAGATCAACATAAAAACAAGTCTAATAATCTCTAACAGCTCGGAGAAAATGAGTCTGCAGTTATATCTCTGCTCCGCGATCAGCATGTGAAGCCAAAAAAGGACAGAACATCTCTTTTACAGTGTAAACATTTTCTCAGATGAACTCCGAGGTCAGTCCTGGACTCTCTGTCTCAAAGGTAGAAGATCACTGACGAGATGTGTGCCAGAGCAGCTTAATAACTGGGAAGAACTGAGGCTCATTTTTCTGTGTCTGACCTCGGTTACAGACACATTTAACAGAGCACAAATAGGGCTTAAAGGTCCAGTGTGTCGGCTGTACTTACAGAATGTGGCAGAGGGGGAATATAATCTCAGGAGGTACAGCTGGTTGTTCACTAATCAGATGATTGGCGGTTCGATCCCCGGGTCCTCCAGTCTGCACGTCGAAGTGTCCTTGGGCAAGACACTGAACCCCAAACTGCCCCAAATTAAGTCGCTTTGGATAAAAGCGTCAGCTAAATGTAAATAAGTATAACTTTCCATCAGTGTATAACCACCTTTTAGAGCCTTTATATCTACAGATGTTTCTACAGTAGCTCAGAGAGGACAAAACTAAACACTCTAGAAAAAAAACTCTAAAAACTCTCTTCTAGATAACATGCTAAATGTTGAATGTAATCTGTGTAATACACGGTGTCAACCCAGAAACTGACTGCTGCAACAACTAATAAGACACAGCAGAGCATGGGAATAATGGACATCACTTTGATTACAATGTGCTGAGTCACGTAAAGGTTTATTATTATTTATGACCAGAAAAACTCGACTCACAATGTTGAGCTACATCTCAAATTAATCTTTAGTTTCCCAGCTCTCAGATGACGTTAACATCATCTGTGTCCTGTCTTCCTTAAAAATGCCACGGAGTGGAAGAGGTTTAATATTTCAATGTTTTTGGGAGATGCATGTTATTTGTATCATTCATTTATTTTGAATATTATCCTCATCAGGGTTGGGTTGTAGTAATTTGAAGGTAGACATTCAGTTGCATTATTATCCATGAGATCTTGGTTCTAACTCTGATATTTCCTTTGAAATCCAGATTTTACACCAGACAAAGATAATCTTCTTTTTCCCTTCATTGCGTCTCCATTATCTTTGGTGTCATAATAAGTTTACTGACAACAGATTAATATTTCTTAGCTTCTTACGTATCAAAGTGATGCGTGTGGGTCTTATTGGAGCTCGTCTTGATGGTTATTTTTGGCTTTTTTTTCCCGGGGATAGAGCGAGGGAGAGAAAGAGGTTAGAGACTTTCCACCTCACTGCTCAAATAGTCCAAACGCTCAGATCAGACAAACAAAAAAGAAAGAAGAGCTGCAGCACTTCAAATATATGGAAAATACACTTAAGATAGTTTAACAATGTTAACGGGATGGCAGGAGGAAGGGGAGATCAGTGCAGATTCTACAGCAAGCACACAATGTAAACACAGATAATAACTATTCTTCATAACTTTATAAAGATCCACGTGAGCCATCATCCACTACACAAGCATAAACAGACCTCCAACCTCCAACACGTAGCTGTCTACAGCTACTGTACCTTCTCACACCAACAACCCAAAATATAACTGGCTGCTAACATCTCTTCTGATCTTGGACGTCTTCCATCACAATAAGACTTTGATAACCTGCAGCAGAGCTACTACCTAGATACATCAACTACGACAACTACTAAGACTGGAAAAATGGTTAGAAAATGGTTTCTTGGTTCCACGATTGCACGCCAAGTGGTCATCACCTTTGTATTGTGATGATGCAACAAAGTTTTAGTAGTTTAACAAGCTTAATTGTTGAAGTCAGGCTTTGAAATATTAACTATTTTAAGATTTACAATTATCAGCTCATAAAGTTCAATGGTATAAACGAGAAGATTCGAGATTCACTCTCTTTGACACCCGGCCAGAAGCAGCAGAAGTCTCTCTGTGATAAAACTAAAAATGTGTATTAAAAAAATGTGTGTATGATGGAAGTTTTAATATTCTGTCTGACATGCTGACCTCCACACTTTGTACGCTTCATGTTTTTATTGTTTTTTGGATGCCGGGTGCCCGGTGGTCTGTCTGGGTGCTACAGATAAGACGGACCTTTGAACGTTCCTCCTCGTGTTCATAATGAACTCTTTGACAATGACTTAGAGTTCCCCAGAACTGTTGTTCCTCCTTCCCAGATTATGAAGGTAAGGTAAGGTGATTCATTTCTCAGCTGTCATACAGAAGACACTACGAACACACAAATCATACACCACACGTCACAGATAACAGTTAACTGAGGCTCGTCGAGTTATTCTTTAATTCTAAATGAAGCCTGAGACATAAACGTGCAGCTGAATGTGTATATTTGAATTATTTCAAATTCTCTGAACTGTGCGCTGAGTGAAGCTAGAGCTTACTCGAGGAGTTCAGTAAGCTGAAGGTAAGGTGCAGCGTCTCAACAAACTCAGCAAATAAGCCAAACGAAAAACTCCAAAAAATGACAATATGAATGTTTTAAAAAGCCGTATTTACTTAATTTGCCTGCCTAACTCTTTATAACTATATCTGTTAGACAGCTAGAGGTGCGAGTCACTTTACAAATTCATATTTCACGTATAAAACATGATCTGGGGTCGTGACGACGACCACATGAACTGAAGACCTGACCTACCTGACCTCTGATTGGGCAACAAGGCAGAAACACATCCGTGCATTAGTGGTAAACCATAAAACCGCAGGGATACATTATGTTTTCACCACGGTAAGACAAAATCCATACCGGCCTAGTCCTACTGATGTATTATCGCAGATTAAACAACTGGAAGCTTTCTTCAGCTGCTTCTCCTCGTCAGCATTTCAACAAAACTTAAAATATTCCACATCTTACAAACGTCAAGTTTTATTAAACTTTTTTACTCCCAATCACAATAATTACACTCTTTCTGACCTCGTCATCACTCCTTCAGCTGCTTCCTCAAGCAAACTTAAGACAGCCATGCAGATTAGCTCCCAGCGTGCACTCTATCTTCATCCTCCATCCCATTCCTACTTTTTAAGCCAGAAGCTCCATTTAAACCTCGTAACATTCAACATCTTTCGTACATTGTATGCTTTTTTTTCTACTTCTAATTAAGTCCATAGTCGTACTCCTTCAGCTGCTTCTCCACACAAATTAAAGCCCGCAATTTAGTTCAGCGTCATCCAGAATTCACGCCGCAGTTTCTTCAGAGACGCTTCCACTTGTTGCGATTCGTGTCTGCCTGTTGTTTGATGCTAAGTGGGTCGTGGTGTTTTTAGAGATGGTGAGGCGGTGAGAGCGAATCAGCTAAACAATGAGCTGGAAATGAAAAGCCGGAAAGGGGAGCTCTGCACATTCATCAGTGTGAGTGACTCTACAGTCATTTCATGCATTGTTATCATAACAATAACAGCAGTTAGCTGTTGGTTTATGGAACTTTTACAAGGACCGACGCGTCTTGGGTATGACTGTGTGAAGGGTTTTTGGTGTGTGGTCGCCCTGCCCTGATTGGGACTATGATTGAAGCAGGACCCGGTCCGACCCTCCAATTCCCAGGCTCCCAGGTACTGTACTCGGAAATCTATCCCGAACTTTAACTTTTGTGTTGACTTGTTTTTTTTTAAGAGTATCGTTGCGGAGAAATCGCTAAACTCAATGGTCAAAGGTCAATGGTGAGGTCAGGAGGGAAGAAAGTGTTCAGCAGCCTCTGATGTCTTATGCTGTAATATTTATTGACGCTTGGCCAAGAAGAATTACAGTGGAGACACTCAAAGTTAATCAGAAGTGATGCTGGTGGTCAGACTTTAAACCCCAACAGATAACACCACAAATACTGTACGCCCAGAAATAACCAAAGGGAATGTATTCACCCATGTTTGTGTTACCGTCAGCACATTTTAGTCTGGAGACACTCGGTTTATCTTAATGGAACGTCAACGTTCCTCTAAGAAGACAACATTAGGTTCCTTCGACCTCGGACACCACGACGTTGAGATAGGCTGGCATCTGCTGTCCTCAATCAAAGCCAAACAACCGCCGAGGACCTGAAGGCCCACACGTGACCCCGTGAGGTTTGTTTGTTGCCTGGGGACGAGGCTAGATTTACTTAATTTGACTTTGGTTACTAGAAAATAGTTTAGATACTGAGGTTTTTCTTTCTCATTTTAATTACTCTAATTTTTAAGAGAGTGCACTTTAGGTTATATTATAACACCCATACTGCGACATCGTCCACCACCCTCTGCACAGCAGCTTCACCATCCTCCACATCCTGCTCCACAGACAGACTCAGGAACTCTTTGGTCAGTCATGGCACGGAGGACACAGATTGACAATTTTCTGAACATTTTGCACCATAAGTCATGATTCAGGTTGCAGGTTATATTTTTTATCTGCAGTTCTAGTTCTTATTTCTATAAAATCTGTCTTTTTATGTTGTTTTCTGTTTGTAAAAATCTTTGCACAGGTTGAATTTAAATCTAATTTAAGTCTAATTTTAATGTATGTTTACTGTATTTTTATTATCTCTCATGCTGCTACTGGATGCTTGAATTTCCCCTCAGGATTTATCCATGTATATTTATTTTGTCGGTTGCCTCGCCTCCTTTTATTGTTGATCCAAATTCCAGAAAATAAATAACTTTGTTACAGTTAGATGAGCTGCCACATAACAGAAACTCCGCAAAGATACTTAAATTATTAATAATCGTATCTTTTTTTGCTTGTATCTTCGTGTATTCCAGTTCAGGGCTGATTTGCAGTGACAGCATGACTCACGAAGCAAAGGACAGTGACATGAAGTCAAACAGACGACGAGCCCGGGACTCCCCTGAAACTGGCTCTCCAGAGAATGACTCACGAGGTGAGGAGGGGGCGCGATGCCTCGGCACGGCACTTTGAATTCACAAGTCAAAACACACCCTTACACTCGCTCCTTATGGAGTTGGTGACCACGCTCCGGTGTGTGACTACACCTCTTGTGACACAATGAGATCAGCGTGCTTCACGCCCGGTGGAGCAGAAAGCCGAGCTCTAAGATCTGCACACACAGATTCCCCGCGACTATTCTTAACTCGGTTTGTTTGAGCTGATTTACTTTGCGAAGTGATAAGACACTGAAATGAAACAATACAAAGACAATAACGAAATATAATAACACACACACACACACACACACACACACACACACCACCTCCTTCATGAAACTTTCTGCAGCCGAACAAGCTCGTCTCTCTTGGCAAGTTTAAATTAATAATGAATTTTATGACAGATGCAATAAAAACTGTCTTTGCTTTGTTTACTCGAGGTTTAATGGGTTTGTGGCAGATTACTGCTGCGTATATTTTCTGTTCAGAGGATTTCATTTTGTTCTCTTCATTACGCGAGCGTCATTTTTGTTCATTACATGTGACGATCTCACTTCCATCTGAGGGTGAGCGTGAAGAAGTCGGTCACGACCCAGAGATAAGATGGTTTAGACTGCACACACATCGTCTGTCACGGAGAACGTAAGATGTTTACTCTCGAACTCTGGACGGCTTTCAGAACTGGGTCGCTGCAGGAAGAACTCAGCATTTTAGTAGTTCAATAAATTGTATTTATATCTGGATTATTATTTATATATCCTTATACACATGTACATTAGGGATGCAACGGTACTCTGTAAAATGTTGAACCGTTCGGTCCGCTATACGCAGGACAGTACACCCTTATTTGTGTGTGTGTGTGTGTGTGTGTGCCTGCATGTACAGGCAGGTGAAAAGCCCTCCCTGTGAGTTAATGTCCACTCACTGTTGTGCCTCCACCCGGGCGCCTGTCACACTGCTGTAACTGGGGGCGGGTTCAAAGTGCAGCTCACACACAGAAGCTGATAAAAGAAAACAGAGTCGAGAGACCGACGTTTGAAAAAGCACCGTCTTCATTCAAATCTCCGGCGTGGGTTTATTTCAGGTTCGAGGGAGTGAAAACTGTCTGCACACTGTTTGAAACATGCCCCATTCTTAAAAGGAAACGAGTAATATGACCAACAATCTCCAGCGTAAACATCCTGATATAACAGTCCAACAAAAGATAACACCAGCGAACAACAACCAAGAGTCAAGGCTAAGAGGGACTTCACCATTTAAGAGTTTAGTAACTGTTTACTTGTTATATTATTCAGTATGGTTACAGTTTTTGCTGACAAGCAAAATAAAGAGAGAATTTTGGGAGAAAAAAAGACGTGGCCCAAAAACCGAGGTACGGACCGTACCGTGGGTTACCTGTACCGTTGCACTCCACTCTGCACACTCGAATTAGATGCTCAACTGCATTTTGTTGTCTTACTTTGTGCAATGACAGTTAAGTTGAATCTGATCTATCTAGTTTAGACTGTTCCAGACGAGATAGAGATGTAGAGTTGACCCCATTCAAAGATTTCTGTTTGGTGCTTCGTGTCTGTCATGTTGGTAAAAAGAGGCTGTTGAAAAGGAGACAAGGTGAAGCCTCAGACTCCAGAACAGAGATTAAAATTCATGCTTTTTTCCTCACAGCGTGCATGAGTGAAGAATGTGGACAGTTATTTAAGAACAGTGTTTTTTAAAGTCGGGGATGTCAGGAGGGTTTCAGCTAAACTGAGGGAGGGCAGAGAAAATGCTGAAAAGAAATAATAGAAATCCATCCATCCATTTTCCACAAACATTTATCGCAGCTGGCGTCGGGTAAGAGGCAGGTACGCCGTGAACGAGTCACCGGTTCATCACAGGGCAGACGCGCAGAGACAAACAACCATTCACACCTATACGTCACCAATTAACCTGCACGTCTTTGGACTGTGGAGGAAGCCGGAGCACGCAGACACGGGGAGAACGTGCAGAGAGGCCCCAGCCGACCGGAGGATTCGAACCGGGAACCTTGTTGATGTGAGATGCATAGAACAATTACACATTAAAATCTAACTAATCTCTAATTAGTGCTAACAGACATAAACACAGACAGACACATATTATAGCTGAAAGTTGTTAAGCGCTTATAACACAGCGGTTCTCAAACTTTCTATGGCGCGTACAGCCTCCAATTCGTTCATTAAAAATGACTGCAGAACTAATAAAAAAGGATCATGTCTAATTTTAGTGAAATAAAGGTCAGCATGATAGAATTAAACATGTTTATTTATATTTATATCATACTTTCATTTCATATTTTTCCCTCGTCATCCGGCTCCACCTTCGAGTTGAGAGTTTGAGAACCACGTTTATGATGTAAAACAGAAATATGGAATCTAATGGATCAAAGATTTGTAGTACAAATAAAATTATTATTGCAATATACTCAGAAGAACAGACACTGTAGTACTGACAGTGTGTTTTTAAAGACATCTATTTGAGCTGCACTGTTATTGTAGGGAGTGACAACGACAGTAAATATATTTACTTGTGTGTGTTTTTTCTGCATTCGAGCTTCTGTTGGTTTTCTTCTGGAGAATATATAACCAACCATCTGACCATTTAAATAAACTCGCACAGTTTGCAGTACAGTATGTTTTGGTGAGTGTGTATTACACTTTAGAAAGCATAAACAGAATTGCACAGATAGCTGCGCAGCAAAGCCAGCGAATGCTGACACTAGATAAGATGTGAAGCTTCACTGACTGTGATTAGAAAGTGTGCCTGCTGCCAACATAATAAGCTTATTTAAAAAAAAAAAAGGAGAAAACATCCAGCTTTGAATGAGAATGATGAGGCACTGAGAGGGAGGAGTAATCCTCCTCTTCTTCAATCTGGAGACAAAACTTTACACCGCCGGTGTAGCTCTCAGATTCAAACCACACACGCAGACTGACAAACAACAACAACAACAACCGAGCACAGCCGAGCACAGCCGAGCAACGATTAATTTCAGAACTCGACTACAGCGGAGACTCGATTCAAGGATTATTGGAAGTGAGAGTCTGACAACAACATCACTAATACGTCTTTCAGGCTGCCTGGAGCTCTGCTGCCGACATGATGCTGACCCCGATAAGCAGCGGGAATATGGATCGATTGATACGGCCGTCTGTCCAATCAGCAGTTGTAAATCTAAACACAGAAAACATAAAATGCTCTTGACAAACATCCCACATTTGAACGCCGAGATCACAGTTCGTTTATAGTTACAGTATGCACGCTTCAAAGAGCCAAACAGATTCAAGTTACACGCGCCGCTGGCCGACCAAATGGATGTAACACTGCAGCCGGAGGAGGAAGGAAAGCTCGAGCTTTGATTCGTTGACCACAGTGGTGTGGACTTGATTAAATGCTGCATTGTGTGAAATGTTCCCCATACATCTCTCTCAGACAAAGCCACTGTAGTGATTGCCTGCGGTAAAAGTGAACACCAAAGTTACTCAGGGCGGCTCTATAGTGAAGTATTTTACATTAAAGAGACGTTATGTAACTTTTCTATCATAAAATAACTGATTTAAAATTATTAATTAATGAATAAATAAATTATTAATCAGCTACGATCACCTGTGAGAAGTATGTAACACTTTTACTAAAACTATTTCACTGGATCATAGTTTATGGAGGTCCTCCGCCTCAACTCTGTGATTTACAGAGTTTCCTGATGGACAGTGAAGTAAACTGCTGCCAACTGTAGCTGCTGTTAGCTAATGTTAGCTCAGTTTGTTAGCCGGGCTTCCCAGATTGTGAGGTCAGAGCACTGGGGGGAGTGTTAGTATTTCTACCACAGGTGTTTTGGAGCTCTGTCATGCCAGAATGGGAGCTGGGCTCAGCAGCCTCTATGGACAAAATGGCAGAGGAGAACAGACCGAAGAGGACGATGCCTGAGGAAGTTGAGAGTGAATTACAGACTGACCTTCAGTCGTTGCTCTAATCTAGAGGGTACAGAGTCGCATCTTAAAGGTCCAGTAAAGTGCTGCCAACTGTAGCTGCTGTTAGCTAATGTTAGCTCAGTTTGTTAGCCGGGCTTCCCAGATTGTGAGGTCAGAGCACTGGGGGGAGTGTTAGTATTTCTACCACAGGTGTTTTGGAGCTCTGTCATGCCAGAATGGGAGCTGGGCTCAGCAGCCTCTATGGACAAAATGGCAGAGGAGAACAGACCGAAGAGGACGATGCCTGAGGAAGTTGAGAGTGAATTACAGACTGACCTTCAGTCGTTGCTCTAATCTAGAGGGTACAGAGTCGCATCTTAAAGGTCCAGTAAAGTGCTGCCAACTGTAGCTGCTGTTAGCTAATGTTAGCTCAGTTTGTTAGCCGGGCTTCCCAGATTGTGAGGTCAGAGCACTGGGGGGAGTGTTAGTATTTCTACCACAGGTGTTTTGGAGCTCTGTCATGCCAGAATGGGAGCTGGGCTCAGCAGCCTCTATGGACAAAATGGCAGAGGAGAACAGACCGAAGAGGACGATGCCTGAGGAAGTTGAGAGTGAATTACAGACTGACCTTCAGTCGTTGCTCTAATCTAGAGGGTACAGAGTCGCATCTTAAAGGTCCAGTAAAGTGCTGCCAACTGTAGCTGCTGTTAGCTAATGTTAGCTCAGTTTGTTAGCCGGGCTTCCCAGATTGTGAGGTCAGAGCACTGGGGGGAGTGTTAGTATTTCTACCACAGGTGTTTTGGAGCTCTGTCATGCCAGAATGGGAGCTGGGCTCAGCAGCCTCTATGGACAAAATGGCAGAGGAGAACAGACCGAAGAGGACGATGCCTGAGGAAGTTGAGAGTGAATTACAGACTGACCTTCAGTCGTTGCTCTAATCTAGAGGGTACAGAGTCGCATCTTAAAGGTCCAGTAAAGTGCTGCCAACTGTAGCTGCTGTTAGCTAATGTTAGCTCAGTTTGTTAGCCGGGCTTCCCAGATTGTGAGGTCAGAGCACTGGGGGGAGTGTTAGTATTTCTACCACAGGTGTTTTGGAGCTCTGTCATGCCAGAATGGGAGCTGGGCTCAGCAGCCTCTATGGACAAAATGGCAGAGGAGAACAGACCGAAGAGGACGATGCCTGAGGAAGTTGAGAGTGAATTACAGACTGACCTTCAGTCGTTGCTCTAATCTAGAGGGTACAGAGTCGCATCTTAAAGGTCCAGTAAAGTGCTGCCAACTGTAGCTGCTGTTAGCTAATGTTAGCTCAGTTTGTTAGCCGGGCTTCCCAGATTGTGAGGTCAGAGCACTGGGGGGAGTGTTAGTATTTCTACCACAGGTGTTTTGGAGCTCTGTCATGCCAGAATGGGAGCTGGGCTCAGCAGCCTCTATGGACAAAATGGCAGAGGAGAACAGACCGAAGAGGACGATGCCTGAGGAAGTTGAGAGTGAATTACAGACTGACCTTCAGTCGTTGCTCTAATCTAGAGGGTACAGAGTCGCATCTTAAAGGTCCAGTAAAGTGCTGCCAACTGTAGCTGCTGTTAGCTAATGTTAGCTCAGTTTGTTAGCCGGGCTTCCCAGATTGTGAGGTCAGAGCACTGGGGGGAGTGTTAGTATTTCTACCACAGGTGTTTTGGAGCTCTGTCATGCCAGAATGGGAGCTGGGCTCAGCAGCCTCTATGGACAAAATGGCAGAGGAGAACAGACCGAAGAGGACGATGCCTGAGGAAGTTGAGAGTGAATTACAGACTGACTTTCAGTCGTTGCTCTAATCTAGAGGGTACAGAGTCGCATCTTAAAGGTCCAGTAAAGTGCTGCGATCTGTAGCTGCTGTTAGCTAATGTTAGCTCAGTTTGTTAGCCAGAGTGAGCCTGTTATATCTACAGACGCTGCAGAGTCCACCTTTGTTTCTACAGTAGCCCAGAGCAGTCAAACTAAACTCTGGCTCTGGATAGGGCAAGTTTTCATGCATTTTGGGACACTGTAGTTTTTCCTTCACGCTAGGAAGGAAGAGGTGAGGGCTGCAGTCCACAACTACATCACTAGATGCCACTAAATCCTACACACTGCTCCTTTAAGTCCCCAGCAAGTAAGGGTACGACCCCAGAGAACAACTCTATATGTTGTGATGTAGTTAAGCCACATCCACCTGTCCCTGTCTGAAATGCTTGTACGTTCTACCTGACTCGTCTAGCCTCATTTCAAACCTCCACAAATGAACGCACTCTAAATAAATACATCAGCTCATCAGCTTCATTAATATTTAGTTCACTTAAGCAGAGATCTGATTAACAAACATCAGGATGCTGAACTCTCACTCTCTCTCTCTCTCTCTCTCTCTCTGCAAGCCTCATCAAAGTAATCCAATCTCGAAGGAAGTGACCTGTAAGCCACCCTAAAGAATCTTTAGGGAAGCACACGGCAGGTAATGGCTTTATGAGATCAACCGTGAGGTCAGAGTACTTCTAAGTCTTCCCGGCAGTCTCCAGCAACGCGGATCAGAGATCCTGGCATACCTACAGGGAACATAACTGCAGACATCTCTAAACATCCGACTGAAAGCCATATGGCAAGATAAATATTTACCCAGAGTTCAAATGGATATACAGAAACCATCAGCATCCACTGTAATATGCATGCACAGCGAGCTACATGATGTGAACACCAATTCTCTCTCCGTCTGACTGCAATATGTACAGTATGCATGCTGTGCCAGCTAATGTTTATTCATCCCTCCTCCTCCTCCTCCACCTCCTCCTCCTCCACCTCCTCCTCCACCTCCTCCTCCTCCTCGCTCTCCCACGCACACTCACTCAAAGACACAAAGTCATGGAGGAGCTGTGGCCAGTTTATGTGAGACCTTAACACCTCAAGTAGTTTGCAATTCTGATCCTGCTTATGGAGGAATAAACAGACCTGTGTGCATGCGTATGTGTGTGTGTGACCTTTCATTTCAAATGCAGCTACGTGAAACACACACTCATATATCCTGAGAGCTGCTAAGGTGAGTGCATGTTGTAACCATGGAAGTGCTCTTCCATAAAGTTAGAGCTACTTTCGGGCAGCGAGCGTTCGCCGCGGCTGCAGCTACGCCGACGTTCTGTTTCTTGAGTCGTCGTCAGCTGCCACCGCCAGCATCTCTAAGTCTGACACTCTATCTAGTCGACCATTAGTCTCTACGTCGTCTTCACCCCACCCTCGTTCTCTTTAACGTCGGGTCCATGCAGAGCAGAGTGCCCAGGAAGACCACGATCATGCCCAGCCAGTGCCGAAGAGTGAAGAAGGTTTGGAAGTAAAGGATGGAGGAGATGATGCTGGGGACCAGCAGGTACATCCGTATTATCAGTATCCGCAACACCGCGGTGACGCCTGCAGCGAGGTGGAGCTCATTACCATCACCCCGCAAATTTTGTGGGGTTAGTTGCAACTGTACTACAGACCCATGCTATTCTGCCTCTGATTGGTCTACAGACTCGGACAGACAGCTAACAACAACAATAACTGCATATTTGTTTGCATATTTGTTTCTGCACAGACTGTAGAGATTAGCCGACATGAATAAAAACAAACACAAAATGTTGCAATAATTTCAATAATTCTGCTAGTAAAGAAGCTGTAGCTGGTTTACTTTTTCATCTGCAGACACCTTGGTCTTTAGGTTCAAATAGTTCATTTTATTCGACATTTTGCAGATCAGGTTTTAATTTCACCGCGTGCGTCTTCTATAAAGCAAGTTTAATGTTGCATATCCTGCACTGCACGTTAATTTCATCTACAAACTTCACATGCCTGGTCACCATTTTGCCTGTAACGTTCAGTGAGTGATGTGTGACTGAAAGAGTTGAACATCTGCAGCTGCACATGCGCAGATCTAAAAAGAAGTACTCTGTAAATACTGGCGTCCAAAGAAGTACTCGAGTACTCACGCCCATCCCTACTTACTGCCTGTTAACTGCCCTCAATGCTTACCAATGATGATATAATATATTGTACAGCATGCCAGACATATTCAGAAGTCTCCAAGGTCAGACTGAGATAACGCTGATTATGTGATCAGGAACTATTTTCTCAGACTTAACAAAGCTCTCTCTGTAGTCTGAGAGGACGTTAAAACAGCTTCCACAGGCTCTCACTGTCGACTGAAGTGACCTTCATGTGTTAAATCAACGTGGTTCCTCTTTAATATTGGGAAGATGTTCAGGACCGCATTTAGAAAATGTGTTGAGAGCAGCTAAGGTCAACAACAGAGAAAAATCATCTCAGCTTTCATTTTTCACTCACTTGTTTAAAAAATTAACATATGCATGTTCCCCAAGTGTGGTAGACCTAAGCACTGTCCTTACTACATAGTATACACTGTAGTATTTCTAAGCACAGTGGAGTATACTTGTATGAAGTCACTTGACTTCTGAATGAGATGTTAATAGACACTACAGGCTCAAAATAGAGCCGGCAGTGGAAATGAAAGGAGCTACTTATGGTTGTAAAAATGTGCAAAAAGCTCCGGATACAACTGAGAACATGAACAATTAAAATAATAAATCCTTGGCAGCAGAGTTCCAAGTTTTAGTTTTGGCACAAATAACACAATTTAAGTAGAAAGTTGGAAATAAACCCCTTGCATACTGAGAAGATTAGCACAAAGTGTGTATTTTTTAAAAATGGTAGCATAAAGTAGAGGCCAGCAGGAAAACAAGGACATGGAGGCAAACCTTTAGAGGCAAGAAATCCATAAGATGAAGGGTTCACTGTATCCAACTGACCACTCCCAGTCGACCTCATCAAGTGGTCACCAGCCAAAGCCAATTAGTCTGATGACATGCTGGAACACCATCCATTAGCATCACAGTGTGTTTTCTAAAGGAGGAAAAAAAAAAACGCTGCTGCTTTATTTTGTTGATTCGCCGCTGATTAATTACAGTATTCAGCTCAGACTTGACTTTCAACCTCCAGTATGGGATGCAGCGGTTTAATCAATTGATGAACTCTTTGATTAATATGTTAAAATGTGTATTAAAGACTCTCTGGATAGAAGATATTTACTTTAAACTCTTAATTTGTTTGTGTGGATGAATATAAACATGAGACAGGACAGGCTAAAACCGTGTTTATATCATTTTCTGTATGAATTTCCTCAAATATACCTGCACCCCCAGGGCACCCTCAAGGGTGCTCTAATGATACCGGTCCACAATCTTTCACTTGCTGTGTGGGACACGATAAATAACCTGCACCAGAGTCAATGACAAACACATTAGGACACTAATCATCTGTTTCAGAGGCTACGGGCAGACGTTTCTACTCGTGTTTGATTGGACCTCTTTGTTGTTTAACTTCAGCTCTCATCGCCTGACTTGTATGTGGGCATGCAGAGAGTTCAGAGTAAACATTAAGTCATTAGGAAGTGGAACAACATCTGGCTTTAGATTAAAACTCTAAATATGGTTGAAATGTTGCACATAGTCAGTTTCAACAGCATTTCAGTGAATGCATTTCAAAGTGTAGTCAGGGCCTGCTGCGTTTAAATGCTGTCGACACGACAATTAAACACAATCTAGATGTCTAAAGCACGAGAACTTTGCAAACAAGTGCAGAGTAAACCACAATGTTACTGCAAGGCGTGTGTTTGTCTACATCTGTGTGCAGGATGGTCAAACATTAAGTCGACATGCACCATCTCAATGAAAGCAGCACTAGTAAAAAGTAGTCATTGTAGAAGTTCAGGAATCAGCTATATGGTCCCAAGTTGGAGATGCCTGGAACACCTCCAAAGGAAGGCGCCTAGGAGGCATCCACCTCCGCTGGCACCTTTCGACACGAAGGAGCAGCTCATGACCATCGGTGAGGGTCGGACCACAGATAAACTGGAATATCGAGAGCCCCACAATGCTCCAGTATGAGATCTGCAATACTGCAAACGCCGCCGCACCAACCCGAGATACTTAAACTCCTTCGCTTTGGGCAAAAGTTTGATCCCAACCCAATGGAAACCATTCCATTTCCAGATAATGTTCTGTCACTGCATCTATGGAAAATCTTCCAAGTTTGCATCTTGGCATCGATAAATTTCCACATTTATTTTGTTTAACCTGCAAAAACTACGAATCTGTGCTTTTTCTTTTTCTTTAAAATGAATGAAATGTTTGCACAACATTTCCAGCAATCAATGTGATTATATTTTAAGATATTTGTTGCAAACAAGATTTTCTAACACTCCAAAACAGCTTCATGTGGTTGTAAAATAAAGACAATCACAAAGCCGATTGGATTCTCCGACAAACTGTTACTGGTCCAGTGATTTGCAAAAAGCTTGACATGCATATTCAACTTAGTTAGCCCAACAAGCAATCCTAAAAGAACACGACTTAGCATATCAAACAAACTTTTCTGCTCTTAAAAGATGATTTCATGGGCAGTGGTGGGGAGGAAGTGATTATATAAACAACAGAATTAGAAATACGCTGCCATAAATGAGGTCAAACAATCAAAAACCTTCAAAGTTTTTGCATATCTTCAAGTTTATTCATCACTGAATTGATTCATTGTTAATTTTGCAAATTTGTTTTGTGATGGTTGTTAAATCCTGAGGATTAGCAGCTCAAACACTTAAAAATATATAATTATTAATCAGAATTAGCAGCATATTTTAGCAGAATATTACAACTGTTTTATCTACTTTCCTGCACGCAGCTACATGTGCACGGCGCCGGTCTTATTTTGGTTCCTTCTGGACGTATTTCGATAAAAACTTCATTATGTAAACAAACAAACTTGTTTGTGTCCTAAACAAAAACCGTCCGTGAATAGTCGCAGCGAATATGGGTCAGCGTCATTATCAGAAGCAAACCCAAAAAAAAAAACAGGGGGCTGAAGCAAAACGAGGTCAGATAGGGCTGCTCTTCTTTAGTGGCCACTCTGCCAAGCCAGAAAAAAAAGACTCGATCCACATGCCAAATCTCTGCTTTTACGTCACGCCAGCACACACAGCACCTTCCTGGAAGCTCAGAGAAAAGCTTCAATGGCGCAGTCAGCATCACACCTATTGTGAACTACAATATATCCAGCTACACACTAAAAAGACCGGCACCGCAGCCTCTCACAGCTACCTGCGAACTGGGAAAGACTGAAGTGCACGCTTCCTATGTGTTTGTTGTTTTCTGATTATATGGATTTAAATTTCTGACTCAGCTCGCGCTCACTTTGCTGTAAACAACTCGTGCTTCCAGGGGATGACACAAAGACTTGGCAAGATGGAGTTCACTTCACAGCAGAAAATTAAAAAAAAAAAAAGAAAAGCTGGCCTCATGATTTTGTCTATAACATTATTGGCAAAATCTGACCCAGATAGACAGTCACGAATTTGACATTTGCCCAATGAAACTAATGGAATTAGACTTAATGATTCCTGAGGGCATACTTCAGCTAGAGGACTGTGTGACATTAGAAAGTTAACACACACACACACACACACACACACACACAGATTCAGGTTTAGAAATTAGCATGTGTGCAAGATTGAATTACTACTTGATTGTCATTGTTATTTCACAAGTACATTATCAACTACGGATGAGTGAGTACAACATTATCTGTCACAATGCCACATTCTGACTGCATGATCATCATGGGCAAACATATATATATATAACATATTATCGAGATATCTGTAGAAAATTAGAAATGCTGTCAATCAAATTCATCTTTAACTTTTATTGTATGTTTTGTCTTATTTTACCCAAACACTGGCAATCAGCATTAAGATGCATTACTGCCACCTGGATTAAAAAAGGAAGTGCCAAAAACTGCAGTTCCTCAAACGTCCACTTGAGGCTGGCTCCATAAGTCCCCATGTTTCACAGCAGAAATAAACATGTTTACAGCCTGGTACAAAAACCTGGTACAGGTAGGTGCCGTTACAGCAACCAGGCTTCATTTGGCCCATCAGGCTCCACGTCTTTGACCATTTTTGGTCAAGATGGCCGCAACCAGAGCCACCACACTCTGAGCTTCACAACGGCTCTTTAGAGTCCTGTGGGTGACGTTACGGATACGACATCCATGTTTTATACAATCTATGGTTTAAACTAGACATGAGCATGACTAACTGGACATAGTTAAGCTTGAAACTGATGTTGGTTGATCAGCAGTTGGTATATTTATTAGAAAACTATTTATAGATCAATGTTTAACACATTTTTTAAATAAAGATTTATTTTATTTTTTATACTGACACATTTTATTTTGAGGATTCTTAAAGTCGTTTCAGCCGAGTACTCGCTCAACTGTATCAACAGTCACTACAGGAACAGGAAAGTATCATGAACGTAGTTTAACTTCACACCCGAGACAACGCAACATCAAACCTGGCCGCGGTGGGAAATATTAAAAGCATACACTTTATTCAGTAATAACACTTAACTCGTGCATTTCTGAGTCACACTCTCACATTACATTAAGCGCGGCGGAGGGGAGCAATCTCTCGTAGTTACACCAATCTTACGGCTGCAGCTCTGTTGCCGGAGACGCCTCTAGAAACGACCCATGGACGGCCATTTTTCCTCTCGCTGCTGCCATAGCAACCGGCTCAAAAAAATCCAGCCTGACCTGATGTTAATATGATTTGACAGGCAAGAATGTGCATGTGGGCGGGTATTTTTTTTTTTTTTTTTTTTTATTGAGAGTATATACTTTTCTTGTGTGTGTGCGTGCGTGTGCTCAGCTGCAGCCTGCATGTGTGTGTGTGTGTGTTTCCCGTGTGCACGCGTGTCTCTGTTTGTATGTAAAGCTCATTAGTTCCTCAATGTGCCGTTGCTATGCTTCTTAGCTGAGACTTCAACAAAAATGAGAGTGGAGACAGCCCTTAGTTCCCCGTGCTCACCCACAAGGTTATATGGTCTGTGCATGTATGACACTTAAATTAATCTTTGCTTTCGTGGAAGAACCTCGCCGCAATTTAGGACATTTTCATATTTTCGAAATTGTATAAAGGGATTTTATCCATTCCCGAAGCACAGCGTGACCTGAATACATCTGTGGGGGGTTGATAGGGATGTTGATAAATAATTACCCCCAACCCACTCACTGCACTTTCTTTTCTTTTTTTTGATTAATGGAGGACGCACCACAAGTGAGTGGCCAGTGTTTACATTCATCGCAGCGCCTCTATCGCGACAATTAGTTTAAATTAGTCAGGCTAATCTTTGAGCTGCAACGTTAGAACATTTTTGATTGGAGTAAAACCAGTTTGCCAGAGCCTATTTATTTGCTAAATCTAAAACAAATTAAAAGTAAATTCCAATATTTTTCTTGCTAATGTTGCACTGACCACCTCTGCTGTAGAGATTCAGGAGACGCTGCAGTGCTGCGGTTAACTGCAGTAGCTTATTCATGAGCTTAAAGGTCCAGTGTGAAAGACTTAGTAAGACTGAGTATTTACTAGCAGAAATGGAATACAGTATTTATTAGTATGTTTCTATGAGAGTTTAATCACCTGAAAACAAGAATTATTCTGGTTTGGTTGTCTTATTTATATTTACAGTGACAGCGGGTCCTCTTCCACGGAGTCCGCCATGTTGAACCGCCATTTTTCTACTGTAGCCCAGAACAGACAAACCAAACCCTGATCTAGATATGGACCTTTTCTTTTAATGTCAGTTTGGCACCCAGAGTTTTTACTACATGCTTGGAAGTACAGGGTGAGGTGTGGGAGAGCATTCATTTGGTTGTAATCTGCAACTTCACCACTAGGTGCCACTAAATCCTACACACTGGACCTTTAAGTTTTGTGTTTCCTTTCTGACAAACGAGAAATAATTTCTGTAAAATATAAGTTTATTTGGCATCCACTGCTTGCTAAGTTGTTGTTACTGAGTATTTTTTTTTGACATTTTATACAGGACAGTATATAAAGCAGTGTTGGAACCCACTGGCTATCGTCTAATGGCAATTTAACCAATGGGGCAACGGCCAGTGTTTCTGGCAAGAACTGAAATGATTTATGAGGCTCTGTATTATATTACATTAATAGCTGAATTTATGCAGAATTAACAACATGGATGTCTTTATTGACAGGTGAGTGCAGTCAGAGGGGGCTGCATTCAGCCCACCTCAACTCCACCCACACTCCACATCTTCGCCAATTTTTTGGATTAACTGGGAGACGGTGGAAGCAGGACAACAGCCAACGTTTTTGGCCTTCCTGTGCAGCCGCCAGCAGATTTTTGGGCCAATTAGTCCAATGAGCAGCGAGAATTAACTTTTAAAAAAGGACAATTAAAAGCTAGGTCGTCACAGGACTGTTGCAACCAAAGGCTGTTAAATACAATTGGTCAATGCTACTCGGACTACAAACGGAAACCAGAATGCTGTCCTGTTGATCGAACAGGCAGTACAAACAGACGTATTTAGATATATTTCTTTAGCAGTTTTAGTTTGAAAGTACATTTTTCTAACTAATGGAGCCTCCTTTGACCTCCACAGCCACGTCCCAAGAACCAAGACATCGTTGGGTCAAGGTTTATGCCGTTCGTGACCAACAACCACCCAGCTAGCTCTGCATGATCTGTCCACGTCCTGGCTTCTCTTGTTCTCTGATCAAGCTGCTATTTCATTTGAATTAAAAGGTGATCAAGGAGATTAGAGTAACTGCAAACTGTCACATCCCATTCCACAAACCGCTCCTGTGGGTAAATCAAGACCAAATGAACTGTGCATGGTGCTTCATCAAGTTTAAAAAGGAAAGAAACAAGGTTTTTATTTTGAAAAAGTAGGAGAGAACACTCTCATGAAGTCACTATAGTTTGAGAGCAGAAGACACTTTTTGTTCATCTATTCTGCTAAATTTGTTGGTGGCGAGGTTTGCCAAGGCATCTGGCTCACGACGCTGCCAACATTAGGGTGCCAGACATTGATACCTCAATGTCCTCTAGTCTTATAGTTATCATTTCAGTGAGCAGCAGTGTTTTATGACACAGCTAAAACTTTTATCCATAAATAAAAATGTGTAGTTTAGTATTACAGTCAGTTTGAAGTTAAGACTTTCTCTTGTCATTCTTCCAACAGTAAGTGCAGGAGCCACTTTTCTTTATTTAACCACTCATAAACGGGCACCAGGTGTTTTAATTAGATTATGCAAAATTAGTCGAGGGGCATGTTTGAATAGTCATGAGATCACAGAAAGATGTGAAGGAGAATTCATAAGGACTTAGGAGAAGATGACTGCACTCACACTAGGCTACGTCATGATGTGATGATGGATGTTATTGACGTTACTGTGGTAAAACTACAAAATTCAGAAGATGGACTACAAAATGCGCATCTGAGATACTTCTCCCAGTGCGCCCTTGTCATGTTTTTTTTAGTGAAGGATATATAAACGCGGACACCCATGGTGCGTAGATTTATTTGTTGCTGCGAAAAATATTTGTGGGACGGCATTATCTCCTGACCACCAGTCTGAACACCACTGAGCGTGTCTCAGGACAGGAAAGTGATCTACATCCAGCTTCCAACAGCTAAAAGGTGGAAAAATCATATCAAATCTTGGCTAGCTGCTCATCTATTATATAAAATAATTGTCTACATTATGTATCACCATCCATCAATTTCTTATGCTACATTGTTTCAGCCATATATCCTGACTAAGGCATGAAAATATGCTGGAATATTTCATCCATCTCCCCCATCCTTATCTATTATCTAACCCTCTTTGTAAATCCCTCTGATATCTTCTCCTTTTTTTTTTTTTTTGAGCGTTCTCCTTTTTTAAAATAGAGCATCAGATTGGATTCCAGCAGGAGTTAATCAGAAATGCTGCATGGTGCTGAAAGATGACATGCTTTATAAGCAGGGTAAAATAACCATCAGCCTCCAGACAAAACGCTGGCAAAATTTGACAGAAACCGGTGCGTGCATCGACGAGCCTCGCCTTGGCAGGCGCCCAACCGTTATGTGATGCAGTTTTTGATTCTGAAAAATCTAAAACAGTGAAAGTGGGCAGTCAAAGAAGTGAGCCACCTCTTGGTTATTATCTATTAGTCACAACGTGGTGACTACTAAAGTGCCTACCACAAATCTTGCAGGGTGTATGCATGTGTGAGCTTTGCCAGCTTTGGACAGATGTGGACACTGTTGGCTGAGCTGTCCAGAGATGAATCAGAGGTTAGCTGCACGAGGAAACAACTAAAGGATACTGCAAACTGCCCGAGCGTGATAGATCTGCTTGGAAATATTTCACAGGTTCCCTGCTGGGGTCTATCCGGTTCCTAAAGTGTCACAGCACTGCTAGTGACGAGTGTTGGTTAAATGCCTGGAAGCAGACAGCAGCCCAGCTGGATCCCATCCCTCTGACTCTTTTCTGCTGCAGCTGCTATACGCTGTGTGTTTTTTTAATGTTGTCTCATGATAAAGAAAATATTCAGGGGAAAGAAGGAGTAAGAGTGAGCGCTCTTGTTTTGAAGCTGTTGTCTGAACTTTTTTTTGTCTGAGTTCTTCCATCTTCCGTCTGATGATACATAATCGCGACACAACAAAAGCGAGAGCGCCGACAGTGCGGCAAATTTATGGCAACAAACATCTAAATGTACTCATAAAGAAGAGGCACTTTCATCAGCCGGTGTGCTTGTATTTGATGCCATCGTGAAACATAATGGAAAATAAGCTCTCAAATTCCTCTTTCTTATCACGATTTCTGCTCTTTTCTTTCGCTCAACAGCAAACCCATTTCGCCCCATTTGCAAATTGGGGGATTCAATTTGTTCTACATATTTAGCACAATCAAACATCATGTAGAGTCGCGTGGACGTTTTAAATCCTCTTCTCTTCTTCTTCCTGCTGTGTAAAAATGTCTGGTGAGTCTTGTGCAAAATAAATCCTCGTTCTGCTGGGTCAGACCATGATGAATCCCTGTTAAATTCCCTTCAATATGCTATTTTTCCATGCTCATGTGGTCTCTATTGGGTGCATTGCATTCCCACTGAGAATCCATTTAAAAAAACGGAAAGATTTTGTGTCAAGTAATCCCACTTTATGATAATTATCGGGATGATTCAAGTGGACGTATATTTGAACCCAGAGGAATGTAGATTTATGCTGAGCCGGGGCTCATTCATTTTATTTTTACGAGATCGGGAGATCACTCAAACTCCGCTTATTACGAAGAAATTAAGAACGAGCCGATCGCGATTCATCTAGGAGGCTGTTAATAATAAAAGCTCAGTCGTTTCTGTTTATTTTCACAGCCAGTGCTTCATCTATCAGCCTTCCAGCAGCTTATGATAGGTGTACACTTCTAAGTGATGCTCAGTAATTTCCCATTAAATCAAACGAGCTTGGCGTTATATGCCGTCATGTGCATGATCATCCCTAATAACTCAAGTTGCCTCCCTGTAAATTGCTGTAATATACCACAAGAGGCTTGTCAGTTAATTATGAAGTGTGTGCTTCTGCTATAGGAATAAAGAAAACTGTACTCTCGTGAGCAGAAATCCAGTGAGTCACCGCTCCGAGGATTCATTTTTTCTTCTTTATAGGTTAAGAACAAGTTGACACCGGACATCAAATACTACAAACTTGGAATATCCTCCACTTCACCTCTGCAATATGGAGTTTTACGCGTTCCCTCTGAAGCTTTGCTTCTGGTTTTTGAAGTGCTGACACCTGAAGTAGGCTGACGTGTCCTCCCTCTTATCGGGGACACACAGGCAGCTTCCTCACACAGCAGGCTGGACCAACGCTGCCACTTTTTAACCTGCCTGCTCAGACTAGTGCTGAGGGTGTTTTCATGTGCCTCACGGTGATTCAAAACGAATTAGTCCTCTCTGTGTACTACACAACTGTATTGGTACTGCGAGTTGCCGTTGACAGGGGAGAGGATGCTGAGATTAAGGAGGGCAGACTACACCCGCGCTCTTATTTTCCCCATGGGCAAGCATTAAGTTTATAACAAGCGTGTTGCCGGCACATTTTCTTCTTTTAGTTAGCTTGTTCGGCAGGTGGTGGTATCAAATCTGCTCACCATGACGCCTCAGTTGGCTCTCCGGCAAAACTGCAGTGTGGCTTGTTAGGAGTCAGAATGTGGTGCACACTAACCGCAAGAAACAATCACAACACGCAAGATGTGGATGGAGTTTAAGGTGAGGAACACTGGCGCCTGGAAGCCGAGAGTCACTCACTGACTGAACGAACACCAGAGAAAGTCGGAGTATGATCAGGGAACAATCAAACTCTCAAACCTCTCACCCTCATGGAATAAAGCATTGCCAGAAACCAGAAAACTTTTCCACAACGTTTCAGATGGGAGAAAACAAACTGCAGCGAGCGATGGCCTCCTTTTTTTGTTTCGATGCAACTGCGGCTCTGAACAATGACTGGTTTCCTGCCAAAAGCGCCGAGCGAGTTGACAAATCCAACCAACCACCTACTGATACATGGCTGGTGGTAATTTCCAACCCAGATAACGATAGCAGAGGAAGTGTTCTCATCCCAAACTGTTGTATCAGCAGCAGCAGAAGATGCAAGCTCGGTCCTCCAACAACAATTAATGTTGTTTCTGGCTGGACAGGCATTTATTTATTGTGAAACTCACAGTCTAGACGGTTTCAAAAACACCGTGAATGCACATCATTAAAAAACATATTTTCTATAAAGTGGCAAATCCGTATTTAAGGGGATATTCGGAGCCACTGTCGCTGCTGATTTCTGTCATTTAGCGCTGGCACTATGACAAACTTGTCCACGGTGCCAAGTAGGTCATTGTTAAAGCCAACCTGTGTCAAACAGCATTTGCTGTTTATTTTTAGCACAATTTTTTTAATGTGACTACCAGGTGGTTTCTGCAGACAGCAGCGCACGACAGCTCAGGAAAGTGGAAAATCTGTATTGTCCTATAAACCGTTAAACCAAATCCATCTGGTACTAATTAATGTCTGCGCGTATTAAGTTGACCCGCGTCAGTTTGGTGCAAAAGCATTCCAGGTTATTATTTCTATTAGCTGTTTTTTCCAAGTGAGCTTCTCCCTCAGCGTTGCCAGGTTATGCATTATTCAGAGTGGTTCCTCTGAAATCAGAGAGATTAAAAGAGATTAAAGTAAATCTATTATCACTATAATTTGATGTTTGCTCACAGGCGTTAATGACAGTGTTGTTGTTGACGAGAGGATTCAGTGCCACACTGCTGCTGAGTCATATGTTCACAGGTGGCAGCACAGTGCCATCATCTGGCTGATGGGAAAGTATCGGCAAACACAACAACTGCAGCAGTTTGAAGGAGGTCTGAATTAATATTTTGGATTAGGAGGAGCTGAAAGGTTTTTATAAATGAAAGTTAAAATCCAGTAACTAGAGTTATTTTCATAACCAAGTAATTGTGAAACTTTGAAATGAGGAAGAACTTTTAGGGAGTTTTGCTTTTAATTTAAAGTAAACAAGATGTTCATTTAATATTAACTATAACTAAGTTACTAAATATATGTTCCATGAAACTAAATCTCTGGGTTTGGGTCAGTCCTCCGAGTCGCAGGTTCCTCCAGGATACCTCCGTCATTAGTAGCTTAACGGGATAATGCGGTCAGTTCTAGCTGATTAAGAGTGACAATGGCGGCGGTTGTGGCAAAACTGGCTCTCTCTGGGAACTTCTTTGACATGTTTCTGTCAGATGACAAGATTTTCTGAGAGCTGCAGCCGCCCTACATGGTCTGGTTCACGTCACGTTGGACTAAAGTTTCCGAGCGCTGGCTGTGTTTCCTCTTAGTCTGAGGATGGAGCTAATTTTGGCCTCCATAGTGTGTAAACAGTATACTGAATATCTCTGCCAGCTCTCCATGAGGTTTTGTGTTGTTTATGATGTTATCAAAATGAGTGCTACTTTAAAATTGAATTAATTAACTGATATAATTGAGAAATATACATCTGTATATCTGTAGTATTAGTAAAATATATTAATATATGACAGCATCAGGACACCACGTGAGGTTGGTTTTATTTTCTTGTTTTGTTTTTACTGATCTCAGTTAAGACCGACAGATTTCCCTATAAGCATATGACCATACAACACTGCTGTCAGCACTGAAAGTGCACTTACAGTGGCCTAATTACATTTTATTGTAATTTCTGTGTCACTACAACTCTTTATAGTTATAGCGTGCATTTGGAACGCATTGTGATTTTACACTGACGTGACAATTCAAGTGTGTTTGTTTTCTGTTTTTATCCACAGCAACAAGTTTGTCATTATTAAACTCTTTCTTACTTTGTAACTCACGCGTTCATAGTATTTCTCAGAAGAAGTACTGTATTAAATACAGTTGTGAGGTACTTCAGTATTTCTATTTAAAGACACAAATAATAGATTTTACTTACTTTTGAATGTTTTGTTGAGTAATTTTGTACTTTTACTTAAAAACAGGATGATCATTGCAGGCACATTATGATGTTAGGTGAATATAGTGTGATTATAGTGATTGTATAGTGTTTTGTATGTGAATTTATGTCACTAATGAGGCCCACACCCCTGACAAACATAAAAACAAAACACAAATGTATAAATAGAAATAAAATAAAAGCTTTTAAAAAGCAGGTTAAACTGCGTAAATATAAGACAAAGTAATTAAATAAAGACTAGTGATGATTATGTAACAGATTATGTATGAATAGCCAGATAAACAGAGGTCTGCTGTGTCACAGTAATAAACGTCCATCTGTGTTTAACCTGCCGGGCTGTGTAACCTCCGAACAGCGGCCTGACCAATGAGGACGGAGGGGGCGGTTCCGTCGGCTCCATTCCTCACTGTTGTGTGCGTGGTGTGAGTGACCCACAACAACAAAAACCAGCGACGGTCCCGCGGATGGCAACCGAGCCCGAGTATAAATAAAAACAAACACCGGACAGGTAAGATGTTAGCTAACGGTCACATTTAAAAAAACAAACAAAACACGCGGAGCCTGCGCGTGCTCTTTGTGTGTAACGGGTGTTTAGCGTGACGCATCAGCGTTCCATACAGCGACCGTTGAGTCGCGCGAGCTGTGCTGTTCGCTATTTAAACGTCGGGAATACGTGACGACATCACAAACCGTTGGGCCGTTTGTGTTTAAATGACGGTTTGCATACAAAATGTCGCCGTTTGCTGCAACAACGGAGCCGTTTGAACCGTTTTCCTCCGGCCGGTACGTTGTGTTCTTTGCTGAGGCTCGGCAGTATGGCGGCCTGGGCCGTGTACGAGATGTAGCAGAAAGTCAGCGGCGGCCGCAGACATCCTGGACCGTGTCACGAAGCAGACAACCTGCGGTCTGTGTGTGGCACCCCCGTTTCATTTCATGATGTCTGTCTTTAAGTTACACAATGTAACGTTAGTAGTTACTAAGAACAGCAGCTGTGGCATAATGTGACAGCAACACGGTGGAAAACAACAGTACATTTACTCAAGTACATTCATCTGACTGCTGTAGTTTGTCAGTCTCATATTTCATGTGCAAAACATTAATTACATCATAAAAAATAACAAACATGCACAAGTTAATCGTGTTTTGACCAACTACAACAGTAAAATGTTAATTACACACGAATACATCAGGTATAATCATCATTTTCAAGCAGTACTTTTGATACTCCTGAGTAGTATACTGCTGTACCAAAGTAGTATAAGTAACTGAGTACTTCTTCCACGATACATTTTAGGACAAACCTACCTCACGAGTATCAGTATGACTTATCTAATCTAATCTGTTTAATATACTCAAGCACTGTACATAAAGTACTTAAAGTACTTTAAGTACTTTTATCTGACAGCTACACACTGCAGACTCAGATTTCATGTACAAAACATTTGTTATATCATAAAAAATAATAAAAATGTGACCAACTACAACAGTAAAACGTTAATTACACATGAATACATCATCATTTTTAAGCATTACTCAATTTTTACAAAGTAGTATTGCTCCTTTTACTTAAGTATCTGAGTACTTCTTCCACCAGTGAGCAGCTATGGTACATTTTAGGACAAACCTACCTCACAAGTATCAGTATGACTCTAATGTAGACATACAGCAATAATAACCTGTGAATATTAATGATACAGTTCTGTCAGTGTTGGAAGAAGCATTCAAATATTTACTTTACTTGCACTAAAAAGACTTCCTCTGAAATGTATAAAGTAGCAAAACACCCAAGTACAAGTACCTAGAACACTTTTTACGTGCAGTACTTTTGTAAAAGTGGTTGTTTATCTGTTTATAGTGTGATAGTTTAGTGTTTGTTTGAATAATTGGAGCCTGGCGGTGCTTTCTATGTGGACTTTGCACCCGTATGACTATGCAAACAAATAATCAAAATAAATATTCTTCCTGATATATCGGCCAAGCTCTAATTTAAATACCACAAAACAGCAAGGTCACTGAGAGCTGACTGCTGAGATGTCTGCCACAGATAATAAAATCACATTAATTGTAAAAAAGCACAACAAGACGAACGTCCCACAATAACAACAATAAATAATAATGTTGTTACGCCTCAGATGAACACAAGAGTGCTGCCAGAGATTCGATTATCAGTTTCCAGGATTCAATAATGTCTAATAACTCATTCTCCATTAAGAGACAATCAATTTCTTATTACATTTACGCCTTAATGAGCAAGAGGCCGCCTAATTGACGAGGCAGCAGCCCTAGAGAAGATTATTATGAGGACAAACATGCAAACTTCTATATGAGAGTGATCAAAATGAATTATTGGTGATAGTTTAGAGAGACATTACATATTTCTGAAGTGTTACAAGAGCTCGTTCACGGCGGACAGTGCACCAGTTGAAGCGTTGCTCTCCTGGGAAATGTTTCCTGGAATCCGTCCAGGTCCAATTTCACATTCAGGCGTGTGGCTGAGTGGCATGTGGTTTAGTCAGCACATCCCGCTGCACCCACGTATACACAGGCAGCAGTTCCTCTCTCTCTTTCCACCTCATGCTATCTTTTGTGTTGTTGTACAGACAGCAGCTGCAGCCATGGGCAAGTCCCAGTCACACTTGGCCAAGCACAAAGACGAGAGTCAAGACGCGTTAACGGCAAACGGCGAGTACAGAGACGGCCAAACGGAGGAGGACGGGAAGAACGGGGATGTGTCTCAGTTCCCGTACGTGGAGTTCACCGGGCGGGACAGCGTCACGTGTCCTACGTGTCAGGGCACCGGCAGGATCCCACGAGGTAAATCTTTCCAGATGTATAGAAACTGATTATTGAATAACCTTTACTGGGATGAAGTCTGTATGCAGAGTCCTGGCTCTTCCGCCTACGGGCTAATCTAAAAATTGGCAAAGACGTGGATCTAAGGTGTGCCGAATGAAGCCTGGGTGCTCAAACAAGCCATCTGCAACAACACCTACTTAATCTGAACAGGTGGCTTGTATAAAAATTCACCCTCAGTACAGTTGTTGTGAACGGGCAAATTAGCTATAGAGACCAAAACTGTTTTTTGTACCAGGCTGTAAACGTGTTCATTTCTGCTGTGAAGTTGGACATTTGAACATGGGGACTTATGGAAACTGACTCACTTCTGGAACCAGCCTCAAGTGGACGTTTGAGGAACTGCAGCTGCAGGTTGCAGCTTGGATAACAGTGGCTAAACTACAAAGAGTTCAGAAATCTCTTCATCCCTCACCCAAAGACTTTTCAAATATTAACTATATCAGATTAGATTATGCTTTATTCATCCCACAGCAGGGAAATTCACTCCATATCTACATATCTGTGTACTGTAAACACTCTCTGGTCCTGGTCTTACCTCGGCCTTAGTACACTCTGGTCTTGGTCATGATTAAATCGTCTCAGTTCAGCCGTTAGAGACAAAGTTAGCCAACTTAAAGCCATCGCAATCAAATATGCATTTCTGTGTAGGTGGGACTGTGTCATACATCAGTGTATACAATGATACTCCATGACTTCACGGCTTGTTTGTTTTGACCGGGTTAAGAGTAACCCACCAAAACCAACCATCCCAAACCAACCACAATGTGTCAGCCAGTGGCCGCCGTAGTGTTGCATCATGTAAATCTTACAACTCAACTTCCTTTACTCAGCGGTAAAATAACAGCTTTTCTCTTCTCTTTGAATTATTCAACAGGCCAAGAGAATCAGCTCGTGGCTCTGATTCCATACAGCGACCAAAGGCTGAGGCCGAGCAGGACGTGAGTCTGCTCTTTTTAAAGATCAACTGTGTTCGCCGTGTGCATGATGAAACTCGATGAACACACAGTGCCGTGATAGACTTTGAAGCCATCAGCTGGTTTTAGGGTCTCACTTCTCTTTTCTCTCTCTCTCTCTCTTTGTGCTGCAGAAAGCTCTATGTCACGATATCAGTGGCGCTTTGCCTGCTGCTGTCTGGACTGGCTGTTTTCTTTCTGTTCCCGCGATCTATTGACGTCTCCTACGTGGGAGTGAAGTCCGCCTACGTCGCCTACGACCTGGACAAACGGATTGTCTATCTCAACATCACAGTAAGATTGTGTAGCTCTGCTCCCATTAAAACAAACTGTGACAACACCCTGTAGGGAAATGTACAAGATAATCACTTTTTTCATATTAGCGATGATGCCAGTGAGATAACGTGACCCTGGAGCCCTCTTAGATCGAGTCTACGGAGCTTTATCGTATCATGGTAATTGTTTTCGACTGCAGCAGGCAGAATAATTGTTGTAAAAGCTACGGGTGAAACACCAAGCACCTACCTGGTGAATACTGTGGAGCATGCAGCAGCTGAAGAGACAGATGATGGAGACCAAAACAGAGTTAAAACTTCAAGCTGCATGTCTACTGGATGCATGAAGAGAACTGTTGTGCTTGAAGCCACAAAAGTTCGATTTCAGGGCATAAAATTAGTTGGATCTTCCACAGTGTGGCCCATAGAGCAAGAGCTCAGGTCCACTAACTTAAATGGGGATATGATAACTTAATTGTGCAGACCAAACTCAGACAGTATAACGAGTCATTTCGCTGCGGGTTGTGAAGCGCCACATCAACTTAAAATGTGACAATATGAGTGTTGTGTTTGTCTCCACTGCCCCCAAGTGGCCACAAAAATCAGCTAATTCTTGTTTTTGGCTTTTTTTTTTTTATTGACACTTCTCATCTTCCTCCATGCAGAGCACTCTGAACATCACCAATAATAACTACTACGCCGTCTCTGTGACCAACATCACAGCCCAAGTGCAGTTCTCCAAGACGGTGATAGGCAAGGCCAAGTTCAACAACAGCTCAGTGATCATACCGCTGGACGAACGGCAGGTACGTTCAAATACATTTCACAACACACAGAGAAACACAAATCCAGGTCGTTACAGTCGGTAACAGAAACAGAATTTAAATTAGTTTTTGTTGTAATTAGCATAAATATCCGTTGATAAATTGTGTTTATTGCAGATTGACTACACGGTGCCCACCACCATCGCTGATGAGATGAGTTACATGTTGTAAGTATCTTTCTAGAAGTCATAAATAAATATACTGTGTACACGTTTTAAATAACTAATCATTCTGTTCTTACAGTGACTACTGCACCTTGCCGACCATTAAAGTTCACAACATTGTGGTCATGATGCAGTAAGTATGATTAACACACACTGTTTTGAATGTATTTAGTTGCATCCTGCAGTCTGATGGATAAATTTCAACAGGAATCTGAACGATTTTTTAAAGAACGACGTACCAGTTACTCCTCAGCAGTGAAGAGCTTCCTAAACTCACATACAAGCACCAAGATACTGAAGTTAACAAACCTGCAGACCTCTCAAGATTATGAACGTCATGATTATTAAATAACCAAACATTCAGCACCAGAGCAGCTAGTCTAGGCTCGTCTTACCTGACTGTGCAGCCGTTGACTCTCTGGTTGTGTTTCAGGGTGACGGTGACGACGTCGTACTTCGGCCACGCGGAGCAGGTCTCCCAGGAGATGTACCAGTACGTGGACTGCGGGGGTAACACCACCTCCCTGCACGGGCGCGGGCAGGTTTACCAGTAGGGCGAGCAATAAAGGGGCGCAGGCTCACCGCGCTCTTACTGCTGCGACTTCCACGTAGGAAACGTCTGCTCAGTGACAAACAGGGACACGACCTTTCTTAATAAGTCACGTGGCTCATCCGTTCTTTAGATTCCCAACCACTTTCTTCCCTTTGCAGGTCAAATGTGATGTTTAGAAGAGTTACGTCGGTTGGTTTCTCGACAGACGAGCAGGTACGAGCTTTACCTGCCGCAGTCTGTGAGTCTTTGCAGGATCTGCCTCGAGGTTTGCGGTCACTCTTCACCCTAGTGCCAACGAAATAAACAGATTTAATATTATCGGCAGGCGTTCCCATCATGTTTACACCGTCACTCCTCAACAATTAAATGACTTGAAGCAGTAATTTCAGACATGATGCACTTTACCTTAATCCTTATCGACAGATATTAACAAGAACACCACTTTCAATGAAAATATTACAACCAGAAAAGCTACAACAAGACCACTGAGCGGCTCCTTCCTTCCTCTCTTCATTCCTTCTCTCAGCTCTTTTTGTTTCCTTTCCTAAGGATTTGATTCTCGATGTTGTGCAGTGCAATACAGGCGACGTATTTCCACATTTTAGATGTTTTTTCAGTTGTTTTCAGCTCGACTAGAGGCAGTACGAGTCTTCTTTTGTGTTTTTCTGTCATTCACCCGAGTGATTTAGAAGCAAATTTGACTACTGTGAGGACTGCATAGAAAGATACTTTGTAAAAGGGACGAGGTTTTTAATTTCATAGCTAACGTGGGAGCGTTGGTCAGCTATAAAATGTGTAAATGTAAAATACCTTTCCTTCTGGCTTGCTTGGAAACGTTAAATCAATAATTGCTGGTGTGGGAGCAACTTTGAATAATGTGTTTGCTGTTTTAATCCACTCTGCATCTCTAATATTGTTGCCGTTGATTTTTCAGGACTTCCTTTTGTCACTTTGAAACACTTTGTATTATTTTTGGATTGGCCGAGGTGCTCTGAGTGTGTTAGCGTGAAGTCTGACAGAAGGTGACGCAGAGAAAAAAAAAAACTGTGAATTATTCCAATAAAAGTTGAAGAGCACAGGTCAGACTAAAACGTGTCACCGTCAGAGGACAGACGTCGACTCTGCAACGGTGTGTTTGTGTTTTTCATGCATGAAGCAAAAAAATAAATAAAATCATGACTCGTTTTGAAGGTGTGTTTGTAATATTCTGCGTACGCACTGCGCATCACCAAACTGTTATTTCACTACATAATTTCATATTTATGGAGGTCGTTAAAGTCACACAGCACCCACACAACGTTCGACAGCTCAAGCATCGCTTCACTTTCTTCATGGAACATCTGTAACACACACGATCACCACTTCTGATATTTGCATATTCACTGTAAGGCCACAACTAGTAATTATAGTTATGATCAATTAAACTAGTTAAAGATAAACAGATAAAATGTCAGAATATAGCAGAAGGTCTGTCACTGTTTCACAGGAAACATCTTCAAATGTTAGATTTTGTCCAACCAAGAGGCCAAAACACAAATATTAACACAGATATTCAGATTATGTTAACAGAAGACAGAGTAAGGAGCAAATATTCAGATTTAAGAAGTTCGTTTTGGCTCAAAAATCCAAATAATTGGTGATAAATTTCCTGCAGTCATCATTTTAGTTCAAGTTTATTGTAGGTGAAGTGTAAACATCCAAACATATCACAAAACTTGACCGAATTTAACTCAGCGAAAGAAAACTGCTGCTGTGTGAATATTAGGAGTCGGTTCATGAGATCAGCAGCAGGTGGCGCCAAATCTCCAGATGGAAAACCAGAAGGAGAGCGCCGGTCTGACAGCACGGTGAGAAACAATACAGAAAACATGAAGGAGTCTGACGTCTGTGTCTGTTTCATGTATTAACGTGACAAAGGTTGAATCAGATCTGTGAGCAGACTCATGATTTATTACAGAGCCGTGAGAGCCGTGAGGAGACAGTCGGAGCGGAAACAGCTGATCAGTCATGTGACTCCTTGAGGACGTTTCCTTTAGGGTTGCACAGGTGTGGTAAATTTCTGGAAATATTCCAAATAGGAAAGTTAAGCTTGGGAATTCTTTGAATAATTCCAAATAGGGACTCTTGGGAATTTTACCAAACTAGAAACTTTCCATGGGAATTATTGGAATATATGAGAATTAACTGGGAATTTTGGATAATTTATTAATTGGGGGGTAAGCCAGCATCATGATAACAAATGGTCAATAAAATCAATAATAATATCATCAATATGTGGCTTCAATGGTCAGCTGTCAATTTTGTAAATTCTCGGTTTATTCCTGTTTATTTCCATAAATTCCTGTTAATTCCCATGGAAAGTTTCCAACAGAAGTAAATAACTTATAATCAAAGCTAACAAATGTAAATAAAACTTTCTTTCTTATATTCCATGTGAACACAGGTCAGATCTTTAAATATTTCTCTGTTTCTGTTCTCATCACGTCTCTCTGGTCGTACTCTCGCTCTCCTCGTTGGACTTGTCTCAATGTGTCTCTCTGCTGTGTGTCTCTGCTGTCTCTGCTGTGTGTCTCTGCTGTCTCCTCTGTGTGTCTCTGCTGTCTCCGCTGTGTGTCTCTGCTGTGTCTCTGTCTCTGCTGTGTGTGTCTCTGCTGTGTGTGTCTCTGCCTCTGTGTGTCTCTGTCTCTGTTGTGTTTCCGCTGTGTGTGTCTCTGCTGTGTGTGTCTCTGTCTCTGTTGTATCTCCGCTGTGTGTCTCTGTCTCTGTGTGTCTCTGTCTCTGTTGTGTCTCCGCTGTGTGTCTCTGCTGTGTGTGTCTCTGTCTCTACTGTGTCTCAGCTGTGTGTGTGTCTCTGCTGTGTCTCAGCTGTGTGTGTCTCCGTCTCTGTTGTGTCTCGGTATGTTCACATCTGCTGCGCTCGTTAAAACACAGTTCAGCTCACTTCCTCTCTGAAATCCAGGTCAGTGGTTTGGAGCAGAGCGCGGCTGGAATACAGTTTTCCCTTCGTCTGAGCACATACACATTACACACATCAATGTTCAGTGTCTTATCACGTTTATATTGACATCAGCATGTTTCATGTGGTAAAATTATCGTGAATAATTTGATATTTTTATCCAGTGACAAACTTTTGTGCACCAATTTTGCACCGACGTGACTGATAAAGGCTGTTTTCTTACACAGATGATAATGTTTCATAATTTAACGTTGTTAACTGATTACAGCTGCTGAAATCTGCTTCTCTCTTTTTCTTTGCTATTTGTCACGATATTTTAAATGACAGCTCTCTGCTGGAACTTTTTCTGTATTACAGACTGAAAAAAAGTTCTCATATCGGGTAACATATACACCAGTACCAGAGTGTATCCGGTCTGTACAGTACATGTAGTTGGCTTGTCTTAAAAACTGAACACAGTACGAGTTCACGTGTGGGAACGTCATGTTTCTGTGCCAACACGTCGTTAAAGGAGCTGTTTGTTCCCAGTCGACAGGCTTCACTGTACGGAGGCCGACGTGATTTGGTTGTGTTATTGTCATTACAGCAGAGCCTCCCTCACCTCCTCGCCTCCCTCACCTCCTCGCCTCCCTCACCTCCTCACCTCCTCACCACAGTTCATGCAGACTGACTTCCTCTCTCCAGGTAAAAAGGAAATGTCTTTTCCTCGTGTGTTCTTCATGAACTCGTCTCTTCTGTCTGATATAAGAAGCTACGCTGAAGCTTTTTCTCAGCTGGAGGAGTTTTCTCCAGCTCACTACAGCGTGGTGTACATCCAGTACTACAGTACTATAAAACTACAGTACTATAAAACTACTGTATATATATATATATATATAATGTGTATGTGTATATATGTATATACATACAGGAGCAAATTAAGCCAAATATGCTGTAGTTAAAGCTAACCAGGTAACGCCACCTAGTGTATTCTGCTAGTTAGCATTAGCTGGCTACTGTAACATTCCCATTATATTTTGCCTAATTTGCTAGTTAGCATTAACTGGCTAACATTCCCATTAAATTTTGCCCAATTTGCTAGTTAGCATTAGCTGGCTAAAGCCACCTAGCATATTCTGCTAGTTAGCATTAGCTGGCTAACAGCACCTATCATATTTTGCCTAATTGCTCCTTACTGTTAGGTGGCTAACACCACCTACCATATTTTACTAGTTAGCATTAGCTGGCTACCACTCCCTATTATATTTTGCCAAATTTGTTAGTTAGCGTTAGCTGGCTAACACTCCCTATTATATTTTGCCTAATTTGCTAGTTAGCGTTACCTGGCTACTGCTCCTTATTATATTTGCCTAATTTGCTAATTAGCATTACCCAGCTAAAGCCACCTAGCATATTCTGCTAGTTAGCATTAGCTGGCTAACACTCCCTATTATATTTTGCCTAATTTGCTAATTAGCATTAGCTGCCTAAGGCTCCCTATCATATTTTGCCTAATTTGATAGTTAGCATTATGTTAGCAGACAGCTAGGTTGCTAAGCTAACAGAGCTAGTAGCTAACTTTGCTAAAGTTAGCATTGTGCTTGGAGAAGGTGTCTAAATATATAAATCAGTAAATGTTTGCGTGTGTTTGTTTCTGTGTGTTTGTGTTTGTGTGTGTGTTTCTGTGTGTGTTTGTATTTCTGTGTGTGTGTGTGTGTGTGTGTGTGTGTGTGTGTTTGTGTTTGTGTGGTCACTGTCATCTCACCATCCAGCCGCATCAGGACACTCAGCCGGCTCCGCCCCGCCGCGCTCCCCCCTCCCCGGCTCTGGTTGTAGTTTCCCTGAGTGTGCAGGAGGAGCGGGGGCGAAGTGGAGAAGTCTCGGAGTCTGTGGGACTTTCTCCTCCATCTCTCCGTCCACCGCCTGCCTGCTGCTGCTCCTGCTGCCTCCTCTCCCGCTCCAGTCCAGCGACCACACACACCTCCAAACATGCGTTTTGCGGGTCTCGGTTCTGCGGTGCTGCTCGCCTCCTTGCTGGCTCTGGTCGGTGTTTGCTCCGGACGCTCGGACGCGCCCCGCGGAGTCGCGGTCGGGTTTGTTTTTGACCCCAAAGCGAGGTGCGACCCGCCGTGTGAACACGCGGGGATCTGCATCCGCAACAACACATGCTTCTGCTCCAGAGGCTATGAAGGAGAGACCTGCCAGTATGGTGATGTTACCTCACTTAAATATCATTTATAAAGTGTTAAACTGACAGTTTTCTTATATTTAAGTAAGTTTAATATATAATTTGATGATTTTAAGACATAAAATGCTGATTTTCACATGAGAAAAGAGACAAAACTTCATTATTAATGAGGAAAAATCTCTTTTTGTGGATGCAGCCAACTGTTATCCCAAATGTAAGAATGGAGGAGAGTGTCTTCGCCCTGGAAAATGCAGATGTCCTCCAGGATTTGGAGGAAGATACTGTCACAAAGGTGAGCCTGTGACTCATAAATGAAACATCAGCTGGTTAAAGTGATCGTCTTTGTGTGTTTTGTTCTGAATCCATCCTGTAATCTGTATTTTCCTTCTTGCACATGCAGCAAAAGTGTCTCAGATGTCATCATAAATGTTAAATAATCAGACTAAACTGAGGTCACGTCTTAAATTTGGTGATTTTATGTCAAACAAACAAAAGTTTTGACTTTAAATGTGTCTAATTTTGAGCAAAACATGAAGTTAAATCAGGATAAAATGACAGGACGAGTGTTTCCCAACATGTGGGTTGAGACCCCCTAAAGCGGTCAGCAGGAAAACACACTTTAATTTCGGTAATTTCACCTCATCAAGCTTCTAATAAAAAGCATTAAAAACCGAATAAACTGCTAGATCTATGCAGATGATGACAAGTGCACACAAAGGCTTTGACCGCTGCCATGTTTGTAGTCCTGCCTCCTCGGGACTACAAAACAAATGATCATAGATGTGATCTGTGTGTGATCTGTGTGTCTTTTGGCAGTGACGTGTGATTCCGGTTGTTGGAACGGAGGGGAATGCATCGCTGTCAACGGAGTGGCCAAGTGTATCTGCCCCTCGAGCTGGACCGGCTCGAAATGCCAAGAAGGTCTGTTTATGGCCGTCTTTAATTACCCCCACCACCTCGTTAACACCAAATGGAGCCGGCCTCTCAGCTGGAGACACTCACCAGCAGGAGAACCGACTTCACACGTTTAAAAAAGCTTTTCCACTTCGGGCCAAGTTGCTGTCAAGATGTGAAGCACCACGCGGCGGCAGTTTGTCTTGTTTAGTGGATTTAAACGACTTTTAAATGAACAGCTTGTGAATTATGATTGAGATGTTCTTGGCGGTACATTGCAGATGAAGTGAGCTCAGCAACAGAGAATCGAGGCTCTGTCGAGGTGTTTGTAGTTGTAAAACACGCCTGATCAGCAATTTTAGCTTTTCTGTCGCGTTGTTTAGCTCTCTGGCTAGCTTTAAGCTAAGCTACTGAATAACAGCAGTTCTTGGCTCCATCTCTATCTACTAAGTCTAAAAGAAATCGTTGGACATTTTGGGAAATTTGCTTCATTTTCATGCTCAGAGTTAAATATGAAGCTACAGCTAGGAGTTAGCTTAGCTTAACTTAAAGATTGGAAATAGTGGGGTAAAACAGATAGCTTGGCTGTTAGCTTGCTAATTAACATATTGTTTGTTTAATCTGTACCAAAACTGAAGTCCAAAAATCACAATTTGTAGTTTTATTGAAGCTACAGATGGTTAGCTTGGCATAGCTTAGCTTAGCTTAAAGATTGGATATGCTAAGTTAAGCTAATTGGCTGCTGGCTTTAGCTTCATGTTTAGTGTACCGAAATGAGCTAACTCTTTGCAGGAAGCTAAAGCAGATGCTGAAATGAGAGCGTCTCGGCCTCCACGCTCACGTTGGTGCGCCAAATATGAAGCTAGAGCTAGCAGTCGTTAGCTTAGCTTAAGAATTGGAAAGAGGGGGAAACGGCTAGCTTAGCTCTCGGCTCCTTGGTTACATCTTGTTTGTTTAAGTTGATTGGGTTAGCTTAGCATAAAAACTGGAAGCAGAGGGAAACCCGTCGTCAAACCACAACTTTGGACAGAGCCATGCTAACAGTTTCCCTTTGTTTCCAGTCTTTATGCTAAGCTAAGCCAATCCGCTTTACAAACATGAGAGGGGTATTGATTTCCTCGGCTCCTCGCAGGAAGCTAAAATGTCTCTTCAGCATCTCAGCCTTCACTAAAATGTTTGTCACCTCCAGCTGAAGCTCGGATCTGTTTCTCGGCATGCTGGGAATGTCTCACTGTGGTCTGTCTGTTTGCAGCGATCTGTCCTCAGGGCTGCAGGAACGGGGGAATCTGCGTGGCTCCAGGAATCTGCAGCTGTCCGGAGGGATGGCTGGGCGGCGCCTGCCACACCGGTGAGTTAAGACCCCTTCGAGCAGTTCACGGTCCCAGTAAAACGTCTACGTCTTAACTGAGGACGAGTGTCAGCCTGCCAAACGTCTGCAGCGTCTGCTGAGGGGAAGGTTTTCAGCTCAGCGCTTTTCCAGATGTGACCCGACACGGAAACGTGTTCCTCAGATTTTTCTAAACACTTTGTCTTTTGTCTGTCGTAGCCGTGTGCGCTCAGCCCTGCCTGAACGGAGGGAAGTGTATTTCTCCGGACAAATGCCGCTGTCGCCCGCCGTTCTCCGGCCCTCGCTGCGCGGACAGGAAAAAGTCCCACTAGTGTGACAACCCTGCCGGAGGTCGAAGGTCATGCTGATGATGAGGACAATTATTATATTTTAGCTGAAACATTGGTAGTTTTATTTGTTTTTTACCATATTATATCATTATTTTTAAAGAAACTGTTCTCATTCTCATGTACTGTACTGTAATGTGTCATTAAATGAATTAAAGAGTGAGTTTTATGCGTTTTAAGAGCTTATTTAAAGGTTCGGTTTGTAACTTTCAGGGTGATCTATCATCAGAAATGAAATATAACATCCATAACTGTGTTTTTAGTGATAAATAATCACCTTTAAAAAACTTAATTACCTTAAAACTAGCATGTATATCTACATATGGAGCGGGTAAGTAAATATAAATATCTAAGGGAACCTCAACAGTCTGACCTCTTTTGGCACATGAAGGCCACCGTAGCTTCTCCAACACTCACATCTCACCACTGGAGGCCACTAACTGTCACACGCTGTCCCTTTAACGAAACAAAAGCACAAAAATATGAAACGTTTTCTTTATTTAGTCACGTGTAACTCGTAGCACAGTGTAATCTGTAGGTGTAAACCCAAACAGGTGGTCTTTACTGCATATATATATTTAGTATCAGTGTAAATGGATAACAGTCTATAACTTAAACAGGCCAAAGACAAATAAAACACGTTACTGATGTGTACCATCTAAATTATAATGACTGAAGCAGATTTATTATTAAGAAACAAACAGTGCACATCAGTCTGGTGGACCGGGCTGAAGTCTTCTGATGAATCGCGGCCGGACTGATTCATTTGTCGTGTATTTATTGAACGCCGTGCAGCGACACGTCTTCCGAGTCTTTTGTAAGTGCCGCCGACGCCTTTAACAGATGTGTGTGTCACTTTGAGCCTTGAGGTAGTGATATACAGGGACGCAAAGACAAGTGCAATACATCAAGTCCCTCTGTTAGCCTTCAGACGTGCACACACACTCGATATCCACACACACACACACACACTCGCTCATTCACACACATTCAGTTCATTTATGCCGCTTTGTGCATTTCGTGGCTTCTTTCATCCAACGTCTCGTCTCCGTTTCCGTCACGCTTGTGAGGCCTGTGAAGGCGCAAACACATTTAACATTAACGACAAGATGGCGGACTGTCTTTACATCCTGAAGGTGCATTCAGACAGGATCAGGCTCTGCGAGGAATCATCGTAACTTTAATTCACCGATTAACGGCTTCATTGATGCCAGTGCTCCCTCACTCTCACTCAGTCTGTATCTCTTAACCACTGCACGCTCTCTCCCTCTGAAACGTCTTTGTGTCTCTATTTCGCAGCATAAATTGTGAGTCAGACTCAGATTTAGAAGCTGGTTCATATAAATAAACAAAGCCAGAACACAACAGGTAGAGTATCAGAGTTTAGATCTGGAGGTTTGACCGCAGCATGACGTCAGGCTGCGTTTTTCCAAAAAGTTGGATCAGGCTCAAATTCTCAGCCGCAGGACGCTGCACATGCTACACCGACTCCAATATCCAGCAGATCCTGTCTGAATTCACCCGAAGTGTTTTATATCAATTGTCGTGCATTTTTCTAAAGTTTGTGCTTCTCTTGCATCTTTTTCTCTGAAGGATAAAGATCTGGTATCACTTACTGCTCAAAGCCTAGAAAATATTGTGTCACTGCACGCTAAGAAACAGTTTCCCGAGCTGTCACTGTGTTGGATGACCATCACCAGGTTTTTATCTTTCAAAGAAACGGATGCATAACTCAAGCAAGAAGTCACAGAGCCCCAGAGAGGACATCACCTCTAACCCTGGAGTCATTAGTGCTGCTGATGTGACTCCTGTGCTCACCTTTATCGCGCAGGTGAGGCCCTGGTAGCCTTTCCGACAATGGCAGTAGTCGGGAAGGACGCACCTCCCTCCGTTCAAGCACCTCTGCTTACAGACCGCTGAGGAGGGAATCGACACCATGACAGTAAACGCTCCGTTCTGCACTCTAAGAGTAAGTCCAGATCAGACTGTTGTTTTAAACTCACGTGTCTGACACTGCAGACCTTCCCAGCCGGCCGCACAGTGGCAGGTGTTCGGTCCCAAACACTCGCCGCCATTTTTACACTTCTGCAGACAGACAGCTGCAGACAGAGCAGAGAGAGGGAGGCGTGAACACACACATCTGACACACTGACACACACGCTAACCTTGTTTGGTGTGTATGAGTAAAACACAGAGTCACTCACGTATGTTGCACCTCTTCCCTCTCCATCCCGACGCGCAGGAGCACGTGTTGGGTCCAACACACTTCCCTTTGTTCATGCAGGTTGGCTCGCACACACCTGGAGGACGTTTGTTCACGTGTTTATCACATGAGCCGCTCGTGTCGGTCATCATCAGATCATTATAAATGTAACTTACTCTTCTGACAGCGTTTCCCCGTGTATCCTTCAGGACACGAGCAGACGTTGTTCCTCATGCACTGACCTCCGTTCTTACAGGGAGGACTGCAAACAGCTGAAACAGCAACATACAAAGAAACACTCACACAGCCTCCAACCTCTTGTACATAATTACGTGTGAATAAACATCTCCCCTCTTAGCTGTGCACTCCTACACAACAAAACTGCTGTTTTATATAGTCAGAGAGCTCCTTATAAAGGTCTGTGAGCCTGATCATGACATTTAAGTCAAAGTATCAGCGAATAATCAGCATAATATCAATGAAAATAAACCCTCAGCAGAGTATTGTATTGTAAGTGCTGAAATTTCTGCAAATTCTGCATCTAGAGTTAAAGGAAACTTCGGAAAATGTTTTCAAGTGATTAAACGGAGAAGAAGTGACTAAAAGATCAAACTCAAATACAGTTTTTACTGATTTTTTGCAGCTCTTGTCAGATATCAAAGGTTGACTTCAATAAATTAATTTTAATTAATTTTTCATCACTCTTGTGCCTGACATGGAAACAGGAGGCAGAACAGCGTCACAGGTTTCATCGCGGTCTTACCGATTTGACACTGAGAGCCGTAGAAGCCGCTGGGACAGGCGCAGATGTTTGGTTTGATGCAGGTTCCTCCGTTCAGACAGACGGGCTTACAGAGAGCTGGAGACACATTCAGAGGTATGTATTTCAGAGAAATGTCTGGCTGATTAACAGTTCCAACCTGAGGGCTCAAATTCTGCGCCATCTTGCAGAGTACCTGAGTTGCACGTCGGTCCGTACCAGCCCGGTTTACACTCGCAGACATCAGGAGAGACGCACTCGCCCCCGTTTTCACAGTGCCTGTTACACACCACTGAAGCAGACAGACAGACGTCACAGTGTCAGCTACAGAAAGTCAAACTTCACAAATGAAAAGGTGAAATGACGTCACAAAAACGTCTCACTGATTTCACATCTGGGTCCGACGTATCCGTACGGGCAGGTGCACAGGTTTCTGGCCAGACAGGTGCCTCCGTGTTGACAAGGCGGCTCGCAGCTCGCTGCACACCGACACAACACAAGCACACTGGTCAGTATTCTGTGAGCAAAGTGTGTGTGTGTGTGTGTGTGTGTGTTGGACAGGTTACCTTCCTCACAGGTGGGCCCGCTGTAGCCTGCGGGACACTCGCACACATTAGGCTTCACACACTTCCCCTGGTTCTTGCAGTCAGGTCGACACACAGCTGAGAGAGAAGAAGACGTCAGACGTTGTGATGAATGAGCAGAGCGAGCAGAGGAATGATTCCATTTAATGAACTTGTTTCATCGACGTGAGCTCGCTCTCACCGATGTGGCAGTTGTATCCGGTGTAGCCGTCCTTACAGGTACAGGTGTTGGGCAGAGAGCACTCCATGTTCCTCCCACACTGATACCTGCACACAGCTGAAAGCACAAAGTTTAGTTGAAGTAATTCATCCATGACGAGAGGAAAGCCGACAATAACACAAGAGTCAGGACTGACTTTCTTTTATTTTGAAAAACCAAAAACAAGCTCTGTTGTAGGGGTGTCAAACATAAGGCCCATGGGCCAGGACCAGCCCACTAAAGGGTCCCATGTCACAGCTAGAACTGAAGTCTGACCCACTTGAAATATGTGAGCTGAAATGAGTCGACACGTCGGCTCTGTTGGTGCCGGGAGGCTCACCTTCAGCTGATACTATGTAAACAAAGATGATGGGATTTGCATATAATTTACATAAAAGTGGCATTTTTGGGCATCTCACCAGACATTTAACACAATGAAGGAGTGTCACGCTCTCTTCCTCACACTTCTCTAGTACCCGTATCATTCCTGAACATGAACTGTCCTCACAAAGCTGTCACGTACCTTTACACGCGACTCCGTCTCCGGTGTAACCGTACGGGCAGCGTCCACACCTGAACGACCCGGAGACGGTGGGCTCACAGGGGACGCCGGGGAAACAGGGGGAGTCGGCACAGGTCACGTGGTGATGCGGTGACCCCCATTTGACCCCGGTGGTGAGGTCGGGGTTCGGCTCCACGGCCCTGGGCGCTTGGTTCTGCGGCGTCGCTGAAGAAACTCTCCTGGTGCCGGAGACAGAGGCTTCTGGTCTGGTCCTCCTGTCGGGGGGTCGTCTGGGTGAGGTGGGAGACGATGATGAAGAGGAGGAGGAGGAGGAGGAGGAGGAGGAGGTGGGAGTCATCTCCTTGCTTGAATTTGATTTGATGATGTGACCATTCGCTCTGCTGGCGTCTGTCCCCTGACCTGTAAAATACTGGAAGTTAGAGGATACGACTTAAAATACTAACACAGATACAGCTTCATCGTGTCAGCAGTCAAACATGCAGCTCTGAGGTGACCACATGGAACAAAATAACATAATATCACATGTTATATTATGGTAGGAATCAAGAACTGCTTCACTCTCACTTGTTGCTAGGCATGTTTGTCCGTTTCCATGGACACCGGGAGGACAGGGTCCACAGACGAAGCCTGCAGCGACGTGGACGCTCTCAAAACACTGAACGCCCGGGTGGCACGGCCGCCGAGAGCACGGCGACGGGCTCGAGGGTTTGGGCCTCAGTGAAACCTGCGGGACTCTCGCCGGTGTGGTCGCCGCCTCCCTGACCGCGGAGTCTTGGTTACCTTGACAACAGAACAGGATGCCATTCAACTCAGCAACAGAAATTTTGTAGAAATGTACAATAGAAAATCTCCATTTTAAAATAAAGCGGAGGGAGAAGACATACGTGCGCAGTTTTTCCCGTCTCCAGCGTATCCGTGTGGACAGACTCCACAGATGAAGGAGCCAAACGTGTTGTTACAGCCGACTCCGGGAAAACAAGGCTGAGAGACGCACTCATCGATATCTTCTCTGCACGTACGGCCTGAAATAACACGAAACACCCATGAAAGCATGCACTGCACTGTGTTCTAAACCAGAGCGTCTTTTGCTCTGTGCAGGTCGAACCTCACCTGTCATTCCAGGTGGGCAGATACAGGTGAAGGAGTTGGGCCCGTCGATACAGCGGCCCAGTCTGCAGGGGTTCGGTTTGCAGTCGTCGATGTTCACCTCACACCTCTCACCTTTAAATCCATCCAGGCACACACACAGGTATTCACCGCTGCCGGCAGGGAGGTTGACGTTGGTCACGCAGGAAGCTCCGTTCAGACACTCACAGGAGCGCACAGACACCTGACGGGACAACAGGCTGCAGTCAGATTCACCCGTACAGAAACACAGATCTGAAAACAGACGGCGCTACAGAAGAGAGGAAGAGGAAGTTTAAATCTGTCTCACCATCGTCTGCGACTGAACCTGAACAGAAAGATTTGCAGCTCTTTTATTGGCTGTTATTTAATGAGTCTGACGTCTTTGTTTGTTCTTACTTCATCATTTCTACAAGATAAACACACAACATGCTCAAACCTGCTCAGAACGATGCTGTAACACGAGACCATGAGCAGAGAACTACGTGTCATTACTGCCCTCTACTGGCAAGAAGCAACAAATGGCTTCTTCACTTATCTGTCCAGAATGACTGACATCCTCCCTCAAATAGACACCACTAAGTTGTTGTTGTGTAATGTCTTACTGCTGCAGTAAAGCTGCTCAACCTGTGTTCATCCAGAGTTTATTAAATACATGAAAGAACACACGACAAAACATTAAACCTGGATTTAAGAGGATTACCTGTATGGAGCCTGTGATCTCAGCACGACAGTCATCCGTCACGGTAAACTGGAAAGTGTGCGTGTCTGTCGTCTCAGCTGTGGCCTTCCACGTCAGCAGGCCGTCCGGAGACAGCGATGAAGCTTCAGGACCCGATTTCAGGGTGAAGATCAGCGCCGAGCCCTCGGGGTCCCGAGCTTGAAGCTGGTAAAAGAAATTCTCCCCCTGGAAGGAGCGAAGACGGAACGGCATCGAGTGGAGCGCCGGAGGCTCGTTCTCTGACGGGAAACACACACACAGATAAAAAAAATTATAAAGATGATGACCTACTCATTATTTGTGGAGAGTGACAGACTCAATGAGAAGAGAGAAATGTCTTCAAGGTCCAAAGCTGCACTTGGAAATGTGGCAAACTGTTGATGTGTCATTGCCATGTGTCAAAAATCAGACTCACATTACAACAAAATGACCACAGTATAATATAAATATATTTAGTCAGGTTTATGTCTCTTATTTGAGCTGAAAAATGTCATTTAAACTATGAAGGAAATCATAATATAGCCTCAGCTACGTCACACAGTATTTAATTAACAGTTCATTACAGATCAACACTTTTATAGTAGCTCTATTTTCAGCTTTCTGCTGCATTTTTATATATTTTTCAGTAATTTACAGTGTTTATAATTTACTATATTTCTGTTATTTTAATATTCTTAGTTGAAACTTTTTAATAACCAAATTTAAGGAATGAGAAATAATAAATAAAGTCTTGATCAGCCTCCATCTTCTAATATATAAATGAATGATTCATTAACTCCGTGCTTGAGGTGAGTAAGGTGAGGTTAATGTTCCACAGTCTGTCGTTTCTTCTAAGCAGAGCACCGTTCGACCTACTTTAAGTTGAAGAAGTAAAGTTGGTCAGAAAGTGTAACAATGAGGTAAGCTGTCCTCATATCAGCGCCGGGGGAATGAAGCAACTTCAATGGCTCCAATCTGCTGACAAATTATCAAAACAGCCCCGAGCCACAAGCACAAAACTCAGTGATGGCTATCCAGCCGCAGCTCCGCTGAGGAAGTGACACATTAAAAAACTTTTTACGCCGTGCTCAGTGTCGACTTCTTCTGTTTGTGATGACATGAACGAGCTGTGAGACAAAGCAGACGTCTTAATGTACGTACTCTCCGCTATGGACCATGTGTGTTTGGACGAGTCCGGGCGACACGCGAGGCACGGGCTGCTGGGATTGGACTCCCCCTCGCTGTAACATAAGCCGTCGATGTTGCAGGTTTTCTCCTGGGAAGCAAAGACAATAAATAAGAGAAGAAATTATGCTCGGCGTTTGTCTCTGTTTGAAACAAGCTGCCTCCCAGAGCTTGTTTGGTGGCCACTTATCCAAAAATGTAACCCTGACCTACTTCAGTGAGCTGCACAGGTTTCTGTAAAACATGCAGCAGGAGAACAAGGACAGTTTTGTTGAAAGAGTCCAACAAGGTTTGAGGAAAACAAACCGAACTGTTTCCTGCGTTTAGAGATACCTCACACAGCACCTGGTTACTACAGCGCAGATGGAAAAGAGCTGCAGAGTGTCAGTGAAGATGTGAAGGGAAATTTATCTTCGGGAGGTATTTCAGCTTTTTGATCCGCGTATTAAATTGATATCCCTATCAAGAAAGGTGTCTTACCCTCAGGGTGCAGAGGACGTCAGTGTCGAGGCTGCAGATCTGGCAGGCTCCATCGTACAGAGTCAGGATCTTAGCGTTGCTGTAGCTGTAGCCATCATTGGATACCTGCCGTCAGCAGAAGAGTGATTACTGTGGATCACTGAGAAAATGCAGTGAAGCCACATTGTGTAACTTTTCTATCATGAAATAACATGTTGATGCTACGCTGACTTGGTGGCTCTCTCGTACATCTGTTCCCAGGTCGTGAGAAGTACGTAACGCTTTAGGACACTAAGTCACACACCACCAACTATTTCACTGATTTTGGTGAAACTAGATCATATTTTATGGAGAATTTTTTTTCTGGTTTTCCCTCTGATGCCAACTGTAGCTGCTGTTAGCTCGGTTTGTTAGCCGGGATGCGGGTTCAGAGCACATAGGGAGTGTGAGTGTTTGTAACACAGGCATTTTGAACCACCGGGAAGAAGAAGAGGAGGTTTTCAAGTCTGAGACCTGGGGAAGTGGAGTCAGTGTCGTGCCAGAACAGGAGCTGGGCAAGTAGGCAGTGTCACAAGACTCAGCAGCTTCTATGGACATAATGACAGAGGTGAAAAGACCAGAGGGAACGCTAGCAGAGGAAGATAAGAAGAGAAAAGTATGGAGTGAGTGAGCAAGAAGCCGCTGGACAAGGGTAAATCTGTTTCACACGGTTGTGTCGTTCTCCTGCTAAACCATGTTGAAGCTGCCAGCAAATAAAAATAAGCAAACCTTCATTAGTGCAGATTTATTGTGTAATCTCATACTGGGAGATTCAGAGATGATGAAATATCTTGCAAAATAAGATGTTTCTCTAAGTTAATCCCTCAGAGGATCTTTCCTCTGCCCGGAGACAAACAAGGACTAAAAGCTGAAAGAGAGAAACCAGCGTCAACAAGGGAGGATGGAGTCAATGGATTGTTTTTTTTTTTCACCAGAAACGGTTTGTAGATGTGACTAACTTTAATCTGCCAGCGGGCTAGTGGTCTGTTTGTCGCCGTTTCAAAATCCAGGTCTGCAGGAGTTCGGCTGTCCTCCAGGGGGAGCTGGCACTCTAGAGCCGTCACATCCAGAAAGACGGCCAGGACAAACTGGGGCTCGTCCAGAACCCACTCCCCATCCACAAACTTGACAAGAGACACAGAGGGAGAGAGAGAGGGGAGGAAGCCGTGAGTGGTAGGAGGCGCAAAAGAGAGGAAGACATTCGAGAAGGACAGAAGAGTGACAAAGGAGAGGATGAATGAGATGAAAAGACAGCGATCAATTACAGCTTTATTGTGACCAGAATAATCAAACATATCGTGCTTTAATTACATCCCCACAGCTACAGTGTTTACTTTACCTTTATTTACGATACAGAGGGACGTAAGCGCTGCATGTATCTGAGCCAAAGTTACATCCAGGCTATAAAATAGGTAAGGACTGCCATGTAATTGCTTTGTGTACGATTTTGTCCTTCACTGAGTTGAGTTTGCAGTGGAGTCGTTTTTGCTAGATGTGTGTAGGGTTGCAATGGTAAATTTCTGGAAAATTTCCATGGGAAGTTAAGCTGGGGAATTTTTGAACTATTCAAAATTGGAAACTCCATGGGAAGATCATGCTAAAATATATTTTCCCCAACCATAATTAAGTTTCCTGTTAGGGATAACCTTCAATTTAGTAAATTCCTGGTTTATTCTCATGGAAAGTTTCCAACTTTGAAAATTCCCAGAATTTTGGAACCCTAGATGTGTGTTACAGTGTCACAAACTTAAAGGAAAAAACACAAACTGACCAATCGCAGCCCTTAGTCTCCCGTAGTCTCCTATATGTACCACTGTAGCCCCATCGTGTTGTGTTTTTGATGAGGAGCACCATATTACACTATATAACCCTTTAACTCACAACTATAAATCCACCTTAAATCTAATTTACACAGCAGGACTGCTTTAAAAACATTAAATTCATCAATAAAAGAAGAAATAAAGCCGCATAAATAATCGCAATTAGTGTTGGAGTCAAGAACAGGAACATGAAAGGTAACTAAACTTGAGCTACAGCAGCTCTCACACAGAGATCGTTTCATTTTTTGAAGTAGTGCCAGAAAAGAGGACGTACGCACAGCAAAGCCGCCGTGTAAAGAAGAAGAAACAGAGAACATGAAGCAGAAAAACAAAGTACCTTTTCTTTAACAAACTCACACTTGAGTTCGTAGGAGTCCTTGAAGCCGTGACCGTAGACCTGGACGGTGGAGCAGTCTCCCTGTCGGACGTCACACAGACCCTCCTTCTCCAGCTCGGTGATCTCTGGGATCTGATCTTCACAACATCAGGAACAGAGAGTGTAGACGGATGTTACACCTGAGAATTTACAGCTGTCTGTTGCCATAGTAACTGATACTGTTTGTACTTTAAGTATTTTGGGGTTCTTAAGTTGAAAATAACCTTTAAGTCATCATACACACAGATATATCTGACCTCTCAGAGTGTGTGTCAGTGTCAGCGTGTGTTTAGTATGTTACCAGAGAGCATGCTGCAGTCATATGACCCAAATCCCGGGAAGCAGACACACCCCCACTCCGAGCACTGTCCGTTCCAGTTGCACAGATTTGGACACTTGAGGACGGACAGAACATCCTGGTACTCCTCCTCTCTCCTCCTCTCCTCTAACAGCCTCCTCTCACACTCGTTTTCCAGCAGCGGTAACGTCGCATTCAGCCATGACAGCTCATCCTTCAGCTGCAGGTCGGTGACACACATCGCCGCCACGTGGCTGACTATTGAATCTTCTAACAGGCGCCTGCAGCCTAACGCTATGCTCGAGTTTGCCACGGCCTGCTGGCACTGAGTCCTGGCCTCCTGCTCCGTCAGTCCTGAAGGCGTGGGCCATGTGACGGAGGAGTCTGGCTGGACTGGTGCTTCATGGTCCTCTGGGAAAAAGTAGGAGAAGCCTTCCAGATCAGACTGGCTGAGGCTTTGGTGTGGAGAGTTCGAGACGTAACAGTGGGTCTGTCGCCGGCTTCTGCGTCGCTGAAGGTGAGCTGAGGTTGAAGCTCCGTCACTGGAGGCTCTGGAGGGGGAGCTTCGTTCACGTGGCCGTGCGTCACCGCCTCGATCCTGGGTGTTTTGGCTGGACTGGCCTGGAGGCAGCGGCCGTCTTTCGCTTCCTTCACTCTTCACCTCCACTGAGCCGATGTACTCAGCTGTGACGTCCAGAGCGGGGATGACGCCGGGGAGATGCACGTTGATGTGATGAGAGCAGGAGGAGTCTGAGGAGGTGACCGGTTTGGATCGGGCTCTGGGAGATGTGAGGCGGGGCTCCGCCTGACAGTTACAGTGCTTCCGGGGGCTCAGAGTAGTCAGATGGGACGGCACGCTGTCAAACAGGCTGCTGCCTGGAGGGAGTCTGAAAGAGCAAAGGAGACGATGAAGAGGCAACAAGGTCTGACCGGAGGGTCTTTAAATCTGGACACCAGAGTGGATATTGTTATCAGCAGCGCAACTTCCTGCAACTTCCTGAGGAAATCTTGGAGTCTTTGGAGAAGATGCTTGGCTCCTGAATGAGGTTTGTTCTGAGAGCAACAGTAAGTATTACATTTTCTGTATTTGAATCTAAAAGCACCATTTACAGGAAGAATTACAAAAAGGGATGAATGACTGACCCTGCCAAATAAGTACATTCATCGAAGTCAAATGAGAGGCCACGTGGATGTTCACTGTTTGCCAAAATAAGGCGTATAGCAGCAACTGGAATCTAAATCAACTCCATCACCAACAGCTGACTTCTGAATCTGTGCCCACACCTCATATTTACACAGCAGTTCATTAACGTCTGGTGTTGTGCTCATTGAGTCCGGGATGTACCCCGCCTGCTGAGCTACATTCATGAAATAGCAACAAGTGTGGCTGAGTTTAATGCAGCTGTACGAGCCGAAAGTCAGCGTACAACTTGTTAGAAGAAAGCTGCTAACGCTCCAAAGTTAGGCTGAATTTTGTCAAGGGGAAAATAAATTCAAAAAGTCAACGTAAAGTAACCACCATGCATGAACATAATGTATTCTTAAGACACTCTACAGAACACTGACCTCCACTCAGAGATAAAAGTGTGTAGATCCTCGAGTGTGGCGCCCCCTGCTGAGTGGAAGTCGTTGTCTGACTGTCCGTCGAAGGTCCCGCACAGGCCCTCGGTGTGCCTCCGGTCTGAGCTGGGAGCTCTCAGCGTCAGACTCATTCCCCAGTTGGAGACGTCGGCACGGACAAACGCTCCCGATGAGAAGGTCATCTGTGGACAGCCGGAGATTCAGCACCATCACATGAAGAGCACGAGCTCCAGTACGAACTCCATTCATTCAGTAATCAGATGTTTAAAGTGCGTCTGCCTCGTCCTCTCTCACCGTGACTTTGCGTCCCTGGTAGGACTCGGTGATGCGGATGCCGCTCTTGCTCAGGTCTCTGTTCTTCACAGACAGGTGAGGTTTGGTTTCGCCCATTTCTCCGTTGCACATGTCAAAAGCGATCACGTCGCCGCCGTCCCTCGCCACGAAACCGCACGCGCACGAGGCGGCGTGCACCACGCTGCCGCACTCCCACTGACGGACGTGGACCTCAAACGGCCAGAAGCTGCTCTTATACAGAACGAAGGTGCCGATTTGGTAATTCTCATAGCGCCTGTAAATAAACACAAACATTCAGGGAATTCTTCCTTTTTTTAAAGAGAGAGAAAAGCCACATAAACACAATTAAATTAAGTTTATGATGCACATATTGTTTCCTAATTAACTGAAGAAGAGACTGAAGTACCTGCCATCAAATGTGATGATGTGAGGATCAGTGAAGGAGTAGCAGTAGGCTGAGGGGACGTCCTTCACTGTTATCTGAAATGAGAGATCAGTTTAATTCATATTTTAAAAAATGTAAATTTTCCAAAGTCAGTTTCATGTTTACCTCTGCGGGTTCTGGTGAATATCCGTTCCAGAGGAAATTCTGTGTTTTGATGGATTTAACGAAGATCTGAGTCGTCCTGTTGCCGTCTTTAAAAAAGTCTGTGACGGGGCTGAAGTGGATCAGAGCTCGGCTGCAGACGCCGTCCTTACAGGGGCCCCGGGTCAGATCCACCACACAGGAGGACAGAGACAGATCTGCACCTAATAAACCGTCATCTACAACAAGACAAGGAGTGAGGGTTATTTACATGATGGTGCAGGTTAGACTGACAGCACCAGTGGACTTAAAATCTGACATCTCATCCGCAGCCCTCCTGTTCAAATCTGGATCAGGTGAGTTAAATGTTGGTTGTCGTTATCTTGCTCTAAGTCCTCACCTTTACTGCTCGTGCTGAGCTGCAGAGACAGAGTGCAGCGCTCTGTAGAGGACGAGGACTCTTCCACACATGGGACAGGAACTGTGCTCTCAACCGCCAACTCATACAGCTTCCCGTCCTCGGACACACTGCTCACCTCTGGTCTGAGCTGCACAGAACAGATACAAACGGTTAGAAAACTGGTCAGCACTTTGTTGGGCGTTTCAGAGAGCATCTGGATTAAATACGGCGTAATCTGAGGAGACGTTGGTGTTTTGAAATGTTTTGTTTCTAGTGAGTCTAAATCAGCCTCGTGGAGCCGGAGTAATAATCCTGTAACGTTTGGTCTGTCTTCTGTTAGCTGCTTCCAGTCTTCATGCTGGCTAAGCTCATCGCCTCCTGGCTCTAGCTCCACATGCACAGACATGAGACCGGTATCGTCTCTGACTCTCACCAAGAGAAGTGATGAACGGAATTTAATATTCTTTTAAATATGTATCCACAGACATGTAATAAAAACCTACAGACGTGCATGCACAGTGCACAGAGAAACGATCTCTCTCTGCTGCAGGAAAAGACGACATAATAAATAAAACTTCAGAATGTCGTGACATACTCTAATCCCTGCAAAGAACTCCTGACTTTCCACTGAAGCACCGTGGACGTCGGGTGAGTCCAAGAAGAAACTGGAGCTGGAGCAGTAAATCTGAGAGAGAGAGAGAGATTTGGTTTAGAAAATAGTGAATTATGATGCTTGCATTGTAAAGAGAGAGAGAGAGAGAGGGGAAACACAAAGCACATAAAGGGAAAAATCCTGGAAGTATAAAAAGGTTTTTAATAGTTGATCAACACTCGAGCAGCGCGCGGTAAAACAAAACGACATGTTGACAGGCTTCAATAATAGTTTAAGTCACTGTTGGATCAAAGTCCAACAGCAAAATATTCAGTTTTCTCTCCAGACGTTCACATCCTGAGTTTAACTTCTGCCTCCTGTTGAAGAAACTTTAAAATATCAAAGCGTCTTTTTCTTCTTGGTTCGTCTGTTTTATTACAAATGTGAGGAGATGCCTCATCAGCTGCAAGGCACACTAGGGCGTAAAGGTTCAACAGTGTTCATCATCAGACCTTGTCCCCCAGACGGAGGTTGAATCCGTCCAGCTCGATGAACGCGGAGGTCTGGATGGTGGTCTCCTGTTTGAGCTCCTCCTTCCTGCCGTCGGGTGAGAGGCGAGACCAGGCCACCACGTAACCCAGCGAGCTGTTGGAGCTGCTGCCAAAGCTGCACTTCAGGTAGACGGTGCTTCCCGTCACCTCGGCGAGGATCGCCGGTGCAGGCGGAGGGGGAGGCTGTTTTGCTGACAGGAGAGGAGCAAAAAGAGATGATATACAGTGTATGTAAATTGTTTTTTATTGTATTTTAGGTGGAAACACACCCACAAGCCTCCTTTTCAACCTCGGATTATACTATTTTAAATCTGTTTTTCAGGGAAATCTTAAGGTTACAGCTAACAATGATATTTTAGACAATGCTGTGCTGCAAACTTTGCAGCTATAGTTTGGAAAAGGTTCAGTGGCCTTGTGCATGAAGCCAGGTCCATAAAGAAAAGAGCCCTGACCTCGATCCCAGCCAACACCTCGCTCTGGTTTTGGATTGAGATGTTCAGTTATCACATGTGTGTTTAACATTTAGTCGTCTACGTACTTCAGGTTCAGGTGTATTTTATTTATATATAGAGTTTCATCAGAGGTAGCCCCAGAGAGCTCTAACCCAGGTGATATACAGTACAAGGCTTTGTGGGTTTTTTGTGTACTGCTAGAATTAGATTAGAACGATCATAAACACATCATTTACTAACATTTGGCTGGAGATTGGTGCCAAATCTCATTCCAGGTGGATTTAATGACAGAAAAAGTCTCAATCTAGGGATGAAATACAACAACTACTTCTAAATAAACTCACAAAAGCAGCACATAGTGACGCGGAAGAAGCAAACTGAAGCTGAGGAGCACCAAAAGCAGAAACACGGGAATCAAACAAGTTACTGAACGTGTCCTGTGATTAAACCTCCGTCCAACTCTGCCAGCTTCCTAAAAACCTTTCCCCTGGCGTGATTCACGACCTGGCCGGGAGGGCCGTCACCATGGAGACGAGGCCCAGTGGACGCCGGGACACATGCTCAGCTCATTAAGAGGAGCGGCGAGGGGGCTGACGGTGCATTCCTGACCGCATGGCAACTCCTCGACCTCCTGATTGTTTTGGTGTTTGACCTAACACGAGGAGACAGGCGCGAGCGCCGAACACAGCGGCGGGATCCTCACTTCTACATGTTCCAGCGACGTTAACCTCGTCAGGGCCGCAGGTCAGCGGCGGCGTGGGTGAAGCGTCCAACGTCTCTGTTAGAGAGCAATAATGGAACTCAATTATTAATTAACATTCAGGGCAGAGAAGAGACTCGAACTTGAGCTGCTCATCTCATTTTTGCATCTGTATGTTATGATTTCACGCAGATTACTACAAATGCAGATCTTTCTGCTGTGACACACCCTGTGCGCAGTATCCCATGCATCCCTGCGTAGGCTGCAGAAGGTAGACGTAGAAGTCTCCACAGTTGCGGACGCTGACCGGGATGCGGAACATGCAACAGTCTTTGCTGCTGCTGGGGAAGAACTGCCAGGCGGCGCAGGCCGTCAGCTGCCTGACCTCCAGAGGACCCGGCAGGGACTCGCCATCACCCAGGGACAGCCACACAGGAGCCTGGGTCCCGCAGTGGTTCACCTGGATGACAGAGGAGAAACCGCTGATACAGTCTCGTGACTGTGCATGTGTGATTTTTTTGCACCGAAACCAGCATTTGCTAATACGGCATAAATTTGAATGTGAAAAGATGTTTGACAAAGCTACGGTTTGTCGCAGTTAATCCCCCTTTGAGAAAAATCCTTGGCCTGACAAATCTTGCCATTTATCCGCCATCATCATAAAGACATCGGCTTATTATGTAACACATGTTCACAGCGATCCCCTCTTCCTTCCTCCGCCCACTCCTGTGGTTATCCATCACCCGGGGAGAGCAGCGATGCCCTGGGAAGGCGGAGAGCGGCTGACACTTCAGATGGATCCTGCAGGCTCCGCACAGCAGGCCGCCCGCAGGAAATGAGACACATTCCAGCTCTCCTTGCACTCTCCTTCATAAATATGTACATGAACACACACACACACTAATAGCTGTGTGTGTACATGCGTGCATATGTATTCATGCTGGCACACTTTATTTACAGAGACAGAAAAACAAACAGGTGAGGACAGAGAGGCCACCTCAGAGTTTCTCCACATGGTGTCACAGATGGGGAGATTTTACAGACTGACGTGTTGATATTTGTAATTATAAAACTAAATTAAACATGATGATCATCACCGCTCCTTAAATGCAGAGGTCATGAGAATTTTATGACCTTCACCTACGATCACAGTGTGCACATTGTGAGGAAACGCTGGGATACCAAAGAGGTGGAACTTTTGGAAATCTGATTTTTAATTGTAAAGTAAAATTTGACAGATTTTTTAGGCAAAGAAATCAAGTTCGAGTCGATAAAATCTCTCTCCAAACAACTAACAAGGCAACCGTTGCACTTGTTTGGCTTTTGTGTGTGTACGACGAACGCATCTTTACACATGATCTTCATCTAAAGAGAATAATAACAGTCGATTCAGGAGAAGGGTTGGAGACGTGAACCTGTAGCTAAAAGTTTGGCAGTTTGTACTCGTTAGCTTCTTAAAGCAGTAACACCTCAGAGTATCTTCAGCTGTCCAAGAACCAACCAACGAATGTGACATGATGGAGCAGGATGAGACAAATATTACAGGATCCTTAAGTCAAATTCACGTGGTATTGATGGTATTAAATGTTTCTATTTTAGAGGTTCCTCCTGGAGACCACTCCAAGGAGCTTGTGTACCACCAGCTGTACTTGTACTACAGTTTGAGAACCAATTTCTTAAAGCAAAGGACCGGTGAGGTGAAGCTTCTAACTGAGAAACAGTAGTGGTGAAGTTGATTGGAGCAGCCTGCAGATGTGGAAACCGGCTGAAAACGGACTTACCTGGTCAACAAACCTTAAATATGACAGTAGAGCCAAATAGCAATTGGCTTAGCTTAGCACAAAGACTAAAAGCAGAGGAAAACAGCTACCCTGGCTCTGCTCAAAATATAAAAATCCACCTACCACCCCAAGAAACAGCAGCTTGGATTTGCAAAATAGTTAGCTCTGCAGTGAAGTAGAGATAATTTTCTGTAAATGAGCTTAAAAAACAATCTTTTATATTCTTTATAGTTCATATACTGTATGACACTAACACACACGTGTGTAGTCAGATTTCACTAATAAATCCTCCAGTCTGTGTCTTTGCAAGATGCTTTACAAAATAAGACCATTTACCTCCACGCACTGGGTGGGCATGCTCGCCGGCTTGTCAAAAATCTGAAACTGGTACCAGCCTGGCGTGAGGGAGTGGTCGCAGATGAAGTCCTGCAGGGCCGACTGCTGCAGCCAGCTGGAGCTGAAGGTGGTGCTGCGGTAGGGGTTCTGCAGGATGGAGTGGCCGCCCGGCGCACACTCTGGAGGGAGAACTGCAAGTGCAGCCAGAGAGACAACATAAGCACTGGATATACACCAAGACTGTCAGTACTAATGATCAAATATATGGAAGGCTTTCCGCAGGCCAAATAGTGAATTGTGGATGTCGTCTGTCCAGCTGGTCTGGATTCAAATAAGCTGATAAAAAGGTACGGCGCTGCTCAGTGGTGAGGTCTGCACAGACTTATAAAGAATAAAAGATTATTTTGCGTTGACAGCTATGAAAATATGATGTGATGTTTCGTCTTTTAAACATCAATTAGAGGAATCAGGAAAGAGATTTAAACTGTTTTTAAGATCAACACATGCCAACATGAAGATGCTGTGCAGGCTGGTGACCATGGATAAATTATTTAATGGTCTACCAGGCCCAGGTGCATCCAGGCTAGATGCCACTGCCCATCCACAGCGGCGACAGTGAAGTAAACAAATGTAAAAAGTGCGATGAAGCTTAAAACTTGAAGTCCATCCAGCCAGAGAAGGGGACAACTTTAGCTACTTCCAAGAAACATGTAGAAGGTAAGACGTAAACATCCATCAGGGAGCCATCATCTCCTGCCTCAACCAGAAGAACGTTTAAGACAACAGTGTCTTGGAGAAAGGCCCGAACATCCACAACTTTTACATGAATTGTGAATATTATTCCATTTCTGTCGTATTCGGCCAATAGACCCTCCCTGAAACCATCATGATGACCAGATTCAGACCTTCAAACACCAACACGAGGAATCCAGTTCCCGAAAAACAACCTCTGATAATGATGAAGACCTGCGCTGGAGCCAAACCTAACAGCATTATTATTAATGGACTTTCCCAGCAGGATGTGACTGTTGATGTCCATATAGTCCATTTTAAGATATGGGTTCACATTAGTTGTAACAAAAGGGAGGAAGTACTTGGTATTCATCAGCTCGTGGTAAAGAGCTGTTGGATACGTTATTCTGTTTGCTTCATAATCGTGTTACAAAACCTTCAAAGATTCTCAAACTTTGAGGTCAAATGTGAATTTAAAGCAGGAGTGAAACTGTTTACTCGGGTCGTTCCAAAGTAAATCCTGAGTGCATTTCACAGAAGTAAAATCCAAATGAAAGACATCCTTTCTAAAAGGAAGTCTTAAAACTGCTACAGGGAAAGCAAAGGTCAGGAGGTGAAAGGTTAAAGGCGGGCGCTCGAACACACTTGGAGTGTTTGCCTCATTAGAACAACCAATAAAATAAAACAAGAACATCGTACATCTGCGTACAGAACTTTAACCAAGGAAGATGTCAAGGGAACTTCTGGACAGGGCGGAAGAAACCGAGAATGGACAGCAGCTACAAGAACTTTAAGTAGAGATTAAACGGACGCTTTTAACTGGTTCCAAACATCATCATTTGAGATTTGCTTCAACCAGAAGGAGCCTCAAGATACCAGTCGAGGTAGATCATAGATCCAACAAGCCTGGAGTTTTCAGGGCTCCAATGCAGATGTCATTTAAGTTTCTGCAAACAGCAACAGCAGTTTGTTTGTTTGCTTCAACAGGACAGACGTTTTTGACCTGTCAAAGCACTGATAACATAACTGATGATGGCCCTGTGTGTCTGCAAGCACAATACCAGGCCTTGGAACCAGCACAAAGAGATGGAACGCAGCCATTCATACCCTAATTTCATAAAGTCCACCAATGATTTTCTTGCTTGAAGAAGAGCCCTGAAGAAGATCTAAGAGTCGACAAAGACAAAGACAGAAACATTAAACCTTAGATGATGTAACTGGAATAATGACCGCGTTCTGTCTCTTTGAGATGGACAGCTGATTTCTGGGAAAAGGAGACTTGCTGAGACTACGAACAATCAGCTCGAACAAATCTGATTTCATCACTATTTTTGGATAAGATTGAAAACATAATGGTTCACAACAAAACACAGCAGAGGAACATCCAGAGGTTATCAGCTTTGTTTAAAGTTTTGATGACACCCTTGTTATATTTTATTGGTTGTTTCTCTGTAGCAGGTTTAGGACTTCCCTTGATTTACATTTTATTTTTGTCAAATACATTCAGGATTTATCAGGAGTGATCTGCTTTAAATCCACATCAGTCTTTGGAAAAGCCATGTGTCAGACTCTGAAACAGATTCAGAGTCTGTTTACAGACCTCTGAATCTGTGTCCACATTATTTTGAACTCATTATTCGGAAGTGAAGACAGGTGACGGAGAGAGGCCTGTGACCATAAGTGTTAAAATATGAACAAAAGCCGCACGGCCACAAAAGAAAAAAGATCCGAGCTGTAACTATAAGAGACGCCGGACTCTGCTTCAGCTGCACAGTTTTCTGGCCCTGACCCCAAGAGGTCAAATGAAAGGTGATAGCATGACTGAGTCTGCCACGGCTTTCAGACAGATGAGCACGCCAGCCCGCCAAAGGAGACGACAGGAGCTGTCAAAGCTTCCAGTAGACATCCTTCATTCACAACACCTGGTCACTTCAGTCCTCATCAGCTGGAGGGGAGCTCTCCAGAGTCCAGCAGCTCAGCCCGGAGCCAGAGACCCATGACAGTCAGTCTGCTGTCCATGACAGACACACTGTGACCGTGAGACGTGGAGGTATGTGGCCTTGGATGACAGTTACATGATGGATGAGGAGGTTTCTCTCTAAACTAGCAGAGGAATCTGAAGATCTCACAGTGATTACTTTTGTAAATTGTGATTTTTTTTTTTTTGGTTTTTTTGTGAAATTCAAAGTCGAACAAACTCAAGACTTCAGTCTTACCTGTCTGTGCGTGCATCTGTGCGTGCATCGCGTTGGGCAGTAAAAACACAACGCATGGAAGAAGTTTCAAAACTGTTTCAAGTCTCATCGTCCTGCAGCGACCCAGCGCGCGACTTTACAAAGCAAACAGCGCGAGCACCGAGCGCGAGCCTTGGCACCGTTGGTTTTTTTTTTCTGTTACCGAGAAAGTCCCCGCTGCTGTTTGTCTGCTCGGTGCAGCGGGAGCGCAGCCGTCGTCTCCGTGAAACGAGCGAGGAGGAATCCTCCGCAGGAGGTGCTGCAGGTTCCGTTGGAGTCACTTTGAGTGGTCGGAGGAGTGGAGAGTCTGATCCGAGCGGCTGACCACAGACTGCTGCGGGCTGCAGCATCACAGTGCGTTAGGAGGGGCACCTTCTCATGACCCGGACCTCCGCACCTCTGCACACATCTGCACACATCTGCCGCTGAGCTGCACGACAGTCACAGACACACAGCTCTTACTCTGAAAGTGCTGCAACTAACAGTTATTTACATCATCGATTCATCTGCGGATTTCATCTCTGAAACAAGGAAAAAAACAGAATATTAATCTTCACAGAGCAAGTCATGCAGTGTAACTAAGTACATTTACTGTACTTAAGTTGAGGTACTCGGAATTTAAAGTTACTCGTTACTTTTTACAAGACATGATGCAGTACTTATACTACTAATCTACCCAATAAGTAAACAAAGTATAACATTAAAAAGCTCATACTATTTATGTACTTTTACTTGCTTCTGTAACACTTTGAATTCAGGACTTTTACTTGTAATGGAGTATTTTTAGACTACGTGAAAATATAATATTGGACATGAGTGATCTTGTGGTTATGTAATAGCAAAACAAACTTAAAGGTCCGATGTGTAAGATCTAGGAAGATGGCAGAAATGTATTATAATATGTATATCTGTGTTTGTGTACAATCACCTGAAAATAAAACTTGTTTTGTCTCATTAAAATAAGAGGTTTGTATTTACAGAGGGAGCGGGTCCTCTTCCACCGAGGCGGCCATGTTGAATCACCATGTTTCTACAGTAGCCCAGAGAAGTCAAACTTAATATTGGCTTTAAAGAGGGCCCCTGTGTTCAAATGTCCAAATTCACAGCAGAAATAAACATGTTTACAGCCTGGTACAAAAAACAGTTTTGGTCTCTGTAGCTAATTTCCCCGTTCATGACAACTGTACTAAGGGTGAATTTATATACAACTCACCTGTTCAGATTATAGTAAGACTTAAATTATGAATAATTAACAGCGTGGGTGTTGTTACAGATGGCTTGTTTGAGCAACCAGGCATCATTCAGCCCACCTCAGGTCTGAAGATAATGCACATCTTTGCCGATTTTTAGATTAGCCAGGAGGCGGAAGCAATTTAGCAGCATGTTATTGTAAACAACCAAATCTTACTCTTATGAGTTATATGCAGAGAGGTGAATCATGGTGAAGCTCCATAAACCTAAATTACTTTCGTTTTCTTCTGTTTTCTGTATCACTTCTACTCTCCAAACATCTGCTAAATCTGACGTACCCTCATCAGTCTGATTAGTCTAATACAGTCTGGATAAAGAGTCGACTTCAGTCTGTAAAACTGTCTGCACCAAAATTAGTTTTCTCCCTTTCTGAAGGGGAAAGAAGCAGACTGATGGTCTAATCATGGAAGCTCACTACTGGCCAGCTAGTGATATTTCATTAGTCACCACTCCAAACCGCTAAAACAGATGCTGCATTTTTCAGAGAAAGCGGCCTCAGCCAAAGAGTGGGATTTTTGGATAAGCCAGATATCACATTCACGTCTTTTTTGTTTCCATTCTCACGCTTTAACTGCAGCCTCCATACTCGGATATAGAGTTTCACTGGCAGGAGCCGAGGAGCTGGAGCTGATTGTTCTGTCAAAGAGCTGAAAGTGATCTCTGTAGAGGAGGAAATAAGAAACGGAGGAAGTGATGGCTCAGATTTTAATTGTACAGAAACTGATTCTGGAGGCTTTGGTTTGCAGTGGCTACTTCACTGAGGAGGACGAGGAGTAGAAGAAGCGGGGAATAAAATGTGTTATTTTGGTCTGTCAACTGGGATGAGATGGTCCAATTCCCCCAGGCAGGCTTCAAGTATATTATAAACAGGAATCCAGACTTTATTTCTGAGTTGTGTGTCGTGATTTAGGGCTACAGCAAATTTCTATTTTCATTATTTATAAATCTGCAGATTATTTTCATTTTATTTTTGCCAATGAAATGTAGTAGTTCATCAGAGCTTGAGGCAACATCTTCAGATATCTTGTTTTGTTTGAGTCCGCTACCCGACAAGATATTCAGTTTACAAAGATGAAAAACAGGAAATACTCACATTTTAGAAGCTGATACCGGCACTTTTGCTTTAAAAGTGATTCAGAACATTCAGAATTTATTAAGATATCTACTAATTAGTTATCGGTTCATTTATCTGACAGGCTACATTGATTTTCCTGTCTAAGATCTGTCTCTGCTTGCCCAAAAGGGGAATTAACTGTGCTGTAATTTCTCAGTTTCAGGCTGATTATTTTGCCAAGTTTCAGTAGGAGGACTATTTTTTTTTTAAATAAAGTGGACAGTTTAAGTAAACTGTGAGGTTTCAATAAAGTCAGTAAGACAGTATTATGTGATTAATGATAAATAAACCTTGGGACGATTTCTGCAGGTCTGGATAGAGAGGGAGAACCAATGGGAAGCTGACAGCTGTGCAGGTCGTAGACTGCTCCCGTTCTTCTCCGAGCGCAACATGGAGGTGCCTGACTGTCTTGTTGAGACGCTCGTCTGTTTGACTCCCAGGCAGAGGAGGGATATAACCCCTCCCTCGTAAATCTCCTGGACCATCAACCTGCTAAGAGCCTGGAATAGCCATCAGGTACTTTTCTTCCCGTCTGCTCATGACTCCTCTTACACAACCGGCAATTAAATCTCAATCGGCCTAACTGGATGGAAAACATGAATCTATGTCAAGTGAACATAAACATACTCGACGTGTATTAGTTTGTAGAATTTAAGTTAAATCCAGAGTGCAAAAAAAATGTGATGGCAGTGGTGGTAAATAAATGAGGGTAATTCCCTTGTTTAATACTTAAATCTACACACGAGCTCATTTTTGTGCAATTTTCTCTCATTATAATCAGCTTTGCAGACGTGGGAATAATGGCAGCACCGTAAGTGTCCCCTGGGAAATGTGATGCAGGGAAACTACATATAATTACCTTAATCTGATAGGAGAACTGATTCTACAACTTAAAAGACGTCGAGCAGAACACAAGCAGAGCCGGGAAGCTCGGGGAGAATGATTCAAGCGCAGATAAATAAGTCGTAAACTCTAAACATTACCACACAGTCTGAGTTTCACCTCTTTGTCTTCCTCACTCCATCACCTGCAGGAAAAAAAAAGAACATCAGCTGAAATGAATAATTCAACACCTGTACAAGACTAAATCAGCACTCTGATTTACAGCCCACCTGAGGCTGCTCGTGTTCAGTAAAGGGTGAAAGTACTTATTTAGTACTTGAGCACATTGGGATGATGGTGCTTCCCTACTGCCTTTGTTGGGCCCCCGTCGAGAAGATTTGGGCAAGTCTATGTAATGATTCCTCAGCTTGTTTCTTGGCTAACTTGTACGTGATGTTTTGGCAACAAAAGTGGTGGAAGATGTGCTCAAAACACCAGTGAAGATTCATTTTAATCATTTTGGTGGTACGATGCAGAAAGTTGAAATCAAATTACTGTGATTAGGATTCAACTTAAAGGTCCAGTGTGTCAGATTTAGGCAGATATTGAATATAGTACACATAAACATGTTTTAATCACCTAGAAATAAGAATCATTATCTTTTTGTTACTTTAAAACAAGTCTTTTATATCTACAAATGCAGCAGACCCTCCTCCATGGAGTCGTTTTTCTACAGTAACCCTGGAAGGACCAAACGTGTTTCACAGCCACCGCAGTTTCTCCTCCATGCTAGTAAAGACAGGGTAAAATCAGGGGGGTTGCAATCAGCAACAGCTGTTGCAATAGCTGAAGTTGGTGAATAAAAAGTTAAGTGATCACCAAAATTATTACAAGTCATCTAGAGGAGAACATGAATCTCTGGACCAAATGTCATGGCAAACCAATAAACACAAATGTCAACCTCATTGTGGTGCTTAAGGAATAATCAAGGTATGACCAAACTCATCAGGGTTCTTCCTCTGGGGACCATGAATACCTGTACAAACCGACCAACCGACCGTCATTCCTGGAGTCAAGTCGTTCTCAAAATCCATCAGAGCTGCTGTCCGGGGGTTTGTTTTGTAATCAGTCGGCGCTGCAGAAGGAACTCCTTTGTGTTTAGTTACTGTAGAAGACAAATGTGACCCCAGAGCAGCTGGGTCATGACACAAGCTATTTCTGCTTTCACCCCCGACATCCAGCCTCCCATCACATACCCCAAACCAGACTGACCACTCCACGTTCTGTACCAGCAATGCAAACAATGTCTGTACAGTCTCTGATCCAGTAACTCCGCAAATCCTCCAAAATGTGTCAACCAAGCATCACAGGGTCAACGTACACTTTCCTGCTAAATCTAGTTTGGCTGTAAGGTTTGTCAAATTACACGCTGCCAACATTTCACTGATTTTGGTGAAGCTGGATCATAGTGTATGGAGAAAAATATGTTTTCTGCTACCACCTGTAGCTGCTGTTAACTCAGTTTGGTAGCCAGGCTGCCAAAGAGGACAACTGAGGAAGCTAAGAAAAGAAAAATAGAGTGACCGAGCAAGAAGCTGCCAGACAACCAGGCTCAGCAGCTTTTATTGACATAGCTAATGGCAAAGAGACCAAAGGTGATACAGTACCAACCAAGGTGATGTTGACACCTTGGTTGGTACTGTATGATGAGTGCTTTTATTGGTTTATAATGTTGTTTTGCTTTGAGGTATCCTATCTCTGGAAACAGGGACTCACTAACAGAAGCTGAAGTGGATGTGGGAGTTAAAGGAAATCCATGGACTGCCAAAGTAAAGAAAAAAATGGCACTTTAATCATAAAATGACACATCAAAACAACAAATGTAAAAGTTTTTGATTTATTTGTTTCATGATTTATGACATTTCACTGATTTACAGTCGTCTCCTCTGTCTGAGCCAAAATGAAAGTTAAAAAAAGGGAAGGAAGAGCTTCTGATCTGCCTCTGACAGTGTTCGAACAATAGTAAAAACAGATGGAGGTCATGACAAACATTCAGGCATTGGAAAGGAATACAAGAAAGTCCAAAAATGAGAACTCTGGTTTCCTCGGCTCGGTCTTTGATACTGTTTCGGCTAGTTTCTGTTCCTTCAGCCGTTACGTAGCCATAAGTCACAAGCTTGTGTGTGATACAGCATGATTTATCTGTGGTACTTTTTCCCGTGTTTAAACACCAATATAATTAGGCTCCATCGTTTTGTCAGAGTGACATAGAGACGTCTCTGAGGCCACTGAAAGGCAGGGTCAAACTCAGCGTCTCAGGCTGTCACGTCTGACAAAAGGCTCCTGTAATTGTTTCAGCCCAGCCACTGATTGCACGGCGGCTGTAAATGTCACTGGATACAATGGCAGGAGTCTCTCAGACACAGAGCTGAGGGGCCAGAGGTCAGCAGGAGCCTCAGAAGGTGGCAGCGCCTGGTTTAACAGGGGCGGCGAGGTCAGCTCCTTCACAGGCGCTGTTTGGTCTCAGCTCGGGTTTCCTGTTGCCTTTGCCCCCTTGTGTCAGCTGTCCGAGTCGGCACGAACAAAGTGACTGCTGCAACAACTGTCTGAAACGGCCGCTGCATACAGATCAGTGTTTGCATGAGGGAAGCTCCTCTGCTTACTGTCTGGCGCTTGTATATCAACGCTATGACCTCTGATGTGTTTCTAATGACCCTTCATGACCAATACAGTGACAGAGAGACGAGAAGCTTACCGACGATTCTTTAAGTGCAGTTTTGATGACTTATGTAACAGGTTTTAGAAAAGAAAAATATGAGCAGCTCATTATGGAGGAAAAACGGATTACAGAGGATCATTGGCTCTTTCTTCTTAGCGACCAGTAACGTATATGAAAAGATTTTTACTTGCTGTTTTGGTCTGTCCACCAGGAGCATTTCAAGACTTTGTTAACTTGCTCAGATTTGGTTGTTTTTCTGGTTTATGTGCTTCTATCATGAGTGAGTAGTTTTTACGATCTGTACAGGGCGTTTTATTTTGAAAACCAACTGGATTCTCAATACTGTTGCGGCCACAATCAGCTCCGGCAGCTGTGGTACACCTGGAAAGCGTCACAGCAGTTAGTAATGCCAGGACTGCTTCATCTATTTATTTTACTGTACTGCACTGTTGTACTGTGTTTGTCATTATGAATAACACCTTTTCTTCACACATATTCATTTAACCCATTGCTAATTTAAAATAATGATTAGCGCAGCTTTAAACTTGATGACACATTGAAGGTAAGACTCTTTTTCGAGTGTGCTGAGTGTACACAAAATGACTTCCTTTTGCTACAAGCTCCTTTCCAGACTCTTCTTGGACTTCTGTTGGAGGTTGAGTCAGTAAAAAAATCTCTTAAGTAGTGATTGGTAGACATTAAACAGCTTTCTCTTTCAATCTGGAAGAAGCATCATCTCTGCATGCCAAGTCCTGGCCTCTCTGTGGAGACTCTGTACATACTGTAAACATTCATGATGCTGGTAAAGTACAGGGAACAGTTTATTTCATACAGTACTTTAAAATTTAAAGTCATGTGTTCAACCTCTAACCTTTATTCGTCTCTGTCTTGGTGACAGCCTTTCACCTCTCACTCAATTTGACTTTTCTTGCCATGTTCTGCCGTCTCAGCCTCAGTCTGACCAAAGAACCAAATTACAGAGAGGAAATCACTGTGGTGTGTCTTCTGTTAAAAGAATTAAAGTTGCACCTCAGACTATCAATGAATGATGATCTGCTCTCTGACTGCCACCACCTGAATGAAATACTGCCATCTAATGGTAATATCCTCATACTGCCAATTCATACACAGTTATTACTTGTGAGGATATTATACAGACTGTTACTGAGCTACTTGTACTTTTTTTTATTTGACAGTTATTATTAGCAGCTATGATTAAGATTTTATGGGATGATAAGACTAGTGCTTTACAATCTTTTAGATTTGTGACTACATGCTGTGAAAAGCTGCATGTAGTCTGGGCCTCTTGCCATGGTTCACATATTAATGAGTTTGTGTGCAGTTTCACCAAAAGAATGACTTCCCCTCTAAACTTCTTCGATGGTTTCATTTAAATAATTCATGTAAATAGGTCATGTTATCTGTTAAAGGGTGAATATGAACTGAGTTTCAGATCTTTGTTTGTTGTTTTTTCGTTCTTTCCCACCCCATTAATCATCCCACGCCCCCTCAGACTTATCTGGTGATCATTTGAAGGGGCCTCACCCTGAGGCTGGGAATCACTGCACTAAATTAGATAACTGTATATAAAGTAGGTAAAACTTGCTCCACTTCAACCAAGTACAACAGTAAAATGCTGCTTAGACACTGATTCTTCAGAATCAACTATCATTTTTCTGCTGAACAAGTACTTTTACTGTTGATACTTCAAGTACAACATAATACTTCTGAATTTTTACACAAGTAGTGTAAAGAGTGTATTTAAGAGTATATTTACATTAATATACCGATGACTAAATTAAAGGATCTAAGTAATTCTTCAATCACTACAAATTTCCTACTAAAAACTACTAATTCACTGGAAGTTTACAATGACAATGATGTATAGTATATTTATGCATAGTACAATCTGGTGTAGTAGAGACAATCCTTTCTTTTAAATGTGCTGCTCCCTCCATCCTCCTGTAACAATGTACAGAAAGACAGAGATCATGTCTGATAAATTTAACGGTAAATATAACTCTTGGTCGATCTGAATTTATTATTTTGATAGTTTTGGAGACTTGTACCAGTCTGTACATCTTCACTGTCACTCATGTGACAGTTGTCTGTGATGTTTGGATGGTTCTAACAATGAACAATGTCCATCAGTATGTGATTAAATGCATTGGTACGGATGATGCCGTGCTTTCTTCTATTCAGAGGACTTTGTTTGCACCGTTGCTAAGTTCCTGTTTTTGTTGAATGTCCCGAGCTCAGCCCACTTAACTTAATTCTTCTTGTTAAGAGGGCTAAAGGGGCTCGTTACCAAGCAGCACTTTTTATGTGTTGTGTCTGTAATCAACCCTTTGTGCCACTGTCTTGTTGCTACTTTCTCCTGGGACTACCACTGTGTTCCTGACATAAGAACCAACAGTTCAACCTCAGACTTTGTGGATTTAAACATGTGATCCTCTAGAAGTGAGAGGTCAGGAGATATTCAAGGTAAGAAGAAACCTTACTTTTTAAAATGGCTCCGTATAGTTTGATGCATCCTCTGTCCTCCATCTGCTTTGAGGAGAAAATCAAATTCTCTGCAAGTCAGAATCTCTCTTTAGCAAGAAGCAAATGGTTCACACTCCCCAAGATCGAGAGCCACATCGACGTGTGGAGCATCAAGCCTCCAGATTTCTCTATTAAACTGTACAGATCTGTGTCAGATCCTCAAAAGAAAGAAAGGACACATTCAAACGTAGTTGAACCTCAACACGGTCAAACAAAGAGGAGACCTGGAACATTTCTGCCAAAGGTTTTACATGAGAGTTACCAGAGGTCAGAAGATCCTCCGAAGTTCATCGCATCATACAGGCCTCCTGACGCGCTGCAGTCTGACCTGATGTTTGTCAAGGCTGGGAAGTATCCCACTGGGCCTTACAAGAACCCCAAACCACACGATTTCAGACCAGTAAGTACATCACACCTTCTTCTGGATGTTTACTGTAAACACACAGAGTAAATACAAGAAATTCAAGCAGGATCATACTCAGTTTAACTTGGAGTGCAGCACACTACTCTGGAGTGTGATGTTTGATTTGACCACAAGATGGTGACACATACAAAAGTAAAAACCACATTTAACTTTTGGCTTTTTACCACTTTTGCCCTTAGCTTGATGAGGACCTTCCAGACATTGTTACCACGTATGAGAGAGACCCTGGAAACCTGAAATTAAAATTAAAGCACATGGACATTAGTGAGTGTATTAACTTCCCCTTTCTCTCTGATTTTGACTTGTAAACACTTGTTTTAGAAGGACAGATCAAACTACTGACTGGTAATGATACTTTCCTTTCCAGTTCGGACCTCCAGATCCGAGTTAAACTTCAGTTCAAGGGACACCAAGAAAATGATGGACACCTATAGGCCTGCAGAGCCTCAATGGGATGCAAGGCTCATACTTCCTCCGTCACTCTGGCCTCCAAAATCAGCGTCCTACACCGTCAGTGGCGTTCTGGCATCACATCTCAACATGTTACTTTACTTGAGTATTTACATTTATTTGACAGCTACAGTCGTCACAGCATAATGTGGTCAGAGATGCTTTTTAAACTGTACAAGAGTAACGACTGAAAACAAACAAAGATCTACGTGTAGTGTAAATAATTACTCCACTTAACAAACAATGTGGTTTCTGGTTTGACATCATCTGACTGAAGCTACCTGCTATATTTCATATTACCTGTTACCCTCACAAAGGGTGACGTTTACACAGCTTTTCTGTCTGCTTCACAGAGACACAGACGAAGAAGAGGAGCGTACAGTGCGTTCTTGGACCGCGTGGAGGAGAAACTCTCGAGATCGTGGAAAAACAGATCCTGACTCTCATTTTAAAATTCATTTTTGCCTCTGCATATTTGTCTTTCTTTAAACAGTGTAATGTGGAAAATTAAACACTTGAATAAGTAAACACTTTAAACTAACAGACTGCACTCACAGAGAGTGGAGATGTTATGAACATAAGTTCTGATGGCAAAAGACGAAGTTTTAGTTCAGAAGAGACAAATCTAAGATTTTTTAAAGACCACTTCAGTGATAATGCATGTTTTTACTCTATTTGCTATGATTCAGATCTACTTAATATTAAAGCATAAATTATTTACACTTTTCTTAAGCATAATCAGCGTTGATGTGTTTCTGCTATCTGCCAAGTGGCTGTTAACTTCAGTTTAAATAAAATACATCACGTCTACTGTCAAAGTGGCAGTATTGTTATTATAACAGCCAACGGTGGAAAGTAACCAAGTAGATTTACTCAAGTATGCTACTTAAGTACAATTTGTGTAGTATTTTCATTTATACTTTATACTATATTTTTTTTACTTTTTACTCAACTACATTTATTTAACAGCTATAATTACAAGTTACATTTTAGATTAACGTTCTACATGAAACAGATATGATTATAAAATAAACAGACTGGTGATCTAGTAAGTAGAACTGTCTGATTTTTCCTCAAAATTTCTCAGATGGTTTCATTTACATTTCTGTTGGTGACCCAGAGAGAATTATTCATATTATTTCATAGAAAGCAAAGATTGTGAAAAGTCACTAGAGATTTTCACTTCTTTCTAACCCAATTTATCACCTCACAACCCCTCTGGTTTATCCTGTGACCCTTTGGAGGGGTTTGGACCACAGGTTGGTTGTTCTGGGCTAGACTTAATAACTGTATAAAGTAGTTAAAACTAGCTCCACCTTAACAAGCTACAGCAGTAATAATACGATAAAACAAAAGATAATATTGCAGTCATGGGAAGTAAGATAACTTTTATTTGTAGAGTACTTTCACTTTTAAGTAAAGGATCTGAATACTTCGTTCACACAGATCTGACATCCGTTGACGTTGAGCTTATGGCAGATGTAGTGACTGTGGTGTCATGAAGGTCATCACAGCACATTATAAAGCCCACTGGTCCACAGACAGCTGCTCGTTCGGCACTCCAAGAATCATAAACACGTGAAGCCTGCATATGTTCGAAGCATATCTCAAAGAGCTGCACATGCGTGTTTAATGAGTCATCTGTGCATAACTCACAGACTAAATATAAAATGAAAAGAATATCATGTCACTGCATTAAACACGACCAACAGGCTGCCATGTGGGTTTTTTAAGCTTATTGCAGCATGGTTAATAAATGTTTATTTACTAATGTCATTGTTCTTTACAGTGATGTGAAAAAGTTATCAAAGACATTCAATAACTCCCCTATAATTGAAGCTAAACAAACAAATATGTAAAGAGTCATAAGTCCACTGTATGCTTACAATGACATTATCAATGCAGGTTATTTTTGTTGTTGTTACTGTTCATTATATTGTTTCCGGAATTTAAGAGATTTGTGGCCAATATAAGTTAAACTGGTCCATACATAACTTGTTTTATTACTACATAGCGTTAATATATAACATGGGAATTATACAATATCTGATGAATGTATGAGTGGAAGGAAAAATGGAAGCTGAAAATGGTTTGGTGATCATCAGTGACTGTTGAAATCTGAGAAAATAAACACGGACTCTATTAACACTATCTAAAAAACAGGTTGGCTGATCATTATTGACTTTTATTGTGATTTTATTGTTGTTGCTGTTTTGTGTGTATTTGTATGAAAACACATCATAGGAGAGAAACTGCAATTTGCACATCTATAAGCACATTATTTTGAATTTATAGATTATATGTAGCACAATAAAGTGGCTGTAAATGGATCATGAATCAAATCTAAGTTGATTAAGGTCATTTTATTGAGTCATTGTTTGGGTTTTGTGTTGTTTTATGTTGAGTTTTGTGTATTTGTATAAAAGCCCATCTAGAGACAGCAATAATAAACCATCTTACACTGCAACCAGCAGGCTTCTACATGAGATGAATTAATTTGGTAAAATGTAGTTATTTGTGTACTTAAGTATTAAATTCAGCAGAATAAGTGGCTGTAAATGGATCGCGAAGAGGATGTCAATTTAAATTTACGTTGAAAATAATCTGATTATTATTACGGTCATTTTAGTGTCATTGTTTGTGTTTTGTGTGTGATTTATGCAATGCAAACATGCTTACCTTATCTAATGCTGAGAAAATAAACATTATTTCACATTTTGCTATAGTAAAACAGAAGCTTAAATATGATATATTAGGATGTGAGTACTTGGGGAGTGTGAACCATTTGCTACCACAAAATAGACAAACCATATTGACCTGAAAGGGTTCACACAGACAGACAGACAGAGCTTGTATGAAAGCCTGATGGCTGGAAGGCCACTTACTGTTTGTTATCCTTCATGCATGATGGAGCTGCAGCCAGGCTTGCAGTCGCTCGGTCGGTCAGCGTGGAGCTCTTCCTACTCTGCGACCAATCAGTTCAAACAAAAACACGCGGACGGACGAGGGGGGGCGGTGTCTGCACACACACACACAAACACACACAGAGTCTCTGTCCCCTTAAACACACACACACAGACAGTCACACACGGGCTGAAAAGGGAAAACACGCTGACTCTCCGACCTGAATCAACGGTACGTTTGAATTTGAATTCGAATTCTGCTTTTAACGGTTACTAACGGCTAATAGCTTAGCTCTGCTTTAATCTATGCGCTGTCTATGCTCGCTAAACGCCCGTTTATTGCTCAAAATGTGCTATAAAACACCGAGAATGATAACGGAGCCTATTATTGGAGACTATCTGGCTTTAATTGTATCTAAAAACGCATTTTAAAGTGTATATTTTGGACTCTTTAGCTACGTTTTGCGTCAAACATCTTGCAACTTAGTGGAAATATACGTTTCTTAAACGTAAAAAGTACATTTTCGACCTATTTTAACGCATAAATGTACAACTTTTAAATGAAATGTACCTTCATGGCCTCTACAGTCGTGTTTTATAGCAAAACTTACCTTTTAAATAAATCAATTTCAATCAGTTTCCCGTTAAATATTAACGTTAAAAGTAAAGATGGTATGACAGACAAGACCGAGCAACAGGTGATCTTGGTTCCCGGGCAGAGGCGTGATTGACAGGCGCGTTTAGCCAATCAGGTGACAGAGAGAGGAGCCGACGCACCAATCGCGTTCGCCCGCAGTGCTCCGTGTGGGCGTTGATCCAGGCTGACAGCAGTGTCATCAGCGGTAGCTCCACACACTGGGACACCGAGGACAAGGCAGGCAGGGAGGGTGTCTCCGCTGCTGGGGAAGCGATTTTCGGGTCGTCGTCGGTGCTGCTTGTCGATACAGGAAAGGTGGAAATACAGCTGATATTTTAAGGCAGCGTAGGAGCTGGAGAGGACCGCAGAGAGGATTTAGACTGAGTGTTTTCTATACAGATGGCTCAGACTGGTAGGTAACCCATGTTAGACTGAATGCATGTGTTCACCTGCCGTGCAAATCCTATGCAAAATTGGTGCAATCTCACATATATACAGATAAAATACAAAGTCACTGCAGCTAAACTCCATTTTTAATCAATTTAAAGGTGCATATCATCCTAAAATAACATTAAAACCAGGAGACAGACATCTATAGGAATGTTACAGTGATATCATATGCGGTGATTCAGGTAAACAGCACATTAAGGTGTGACTTTGAGCATGAAATTAAGCCAATCTCTGTCACACCTGTGCAATATATCAATATAACAGCACTGTGATGTCAGACTAGATGTGGTATATTGCTCAAAAGTCTTATTTCCTGGTCATAAAGCATGTTTTTACAGTAAGTGAGGCCCAATGTGGACTTTGACTGACCCTTATCTGTTTGGTCATCATCCATATTAATGTTTAACGTGGAAATCTTCTGATAAGAGTCAGAAAATGTCAGCAATAAATTCAGAATAGTCACAAATGCTATGATATTCATGTGTTTGGATGCTGATGTAATCTCAAGTTTCGTTTCACTTGCTCACTTTGCCGTTGCAGATCATGCGATAGGCACCCGTCACGTTACACACAGTGATGTTTATCCGTTGTTGACATAAACAGTGCAGCTTTAATCATCTTACAAACTAAAAAAATGGAAATTCATATGGACCCATGCTCAAATTAATACACTGCAGCCGTGCTGTGGTCTGGTATGACCACTAGCTTGTGGTGGCTTATGTTGGCAAACTGTAGATTAGAGCTCGACTGATATATCAGACCGTTAGGCCAAGAAAGAAACTTATTTTTTCGAAGGACATAATGCAGAAAAAGATGCTTTGGGTCATTTAGATCTATTAATCTTATTGCATTTGTTGTCTTTTATGTATAATTATTAAATTGCCAGTGAAGTTTGCTGTTTCAGTGTACTCATTTTCCCCAATAAATTGTTGTTAAAGGGTTAAATATCCTGTTCTGTTACATATATTTTTAATTATTATGTCATCTTAACTCTCATTGCAAAATATGTGCATTAATATCGACCGATACATCGATTTAGGAATGTTTGACTCATCAGCCCCCAAAATCCAGTATAAGTCATGGATATAGATATAGATAGATGTGTTGTTGTAGGTCATACAGATCACCAAAAAAAAGCAACAGATTCGACAGAATCTTGGGAAATGTAGGGAAATTTAATATCCCATTATCCTGTAATTGCTACTTGTGGCCACAGTGGCTGTTCAGTCAGAGTTACATAATCTCGGTTTAAGTGTTGTTGCCTCTCTAAGCCTATGTTTCACCAACAATAATGTGCTTTCAGGTAACCTCTGCAGTCATTTTGGAATATCAGCAGCTCTGAGGATTACTGCCAGACGACTAGATCAAATCTCCTGAACTGCCAATCCTTCCTCATGAGGAAAGATGGGGAACGGATTGTCAGAGCAACCTAGCCTCCTCTCGAGCATCCCGTTCTTTCAGTCGTTCCACATCGCCATCCTCGGGTTGGACTCCGCTGGGAAGACCACTGTTCTGTACAGACTGCAGTTCAATGAGTTCGTGAACACGGTGCCCACCAAAGGTTTCAATGCGGAGAAGGTCAAACTGTCTCTCGGAGGCCACAGGACTGGGACGTTCCACTTCTGGGACGTAGGCGGCCAGGAGAAGCTTCGCCCACTGTGGAAGTCGTACACGCGATGCACAGACGGCATCATATTCGTGGTGGACTCCGTGGACGCGGAGCGCATGGAGGAGGCCAAAACGGAGCTCCATAAAATCGCCAAGACCTCCGAGAACCAGGGGGTGCCCCTGCTGGTGGTAGCCAACAAACAGGACCTGAGGCACTCACTGGGACTCGCCGAGATCGAAAAATTGCTGGCATTGAAGGAACTGGGCCCTGCGACGCCGTGGCACCTGCAGCCAGCCTGCGCCATCATAGGAGACGGACTCAGGGATGGCCTGGAGAGACTCCACGACATGATCCTCAAACGGAGAAAGGCTCTCCGGCAGCAGAAGAAAAAGAGATAAACTCGTCAGACTCGTCCTGCTGTTATATGTGAAGGAAACAAAGGATAATTCTCCCCGCGGGTGGATTCAACATACTGAGTTTTATCAGTCCACAATTGAGATTTTAGGATTCCCGATCTTGTGATGAAGCTGTTCAGGAAGTGACACATGAAAGGAATACAGTATGAAGATGAGAAAGTTGCAGACATGTGTGGATGTGCTATAAAGAGTTTAAAAGGATTTAAAAAGCACTGAGGGTTCGGGGTCTGGATGGGTGATAGAAGTTAAGGATACTGTATGTTTCATGAATGGCTAGAGGCTGCTCCACACGATATTACCAAAAATAATTTAAGAAAAGTCTTTTACGAGTTGAAGAGATATTTGGTAAATGATTAAACATTGTTACACCAGAGGGGCAATGAAATATACATCCCTTTTCTATGTTATTATACCATGTTCTTTTTTCTTTTTTTACACTGGACTTCCTTTGTTAAAGAAAAAGTATTACCATGCATATTATCAATTTGTTTGCCGGCTTGTATCACAGATTTCTTTTTAAAGAAGCACTTTAGATTATCACTTCATATGAAGTTTACAGTTTTTAAATAGATCTTATTGTGATGAAAATGTTTGGGGCAAAATACAACAGACGCTACTGTAGTTGTAGACCGGGTTATGTTTTGCTTAATAAAAAGATATTTAGAGCAACGTCAACGCTCGTATGGAGGCTGTTATTACGTCCACTTTGTTATTCAAGAGCTGCTCTGGAGTGTAACCTTCAATTCTTTCGGGGGTGATAGTAGGCTTGAGCGTGGAGGCTTATTCGAGGGGTGATTATTGACAGAAAGCATTATGTGAAAACATCAGTGTGTCCTTTTTAGCAAGGCACTAACTAAACCACCAGTTCTCCCCAGTGGAGTTGCTGCAGGATGAGTAGACTTGCTTGTGCTGTCACATGGTGAACGTCTGAAAAACAAAATTCATGCTCACATCTACCTACTCTGTAATTATCACTTTGGAGAGAAAAGGAAAGGAAAACATTGGTTGCACAATGATTGTGTCGACACACCCAAAACTTTAAGGTCCATTTAAAAAAAAAAAAAAAAGTTTACACACTGCAGTGTCAATAAGTGTTCAGAGATGCACCGATGTGTCGCAGCACGTCCTCGGGGACTTGAAAATGCTGTCAGGTCGGTCTAGAGGAGGCCAGACAAACCCTGCACGACAGGCTGGGGCAGGGATACTACGAAGCCAGGGGCAGAGTATTTTTGGCTCGTGGATACGTAGCCCCCTCAGTGTATTAACGCCATTTGCTCTCTCATTCCATTTTGAACAATTAATGACTGCGGGCGCAACAGGACGACGACGCAGCGGCGGCAGCAGCTGGCTTCTCTAAAATAACCGTGCAACGCGAACTTGGTAGTTTGCACCACTCATAGGCTGAATCACTAAACATCCATTCTCACCATATAAATATCTGTTCCGGTTAGATGTGATAATCATGACCGTGATGCGTGGTTTTGGTGATGTGTCAGGGCGTGCATTACATTTAAAAATAGACCCCAAAAAAATTATGATTTTATTTTTATGGGCCACAGCTAACTGAAGTCAATAAACGACACACATGGCTGGATTTGAACCCAGATTGTTGGTGGCCAGCTTCCGCAGAATGCCCCATATTTGTCAAAATTATGATTAATTATGTTTTTGTGTCATGGGTAGGGGGGGAACCAGGTGCCTCTTGCTTGTTTGCCAAGGAAGGAAACTCAAATAACACTTTTCCTGATTCTACTACCTTATCTCTGCAAGCCATGTCAGCTTTCAGTGTGTGTAAGTCAATTCATGTGTCCTGCTTCCTCCTCCTCCTCCTCCTCCTCCTCCTCCTCCTCCTGCAGACTAAAGGACATTTCTTTTGATCTCCTGGAGCACTCACCATGGGATTACCACTCAAATGAAAAATCCCATTACCTGTCTCGTGCTTTATTTTTGCTGACTTGGTTTAATATGGACTACTATAACTATAATCACTTTACTTGATCATACACAGTATGTAATATAATTATCCAGGCTCCGTCCTATACTTTAGCTTTTATCTGTTCTTGTAAAGTCTTCAGTGAAAGGTGGATTAGGGTGAATAAATCTCTTGTCCGGGGGCGATCCATTAACCCGTTAACCTCACATGGTGCGCTTGGCACAAAAAAGCTCCAGCCAACACTTAAAAAAAAAAAAAAAAAAGTCTTGTTTGGAGTAGCTCATCCATGCAAGAATTCCCACCCATTATTGCTCTGACACTGTACTGAGCCGTCTCAGCTGCTCTCCCCGAGAGGACGCCTAAGGCTTGATCGAGTTTGGCAGTTATTTTCAGGTTGGGCGGCACACTGCTGAATGCTGTACAAAATGTTCTGCTGTATGTGTGTGTTTTTGTGTGTGTTGGGTGTAAAGCGATGAGATTTTTCTACAGCATATGATGGAGCTGCAAACCGGGAGGAGCGGCTGGTTTCAGAAAGGATTTCTCGGCGCTGTAAATTCTTTTAATGATATCGTCGATGCAGACACGCCCGTCAAACACTCAGCATGGGAACTCAAGTCATCACGGAGTCTCATGCATGATTTAACAAATCTATAGTGTTATCTGAGTTCATTTGACTTCATTATTTCAACTTAAATTTGGGAAAATATGTTTTTGCAGTTTGACACTGTAAAAACTACACTACCCATGAGCCTCAGCTACTGTTGCCATGGAAGCTGGTTACAAGCTGGAGCAAATTCAGAATGCTTGAGGGCAAAACACCAAACCAGTTGGTACATTCAATTCAACACCGGGTCAAGAGCTGTAATCTTAAACTTCAACTCACCGATGTCAATGCACGTAAAGGAATTTTAATTGTTTGACTGGGTGTTTCTCATAATTGCATCATGGGAGTTGTAGTTTGAAATTAAAAAGTAGTTAAAAATTCAATAAAACATCAGTTTTATTTCCTCTGTCCATAGATATTCATAACTAAAGTACTTTGTACATTTTGGTAGAAGTAAAGTGAGCACACAAGACCAGTATAAAGTATGTCAGGGGTCGACTTGAGAGAAAATTAATGAGATTTGCTAGAATACAAAACAATGCAAGGCTAGTCATTAGATTCAGACACAAAACCGGGTGATTAAGTTGAGTTTTTAAAGGACAAACATGCTTTGTACTGACGATTCATGTTCATCCAAACCCGGGAAGTGCTCCAACTGCTAATTACTGAATATTGTCTGAACAAAAAAATGAATGGGACTTTTAATTCATGAACCCTGAATGCCCAAAATACTCGAAATACCCACTCCTACTTCACTACTCTATAGAAACTCTCAATACATGCACCTTTTCAGCTAAACTGACGCCACGGATATCTTTTATAAATATGAAACAAATATATACATATACATATAAGAAGTAATATGGCTGTTAGCAATCACTTTGAAAAAAAGGCATTCAGCAGATTTTGGATATGATGCTGAAGATAATGAATGAATAAAATGGATGCTAATGGATGAATGCTAATAGGTAAAGAGCAAAAGAAAACTGTCTTTATCCAAGCTGTGGGCATTTCCTTGTCTTATTTTTCAGTGATGAGAATGCCAACTCACACAGATGCTAAACAGGGTGCTAAATTATATCTATATTGTACTAGCTAGTAAAATTTGAAGGTATCATTTCTAACAAAGATACATTGGTGATTTATTTGTTTGCATTTAACAACAACAACAACAACAACAACATATCCCATGAGGCCAAATTCCATCAGGCACGGATGCTACATGTGTGTTCCAGTCAATGTTTCAAAAGCCGGGAATACGTGGCTGTTCTATTTTTGATGGCCTCCACAAGCAGCCCAAATCAATCTGCACAGATCGAGCTGACTGGAAAGAAGACACAGAAAAGGCATAGAGAATCCGGTCAGTTTTCAAAATAAAACACCCTGTGCAAACCTCAGATTGTAAAAACAGCCAATAGGAAAACCAAATCTGATCAAGTTAATAAAGTCTGACAGGGAAAACACTTCCGGTGGGGTTGTAGTCGCATGGAGAACGAACCAAAACAGCATTGTGGCTGCAATGTGATGCTGTGGTTCAGCCGTTTGCAGCAGAGTTGTCTAATCTAGAGCTGCAACTGTTGAATGCTACAAAATAATTTGTATTTTCATTGAGAAAGAACCTTGAGATGCTTTCAAGAGAAATTCAAACGACCCTCGCTGTGAAACAAGGTCAACGTAAGTGTGAGACGAGAGAAAGACGTGAACGTGAGTGCATGGATGGGTTTGTACTGTATGTGTGAGACAATTTGTAAATTCCTGTGTTGACCTTGACACGCTGTTAACATGCTGCACATGCATGCTCAGACTTCTTTTGACATGTTCTACTGTGATGCTGTTGGTAGAAGGAGGTACTTGCATACCACAAAGCTTCTTTTTGTCTGCACCACGGCCATGACAGAGTAATGTTTGTGTCAGACTGCACGGCTTCACTTTCCTTTAAATCCACCTCCAGAGGGTTTTTTTTTTTTTTTTTTTTTTTTTTTTAATTCTGCTGAGTTTTTAGATTTATCCCATTGTGTACTTAAAAAGGGGACACTGCAATATATGCATACGCCTTAGCCTGCTTATTATGCAAGGTTATCATGACGGGATTCATTTTTCTTCCCCCAGTCTATTGAGAGCGAGTGGCCTATTTACATGTGAATTCCTCCCGTAGCCCTGCAGCCTCGCTCAAAGTAGCGAACGGGGCCACCTGCAAGGGGAGACGTGGGAGGAGGAGGAGGAGAAGGAAGAGGAGGAGGGAGACGCTGTTTGAGGAGCTAGAGAAGTGCCCTCCTGTTTTCTTTGGTGCAGAGAAGAGAAGCTGGTTTTATTAATCCTTAGGATCCATGGAGACAGAGAGTGAGCTGTGGCGAAACGAACACAGGCAAAACATCACCTGAATAAAAATGTTCAGTGTTTGTGCGGTTATTCCTCAAAGATATTTTTCTGTTAGTGTTGCTGATTTTTCATATCCCGGCCTGGAAGTTAGAAACAAACAAGCAGATGAGTCTACGTTAAAAGAAAAACCTCCTAATCCCCTTCCCATCCCAATGTTCTGCAACCAACAAACCGACAATCACACCCATTTTATGCAGCAGTTGCCAAGGTGTGTGGACTTCATTTAGATTTGGTTGGTACTGCATCACAATGGATGCCTTTGAGGAAGAGGCTGCCTGAATGTGAGCACCGTTAAAGGCGTTAGTAGTGTACCAACCTGTGTTTGACCACCTCTGAAGGCTAAAGGGTTTACAGCACTTCTGAACAGCCACACTCAAAGGTGGGGTGAAAAGCTGGCCAGTAAGCCTTTAGATGGCCCACGCTTTCTTTCAAGGTATTCATGGTGGGAAATATGATACCCTTATACTGCACAGAAGTTACAGGGAGGAGGCTGGAGCAGGTGGCTTTGTGTACAAAGCACAGAATCGGGACACCAGAGATGGGGGTTCACGTCTAACATCTCGAGTGTTGTTTGGTTTAGGCTAGTCTCCCGATGAAGATCAGAGGAGGCCTCAGTACCTTCCTGAACAGCCACTAATAAACGTATGCCCCTTACATCAACTTCCTTACCCTGTCCCAAGCAATGTCTTACTGTACATTGTTTCCAATCAATTCCGCGTCACCATCCAAAAGACTTTGGGTTGGTTCTGCACTGCATGTTTATTTAAACTCATTATGACTCCATTGGCTTGTGAGTCCAGGTTAAGGCTAGTAAAACACTTACCAACATATCCCATCTTGTGCTTCTAGTCAGAGTTAACTCTGACTCTTTAGGCTGCTGGGGTTGTATCTATTTGTGCTGTGCATAACCGCTGTGAAACAATCAGGACATAACTTTTTATTTCACTGGTTTCAAGGCCGGCGCTCTCTCACTCTCATTCACTGTCTATGCCTCTCAATCAATGCACTCTCTCCATCCATCTGACACAAACCAAATGAAACTTCTCTGTGTCTCTATTTTGCACCATACATTGCGAGTCAGACTCAGATTTAGAAGCTGGGTTAATGAGGTAAACAAAGTCAGAACACAACAGGTAGAGAATCAGAGTTTAGTCCATGAATCCACCTAGATAATCTCAGTTTCAGAGACATTTCGGGTTTGGGTTTGCAGTTGCAAAGTCATTGTTAAAACCTTAAAAGATAGTGTATCAAAGCACCAGTGCAACACTTTCAGTGTAAATACCAAAGACAAAATGAGGACTATTGTAAATAATACAAATAATCTGCAACAAAATCTGTCAAACTGTAAGTGTAACATCAACAGTCACTTGGACACCATGCACTGCAAAATGTTGTTTTATCCGAACAGTTTAAACTGTTAGGCATCACTTGTGTGCTGCATCAGTGTTTTCCGCCATGGATGGTCGACAGCGCTCATGCAGTGACATTCCTCAGCTCAGCCTGTGTGAAAGCCTCATTGTGGAGGTGATGATTGCTCTTTCACCTCTCACTCTCTGAGTGACTGTCGGCAGCTGGAATGGGAATAGGGGGAAATCTGTATATGTGCGTGGGTGCATGCACACGATGATGGGCAAATGACTGTTTCATTCTATCTACCAATTTTGAACCTTGAACCTTTGGCTACACAGCTACACCCACTCAACGTCCATAACGCGCCCATGTCCAGACACAAATCTGGCCCACAAAGAGCTGTGCCCCCCCTCCAGTCTGGGTATTGTGAGGCACAAGCCTGTGAAATCTGTCTTTGGTCTTGTTTAGGCATGAGGGATTACGGTGGCTTTAGGCTGCGGTCTCCAAAGCTTTATGTTCGCATACTGACTGATGGGGAAATTCATGGTGAGCAGAGGACTCAGTGGAGTTTCACCAATCGACAGATGAGAGGCCCCAAATTTGTTGAAAGATTTAGGATCCCAAGATTCAGTGCTTTGTGGAACCAGCAAGAGTTACGTGGTCTGCTGAATTTGACTTTAAAAACACAATTTACAAGTAAGGAACCACAAACCTCTTAACACAGAACAAGCTTTAACAGAAACGCTCAAATATTTAGTCGTTTAGTGGTTGAAACGTTGCGATGATGGAAAAAAAAAAGTAGTACAGTAGTACAGACTTACACTTGCTATTTTAAGTACATAAGTGTGTTCACGCTGTCAAAATGTACTGTGAGGGACAGCATGGTGCAGTGTGGGACACTGGACACTTTCAACGGTTACCATTTTGGCTACGTAGCAAAAAGAAAGGGACCACCAGCATTGTGAGAATGGCATCCAAAGAAGCTACTGGAGCCGAAGTGGTTGCAGCGAATACCGCCAAAATCTGCAGTTTCTCATATGTCCACTTGAGGCTAGCTCCAGACGTGAGTCAGTCTCCATAAGTCCCCATGTTAAAATGACCAACTTCACAGCAGAAATAAACATGTTTACAGCCTGGTACAAAAAAAATGTTTTGGTCTCTATAGCTAATTTCTCCGTTCAGGACAAACATGATCATCCCAATCGTTCTTCCACATCATGCCTACGCTATCCAGTCTTTAGACTGCCAGTGGTTTTGAACTTAGAACTGAAATACAAAATGGAAAATAATAGTTGAAACGTGGTCATGATCACGCCTTTAGTTCAAATATGGAAGCATCAACATTGTATTAACAAGAAAAGATGTTTCTCCATATCATTGCACTTTAAATAAACTGCAGCGTGAGACTTTGAGGTCAGATGTCACCAGAGTGTGTAGTTTTTGCCTCCTAAATTATTCAATGCATCTGCTGCAGGTTGATACACTTGTCAGAAGCTCTTTAGTGACTAAAGACTTAGGACGGTTGTTTTGTCTAGACACTCTGCCCTCTGTGTGATAATTGAAATTCAAATCAGATACTGTGTGATTCACCTAAATGCCTCTCTGCGATGTCAGCCCTGAAATGAATTCCCAAACTAAAAAAAAAAAAGGGTTCACACAGCGGCCATATGTGTCTTTTCTCAAGATATTTTAATTGCATGTCTGCTTCGTGAGATAGTGTACAGGTCCAGGAGGGGCAGAGAAATGAAATGTAGTCGAGGTCATACGTGGGATTCAGACATTTTATAACCACATAACGTGGGTCTGATAACCTCTTGAGTCATGCTGGTGCTCTAAGATTGGGTTGCACAAGCTATTCATAATTTAAGTACTACAAGATAGTTTCAAATTAGTGATTGGCTGAAAGTGAACCATTAAAACGTCATATTATGCTCATTTCCAGCTCTATATTTTTATTCTGTGACTTCACAAGAGTAGTGTTGCATGATGCACAGTTCAAAGAAATCCTTATTCATGTTATACTCTCCCTTTATGCAGTCCATCCTCTGTCTGAAACAAGCCATTTCACGTCCTGTGTTTTTAAGCCCCCCCGTCCCGTCCCTAAAAGCCCACCATCATCTGATTGGCCAACTTTCAGCAGCAAGCCTGCCGAGGGGCAAATAGCTGGCACAGCACTAAAAGTGTGGAGGTAGGTCTGTCTAGACTGGGCAGCACCCAGCGCTTATGAGCACAGCCTCGTCCTCTTGCTGGTGTGTTGGACGGCATATGAAAGCTACAGTGACTTAGCTTGGGAAATAGATAACTGGGACACTGAATTTGATGAGTTTACCATTCATCAGACCACAAATAAAACAAGAATAAAAAAGTACAATTTTATTCATTTATTTTGGTGAAATATATTTTGAAAATATTTTGTTCTGTAAATCACCAAAAGGTCAGGCAGAGCATCAACAGTTTATTTGTTGTTACTTTAGCTGCTAACTAGCTAGCTATCTGCACAACTAACTGACTACTACCTAACGGCAGCTACAGTTAGTAGTAGTTGTTAGTGGTTCTGGAAGGCATCAGGAGGTCTCCAATACTAGCCATCCTTGGAAAGGCTTTGCAATGACGTATTGGGTTCTTGACAGCCAACGGCTGTGCAACATTTCTTCTGTTGCAGCTTGTTAGCTTAGCACTTAAAACAACAACAACAAAACAACAACAACAAGTATTAGCCAAATAAAGGTTACATTGTGCCACCCTTTAGCTGTTCCCGGTGGACAGATAGCTTTGTTGTTACTTTAGCTGCTAACTAGCTGCTGTTAGCTCAGTTTGGACTGGCTAGCTGCATAACTAACTGAGCTAACTACCTAATGGCAGCTACAGTTAGTAGTAGTTAGCGGTTCCGGTGGGAATCAGAGGGTCTCTAATATTATTACTTGGTTCTTCACAGCCAAACATTGTGTAGCATTTCTGCATTTTTTTTATCTTGTAGCTTGTTAGCTTAGCAACATAATGGCTTTTTACTGTTATTGACTGTTACTTTAGCTGCTAACGAGCTGCCGTTAGCTCAGTTAGGGTTAGTTAGCTGCACAGCTAACTTCTAAAGTAACTGTAAACCATGGCCCCCTTTGGATTTGGCTTATCGCCAAATCCAAATGAACTGCTAACCGTTTTGTAAATGTAAATATAACTTTGCTTTGTTAATAGATGTATGTATATGTACATGTATGTGGAAGAACAATTGGGAAATTATCCGATTATGCTAGCAACTCTCAAGTTAGGAAGTTCATTTTGTCAGTTTGTCCTTTTAGGCTAATGGTTGTGCAGTTAACTTTGTTACATAACCAGGCTAAATTTGACTGTACACCAGCTCCAGGACTTTTAGTCCAACGTTACGTTGCTGATAAGATTTCTTGTCCTCTCCTCTTGAGCCTCTTGAGACACCAAATATACTGTCGCTGCTCTCAATGAGCCACTTCACCTCAAAATCAAATTGTTCTTATTGGACTCACATTGGGCCGTAATCTAATCTGCAGTGAAACCTAAACAACAGCATTTTATTCCACCTCTAAATTAGGGGCGTTGATGTTCTCACTGGTGTTGTTGTTGTTCCTCTCTCCTTGTGTAATGATGCTCATCGCCGCTGACCTCCTCTTGGTATAAACAGCACGACTCCCCTGATATTGGCAATAACACTGACAGAGGTATTTAAACAGCCACAACATGAGGAGTCTCAACTCGGAGTTCATTAACTGCAAAGAAAGGCTGAATAATGAACCGGGCCCTTTTTAGCCATGGTGAGGAAGGAGAGGGCGGGGGGGTTGTTATATTGATGTTCCTCCATGATTAACACTCCTGACTCGCCGGTCCAGAGCTTCCCAATCTGCCTCGATTTCCATGGTAATCAGAGCTGGCTCTTCACCGCAGGAGCCTGAAGCTTTATGAAGCTGAAGTTTTCTGCCTGGTTACACTGATTAGAGATATTTTGAAGGGTGGTGTGTGTTTGGGGACCATCTGCCCCACAGCTGAGCAGAAGTTTCAGATAAGAAAAGATTGATTTGGAGTCTGGGTTTCACGGCCCGTCTGTGCGCAGGCATGCTCCTTATCTACGTCACAGTATCCGGGATGCCTTGGGGGTCTCACGTCTGAAGATGGAGAAGCTACACTTCGTCTTGTCAGCTTCAGGGTGACCCTAGATTAGCCCATTATCTTTGAAAATAACCAAAAAAAGTCAACATTCGAGCCCATCGGAAATCTTATCAACTGTCTTCCTGCTGCTGCATCAGAGGCCGGAGTGTGGAGGGGAACAGTCGGGTTGCTGGTTTTCTATGGGAACCAGACTCCACAACTCCTACACGGTGTAAAACTTTAAGGGGAAGGGGGGAGGGGAAAAGGGGGAGTTGGGGTGAGCTGGGTTACGTCCTCTGGCCCTCAGAGCCATAAATCAAAATAAATTAAAGTCATGCTCACTCGGCACATATGGTGCCCTCAGTAACAGGCATTCTCTGCACTAACTATTCGTAAACACATTGCTCAGGTCGTAGTAACTAGTCCTATAGCTACTTTAACTACATTTAAATTTGAGGAATGTCTTAGCTAGTAAACTTTAAGACTTCCTAACTGTATAAACTGGTTGCGAGGAAACATCTGCAACAAAACACAAAATCACATCAAGAGCTGTGACTAATTTTAGGGAGCCAGATGATATATTTAACTTAAGTGGTTAGATGTGTCAGTCTTCAAAGGGGGACATCATTTTGCAAGTTAACTTTGTCACAGTTACACACAATTACTGGGTTTAAGGGACTTATGAATAAGTGAAACCGGCTCCAGGACCTGATTTAGAAAACTTCCTTGTGAGCAAATTTAGTGCAGCAATTATTGGTCAGAGGTCAGTTAGTGGTAGAAGGAGTAGCAACTTCACAGTGGAGAAATACTTTGTTACAAGTCATGCATTCAAACCTTTACTTCATAAAAGTACAAAAGTATGAAGAAGAATGATTGGCTATAATTAGTGATGCATTAATGTATATATCACTTAAATGTTGCAGTTGGTAAAGGTGGGACTAAATATAATCACTTTATGTACTGCTGGATGGCTTAATCCATAAAAATACATCATACTATAATTGTTTATTATAGTTTTGATCAATAATCTGATTTTGCAAAATAACTAAAGTTACAAATAAATATAATACATAATATTAGCCTCAGAGTGCAAACTTGCAGTGCATGCTACTTGCTGTACTTAGTTACTTTTCCTGCTTACATTGCCTCCTCACCCGGCTCTGGTTCTAGCACGACACTTGCTCCACTCCAGTCCAGGAATAAACAGAGGTAAGATTAGCTAACAGCAGCTACAGTTCTCACTTCACTGTCTGTAAAAATATGATCCAGTTTCACCAAAATCAATGTTCGTGTGTGACTTAGTGCCGTAAAGCGTTACATACTTCTCCTGTCCCGGAGCCCAAAGTTACATAATATAAGAACAGACGTATGAATGACAGAGACACCATTCACCTGATTACAGGCCAGTGTAACATCAACAGGATTTAAAATCTGTTATTTTATGGTAGAAAAGTTACAAAATGTTGCTTTAATCAGTCATTTACTCACAGCTCTTACTCATCATTACTCCACTTCTGACAGAAATACCAGTATGTGCAGACATATTTATGATTTCCTTGATAAAATACACCCTTCACCAAGTATCTGCAGTGGTTGATTAAGATAGCTTGCCTTGGAAGAATTTACAACAATGTATGGTTATCAGGTTAAAGTACAGTAAAAACTCACTGCACCGCCTCCCCTCTTTCTTTTCTCTCTTTGCCCCATATGGCAGTAAATTCACTGTACATAGCACGCACTGCCACTGAGCCAACGTTAAGCCTCTTATCACTTTCTCTCCCACATTCCTCTTTTGTTCGAGCTCCTTTTGCTCTCGGTTAAACCTTGCATGTCTGTTTTTTTTTTTTTTTTTGCATAATCTCCCTGCTTGAAGTGAGTGTTAACATGTAAAAGGCCTATCAGCATGTGGGAACACTGTGTACATTATGATAAATATTGTCAGACATACGCTTTTTCTCCCTCACATTCAAGTTATTCTGTATCATTAATTAATCTGTCAGATAATTAGGTTTTTTTTATTACTGGAGCTCTGCTGTAAGCATTTAAATTCCTGCTTTCACACTGACCCTCTTCCATTAAACTGTGACCACTGTGGATTAGCCGACGGGTCGTCCTTGTGAATTCATCTGATCTTCTTAGAAAAGACTGACAGCTCAGTTAAAGCAGAGTAATCTTCTGTCCTTTACGTGTAATTAGCTCTGTCCTTCATACAACTGACTGACCTACATGGAAGTGTCGCTGCCCTAATGAGTTCATCTTCAGAGTCTGATTATTCCACAGAGCACACTCTCCAAATACTTGTCTGGTGACATATAGTTAACACTGTGGTTGTGGTTTGAAAACAATGACACCAACATAGCCAGCATTGAGTATGAATGACCTGTACTGGTCCATATTTTGGTACCCAGGTTCCCTGGGAGCAGTTAAGGGCACCTCAGCAGTGCCCGGGAGATGAGCTGGCACCTCTCCAGCTACCAGTCCACCCTCCATACTGTGGTCCATGCTGGACTTGATCCGGCCACCATCTGGTTCCCAAATCCCGGTGGACCGGGCTGTACCTCCTCTGAATTTTCACATTTGACATTTGGACCTACTCGCTTTCATCAACATTTTCAGTCGCAGATGCATCAGCACACATTTGTTGTGGGTGTTTCCAAAATGGTGAAGCTAGTGCTAACAAATGTGGCTAAGCTTCAGGAATGACAGAGATAAAGCGTAATGTAAACACACTGTCTGACAGTATGAACCATGCCCAGATGGCTGATTTCTGTCGCAGTCGTGAAGTGTGTTTTCATCCACTTGTTTTTAATAAGGCAGTAACCTCTGTGACAGAACGAGTCTCCAGAAGCCCACATGTTCTATTTGTTGTATTTTCTCTTTATTTTAATCACTGCATTGTCTGCTTTATTTGTTAACGCCATCTCTGTGATTGGAGCTAAAACTTTCAATAACTTCGCTTAGTACCAAAAATTTTATTTTGGTACTGTTAATGGCTGTCAACCCTCCTCATCCACTTTCACATGCAGTCAATGAAAGTTGACCTCCTAAATCACAAGAAGTTAAATCAACAGAACAGCATCCAAAGTGTAAATCCTGCAATGAAACCCTAACTGAGACGACTGGGCCCAGGCCTCACCCAAAGAGATTTACTGAATATTTGCTACTTAAGTAGGCTATACTGTCTGGTCTCGGTCTCACCCTGCCTTGGTCTCAACCCTTCAAAGTCTTGGTTTCGTCTCAGTCTCAAAACACTTCTTGGTCTTGGTGGGGACTTGATCTTGGTTTAGTTGGTGTTAACGCCAACACTATTCTGTATTAAAGGCTGTATAGCCGAGAATAAACTGCACCTGAGAAGCTCATTATGTTGAGTTCAGGTTTCAATGAAGACTCTGACTGTCTAAACAAAACATTATAAAGTTAGTCTTTACTGCAGCGGCGTTGGTTTGATTGTGTTTTATTACTCAGACACACATTATTATTGTGTAAAGCTGTTGTAATGTGCACTGACTGGTGGACTGACAAAGCAAGTCTTTGTGAAGGCAGATTACATTGAACTGCAACTCTGCAAACCGGTTTGTCACCCGTCTTCATTTACAGACACATTTCCTCCAAGATTAAAGTCTGTCTTTTGTTCTCACGTACAAATCATTTCCCCCTCCTGTAGGTCAACAGGTAACTCTTCGGACTTTGTTTGCTTGTTTCTACATTTGAATTTGTCCCACAAAAACATCAAACACTTCAATAAATCATCATGATACCTTACAGTAAAACTAAATATATTACTAATTATGATACAAAATGGAAAATGAAATATCAGCAGCCGTCTTTAATAAATGAAATCTAACATAATAACTAATTTAAGATTGCTCATCAATATTAAACAACCACATTTGACTCCCAACAAAGAAATCAACTTTCTCCAACATGTCACCATGACATTTTCTTTAAAGTTGCCTGCATGAATATTTCCGGAACAATATGCACAACAAAGGTAACCGAAAAAGATCAAATTCAGCCCTGATGCAGTTTCTGTCTTTAAATATATTCAGAGAAACCACTCGAGGTTTAAAAATCTCTTTTGAGCTTCACTTGGAGAAATGAGAGCAGTCTGATAAAGTCTCTCTTCTTTTTTTTTTGCAATGCGAGCTGAAACCCGAGACGAGAGTCCCAAAGTCAGATCTGAGCTTCGAGACTGGAGCCTCATTAGCAATCTATCTTTGTGGCCATGAAAAAAAAAAAAACACAAAGTAGCTTTGTCTTTGGGCAGCGTTTGATATGCTGGAGCGAGGCCCCCTGAGCTCAGAGACACAGCGAGGACTGAAAGCAGAGACTTCAAAAGTAGCCAGTGTCCACCTTCACCTGCGTCTGAAACCACAGGAAAAAAGACAGATGACGCCTTGTTAGGCATGAGCAGCGTTTCAGTGGCGCCCCTTAAATCACTGCGCTGATTACCCTGAGCGTCTAAACAGATGCACACAAAACGCTTTATTTTGAAAATCTAATTTTTTTTTACGTGATGACTGGCGTGAGTCCAAAATGTAAAAGCTTTTTTTATCTGCCCGTCAAACACGCTACAGGAACTTCAGTCTGGGGATTTCAGGGGAAGTTTTTCTTTCTTCCAGCTGTGGTTTGAGTGTATGTCATGCATGTTGACGTTGGAAAAACACAAGAATGGAAGGAAAGTAAATGACACAGAAACAGGAAGTGGAATTAGAAGGGAGGAAAAATAATAATGCTCAGTGATAGATAGATTACAGTTAATTTACTGTACTGTTGTTTTAACATTTCTAGCAGTGATATTTGTAGCATTTTTAGGCATCAGTATGAGATTTTTTGGTAGTCTGCACTGCTGCTGTTTCTCAGAATATCCCATGTACCCTTGTAGAGAATCACCTGTTCAGTGAATCATAAAGTTCTGATGTTGTGCCCATTGTTGTTTCCTCCAGCTGAACAAACAATCCACCAATCAGAGCGTTTGTAGGCAGGATTAAGAAAGAGGATGTTATCTTCCTACAAAGCTAGCTAGCTGCATTTATAAAAAACAGCAACAAAAAAAGCTGAAAATGGCATCACTCGGACGGATATGTCACTCACTACTGACTAGGTAGAACAAAACAAAACAAAACAAAACAACCTGCCTACCAACAAAAGTGGATAACCTGAAGACAATGTTTGGCTAAAATGTATGAAGTGAATAACAACTCAGTCTAAATTTCTGCAGAAAGACTCCCAAAACAGCACCTATTTCCTGTTTTGTTTTATTTTAGCAAACGCTAACTCAGCGCAGCACCAACAGAGGCTGCCAATCTTTATAGTAACCACACTAGCACTTTAAAGCAACATTGTGTAACTTTTCTACCATAAAAAATCATTTTGGTGCAACATTGATGTCACTGATTTTTGGTCCTCAGCTCTCTGTGATTTTCCTGATAGGCAGTGAAGTAAACTGCTGCTAGCTATAGCTTCTTAGCTACTGTTAGCTCTGTTTGTTAGCTGGGCTACCTGAGCTCAGCGCACCGGGGAGTGTTAGTATTTGTTCCACAGGCGTTTGGACCACCGTGAAGAAGAGGAGGTTTTCAGGCCCTGGGAGGGGAATGCTGACGGGTAGTGGAGCCAGTGTCATGCCAGAACCGGAGCTGGGCAAGCGGGCAATGAAACCAGGCTTAGCAGCCTCTATGGACATAATGACAGAGGAGAAAAGACCGAAGGGGATGTTGACGGAGTCAGTAATATTAGCTAGCTGCTCTGTCTTGTGTTGTTGACCTTGTCGATGTTTGGCTGTTAGCAAAGTTGTTGACTCTGAAACTACCAATTTCTCCGAAATGTTGCTTTAAAATCTAATCTATATTATATTTATGTTAAGATTATGCACATTGCACCTTCATTGTAATGCTGTGTGAACTGTTAAGGAGCCAAGAACCTGAACATGTTACAGGTTCAGACTCTTTTGTAGCCGTGATCTGCGCCTCATTCATGCAGAGAGAGAAAAGTAAACAACAGAACAGAACAGCATGTGACAGTGTGTCTTGACAACTGGATAGCATTATACAAGTTCAGCAGCTTTTTAACACAATAGGCTCCCCCCACAGGGAACGGCCATGACGTGTTTGGCACAACATGACCTGTTCAACCAGAGCAGGCAGGTGTATCCTCGTCCTGAAGGAAGTCTTTGCTGCAGGCCCTGCACGCTGACTGACGGACAAACACGTGGGCAGAAGCAGTTCTGGGAAGGAAAAACCTAGTAGTGAACAATCCCCCATCAGCTATTGTCAACATCTGCATTTCAGCGAATTTTTTCCCCTCCTCACCTTAACTCACCGACGCTGCCAAGAGGATTTCACACCACATGTTGAAGCATGACACAGAATGTGACATTTTTAGGTCTTTCTCTGTATTCCCAGGGCGCTTTCAAACCAAATCTGGGAATGCTGACAAAATATCTCCTCTGTTTTGATTCCTTTTGTCTCATCACATGGTGGCGTTTCTATGGGTGGTGGCGCTGATAAGGTGGCGTAGAGCTTTATTTGACATCTACATTCGAGAGCTGACAACACATTTTTTGCTAAAAACACCCCAAGGACAGCCTGTGGACTGATATGATAACCTGAAAAATGATAAGATGAACTTTATGGCACCGCAGGAGGAAAATGCCAGCAACATATAAGAGGAAGGAACAGGTTGTAAAACACGGTGTTAAAAGGTAATATGTCAACAACACTTCCTGTTGGCGGCGGTGAAATAAAGGCAGCAGGATGGCAGATAACAAGGCGCTGTGTCCTTGTATGTTTACAGATTCACACATTTATAGATCTCACTAGTGTTGCCAAGTTAAGAAGATTTACTCAAGTTCAGTTTTAAAGTGAGTATTTTCATTCCGGGAGGCTTTCTGCTGATAGTTTGTAGCATTATTTTCATATTTGCTGAAAACTCACAAGTTATTTCCAGTATTTTTAGATGTAATGAAGATAAGTTTGACTGCTTTTAGGCCAGCAAAAGCAAATAAATGGTCAAAAATTACTTTTACGATACATTAGCATGTTTTAAGACTAATACTTTTATGTAAGTAAAGTTTTAAATTCATGAATTTTACATTTTCTTAACAATAAAACATTACTACTTTTAACTAATGGTTGGCACAAGACAATATAAAAATAAACACCGATCAGCCATAAAATTATGATCACTTGCCTAATATTGTGTTGGTCCCTTGTTTGCTGCCAAAATAGCTGTGAACCGTCAAGGCATGGACTCCACTAGACCTCTGAAGGTGTGCTGCAGTATCTGGTACCAAGACGTTAGCAGCAGATCCTTTAAGTCGCACAAGTTGCAAGGTGGACCCTCCATGGATCGGACTTGTTTGTCCAGCACATACCACAAATTCTCGATTGGGTTGAGATCTGGAGAACTTGGAGGCCAAGTCAGCATCTTGACCTCATTGTTGCTGAACCATTTCTGCTTTCTGGCAAGGCCACTGGCATCAGGGAAGATCCATGATTTCCATGAAAGAGTGGATATGATCTGCAACAATGCTTCGGTAGGCGGTACATGTCAAAGTAACATCCACATGAATGGCAGGACCGAAAGTTTCCCAGCAGAACATTGCCCAAAGATCACACTGCCTCCGCAAAACCCCTGACCTTTGCCCATTTTTCTGCTTCTAACATCAACTTTGAGGTCAAAATGTTCAGCTGCTGCCAACGAGATAATCAGTGTTAGTTCACCTCACCTGTCAGTGGTTATAATGTTATGGCTAGTTGCTCATGTTGTCTGATTGCACTCATTTGGCGCTGGGCAGGAGATGATGAGAAAGAAAACAAGATTTTAGTCATTGTTCATGTCAGCACGATGAAAAGTTCCTCTCACATCTCTCATATGACTTATTTAGGGTTGCTTGTAAAGTGAGTAGGATTGCAGCAGCATCTTGCCACTCAGTCAGCTTCAGTTGCTGCACATGCCTTCATGGATGCTGCTGTTCTATTTCTGCAGTGAAAGCAGCGAGAAAATGTGGGTTTGTTTTGCTGCCGCGCAGTTGCTCTCAGCTGTCCCATCACTCAGCAGTGCAAAAGAGGGGGCATACCCCAGTTCCTCCATTTTTTTTTTTACCTCTTCTCTACCCCCAATTTTCTCTTTCACTCGCAGTCGCTCTCAGAGACAAACGCAGTCGAGACAAGGCAACTGGGTCAACCTCCAGCTATTAAACTCCCGTGTCCCTGTTGAGACAGCGGGACAAATGGGTCCTACTTCAACTCAGACACAAACAAAAGCCTTCACATCCATCGGAGACCTCAGCCCCACTTGCATCCTAATGAGGTGAGAGTGGATTTCCCTCCGCTCTCCCTCTTAGTTAGTATGCTCACTGACCAGGAAACACAATGGCCTACACAATTATATAATGAGATCCAAGCTGTGATAAGGATGGGAAGACATTTTAATCAGGGATACACTGTCTTTGTGGTTTGGTGCTCTCAATAAGCCTGTTAGCAAACATGCCATCCGTGTTCACAGCATACAGCAGACTGATCAAATGAAGTGTCCAAGAATTTGCATTTCATAATAGGGATGTCCCGTCTCTCCTGCCGCTGATTGATTGCAAGTGGTCTCCCCAAATGAAAGCCTGAATTATTCAAGCACAATATGGCAGGTCGGACTGTATTCATTTCCTGTTCAATCACAGCGTTTGATGGGTATTTAGGAACCGCTGAATATATCAGTGAAGAGTAATGGGAAACTATCTTTGAGAAGTATCCCACTAAGAATAGACAGCTATCTTTAAGAGAAGAGGGCGACGCTTCACTTCCAAGTTTCAAGTTTTTGTTCTTGAACTTAAAAGATAAAAAAACAAAGACTTTACAGCCATGATAGCAGCTCGATGACATTGGAGTATATTTAAATGTTCTGCTTAATATGTTTGTTAGACTTCAAATCTGCTAACCATAGACTGTATCAAACACAGACAGATGTAGAGCATGGGTGGAGCTGAGGCCAGCCAAACACTGCCTGGTTGCTCAAACAAGCCATCTGTAATGCCATCCACCTGTCAATCAAAGCTTCCACACTCTTAATTCTTCATAACTTTAAGCCTTAATATAATCTGAACAGGTGAGTTCTATAAAAAGTTGTCACGAAAGGGGAAATTACAGACACCAAAACTGTTTTTTGTACCAGGCTGTAAACATGTTTATTTCTGCTGTGAAGTTTTTAACATGGGGACTTACGGAGACTGACTCATTCTGCAGCCAGCCTCAAGTGGACATTTGAGGAACTGCAGTTTTTTCTAATTAGCACCAAAGACAAACTACAGCTGAGGCTGATGGGTGAAAGTTTCATGATAATATATCCAACAGTTGTTGAGACATTTCACCCTGAACAGTCAGCGTCTGTAGGGTTCATCCTCTGGAGACCATCAATGTCTGTACAGAAGTTAATGGCTTTACATCCTGTAGTTGGTGAGATATTTCAGTGTGGGTTAAAGTGGTTAACCAACAAACCAACACTACTCTCCATGGATCCAAGCTTCTTTGCTATTGAACCTTAAAACAAAGAGGAATAAAGCTCCGATTCATGAGAGCCAACCCTTGTTTCTTTCTGCTGACGTGCTCGGTACACCCTCTCAGCAAACAAACCTCCATTACTCACCTCATAGTCTACCATGAAGTCACTGAGCAAACACAGAAACAAAAGCCAGCGGGCTAATAATAAAGCACTTCCTGCATCACGGTTTGTTGATGCTCTCCCGAGCAGGTGCTGTGCTGTGAGCTCACTCCTGCGGGGACAAAAGTGTAACTCAAAACCCCAAATTATGGGTTTGGACGTTAAGCAACAACAATCATTAGTGCTCTGCTTGTCTGCTGGCCTGTCGCAGGTTTTGTCAAAAAGAGGAAAATGTATTATGTATGTTCATCAGGTTTGACTACAGGGTCTTAACCACAGGAGAATGAGGGGAAGTGCACATAAGGACACTCAAACACTGAGAAATGTCAGTCCATCATTCACCACTGGAGCTGTTTATCTCTGTATCTGTTTTTGATATGATCTTTTAAAGGCAATTATATGGCAGAATGTTTCTTTTGAAGAAAAAAACGTATTAATATGATGAAATCAACAGTATTAACATCCATTTACTGTAATATTAGAGAAAGTTATACTGTATTTATTATGGTACATTTCAGGCAAACAACAGGTGCCAGTTTTTCACCGTAGATCTACAGTACTCGATTATCTCTACATTCTCTGTCAGGCAGGTACAATGCGACCTGTTTTTAGTCTTTAGGACTCCATTGCACCTTTAAAAATGACTTTGTGACCAAAATAAAGAGGCCTGAGGATGTGGCAAACTGCTCCACGCTCTTAATGATTCCTCTGTGGTTTGGGTCCCTGCTGAAAATAAATAAATAAATCACTGCACACTCAGCAAACTTTCCCCGTATGAGTAACAGTCCCATCACGACACAATGACCTGTTGGAAAGGAGTGGGAAATAACGGTAAATGCTGATCACAAAGAGTCGTTTTGTTGGTTTAACAGTAAAAAAATGAAAGTTGTGATCCGCTTTCCTCACGCAGGAAGAAAACCAACATCACCTCTAAATATACGTTTTAATCACCGCTCTTGTGTCACTCGCCAAAACAGTGATTGCGCATCATTACACACGACCGTGCAGCGCCGTAATGACAGCAATTTCTGCTGCAGGGTCAGTTTGAAAAGTAGTTCAGCTGCTATTTTCTCTGCAGATCTTACCGAGTATTTCCAAAATTAATGCAAAGTTGAAGTTGATAAAAATATCTAACCCAAATCTGCAAGTAACACCTATTTTCCTGCCTCGCATAACAGATATTTCTTAGTTAAAGACACTGCAAGCTGTTTATTATATTGAAACAATGGAAATATAAAATAAAAACATACATGTCTAAAGACTTGCTTGCATAATTAAGTCTGTTCCATGCAGATGTACTGTAAAGCCCACACATTTACACACATTACACTTTTTATTCATGGCTGAGATGTCGATTATTTGAGCTTTTTCCCAACTGTGGATGCTAAAAAACAGGAAGTTGCACTAGTTTCAGCAGGGCGGTGTTGTCTCGATTTGAATACGGCCGTTGTGAACTTACCAGAAGCAACGATCGAAACATTTTATCGCTTCGCTCAATTGCTACCGTGCGGAAAATTAGCGCCAACACACAACCGCTCACACAACCAATCACAACCGCTTCTTCCTCAGCCGCCATTTTCACAATGTCGGCGGTCCCTTTCCTTCCCCTACATAGCCAAAATGGCGACTAGAAGTGTCAACTTTTAGACCGTTATGAGTGCACCATCACAGTACACTGTATGATGCCATAACTAACAGTGTAAATGCATTTATGTACTCAAAACAGCAAGTGTAAGTATGAAAGTATGCGAGTACACGTGCAGCAGGTTTTAATTAGCTAATTACGAGCTGAACACATAAAACATTTGAAGCTCATGTGATCGTCAGTTGTGCAGATCTTCGTCTACAAACCAAAATATTTAAAGTAGCAAAATTTGTCCGGATGGCGGCACTAGAGGGAAAATTCATGGATCAGCAGAGTTATGAAAATTCATCCTGAAGGGAACTTCAAATGTAAAAAAGATCAAAGTGACAAATAATTTAACTAGTGTGTGTGTGTGTGTGTGTGTGTGTCCAATCCAAATCATGTGAGGGTCATACTTCACAGTACAGCGCTCCCACTGTAACACACAGTCCTAACATGACCGCTCTAAATGAGGCGAACCTGAATAAAGCACCATGTGCTTCTCGCTGCACATCAGTGTATCTGTACCCGTAAACACACTGCCCTGTTGTGTCTCCGCTGACTTTCCGCTGAAAGAAACTTTCCCATTCTTTCTGTGTGACTCAGAGGCTCTTTGGCTCGGAGACGAGCCCGATAAACCTATCAGCGATCACTCGAACGTGAGCACTTCCCATGACCTCGTGAGTAATTGGTTTAAGTGGTAAATCCGAAGCGGTGGCGAGCTCATCTGTAACGACATCCCCCGCATTCGCTGAGAGAGGTGCAGTTTGTGTAGCGGTAACACACCGAGGCTGGCACGGTGCAGCCAGCAGTCAGGTGAGACCCAAAGTGCACATTTACTGTAAAAGGGAGCACTGAGAAAGCTGTGACCTTTAAGTCTTTTTCTTTTCGGCTTTTATTGCTGAAATGTGTCATCACTGACAAAATATATCATCACTGAAGACACCAGTGGAGGTGCAAATGGGAGAGTTTTGTCTGTTTCTGCTCAGACACTGAGGGCTGAATACACTGATACAGATCAGTCTTTATCAGTCTTCTCCACGATGTTCAGGAGTGACTTTTCTCTGCTACCTGCCCGGCATCAAACACAGACAAACAGTATGTTCAGCATTTTTCTGACTGTGTGGCTGAGAGCAAACAGACTGAATCAAAACAGAAAGTGAAAAGTGAAATACGCTCTGTAGATCTGAGAAGAACTGAGCTGAGTCTCTAAGAACTTCTTTTTATATTGCACATTTGTCACTGTGGATATGAAAATATCAATTAGGGTTCATTAATTAGGGTTGATTACTCTGGTAAAGGGAGTTTTCTAAACAGACTAAACAGACAGGACGTCTGCAGGTCTTTAAGAACTCTTAGAATGAAATGTACAAACATTAAACCTTCAAGGAGCAGTGTGTAGGATTTAGAGGTATCTTGTGGTGTACTCGTTGATTGAAACCTGTCGCCTCACCCTGCCCATCAAACAACTGCAAAGCTGCAAAACACAAAACACAAAAAAGGTTTCTATGTTTGTTTTGTCCGTTGTGGTTCCCACTTGGGGTCAGTGGTCTTATAAAACAAAGTTTTGCAGATTGTAATCCATGTCACTTGTGTGTTCAAATCATAAAACATGGATGTCGTATCCGTGACGTCACCCACAGGTTTCTGAAGAACTTCTTGTGAAACTCAGTGTGGTGTCATCTTGCCTCTTACGCCTCCCGGCTAATCTAAAAATCGGCAAAGACTTGGACACCTGAGTGCTGAAACAGCCCAATCAGTCAATCAAAGTGTCCACGCTCTTAATCCTGAGTGAGTTGTATATAAATTCACCCTCAGTACAGTTGTCATGAACGGGGAAATTAGCTATAGAGACCAAAACTGTTTTTTGTACCAGGCTGTAAACATGTTTATTTCTGCTGTGAAGTTAGACATTTTAACATGGGGACTTATGGAGACTGACTCACTTCTGGAACCAGCCTAAAGTGGACGTTTGAGGAACTGCCGTTTTTTGGCACTTTAGTGTTGGCTTCACTTCGCAGCCACGGAGGTTACCGCTTGGTTCAAATCCTGCCTGCATGTAAATCTTGAATCTTGAGCAGGACTACTGTTCAACACAGCGACAACTAACATGTCACCTTCTCCACACAAAGTATGGGTGGCACCAGGAATGTCCTATTTGTCAAACCAAGCCCTGACATGTTCCTCACAGTGTAAGCACATGGTGAGCTGCAAAAGTCTTTGGACTTAGGCACGAATAATGAATTATGAGACAGGTATGACATGCAAAGGAGAAAAATATAATTTAGTTGACCTGTGCTCAGAGGGGAAAAGCTTTTTCTCACACCAGCCTCCGTTAGAAACTCCAGAACACCTAAATCTAATTTGTTTTTTTTACAAGCGAATGGGACGTCAGGATAATTGTTGGTTTCCTGCCAACGTGGCTGGTGAAGTAGAAAAACCTGTCACAGCCAATATTTAACAGCATTTATCCGGTGGTTAATTCTCCACCCCGCTGCGGCATTGAAACCGCATTTAAAATGTGTATGTGCGGCATGCAGGCGTGCATGTGTCTGCATGTCGGGAAGTTTGTTTGTTCCCCAAATCTTAAAGACTTAAGACTCCTTTGGCGGGGTTTTAACTGTAGCTGCTGTCTGGTCGGATGAAGCTGCAGTTTTATTCTCACCTCAGTAATGACTTTGAAAGAAACTCTAATCAGACGCAGCACGACTCGCTTTGCACAGGGTGCAGTAAAAATGTGAAAAAATGAATGACATGTGCAGAAACACATCAACTTTTAAGCTCGTGCTGACACATAAAAGTGAGAAAGGAAAAAATTTCACACAGCTTACTTTCATCTAATGATCATGAGGACACAGTAAAGTAGCCACATATGATTATAATGAATATATATATTTATTTTTCTCTGCTGATTCCCCGCAGAGTTTTCAAACCCCGGCTGTTCCCACATCAGCAGGGGCCACAAGCCCCGACCATTAAGTTCATGCATAATTTATCGCCGCGTAAAAAAAAAAAAAGGACCCAATTATAATGTGTGTGTATTTCACCAGACTGGTGGCTTTAGGACTCACATTAAACTGTGGTTTTTTAAACCACCAAAACGGCTACAAATAGAGAGAGGCCTTTGAAATGAATACACTCGGGGATCAGAGATGGCAAAGTCAACAGTGCCACAGTGTGTAGGAATTTATAATCCGCCAATTACAGCCCATGCATACATTCAACTCCCTGGTTGTTTAATACATGAGTGTCTGCAGGGAATTCTCATAATGTGAGAAATGAGAGTGTGTTTTTATATGTGTGTGTGTGTGTGTGTCTGGGAGTTAAATGGAGAGTAGTAGCTCAGCCTCCTGAACCGCGGGGGGTTAACAGCATCGTGTACTGAGGGGATGTTGATAGTCAAGACATTTGTTTTGATGAGCTGCTAGCTCAGTCTCAGTGCTCTCGTCCTCTAGTGTATGTAAAATCAGCCTGTGGGACTGAGTGTAAACAGCAATGTCAAATTGTCAAAGTTATCATGTCTTCAGTGGCTGGCTCAACATTCAGTTCAATGTTCTTTATCTTTGGACACCTTTCATGTCCAATCTAGACCAAACTGTCGTACTCAGCCTACTTGTAGCGATACTTTGAGGTCCCCTCCAAGATGTTTTACTTTAAAACTTCACTAATCAATATTTTTATATCAGCATTAGGTTGAATTACAATGTCTAGGCTATGTATACATGTGATGAACCAACATTTAATGTGCTAGGCTCATATGTGCTGAAAAGACAGCTAAATTTTGAGGATGGTTAAAAGATAAAAGCATATCACATCTTACCTATTTTTAGCAACAAAGCTAACTAGCTAGCTAATCTACATTAATCATTGTTAGCTAGCTACTTAGCTACAGAGCAAAATGCTAGCTAACTAGCTAACTCATCTACACCAATAGCTGTTAGCTATAGAGCAAAGCGCTAGTTAACTAGCTAGCTAATTTAAATCAATTGTGACTAGCTAGTTACATTTGATATGCAATGTTAGCAAAAGGCTGGCTAACAAGGTAGCTAATTTACATCAACAGTGACGCATGGTTGCACTGGTATTAACATGTAGACTTCCAGTTGATGACAATATTGCTTCCTGTATACTGGATGTGTAAATAAGCAACTGTTTGCCAGTAAGACGTTGACCATATGGTGATAATATGTTGCATGTTGTGTTGAAAGCTGGTTTCGCTGCTCCTGAGTCCAGAACAATAGAAAACTATGCTTAATTAGACTTGTGGCAGATTGTTAGTAAGGCTTTCCTCTATGTGTCACCTTCATGGCAGCAGGGTGTGAGTAGTATTGTCAGCACTGCAGCTGGATCGATTGGTTTGTTTACAGTCCGTGACGACAAGCAGCTTCTGCCTTGCTGAAGTGTCCTTGAGAGAAACAATGAATCTTAACACCTACACAAGAGCTTCTGACCTCCGACCTTCCTGTGAAGGGCAAGTTTCCCTTTTCACAAACTCAACTGATGATCTTTAGCTTGTACTCCTGCAGTGACGTAAACAAACAGCCTCTCTGTTTCTGTATTTGTAGTCACTGATTTCTTTTGCAATCTTTGTATTGAAGGTAATGCTATTTTTGTAGAAAGACCCCAAGATACTTGAACTCTTTCGCAAAAGAATCACTACCTTAATGTGGTGGTGGGGTTTGCATATCTATAGAATCCTTGGAGCTGTGTTGTCCGGGGTAGTAGCTCCTGGTAGGGTCACCCAAGGCAAATTGGTCCCAGGGGAGGGATCACACCAAACGCGATGCACAAAGACTTCCATGAAACTCAAGGAGCTGCAGGACTTCGTCTGGATGAGGGAAACCATGGCCCCCTTCTGGCGCCAGACCTGGAGGGGGAGCTTGCCAACAAGTGTCTGGCGGTTGGGCCTTGGCCCATGGGGCCCAGCTGGGGCACAGCACCAAAAAAACAACATGGGGCTGCCACCCTGTGGACCCACCACCCGCAAGGAGCGGCATAGTGGTTGGATGCTTTGTCAGACAGGCGGCAGGCAAAGGCGAGGACCTTGGTGTGCTTTTTCCCGGCATTGCTGACTGGTCCTAGGGACGTGGAACGTCATCTTGCTGGTAGGGAAGGAACCACAGCTGGTGCGGGAGGTAGATGGACTCACTCATAAATCCTTTTTGGGGGAGAAGGGTCCATCTACGTTCAAACGCGTCATCTATGGTCATAAGCTTTAGGTAGTAAACAAAAGAATGAGATCGCAGATACAAGCGACCGAAATGAGCTTCCTCTGCCGGGTGTCAGGGTTAGAAGCTCAGACATCAGGATGGACTCGGACATCTGATTAGGCTGCCCCCTGAGTGTCCTCCTTTGGAGGTGTTCTTGGCACATCCAACTGGGTGGAGATCCCAGGACAGACCCAGAACCTGCTGGAAGAACTATAAAGCCCATCTAGCCTGGGAACACCTCAGGATCCTCCAGGAGGAGCTGTTATTGCTCGGGAGAAGGGCACCTGGAACACCCTGCTAAACTTGCTGCCACCATGACCAGACCATGGATAAGCAGAAAAGGATGGATTTATGGATGGATGGATGAGATCCTGAGGTTCCCAAACAATCCATGAATGTCACCAGCAGAATCAGGGACAAGGGGCAACTCTTTTTGGTACGTTCTCAGTGGGTGTTGAACTCCGTCACAGTGTAATTACATTGAAAAAGATCAAATTACTTAAAGAGCAAGATCATAAAAGTAGCTTTTGAGTTGTTTCTTCTTCTATCTGTTAGAAAACAGTCATATCTGTAGCAGTAGTGGTCAACTTGGTGGTCAGTGGTCATAAATAGTATTATAGGAGCAGTAGCAACAAACGTAGAGACAGAGATCTCGTGTGTTTCTGTGTTTATTTTGTTTTTACAGTGACGTGTGACTGAAGCTTTTACACTAACAGCATGACTCACACTGACAGACTGTTATCTGCTGCCATCTGCTGTACAAACATGACGGCCGGCTCTCCTCGTGACCTGCAGCAGATTTATGTTTAAACAGGATTTTATTACTCTACTCTGGTGATTAATACCACATGAACCAGTCTGGAACAAATATTTGATTACTGCCACACAATTTCCCCACTAATACGGGTTTTAAACACACACACACACACACACACACACACACACACACACACACACACACACACGCTTATACAGCCCTGCCTGCTTCGCCCACACATCCATCTCATTGTCATGTGATCAACAATGCAGCTGTCTGGTGCTTTGTTTCAGTCAGGATACTGTGGTGTTAATGAGGGCTCCAGGGAGCACACACACACACACACACACACACACACACACACACACACACAAAGTTATATTTACACAGTCTGATACTGTACATGTAGGTGTTTGTACAGGTGTTCATTGTGACTATAAAGACAGCAGCTCTCCACATACAGTACCATCACTTACTTTATTCTTTTAATGTTTGACACTGATAAACATGACAGTATTCTTAATGTTAAGATGGCATACATGTCTGTGACAAACCTGCATAATTATAATTAGCATTAGTTTGGTTTATCCGCTCATAAAACAACCTACAGATAAGTCACCTGTCCAAATCTTCACCAAACAAAGAACAAAACAACACAGGATAACAACAGTAAAAGGTCATTGTTTATACACACTGTACAGGCTCTTTATATGATTAAAACATAACCATATCACATCTGAATCACCACCATTGCATCCTGAAAATCTCACACTTCTACACCTAAACAGGGAGAGATATACAGCTTTAATGTCGTATGATGAAGAGTCCAGCATTGACAGGGTAGAGGATGCACAAGAGGCTGATTGGGAAAAAAAAACAATCCATTAATATAAGAATTACAATACAAAGGGTTGATGAGAACATACATTATCCTGGTCAAAACTAAACCGGTGGTCCCCTGATGTCCTTGAACTTTTATTAAATGCTTAGAAGGGATGTATGTATGGGACTGTTGAAAGCAGTTATTCTGACTGTATGTGAGAAATACTGCATGACGTTGGTACGAAATAAAGTTCTTTGAATATAAATTGACTCTGGAGGATGAAGGGAAATGGATGTACCCCCGATATGTGTGGATAAAGGAGATGGCATCTTGTATTGTGTTGGAAAGAGGAAGCAACCAAAGCAAAACCTTTAATAGAGTTTCTTAGGCTTCATATTATTTGTGTTTTATTTGTTAAATGTGTGAATTTTATTCATTATTTGAACACTTACAAATCATAAAACACTTCCTCTAGTTTCTCTCTCGCTCGTCTCCTCACACCAAACCCTCAAGAGGGAGCCATTGTAACTCTGATGAGCACGCTCAGCTCCACACTGTGTCACAGCTTCAACTTCCAGTTAATCTTTTACCAAAGTTTTACTCATTTTAATGTCAAATATGAACTGAGATATTTTTAAAGTCTGTCTAACATGAGCCTGACTTGATGAGTTGCAGGTAACTGTTGGTTTTATATAAATTTCTAAGTCGTTGTACTGTCACAGATGGAGAAACCCATTCTTTATGGTGCCTAACATACATTTGCTAGGTCTATGAAGATGGTGTCATATTTAGGTGTTAATCTTCATGAAACAACACTCTCAATGTCTCTAAATCTACTGTAGGTTCTTAAAACAATGAGTTTTAAGAAGGTTAAAGCTCCACGGAGCAAGATCTTTACATATATTATGGATCATAACTTGGTGTAATGTGAGAGAGGTCAGCCATAGTAATGAGTTACCATCCTTCAGCATCTTTTTTAGCATCTTTCAGCTCATTGTTTTGGTTCTATCACATCCACAACTTGGTTTTGGTTTATAGATGAGCTCTCTCAGGAGATGGTGGAGAACAAAACAAGAGTTAAAAATGGATTTAACTCGAAGAAAAAATATAAATATTACTTCAAAATAAGTCTTTTTATTATATTATACTTTGACAGAAGCAGAACATGGTTACCACCTGTCAACACTGAATGCAGTGCAGGGTAAACGTATATGCTTCGAGCTTTGGAGAAAAAAATAAAAGAGCACAAACATCTTCATTTGGCACAAAATCAAGTGTTGATTTTATTTAATTAAGAATCATGCGGAGCGAGGTGCATTTAGCTTAGCTGGTGGTTAATCAAGAATTCATTTAACTTTCACCTACACAAGGAACGCTCAGCGTTTGATGTATGGCTGACACTCACACCACAGCGTCCCTGGATTTGTACAAGATCTCAGTGGATGGTGGCTGCATGTTTTTAGGTCATACTTCCACCTTAAAATTATCAGTGAACGTGTCGTTCTCCGGCTTTCTGCCTTCATCGCTTTGCCCTCAGCGCTCGCAGTAACCCTCGTTCTGCCGCGCTCGCCGCCTCCTCCGCGGCAGCAGCAGCGTTTCACCACTGCTTTGTCTGCAGTAGCATGCCAGGTCGCCTCAGTCAGTGTGATTAATTAGCATCCAGTTCGTAACCCGCCTGAATTAGCAGCAGAGCACTCGGGCTAATGAGCTGACTGTGAACCTGGAGGTTACAGTAACCAGCACAACTCATCTGTCAAGACCTGAAGACTGGTGGACTCACACGGGCCTCTGATCACCTGGACAGTGTGTGTGATGTCAGCAAGTACTGACTAACACCATCGCACAGATGTATCAAACAGTGGATGGTGGCGTGTAACTCCTATGACAGCTGGTTTTGAGCGATTATCCACAGGTTTGTGTTCATAACATGTCTTGTATTTGCTTCATTGAACTCTTCTTCATCTCTTCTTGGTCAGAATTTATTAAATCCATCATTTGAACTATGTGCAAATTCATGACATGAGATATAACCCAACAGATGAGCACGCATGAGAGCCCCAAAGGAGCTCAAAGGTGCAGCGTGTAGGCTTTAGTTTGCCTGTTTGGAGCTACTGTAGAAACATGGTGGACCCCGGCGTCTGTAGATATAAATGACTCATTCTAAGGTCATAAAAACATAACAAATCTTATTTTCAGGTGATTAAACACTGATGAAAACAGTTTCTGCTCATTTCTGCCGTATTCTGTAAATAGAGCCTCTAAATCTGACACACTGGACCTTTAAGGCGATCGCGTCGAGCATAAAAAAGAAGATTTTCTGGGCTGATATTTATTTTTCATCATCACTGTGAAGAGAAATAATTGTCCTTGTTTGCGTTAGGAGGTGTCCTGTCAACAGTTTTACAGACGTCTGTTTCTATGTCTGCACCAGCTCCACCAATAAACTCAACAATTGTCCAACCAGCGGAAACACTCCCTTCCACTTTCTTCTTCCACGGCCACAATGAACAAACACTTCAGCGCTCTTCTCTTCAGCTTGAGGTTCAAAATTCATTTTTGGACTTGTGGACAGAAAAATAATCTCACCATGCTGACTGTTCTGGACTTTGTGGTGACATTATTTTTTGATTTTTTTAAATTATTAAGGTCAGTAACTAATTTTCAGGCTCAGGTTTTTAACCAATAAATCCTTAAAGCATCTAAAATTTGAGAAAGCTGATATTTTTGGATATTATCGAAAGCTCCTCTTTGGATCTTGAATCTGGAAAATAACTCTTTATGTTTATTTTGCAACATTTGTGTCTGAGTCTGTGCCAATGGTTCTCAGACTGGAGAGAGGTACTGTAGTGGATGAATCTCTGATACAATAATAAAATAAAAAACATATGAACCCGTCTACAGCAGTTTGAATGAAATTAAACTAAGATATTGCGTGACTAAGTTGTATTTCCTGAAATATCTTGTGTCAGTATCATCCTGATATGTTGTCAGGTTTATTTATCGTATGTAAAAAAAAAGTCGTACTTGAAGAAACAAATATTTTCTGAGGCAGCATGTGGTGTAAAAAGTTCGAGACACACTGATCTATGAAGCACAGACACAAGGCGGTAAATACAACCTGCAACACGAGGTTGGCGCCATCTTAACCTGAGGTGTGACAGCAAAGGTCCGGCATGTTAGTAACGCTCGCTGCGTGGCGGTGTCCGTGTCGGATTCGGTGTTCAGATGCGTTCGGCAGCTGAAGAACTTCACCGTCGTCGGTTCATTCACAGATTCCTACGCCCTCGAGCCAGAGTGTGAAGAACACAGTCCTCCCATGATGCACCACGCCCCGACTACCACAACAACAGGCCTCACGCTCGACTGCCTCCACCCTCTCGGTGAGGTCTGACCCACTTGGCCCGCGTCGGGCCACGCGGTCCGGTCCAGAGCCGCCAGCTGCTGTTGCCGCGGGTGATGATGAAGATGTTGGCACGGACATCGACTCAGGTGCCGTCTCCAAGGGAACCAGCGGGACTGTGACAATCTGATCATCACCGCGGCGACTGACACCTGACTGCACCCCCAACCTGGAGCGGCTAACACCGTCAGCTGTCCCCCAACAGGCGTGAGTGACAGAGATACAGGAGGCTCACGGACGGCGTGTGACCTGACGCGACACGTTACGGGAGGATGCAGCTAAAAGTGATCGTTAATAACTGATAAATAATCAATATTTAAACCCAGATAAATGTTTTTTTTGTTGTGTTTCTGCAGGATGAAGATGTGTCACAAAGTTTTTCCAGGTCAGAACAGAAATATTGAAGCAGTTTAGCTCTTGGGTAGCTCAATCAAGCTAATTAGACTGCAATCAAGGCTTTATCATTATTTAACATTTTGCCTCTTTGATGTTGATGTTTTGGGTTCATTGCTCTGAGCACGACACACACACACACTCTCTCTCTCTCACACACACACACACTCCGTCTAAGCTGTTTAGGTGATGTTGCCCCACAGGATCAGCTCGACAGAACTCGTGTAAACACAATAAACTTTTTATTTGTTAATCCGCTTATCCACGGCGTTACTTCACCGTTTAACCAATCAAAATGTCAAAAGTTCAAACGCCACCTCGCGCTCATTTGTAAACACGCCTGCTTTGATTTGTCGGCGGCTTCCCGCGACAACCGGACTCGTTTTAATTGGACGAGGGCGATTCGCCGGGGCCGCTCTCATTGGGTTTTTTTTTTTTGCAGGCCAGTCGAGCGCTCCCCTCCCTTTGACCCCCTTACTTCCTGTCCCCCAGGACACCATTAGGCGCTGCCAGGTCCGAGCACTGTTCGTTAAAGCTTGTCACGCTGCGCCGCCGCCACCACCGCCACCACCGCCGCCGCCACACATAACAACAGCCAGAGCGAGAGGGAGAAAATGATTCAAAGCTCCCTCCTTAAAAAACTGTAATGCTATATTTATAAGCCAGTATTTATAAACACATTTGCATATATCAAGATGAAAAAGTTGTTTGAATTGGGGGCAATTTGCATTTGGTGAAACATATGGCAGAGCCACGGAAGCCATGGGCCATGCCTTCATTACCCGATCTTCGTTTCATCAGCCCCTTGCTCCCCCGCTGAGCCTCCCCACGGCGGAGCCTTCTGTCCCCGAGGTTTCAGTGACAGGGGACAATATGTCCCCAAGGTGAGGAGCAGGGGGAAAGCCGCACGCACACCGCTCCTCCAATGATTATTTAATCAGACTCTTCACTCTGGATCTGAAAGAGGAGAGAGGTACAAAGTGGCGCTTATTACCCATTTGTTCAACGCAGGGAAAGGAGAGCAGAGAGAGAGGAGAGGAGAGGAGAAGGGGAGAGGAGAGGAGAGGAGAGGAGAGAGGAGAGCGAGTGCTCGAAATGGCAGATCAGTTAACGCAGCTGACGAGTGGGAAGATCCAGAGGAGAGGAGAGGAGAGAGGAAAGGAGATGAAAAGAGGAGAAAAAAGGAGGTGTGTGGGGGGAGAGAGAGAGAGAGAGAAAGACTGGACACAAAAGGAAAGAGGAGGAGAGATCTGAGGGCAAACAATGAAAAGAGCCGGCGATTGAACAAATGAGTGAATGAAAAGAGGCGTTATCAAAGACACAAAGGAGGCATAACAGGATGAAAAAACAGGAGGACGAATTATCTGATTTTAAGCTCTCGTGTTAGAAAAATCACATAAACTGCGGCGGCGCTGTGCTGCTTCTTCTTCAGCGTTTATTTGACAGTTACAGTTAGTTTGCATGTTTAATATCTGACATGCAAAACACACAATCAGCTTAAATACTATGTTTTTTTTTTAACAAGCGGCAACCTCCGTGACTGTGAAGTGAAGCCAACAAACTGCAGTTCCTCAAACGGCCACTTGAGGCTGGCTCCAGGAGTGAGTCAGTCTCCATAAGTCCCCATGTTAGACAGCAGAAATAAACATGTTTACAGCCTGGTACAAAAAACAGTTTTGGTCTCTATAGCTAATTTCCCCGTTCATGACAACTGTACTGAGGGTGAATTTATATACAACTCACCTGTTCACATTATATTAATTGTAATTATTAAGAATTAAGAGTGTGTACGCTTTGATTGAATGTTGCCTGGTTGCTCAAACAACCACCGATGATCCACGTCTGGGACATCAGGACATCAAGTTTTTTACTTACTTTATACTTTTACTATATTTTTAGATATTGTATCAAATATACTTTTACTAACGTAACACTGGTTGCTCTTGGCGTTAACTATAAACTTTCACAAAATTAAATTAGTTTCGGGCTGAGTTGAAAATCTTTGTAACGTGATCACCTTAACGTCCGCTCCAACGCCAACGTTTCACTTCAGATCACTCCGCATATCTTAGTCACTTATATCACAGGTAAGGTGTTCTATAAAATATAGCTCCTGCTCCAAAAGATGTAATAAGACTCAAAGTTATTAATCACTAAATGAAGCCAGTTCTCTCGTTAAACTAACAAAAGGATGTGAGCGCTTCTTGGTGAAATCAGCCCCCAAAACAAATATGGAGCAACAAAAGAGCGGAAAGGAGAACATAAAAGAAGAGTAGGTGGATGTGTGTTGTGGTCTGTTTGGGTGGAGGTGGAGGTTCCTGCAGGTGAGGGTTCAAACCCGATTCTCTCTCTCTCTCTCTCTCTCTCTGTGCCTGGCTTCAGTTTGGCGTGCCTCTCACACCAGCGCCACATTTGCATGTGCAAAAAAGCCCTGTGTTGAAGTGCTGCGGCGGCGTCCCACCCCGCCCTCCACCACCACCTCCACCACCTTCAGCGCGTGTGGTCAACCCGTCTGCAATTTGTTTAAGTGCTTATGAAAGCTCCTCACCCGCAGTCAGACCTGTTTATGCTGTTTTGACATGTAATACCTGTTTTTCTGGGTTATTTCCAGGAGATATCTCCGCGCAGGTCACAGTTGTCTGTCACGGTTTCTGCCCTCAATGTTTGTCTTTCTATTTCCATACTCTGATTCCATTTGGATGGAGCTGGATTTAGAGGCAGGCGGTTGGTTCTGAAGGTCATCCGGGGGTAATTCAGGCGTACCTGTCCACAAACGTTCACCTGAGGGCCTAAATTTAGGCCGGAGCTCTGAGACCTGTTTTGTGGGTCGTCTGTTTTTTTTCGCACGTTGTAAATTTGACATGAATCGTTCACTTACGCGAGGAGGAGTTTGTGCAATCAAATTTAAAGCAGCTGTTTGTGAAGAGGTGTATTTTTAACCCTGCAACTTTTACAAGTCTGTTTTCAACCTCGGGACGGCAAAATAAGAACAGAGAGAAGGTCTGTGGTCGTTTTTTTTTTCTGCGCTGACGCGGTGTTTTCTAAAACGATAATGGTGGCGAGCACACTGCAGGTCACTGTGAGTTTATACACGTGTTACTGTCCAGATAAAACACAGAAATGGTTCACAATATGTCAAATATTGTCAAAATGCAGTGTACTGTGAGTACCCGGATGGTGCACTCAATGTAAGTTGTTGTATATGTTTATTTTGGCAGTCAAATATTGGCGCAAATGATCCGTCCAGATGCAATTTGGCGAAGAAGATTTCCAGTAAGTGCAACGGCCGTCCTGCTGAAATCAGAGCTCTACACGGGGAAGTACTCAGTGTACTGATGAAGAAAACACACATTTACATAGTGGAGACTTGTTAAATGAAGTGAGGCCTTTTCCTGCCTCCTGCTCTTTGTTCCCTTCCTTCAACTTTTTGTTCCCTGCCTCATTTACATATTGTTTGATTGAGGCTGTCTTAAAGTGCTTCATCTCATCTGCTCTGGGTCAACTCGCTGATGTCAGACGAGCTCCAGCGTGTGTGTCGGCATGCTTCAATAAACTCTGAACTGGACTCGACAGTACGCAGCATACTACATAGAAGTATCCGAATCAGGCACTGCGCTTAGAACGACAAAACGACTTACAACAAGCGAAACAATCGAGGCGACACGGACGTGTTGGTGCAGCTGCTCACATCGATTCAAGGTCCAGTTGTAGAGGGGACAGATTTATCATGTCCAGGTGTTGGTAGTGCTGGAGAGGAAGTCCTCTCTGAAGAGCTGCAGGTCTTCTTGTGAAGGTGGAGAGGGATGCCCCTGATCTGGTAGGATGTTCCACCAATGGGGTAACATGTGACCTTTTGGATTGTAGACCAGGCGTGCCTCCGTGTTGACAGGGTTGGAGGCCCGTCAGGAGGACGTTACAGTGGTCCTTTAAACAGATAACAGATGGTGCATGTTTAGTTTGTCCGATGTGGGCTACTGTAGACGCATGGCGGTCTGCCTGCAACTTCTGTAGATATAAAGGTCAAATTTTAAGGTAACAAAAAGATAATTCTTATTTTGGGGTGATTATCCACTAATGAAAACACAGTTATGTATATTATATTAAATTTCGGACATATTCTGCAAGTAGAGCCTCCTAAATCTGACACACTGGACCTTTAAACTCTGTACCTACCTGTGGAGTTCAGGTGTCACTACCTGAGTCATTTGTATTTGATCAAATTACTTTTGATTACTCCACCATATTTCCACATCGCCCACGGTAACTGCAGAAGCACCTTCTGTAGACGTACGAGTAGCTCCGGCTTTTAAAATCAAACTAGATGGACTCAAAAACAGCTCGCCTGCTGAACCAAAAACCTGTCTCAGAGACCGCTCTGTGGCACCTGGCAGCGGTGTAATGTAGGTTAATGCACCGGTTGGTCGTGTGCCTGGGTTGAAACTGTAATCGGGGCATCTACAGCCGAAGAAACGGCGCCATTGAATCTCAGACAAAAAAAAAAAAAAAACACTCCTCTGCTGTGTAAACAGTTGATTCAAAATCCTGGTTTAATTAATCTCCCTTTATGATAATGATTTCACCAATAAATACTCTTTTTTTTTCGCTCGATGTAACGCCAATATTATTTCACGCCGTTTAGTTGGAGCTAAAACGAGGGCAAACAGGATGAGAGCGTCACGCGTCGACACACACACACACACACACACACACACAAAAACAGAAGTATCCAGTCAGTTAATAAGTAATGACTGCCCGAGATCACAGGAACCTCACGCTACAACAAAACAAGTTAAGCACGAGCTTTGATAATGACTTTTAATAATTCAATATGTGTAATTATCGCGTTACAGGAAAGCACAACGGTGGCGGCGGCGGCGGCGGCTTGCTGTAGGGATCGAGGTGTAGCAATTAAAAGACGACAGAGATTGAGGTCAGCCGATCAAGGGAAGTCGCTGACCTTACATGTGTTGTTACACGAGAGGAGGAAAAACATCTTGATGTTGCAGAAAGTACGTTTCTTTCTCGATTGATGGGAAACCCTCTCGGCCGCCTGCACAGGCGGCGGCGGCGTCTCTGCTGCTGCTGCTGCTGCTGCGGTATCCGCGACCTGCTACTTCCTCAAAATTTGCTTCTCCATTGTCCCCCCACTGAGACCTTGATTTCAAACTAGCCAAATGTCGAGGTTGCACATTTGCAACTCAAAACTAGCCAGATCAAATGTAATCACTCTGTTTGTCATCCCCAGATTTGAATTTCACAATGAGTGTGTGGAAGAGGAGGGAGGGAGGGAGAGGAGGAAACATGTCTGACTTCTCTCAAAATCAATGTCTTTCAACCAGCCCTCCGCTCCTCTTTGACGGGAAAGGGCATTCACATGCATTTGGCGGCCATTGTCGGCAGCAAAATGACTAATCATAACATCATTGATGTGTTAAAAAAAACCTCCAACTACAGACGACAGTACCATTGACAACCTTTGCTCCCATCCAGAGAGAAAGAGTTAATTTGATCATGATGACACCCAGCCTCTCTTTCAAGCCCCTTTTCAGGCCAGAAGCAGCTGGGGCTGGAAGAGCAAGAGATGGGGGATGAATCCTCTGCAGAGTGAGGAGGTGGTGGAGGTGGAGGTGGTGGTGGTGCAACGGAGGGGGAGAAAAATGACAAGAAGAGTCGTTATTATGTCTCCATTTTGGGACTGAGAGGGGTTTCTGAATTGCCCTGGATTGCGATCTTCGCGTTCGTTCATTCCTATATAGGCTCTCGGAGCGGCAAATGGGCCTTGGGCCAGTGCGAGCATTGGCGCTGGAGCTGGAACAAGAATAAGATCACAATTGCATTTAAAGCCCAGAGAGAGAGAGCGTGGAGAGGGGGGGGTGAAAGAAGAAGAAGAAGAAGAAGAGGAGGAGAGACAGAAAAGAGGGAGCCTATGAGCTCTAATTGCCAGATGGTGAATATTTTCGCTCCCTTTCAACGGCGCATTAATTGCAGGGCTGCCCGGGGGTTGAGACGTACTGATCAGTGTGGCAGAGGATCCTGACCCTGATTATCCCCCCTCAGACTCCCCCCGCTGGAGAGACAGTGAGCAGGAGGGGGAGGTGAAGGGGGTCTGAGAAGGGAGAAGAGGGGAGGTGAGGAGTTTTTTTTTTTTTTTTTGCAACAGTTACTCACCCAATCATTTGCCTATCAAGCCACCTGGGCCTCGACACTTTCGGGTTTTCAAGTTGGAAAGGAGGCGACAGGGTGGAGGGTCTTTCGGGGGGTAAGAGAAGGGAAAGCTCGAGGGATGGTGATGAGGATAGGTGAGGACAGACCACCCTCCTGTCCTCCTCTCTCCTCCCAGTCACCCACCTTTCCCTCCTCCGCCTCCTCCCTCTCCTCCTCCTCTTCTCCCAGCCCCTCAGCTCCTCGTTTACATATCTCCAAAAGATGTAATTGAATTAAATAAAGCTTTCCTTCAGGGCAGCTGCCACAGCTGCTGTTTGTGGCATGTCAAAAGGCCCGCCACTTTAAGAGCACTTACATATGCTCCAAATTAGCAGGTCAGATAGGCGGACGCACGATGACAGGGCCGAGGCTGCCAACGCGACAAGGGGCCCACAGCTGTGAGCAATTCACTGGCAGAGTGGAGGCTCTTTCAGACCCCCTGATTATGAAGGGCAGCAGTGCACGTGCTCATACACACACACACACACACACACACGTCAACAGCCGGGTAACACACACACACCTATTCACACGTGTAGATACAGGGGTCACTGCAGAGGATGATACGTGTGACGACCCACTCATTGTTCAAGAAGGAAATGATTAAACACACACTCATTTTCTGCATGAATTCTTGTTGCAAATTTATATTTAACAGTTCTTTGTCACTGCCTTGATATTTAGAGGAAGAGATTTTATGATATGTTACAACAGGAGAAATACGAAGCTGCAAAGTCTAAAAAATATGAAAATACACAGAAATTAAACAATAATTTGTGAATTTATTTAATTATTAAACTCAACTCATTTGTTTTTATTTTTTAAAAGATATTTTTGGGGCATTTCCTGCTTTATTTTGATAGTCACAGCTGGAGACATGGACAGAGAGAGAAAGGGAAGCTGGAATCGAACCTGTGTCGCCGCAGTGAGTGACTTTTTTAACCTTGATATATAGAGCACACCATGTCAGGTGACCTATCAGACGGTTACTGCAGCACCTGTAGACGTCTGTGAGAAATGAGCCTTCTTCCACCATTAATCATGACCTCAGTAAACACTTTCCTCGTGAGTTTTTGGTCTCAGTCACAAGTTTTAAGTCTTTCTGGTCCTATTTGGTCTAAAATAGACGATTAATCATAGCATGCTTTAGGGCGTGGCTATCCTTTGATTGACAGGCGTAGCTATGTAAATCCATGACTCCAACTTTGACCTTTTCACAGAGTGTTTCAGTTAATTGTCACATTTTAGTCGTCTAAAATGTTTTTTTTTTTAATGGGAGCTCGCTTCTCTCTGGCTCCACCTTCTTGTCCAAATATGGTCACTTCTGGCTCCCGAAAAAACCAAAATGGCGATGGCTAAAACGCCGATCTTCAAGGTGGCTACGTCCACTTCTCTTATACAGTCCGGGGGTACAACGTGAATCACCTCACAGTGTTTCATCTCAAACCCAGCGTGCGCCGTTTGACAGCCAGAAGGAAAGATTAAATAAAAATATTTCTGCTGCAGCTTCGTCGCTTTTTATTGAAGGTTTGGATGTGATGAGCTGAGGCCTCTTAAAAAAACGATGTCAACACTTTACTTCAGTTATGTATCCAGCGAGATGCGCCTGTCATATCGTAATCAACCGTTGTGAACAATCATCTAATGACTTGTCACTCAAGGTCTGCTGGGCAATTATGTTTGCATTTGCATGGCAGTGAATGGTGTTTATGACAAATAATCCATGTCCTAATTGCTTGTCTGTTTTCTTTAAGACGTGTGCTGCTGATAGGATGTGATTAGCTGGAGGCTGAAAGCAAAGTTGACACTGATCATACAGGTTATGTTTAGCAGCAGAGAGGGCGGCCTTTTTATAATTGTCTGTAATGTTGGGAACTGCTTTTGTGTCGCTGCACATCGTGTGATTTTGTGTGAGCTCTTAGATCGTCATGTTTGTGCTCCCTGTCAGTACATTCGAAAAGGACAGAGGAACCAACCTGCAGCCAGTTTTGCCGTGCAAACGAAAGCTGGTTGGAGCTTATATAGAAATAAAACAACACAAATGGACGTACTGCCGCCTGACAGAAAAGAAAAAGGGATCATTTGTTCAATTCTTGCTCGGTTACTCTCTCTTTCCCTTCTTAGCTTCCTCCGTCGACGTCCTCTTCTGTCTTTTCCTCTTTGACATCATGTCCATCAAGGCCGCTTGCCCAGCTCCCATCAGCATTCCCTCCTCTTCTTCTTCCTCCCGGTGGTCCAAAATGCCTGTGGTACAAACACTCACACTCCCTCTGTGCTCTGAGCTCACAGTCCGGGCAGCCCGGCTAACAAACTGAGCTAACAGCAGCTACAGTTTACTTCACTGTCCATCAGGAAACTCTGTAAATCACAGAGAGTTGAGGTGGAACATTTTCTCCATAAAATATGACCCAGTTTCACCAAAATCAGTCAAATAGTTGGTGTTGTGTGGAAATAACTCAACTGATTACACATCAGTGTAACACGGAGGTTATTTTTGTGGTAGAAAAAGTTACGGTGTTGATTCACGACTCAAGGTACACATGTAAGAGTTTATAAAGTATAAACTCGTCATATCATATCTGAACGAGGTCGTGACGGCTCGCTCCGTGTCCTGTTCAATCATAACTCATTATTTGACTTCATCTGCAGCAAACAACGTCCGTCAAACTCAACTTAACGATGCACGGACCCTCTTCGACCGCGTACGAGTGGACGATGCCGTCACATTTCCAATCTGTTGTTGGCTGTTGTTGTTTCGTGTTGTCCTGTGGCGGACAGAAAGGCTGTGACTCAGCTGTTTGCATGCGATATTGGAGAATAATGGATGTGAAGGTGCACACACACACACACACACACACCAAACACGGCCTTTTAAAAAATGCATGAGCGCCCCCCAAAAACCTCCCTCTCCCTCCACAGAATAGAGCTATCACTGGTGCCTGTTATCTCCCAGAACCCCCAGGTAGAAAATGGTAATGATACCACTTAACATCGCTGCACATATGGAGGGAAAATGGAAATGCCAACAGCACCTCAACTATAAAGCAAATCAAATTGAAATATTAATCCGCTGATTAATATAACATTATGAGAGCCCATTCTCTTTGTTGTTAAACAACAAAGGGTTGCAAAATAAGCAACTGCCTAAGAGGTAAGGGGTTTAAAAGAGTCCCACAGAGGTGCTAAAGCCCCTTTCAAACATCATTACTCTGCATAATGTATTCCCTTCCACAGTGCTGAGATTTGATATTGATGTTTACTCATTTATTTTTTAATTAACGTTCGTTGTTAATGAATTCTTTGATGAGAGGCATTTTGTAAATCATTATCCTTGGAAGAGGAAAAAAGGGGATGCATTGCTCTTGCCCCTTATGCTCGTGACAGAAGACAAAAAAAATAAAGGTGTAAGGGGAAAAAGTTGCACACGAGAAGCGGGGTCATTGTTTAAACTTTGTTTTCTGATGCGTTCATTTTTTTTTCTCCCCCCCGCTCGCCTCCCTCGTTGCTGTTTTTCTGATTGCATCTTCTATCTACGGGGATGAAGCTGACAGGGACTCTCTGTGTGTGTTAGAGAGAGAGAGAGCCGGTGTGGATACTTAGCTAATTACAGGAATATAACTCAAGGCTTTCACAGAGAGAGAGAGAGAGAGAGTCGCTCCAGTGGGGAGGAGGGCTGCAGTTATATCTACGGAGCCCTCTGTCCTTCCCCTCTTTAATATTGATCACTGGGGGATCTCTTGGAGGACACAAAGTAGGCTCAGAGGCTGGGAAAGTTTGTTGGACCAACAGTTTGCTTCTCGCGCGAGTGTCACAAACAGAAAATACTTTTTTAAAAATCATACGAGCAGTTTTGAGTGATCTGCTAGAAAAAAACACAAACAAAACTCCCTGCTAACAGGTATCGTTGTTATTCTCATGTTATGGAAATATTAAACACATTTGCATTGGTTGACATATTTCTTCTTTACACACTAGTTTCTTTTAAAATGAATGAAACTACCAATAATTTCACTGACATATCAAACCTTTTTGATATCATCTATGGCCCATTATTCTTTTTAAAAAAAGGCATGTAGTGTCGATAGTGTGAGTTATCTCTGGAGCCTTTTTCAAATTCCCAGTTGGTACCCACATGAGAGATTCTCAGGAAACGTGATGCAAAAAACAGCCAATGTTGGACTTCGCCTTGATTAAAAACATCTCAGATCTTCACACGTCTGGCTGAGCTGTAAACAGATAAATAATACGTTTCTCTTCTGTCAGACAAAGAAGATAAACTCATCTCATGTTCGCTGCCGAACTGAACTCTGGGATTCATGACTGAAATGCTCTCACTGCTGACACTATTAAATCACTGACCAGGATCAAATGTGAGGTCTGCGTCAATTCTGATTTTTCTCAGGGAACCTGTAAACTCAACATGAACAAGATTATGTGTGCAGTAAGTTTTATTAGAGCTTAAAACAAGCTGAAAGATTGAAACTCCGTAGAATTGAGGGTTGAGAGTTCAGTATTTTGTCCTCTAGACTATAAAACGTGGATATATTGTCTGTGACGTCACCCACCGCTTTCTGAAGAGCATAACTTTAAGCCTTAATATAATGTGAACAGGTGAGTTGTATATAAATTCACCCTCAGTACAGTTGTCATGAACGGGGAAATTAGCTATAGAGACCAAAACTGTTTTTTGTACCAGGCTGTAAACATGTTTATTTCTGCTGTGAAGTTTTTAACATGGGGACTTATGGAGACTGACTCACTTCTGGAGCCAGCCTCAAGTGGATGTTTGAGGAACTGCAGTTTCTGCTTGGTACAACCGTGTTTGGATGTTTGAACAAAGCTGGTTTTATCTTAACGGCGAGATAAATGCATTCAACATGTTTGTTAGAGCTTGAGGACACACACACACAGCATGTTTTAGTGAAGAAACCAACTGTTTGTTTACAGGAAAACTCCAGAGGACACCTTAAAACCACAGAGAGGAGAGAGGTAAGGAGGGAAATACATCATTTAATAATGATTTCCCAACATTGACAACAACACGCAGGAACACGAGCACCGTTCAGGGACCGCGGCTCTCTGATACTGTAGGCTAGTCTCAGTGTGAGGTTTGGACCAGTTGGCCACAGATGAGTCTCGAGCCCCCAACCCATCTGGAGCCATCTTGGAGATGAAGCAAAAAACCTGGAGCTTGTCCATCTCTTGGCAGGGCCGGTGTCGTCTCTACACATACAAGGCTGATCGTCTCTAATCCTACCAAAGAATTAATTGCTTAATTGGATCAATTAGATGTCCCAATAGGTCTTGATGACGTGCGGTAGGTGCATCAAATAATTATGAATCAATATCTGAAAGGACGGCACGGCGTCTCTCCGTCACGTGACAACCGAGACAATCTTAGGCAAGTTTCAGATCTTACTTAATATCAACACGCTCGTGTCGCAGCCTCGTTTCAATCATGCAAGGAGCACTTTTTCAAGTTTTTCGCCGTCACTCGGGCGACGACATTATGCAGTGCTTGTTTTTGAGACAGAAGAACTATTTTCATGACTTATGGCGTTTGCAGTATCTCAAAGATCGCACTGCTGTTTTTCTTCCTTCAAGCCAGTTTTAAATGGAGCCAAACTGCACAGCTTTAAAGGCACATTCATCAAAAAGCGCGAGTGCGAGTGCACACACTGCAGATGCTGCCACTTTTTCTTAAAAAAAAAAAAAAAAAAAAAAGAAGAGAGAGGAAAAAAAAAAGATTGCAAGTAGAATTATGGCTTTTCATCAGCCGATAAATTTCACTTGTGATTAATTGCAACACTCACTTTTAGGATCACTTCTACACAAAAGAGCATTTCTGCTTTGTAAAATTCATATAAAAGAAATGCAAATCAATGGTGTTCTTGGCACCAAACATATGCTGCCACAATGCCAACAAGCCTGCCCCTGACAACCCCAGCTGGGGGCTTGTAAGACTTGCTCTTGGCAAAAGACGTTTTTTCCACCCGCTTTGCAAATGATCACCAATTAATACGAACAGCATCCAATTCTAATTTTGCACCTGGTAAGATTGTGAGTATCTTGTAAAGCTCTTCTAAGCTATGGATCCAAATTACTGCATGTGATTTTTTTTTTTTTTTTTAAATCCTCCCTTTTTTGGTGGATCACACACACACACACACACACAAAATTAAAGATGGCAAAAGTCCGTAACATCGTGACCGAGGAGCACGACGACGTGAATCTGATCTGCAGAAATCTGCAAAAAACAAACAACCTCTTCCACGTCTTTTTATGTGTTTTGTTGCGTTGCGACTTCATCTTTTATTGTCTGGAAGCCCCAGTTTTTCTCTCGTCACTCTGAAACTTTCAGGAGGTGCAGAAGAGAGAAATTAGCAATGTGTTTATCACTTGGTAACACAGCAGCATCCATCCATGTGATGAATTCCACATATTTCTCCAAAGAAAATGAAACTATAACAATTCGACAGCGGTTTCACGTCACTAATTGCTCATCAGAGTTCTTAGCATCTCTCCCCTCTCTCTCTCTCCATCTCTCACTCTGAAATTGATACTCGCCATACGACTTATGATGGATAGGAAGCTTTAATGAGCTCTTACAAGCAATTAAGTAATCAGGGAACCCTGCTGCTCGGCGCTGGAGCTAGCAAGAGCAGTGACAAACGGAGGCCCATCAGTACTGTAATCAGCACAGGACACAGTCACCGCTGCTCACCACTCCCTAACCGAGGGCAGCAATGGGCAGAGCAGCAGGCTCCCATCTCGTGTTATTGTTTTGTCTGCAAATAGTCTCCGAACTTTGTGACTCCGAGACGTGCTCGCGTCGGAGTCTCCGCATCCTACCGGAGAGTTACACAGTCGCCGTGTCCTTTACATGAACGGCGGCTCACGGCTACGGAAGTAAAAGTTGAATTAGGTGAATTAAGAGCACCTGTAAAGGTCTGAGCGCCAAACAGAGCTACGACAGGTCCACACAGATTTATACTGGAGGAGCAGTGACGGGTAACAGGTAACAGGTGTGGAGGAAGAGCCCAGGTAACCCTCATCAGGCTCACAGACACACAACACCTGTTTGAGGAAATAAATAGAGGAAACACTAATCATAACACTTTGAATACAAGCTAACGCGTCTTACAATTTCTATAATTTGATGATTTGAATTAAACTTCTGACTATAAAAATAGAATCTATGAAGGAAAGTGAAGAGTAGAAGAGTATTTTCACCGCTTTACTTGGTCATCAAACATCCATTATTTATTTATAATTTTGCCATATTGCTTTGCTGTTGTAACATTTATTATTATTAACTCTTTCATATCTGTGCATATGGAGCTGGTGCTGGAGGTGATTAGCTTAGCTTAGCATAAAGCCCAGGAAAAGGTTGAAAGTTAAAGTTAAAATACGGGAAGTCGATGTGCGTGGTAAGCAACCACATCTTCTGCTTGTATATGGCTTTAACTATCTACTGTAGATGGACGGCATGACAGCTACCCAACAGTGAACGTCTCAGTCGTACACACCACACACACACACGTTCTCCTAAAGATGGTTTCTGTCATTTACAAGGAGCTTGAAGTGTTTTCTGCCTCGATCACTACAGTGCAGACTCCGAATGCATGAATTCATGTTTGTGCAGAGAGGAGGAAGTGGAGATGTGTCGTCCATCTTTACAAATGTCGATGGCTCCGACATACGACGTGTTAATTAGTGATCTTCAGAGGTGGTGATAGGCGTATCCTCGAACAGTCGCGTTAACGCGGCCGCGCTCGTTCCAGCCTCTAATTAGAAACCGATGTTTGCCAGGTTATCTGATCCTCCTCAGCTCTTCAACCCTGAAAACTCTCCGATTGTTTACAGGTCTGGAGCTTCTGTTGGGTTTCTACGCGGTAAACAATCTCACGTCGCGACGAGGAAAGCGAAATCTCTGAACTGCAGGATTCGGCGTTCTCAGCTCCTCGGCTCACCTGCGGCGCCTGAGCCGGTGAGCTCCACCACGTTCTCGGCTCCGCGTTCTCACCCACCCCGAAGCATGTTGGGCACCCCAGGGCGGCGTGACACGTCTCTCCCACACTCCCCGACTCCTCTGAATAATTCTGCCCCGACCATACGTCTTCTCATCTCATGCCTCTCTTTTCTCTGGGTGGTGTTGGTGGGGGGATAAGACAATGCGATTCCACATTGAAAATCAAATATGTTGCTTATTAATAGGACAACTTTGGCGAATGCTACCTGGAGAAATGCCGGAGGGGGGAGCTCGCAGAGAGATGGAGATCGGGGACGCCTACAGTGTGGTGCACTTTCTCTCTCTTCTGTGCAAAAAACAGCTGAGGGTGCAGATTTTTCATCGCTAAACTGGCACAGTTGATGTAGGTAGCACACACACACACACACTTTATGGAAATCAGAGAGAGCCAGGGTGTGTTAGGCAGCCATGCATGAAAAGCACAGAGCTTCTTCTTCTTCATCATCGTGTGTGTGTGCGGGTTACAGCAAAGAGGACAAAAAAGGTTTCAACGCCACGTCAGTCAAAGCGAGGCCTGACGTTTGGGCGGCGGTGCCAGTTATTTTCATTACAACCATCTGCTTCGTTATATTCGAACGTGGACTCCCTCACTCTGTAGTTTTGCAACACGGCTGTAAAAAAAAAAAAAACAACAAAAAAACAAAAAGGCTGCCGCCGTCGTCGTCGTCTGCATGTCTCTCTCTCGGGCTGAACGCCGCCGCGCCGCTAACTTGGCGTCATTTCCTCGGATTCCGTACAGATTGCACCAGCTAATTATGATCTAATAACTGGCAGACTGTCTGTTTCAATATTATTACAGGAAGAGTAGGTTAAATGAATAGCTCATCATCTGCCCCCTGTATCAGTCATGTTGTTTTAATGATCATAATTCCACCATTAAATCTTAATAATATGTCAAGATCATAAGGGAGACATGTCAATTTGGGGCTTCAATGAGAATTAAAGCCAAGGAGCGCTGAAGTTGAGCCTGTTTTTTTTTTTTTTTTTCTGTTCCTGCGAAGGCTTGATTTCGTTAGCCGTGCCCTCACACACACACACACACACACACACACACTCACGCAGCAGAACAGACACAGAGCTGTTTCTGACTCAATCTGATAATTAAGAAATTAATTTCTGTTTCCTGATTGATGTGTTGATGTTGAACAGGAAAGACGCTGCACTAAATGTTTTACAGCTTTGGTATTCTCCGCGCTGAACGCATCGAATCTGAAATATGTTTTATTTTTTATTTTCCTTTTGAGACTTCGAACAGTTGGCAGACGGCTTAAAGTCCATTTAGCGGCTGTTCTGGAGCTTTTGATCATATGACACCGTCTTCATCAGCAGATATGAAACGTAGACGTTCAAATTAAAATAACTTCCAACCTTATCGTTCAAATTTGAGGCTCAGTGTTTGACCTCGAGAAAGACAGTTGCAACTCGAGGGCCATTTAGTGGCTGTTCTGGAGCTTTTGATCATTTTATGTGTTCTTCATCAGCCAAAGGAAAATGTAGATTTTCCTGGTCATTTAAACAGGTGGCACCAGCGTAAGATCCAGTTTAGCAGCTGTTCTGGAGCTTTTGGCCATATTTTGCTGATCTTCATCAGCAGATGGGATTTGTCAAGTCGACACAGAAATGTAGGTGGCTCAAACTTTCATATTTCCAGGCATGATATCTAAATTTGTTGTTGTCTATGTTGCAGTTGCACCTCAAAGCTGTTCTGGGGCTTTTGATCATATTACATGACCTTCATCGGCAGATGGATGGACACGGAAATACATGAATCCAAATGTTCTTTTTTCCAAGCGCATCGTTCATGTTTGGCCTCAAAGTCGAGGTTCAGAGTTCATTCTTGATCTTGGAAACAGCAGTTGAAAAAAGAATCAACTCATTTCAGGGTCCATTTAGTAGCTGTTCTGGAGCTTTCAGCTGTATTAAATCAGATGGCGTGAGAAGTGTAGATGTATGTATGTAGATGATGTATGAGGACTTTTAGGACTTCTTGTCTTCTTTGGCTTAAAAGTTTTGAGTCAAAGTTCATTCTTGATCTTGGAAACAGTGAAAATCTCACAGTTTTCTAATTTAAAAAGACTTTTCTGCCCTTTAAATAAAATTTAGAATCAGTTTTTGTATAAAATGACACTTTTGTGAAAAATCAGGATACCTTAAAAGTTTTTTGTTTTTTTTTTTTAAATAAAAAAGGCGACATCTGAAGAAAATATCTTGTTAAGTCAAGCCTAAAATGGCGGCGTGTTTGATGCTGGAGGTTCATTTCTTGGAAGACTCTTTGGATCCTCTGTTGGAGTCTCAATTACAGCACATTAAACTTTGAAAGGCCTCCAAGGACCCGGAGTACAGGCACTTTTTTTTTGGACGGACTTCTAGAGTCTCTCTAAGAAAAAAATCAATGCTTTGAGGTACAAACCTGTATTCTAGTCACTCTTCCCTCAAGGTTTTTTGTTTGTGAGGTAGAGACAGTCGCTGCACACAGCTCCCAGCTAAGAATAGCTGCAGGAGAGCGGAGAAGGCAGCAAAGTGAGGAAAGTGAGGCAACACGAAAGGCAGCGAGGGAAAAGAGAGAGAGAGAGCGAGGAAGGAAAGGGGGGGAGAAAAACGAGGAAGTGGGCGACGGAGAAGAAAATAACTCAGGAGGGGAGTGTGAACGAGACAATGGCTCTGTCAAGGAGTCAAACGAAGTAAACATCATCAGTGCGATCCGGCGGTGACTCGGTTTGGCTCGGGAACTAAACACGACGCTGGGGCGATCAATCTGAATCAATCAAGCGTGTGTGTGTGTGTGTGTGTGGACAGGCAGGCGTGGGTCGCGGTGACGGGGTGTACCCTGTCCCGAGGTCACTGCCCTCGGAGGAAATATGTGTGTGTGTGAGTGAATGAGTCCATTGCTGCAGAGTTAATAAGAGAGCATTGTGTGTGTGTGTGTGTGTGTGTGTGTGTAGGCAGGGATTGTAGTATAGTAGTATATAGAACACACAGGCTTCCACACAGGAAGTTCACTCTAGATTGTTGGAGGTTTTCATTAATTCTCAGTCCAGCATCCATATAGGATGACGATTTATGTGCAATGCCAACAATCGGTGCCAACGCAGGAAGTGGTGTGTCCTTTATGTTGTAAAGCAGAGAGAGAGAGCGGGTGGAGGTCAGGGTGGTGGCATGTAGCACGTCTGACTCTGGAGAGCAGAGTTTGGGTCATTAACCAACTGTTTTTGTTGCCTTACCCTGATTTTTGTCTGTTAGGAGTAAGCGGCAACCAAAAAACTGCAGTTCCTCAAACGTCCACTTGAGGCTGGCTCCAGAAGTGAGTCAGTCTCCATAAGTCCCCATGTTAAAAACTTCACAGCAGAAATAAACATGTTTACAGCCTGGTACAAAAAACAGTTTTGGTCTCTATAGCTAATTTCTCCGTTCATGACAACTGTACTGAGGGTGAATTTATATACAACTCACCTGTTCAGATTATATTAAGGCTTAAAGTTATGCAGGATTAAGAGCGTGGACGCCTTGATTGACAGGTAGGTGCCGTTACAGGTGGCTTGTTTGAGCAACCAGGCGTCATTCGTCCACCGACAACTGAAAATAAACTGATCACTGATAATACATCCATGTTTTCTACAGTCTATGGAGCAAAGGACATCGCAGGATGTTGTCATCTAGAGTCTGAAAGTCTGTACTAGGAGGAGGTCGGGTTGGACGAATCCTGAACCTAAACAAGTTGTTTTTGTGCCTCAGTTAACCATCAAGTGACATCAAGTTACTCATCCTCTTCTTCCAGTCGTGAAGCAGAAACTACGGCGGCCTTGAAAACCAGAGCCGGCGTTCGGCAGACTGGAAGACGACCTGCAGCATCTGTAGATATAAAAGTCTAAAACAAAATGAAAATGATATCTCACCTCAACAATACTGTAGTTGCACAAACCGATAACTTTTAGTAATGTTGGTATCAAATTTAATCTGTGGCTTTGCAGAAACATTAGCAGTATTGACATTGCAGCATCATTATGAGCAGCTCTGCATCTTTTACAGGAAACATCTCGTCATCGTCGTGCGGTATCGCTTCACTGGAAACTCGGATGGATTATCATGATGAGTTTTAAAAAGCAGCACTGACATTGTTAACGTCGCTGAAGCAGCAAATGTTTCTGCTGTCTGTGTTTGCTCACAGCTACACAGAGGTTTCATCTTTGTTAAAAAAATCTGCTGGTTACGGACACGAATTTCTCCTCTCTGAACCCAAACTGCTCCGTAAATCCAATCTCAATCTAAACCCAAACCTAACACTGCAAAATATGGAAGCTGAATATCAATTTAACATCCAGATGTTGATCTCTTGTCGTTCGTAAGCATTGAAACAAAAGCTCTGCACCAGAAACGTCTCATTGAACTTATTTATAATCATTACATTGAGCTACCGGTTCACTACTGGTGATTTGAAGATGGAGTCTTGTCATCTGTCACCACCTCCCCCCTCTCCGTCTTCCTTGTTTCCTGTCTGTTTCCACAGTTAACTATTAAGTAAAGCAGGAAACAAATGTTATACTGTACGTAACACCCTTCAATCACAGAGCAGCATAAGTTGTGTTTACAGATGGATTCTCACAGCTGTAATAGAGCCGCTTCACGTGTGATCCCACATAGAAATTATTTCTAGAGGTAACTTTAGCTCATTGAACCACGAATGTGACTTTTTTAGTCACAAATCATGTCTTTTTGAGTTGATAAATTATATTTTTGTCTTCATCTTTCTCAATCTGCAGCCCCGTCTGTCTGTCTGGACTTCTTTCTATCAGCTACCGAACAACCCCGCTGTGCCGGTGGACACCTAAAATAGAGCGCTGGCAAAAATAACAATGTCTCTTCACATGCTCTAATGCCGGCTGATCAATAGTAATTACCTACCTGTGTGGACCTGGCTAGCGGAGCTCCGTAGGGCCTCGGGGGATTCACTATAGACAGCTCACTATCCAGTCCCAGGTAACTCCATAGGACAGACCTTTTAATTGCTTTGTTCACTGTGAGTAATTGAGGGTTGGAGCGTGTTTGCCACGAGGAGTGTGACTTCACTTGGCCTCCGTTTAATTATTCCCGTAACACGAGCCTTCTGCCTTTAATTTTCACTTTGCGCGCGGCGTCGTGAGGTGCGAATACAACTGGAAAATGTAGGTTAGTAACTGTATAAGGCATGCTGAGCCAGATGCACTACAAACTCAGCCATATGGATAGATGGAGAAGTGTTTCTGTGTGTTTATTCCTCGCCGTGGAGGAACATATTGCAGAGGCTTTTTTTTTTTTTCGTTTTTAGCACGGCAACTGTCCCACTGCTCTGATTTGATCTCATCCCTCGCCAGGCCTCGACGCAGATACCTAGAACTGTATCAATATAGTTTAATTAGCATACTGATTAATCAGCTGGTTAATTAGACAAATTTCCTATAGGCTGATTACGCCTCCCGGACCTCGTGGTGTGAAGACATATAGAGTGCATGAGTAATGTAATTATTCTGACTGTCAGACGAGGCAAGGTAAGATTTTTTTTATGGGACACAAAGGCAGTTCAGAATGCTTAAAGATAAAGATGCATCAAAACAACATTTAAATACTCCAGTTTGACTTCAGTGTGTTAAATATTGGACTTAAATGTTGATGCTGGACGATTCTGTAAAATTATGATTGATAAACATTTGTTTTTTGGGGGGTTAAACATCCCCCGACATGTTTTAAGACTTCTGCTTTAATATCTGATGTTGTTTTTCCACAAAAAGTTCGAATACCTGTTAAAATAAATCTTAATGTTACATCTACTCCTTCCCCCTCATCGAATAGCCCAGAATATATAAACACGCTGGACATAAAATGTCTCCAACATCTCTAAAAAGTCCATTATCTGCAGCTTGAGGCTTCAGGTTTAATCCACCACCTTGACCACCTTTCCCCTTGCTGCACATCTCACCATGTTAGCGTAGATGCTACTAGCATCAGTTATCAAACCTGGAGTGTATTTCTCTGTTGATGGAAGAGCAAAGAGCGACTTTGAAGGTTTTCTGAGAAAGATGCACTACACTACACTACACACTAAAAAACAAAAGGTTAAGTGTTTGGTCAAAACAGCACGGACACAAAACTTAACCCAGAAGAAATGGGTAGTAAACCGCCCAACAGAAGGTTTGTTTTGATCCAACAGTAATGTGAAAATCAACACCATTGGTCCATTGGTTCTTACTTTACTGGGACATTGGGGTTTTATAATATTTGCCTGATAAGTAATCCCTTGTGATCATGCAAATAATGATTCTGAGAAGACTGAAGCAGGGAAATGCTGTTACGGCTCAGGAAAAACTGGATCTAGAAGTGATTTTAAAGACCTAAACCTCTTGTTTTGTTTTTAGAATGACCAGTTAAATATATATCAGTCAAATATAATGAAATATTTGGTCATTGTCGGTTTAGTTCACAAACGTTTAAACCACACAGTGCCCAGGAGCCCAATAAAGACCAATAAAGTCCTTGTGTTGTAGTTTAAGTTACTGCCCAGACGGAGGATGTTTTCTGGGGGACAGTTCGCCGAAGAGTCGTCAGTGTTGACTCCAGTTTTTTTTAAAGATCTTTTCTCTTATAAGTTGCCAAAGACACTATGTACTGTTATTTGTTATAACAATGTGGGATGCCCAAAACCTCATGACATTGTTGTTGTAGATAAACAGCAGGACTTATCCGGCTCTCACTGTCCGGACGGAGGGTGTTCGCCGAAGTGTTGGTGGGGAGGACTGACCAGGTTGCAGTGACTTTTCCACATATAATTTGATTTTACTCTCCTGTAGCCGTACTGTTGTTTGTTCTATTTACTACAATTTCACTGGTATTTGTTTTTTTTTGGAGGTTGAATCAAACAAATGGCACATATTTGCTATCAAATTATCAAATTAAAGAGGAAGAAAATATTTCTGTTTTTAAGGTCGAGCTGTTTGTTGACTTGAACTGCAGCAAAATTCAAGAATTGCATTAACCCTTTCTAACCTCCATTTCTCCTCTATATTAAAGAGGTAATCTGTGATGACACTGAAGTATTAAAATGTTATTTTCTTGCACTTTGCAATGAAATGCACTGAAGCTTTCAAGATGGATGCAGCATAGAGAGTCAACAAGGGACTTTGTATCAGCATATTATGGGTGATTTGGACCAGTAAACAGCCTGGATAAACTTGAATACACAGAGGTCAATGTGGATATTATGTGTTTTAGCTCCTGACAAGATTTGGACTTCCTCTGTGTGTTATTCTGAACCACAACCTGTAAAATGACCTGAATATTCGACAGAACTTGAACCCGTCCCCGCGCTCTCGGCCTCTGTTCGTCCTGTAACCCAAACTTGCAGCAGCGAGGCGGAGCCGGGGTGCCGCCGCGACGTGCGACGACGGGTGCCTGCGTTTGGCACCGCCGGGCTTTGGGTGGCCGTGCAACAGTATCTGCAGGCTGCCATCCTTCTGTTCACAGAGCATCTGAAGAAAGCAAACTGCACTGTTGCTCACACTCCCCGATCCCGTTGTTGTCATTGGCCGGCAGCCACCAATAGTGAGCCAACTGAGTTAACAGACACTTCCGCTCGGCACATAAGGAACCATCTGTTTTAAAAGCGAGAAAGAAATAAATAAAGAGCCCTCTCTCTCTCTCTGTTTCTCCCCCACTTTCTCCTTCCACCACCAGCCTACAGTATGCAGAGCTCTGCTGTTATCCTCCACCTCACTCTTCATCATTTACAATCTGCAGCCAGCTCCCAAAAAACCACTGCTGCTGTGACTTTATTCAATCTCTCCTGTCCTGTATTGGCTTTTCAAATTGTGCCGGGTCGAGATGATTTCTTATTTTCAGAACTGTTTTATTATCCGTTTTCTTGGTAAATAACTAAATTGTCAATTTGTTGTTTTGTGCCTTCGCCGTCCGCTCACGGCGGCGCCGTCAAAACTCTTCGTTTGTAATTTATCTGACATTTAGCGAGGTCAGATTTCTACCGAAGCCTGATGTTTGTAACATCTTGAAAATCACGGTTGTGCGCACCCGTCTTGGCTGCTCGCTGCTCCTCAGACGTGCCAGCTTGTAGCTAAATAAATATTGGCTGAGGGGCATTTGAAAAAACATATTGTCCTGGCTCAGCACTCGGTCCCCCTGCCCTCTGTTGCCAAAACAAGACGACGGGGCGTCCAGAAGCAGAATCTCTTCTCACATGAGCGGTTTGGTAATGGTCAGCTCGCTGCCACACGGCCTGCACTGCAAAAGCCTTTGTATGTGTGTGTGTGTGTGTGTATTACAGGTCCTCGAGTAGTAATGTATTTACTCGTCTCTTCATCCCGTGGCTTTGCAGAGCGAGAGAGAGAGAGAGAGACGATCCTGGACGCGTGCCATTTTTTTTGGCGCTATCAACACTACGCCTTTTGTTTCTCGTGGCGGCTTTTACGAGAAGAAGAAGGGTGTGTGTGCTCGTGTCCTGTGTGTTTTGCAGGTTTTGTGATAGCCAGAGATATCTTTGTCACTTCTATTTATGACATGTGTTTTTCAGATAGAGCCTTAAATACGACTGTTTACCTCGGGAGGGTTTTATTTTTCGAGCGGCTGTGAACTCTTTCTGTGTGCTCAGTACATTTGATCTAATTCAAGGCCGAGACGTGACGCTTTATGCTGTTTTTTTTTTTATTTTTAATGACCTCACGTTTGGAAACAAGTTAAACTATATTTACATTTATGTTTGACATTAATCTGGTGCGAACTCACAGATCGGACTTTCTTTTGCACGTTTAACGTCTCGTTTTCACTCTCCATCCGTCTTCATGCAAGAAAAACATTACTAAAACATTGCTTTCAATTTAACCGGCGAACACCCCGTCTGAACTTCTCTCTCCTCCAAAGAAATTAAAGGTGTATCGTAACAAGTGCATTATTTAGTAGATTTGACAGGACTGCCACATATTTGCAGAGAGAGAGAATTAATACGCCCGTGGAAACGAAAGCAAGAGCATGAAATCTACTGAAATAATTAATTATCAGAGCCTATTTCGAGTCTTCTTCTTAAGCCTATTTAAAGGGCATTAGGTATTATGAATGTGAGGTGGTCTAAATTTACCCCTGTAATATCTATCTTCATCTGACTACATTAGTATACTTTTCCAGGCTCTGCAGGCTCCTCGCTTGCTATTTAAATCACATTGCATGACTCTGGAAACCAGACTCATCTGTTTTTCTTCTTTGTACGTCATTATTTCACACACATATTAATCTCTCCGCGTGGTTTACGGCAGCCCCGATCAGATTTTTACACACCTGAAACTGTTAAGACCGCAAAGATAAACCCTGACGCGGGTATTTGCTAAACGGGTGAAAAAAAGGCGCCCGTGAGTGACTCGGAGGAATGAATTATGTATACGCTAAAGAGAACTCATTTGGGAATTAAGGAGGATAAGTAGCAGTCCATTTTGTGCCTGTTAGGGACCCTCTCGGAGCTACAGTGGCTGCATTAGGGAGAGCTAATGGGCCCTGGGAGGGGGGCGAGTGTGCAGGGCGGAGAGGTGGAGGGTTGGAGGAGGTGGTGGTGGTGGTGGAGGAGGGGAGGAGGGGTTGGGCCCTTTGCCGCCCAAGGTCTCCGGGCCCCGGTGACAGATGGTTGGCCACCTCACTGGGTGGCTGTGGCTACAAGGTCTGTCGTGATGCTGATCCGCGGCGTCGACAGCGACGCAAAGATCAAACGACATTGTGGAAGGTGAAGAGACGGGTGGCGTGCCAGGCCAGAGCCGGAGAACGAGAGCGAGAGACGGGGGGGGGGGGGGGGGGCGCAGATTCAGGACTTTTGGAGGAAGTTGCCAGTGTTGATATTTTTAGACCGAACTCATTGATAAATAATAATCTGTGCTTTTCTTCAGTGGCTGGAAAATCGACAAAAAATACAGAAAAGGTCACAAATCTTGGAACATTTCTGACCCCTAAAGTCTGCACCGAGATCCAGATTATACTTTATCGTGTATATCGAATCACGTAATCCAGCCTGACAGCTTGACTTCCTTTGTAACCTTTTAATTATCGATCAGTGACGTTTCTCGTTTATTAATTCCTGATTTAAAGGCAGCAAAGATTCTCCTCTGCTACATAACGACCAGATTTGATGGATTTAATTAAGTAAATAAGTATTTTAACGTCTCATGATGTAAATGCAGTTTTAAAAAGACAGTTTGCACCTTAAGAATAAAATAATGATTTTTATTTTACACCTTTTGGGCAGGAAAACAGATTTATCCTCAAATTATTTGCTACTGGGGAGATTTTATGTGTTTCTCTCTGCAGTGGCTGCATGTTGCATGCTGTGAGAGATACATGCGTATACGTTACATAAAACAATGCTTGAATTGTAAACATCTGCCTTTTTTCTTCATGTTTGATCAGTATAATCATCGGCAGTGAGCGCCATCGGTGGCCAGTATCCAGTTTTGCATTAAAGTGAAGTAGCCGCACGCCGTGTTCTCATTTTTTATTTATTTTTTTGGTTATTAAAGACACCAAACGGCACGGCAAACAGCTTTCATCAGGTTTCATCACCCTCTGATGAAAGCTGTTTGCACAAACGTTGGGCGTCTTTATAAAGTCACAGAAATGAGACAACATCACGACGCGACTTCACTTAAATTGAATATTTATTTTTTGTTTTAGCCAGCACCTACATGTAGATGTAACAAAACTTCAGCCGCCTGAGGCCGGTTCATACGTACGGGGGTGTGTGTTAACATCGGCCTGTTGTGAAGTTTTGTTAAAGGGAATTAAAAACCTTCGCATGCTTGGACCAAATGTCCAAAACTGCTTGAAGTCTTTCCCCCGTCGCCGTGCAGTTCATGTTCACCGGACAGACTCCATTAAACAGCAACATTTCATCGCTCATCTAATGTACCAACGTTTTGACAGGCGAGAGACATAAAAGTGTTTTTAGTGTCTGTGAAACTAAAGACTTGATAAATCCCCATTCAAAAAATGAGCACGGCCACCAATGCCCCGTGGGGCACAAGAGACCGGGGCCCGTTAGGCGATTAGCCCCGTCTTACATTCCCGGTGATCGGATTAGACGATTCCCACAGTCTAGTCTGAAACTACTCCCGACCCGCAGCTCCGGAGAGCATCTCAATATCCAATTTCACAGCTTTCTAAACCTGGATCACGGAGGCTATTTATTACTGTCACAGGCTTTTGTGTTTCAGAGCGGTGGGGGTGGATTTTTCTTTTTTTTAACGTGTGTTTCATCCGGATCAGGAAGATGATCAACAAGAAGAGTGTAATGAGTGAGGAACCGGTGGCGTCGCCTGAAGAAAGACCAGGACGACGCTTCAGCTTCAGTCAGTCAGCAGCTTCTCCGGGACCTTTGATCCACACCGTGCTGGCGTGAGTCCTGCACAGCACATCATCGTCTCCTGTAATTGACAAAGAAAAAAGAAAAAAAACTAGAATGGAAAAACAACAAAAAGACTTCAGTCTTCAGATTTGGGAATCGGAACTTCGGAAGAAAATGGGGGGATGTTACGGGGAAGTTTGATGATTACAACCCAGAATTGTGTTCAAGGCAGTACAGTAAAATAGAGTTCACTAAGTGATTTTTGGACAGATGTAGCCCTTTGTTCTGATTGGCTGGCTAAAATAGTGCCTCCTGGATAATAAAACCATTTATAAGGTAGTCTTAAACTGCAGCAGCAGCTGTAATAGGGGCCTCCATTATAGAGGCTTTATAATTTCCCATGCTTTTTTCCTTTTAGAGCCTCTGTTGTTCCTCTGAATTACCCCTGAATGATTTATGCTCACTGGTCTGGCCCCTGATAGACCCTGGCAACACATATAGAAACACACTTAGGGCTTTTTGGTATGTAAACACACTGTATTAAAAGCCAACTTGTTTCAAACAGCCAAACACATTTGCAGCGGCGGTGGCGGCGGCGGCGGCAGGCGGGGGCCCTCTCTCCGCTTTCAGGTGTCATTTCGCTCGTCAAACAGTGCGGTGTCACAGCCAATCAGAGCGGACTCCGCCGGGGCCAAACACAAGCCATTTAACCTGAGCAAACACGGAGTGTCATGAAGCACGAGGACGACTTTAAGAGCCTGAGCAAACACCCGCGAGAGAGAGAGAGAGAGAGAGAGAGAGCCATCGAGGGCACGAATCGAGGCGGCCCGGGCTGAGGACGAGTCACTCCCGTAATGGGTTTGTGATGACTCAAGATCGAGCGGCCATCTGTTTGTTACAGTGAGGAGGAGGGGGGGGACCGCGATTCACAGATCAGATACACAGAATATTAGCCGGCAGAGGATGGGAGGGATTTTTGGCCGGTGGCACAGGATGTAAAGCATATGTCCATAAATGGTGAATATGTTGATAGCTGAGGCCCATGATCTCCTGAAACGGGGCCAGATAACAGGATTTGCATGGTGATTTTCAGCCTCAGTGACACAAACATCTTCACGAGGCGCAAGACGAGAGGCGATCCCGAATCCTGCAAAGTGACCTCAAGACGCGTCCTGATAGAACGCAGGTGTAAAACGCCACGGCAGCGACTCACCGCTCACCACATATTTAAAGCGCCCGGGGTCGTTTGCATGATATTTCAATGATGAGAGTTTGAATAAACCGCAGTCATTTGTGTCCGGTCTGTAACCGTGAAGTTCATTTGAACAGCAGAAGAACAAACCACACAACGAGGCCAGAGCTGGTTTGTTTGAGACGTCTCCCTCATAACATCTGACCAGACACCTATTAGAGCCCAGGGAGGAGTAATAATATCAGCAATTATTCTCATTATGTGGGCAACATGTCCTCTGTTACATTATTATATTATTGGATTATTATTACTGATGCATTCACATGTAGAAGCAGCAGGTTAACCTTCAGATGGAGCTCATTTTCTGCACTGTGTATGTATACCGAGTTTGTTTGAGGGTTTAAATTCTTAATCTGCAAAGTAATTAGTTACTTTATCAGGTGAAGAAGTACCCCAGAGTTGTACTTGAGTAAACGTACTTGCACTGCAGTTAAAAGTCTGTAAAAAGTTGTCATAATTTGGATTTTTCACACGTTATTCTTTAATTTTATGAGTTTTTAAGGCTTCTTCAGCACTGCCAGGAGACTTCACGAGCCTGAAATGAGTCAAAAACATCTTCAACCTAGGGTTCGTGACCCCTAGGTGGTCCGTAAGGCTGCTGCAGGGGGGTCTGCCAATTTTTTAAATAATAATTGACAATTTTCACCAAAATAATTTGTGAGAATTAAACTGGAAGCATTAATATACAAATAATAACTTTTTAAATTTTTCCATTATGCATAAACGCTTTATCAATCATGAACACATACAGGCTGTTGTGTGTGTAAATAGTTTAGTAAGGTGAAATAAAAAGTGAATAAAGTAAATATAAAAGTTACTATATGAAGTTTCAGTTGTCTCAGAGTTCAAATCCTTAAAATCACCCCAAAAACACACACAGGATGTGAACAGCTTCCTCGCTGCGTGTTCTTGGACATTAGAAGTGATTTTTTAAAATTAGGGTCCAAACACGCGAGGAGCAAAACTCTGAAATTATACTTTGATTATTGTTTGTTACAAGCTTTTCCCGAAGCACTCACAGTGTGTGTACTGTACATTATTTATCCCAATTATTCCCATTTTAGAGGGAGAACCCAAATTAGAAGTGTCGTTCATCATATTAAAAAGGCTCACTGCTGGGGTTTTTTTGGGGGGGGGGGGTTTCGTACACGTCGGATTAGATGTTGTTAAATATCCTCGGGGAAGCAATCAGGTGTTTAAAGTTAAGGGCAATTCCCCGCGCCACAGACAATCAATAAAAGAAACCTTAGCGTGGGGACTGTAATGGGGTCGGCTTCGTAACCTGCTCTGACAAATTAAGGCAAGTCGTGTTTTTTCATTACTTACACATCCGTTTTCATTTTTCCCATCAGTGGAACCAATTAAACAATGCTGCCTTAAATTAGTCATTGATTTTCAGCGATAGTGACACTTTACAGAAGGAAATAATAACTTTAAGGGAGTGTTCCTGTTTCTTGTTAAGGACAGGAGCAATTCACCTCCATGAAAAAAAAAGTGCTGTCTTAAATTAGCCATTGATTTTTCCTCAGGTGTCACTTTGGTTAAATGCTTTGTGGTTGGGAGATTTCTCTCCAACCTGGAAATTGACAAGAGTCCATAATCTATTAGTGTTCACACACACACATAGACACACACACATTTCTTCGGTTTTCACTTCCAGCATGTAAATTTATGACCTTTCCGCCGAGAAACAAGAGCTGCATGTTGAATTTGAGTGTGGAAATCACCAAAAAAAAAACTGTCAAACAAGTGCAACAAAATGTTTTGTATGAAGTTTTCATCACTAAGTTCGTGCCTTGAACTCATCCCACCCCGCATTTCATCCGCTCGCCCCCTCTTTTATTCAAACACAGCAGCCACGGGGGGCTTTAATACGTAAAGCCACAAAGAGACGGAGACGGTCCCCCCACCCACTTAAGAGTCTCGACTTGTCCCGGTTTCTCCTCTCAACCTTTAATCCGACGTCTCCCTCTCGCAGTGAGGGGTGACGGTTACGGCACGTAAAACACCCGACAAGCGTCCGTAACTCTTGTAGTTTTTCAGAACAGTTTTATTACAGAATTTTTGCTATTGCCGATCCCGTCCCACAAACACACACACACACACCTCGACAAACAAAACTCAGACTGACCAGATTCTTTTTTTAATGCTCAAATCGAACAAAAATTAAAAAGAAAAATAAAACAAACAAACAAAATAAAAAGTCCAGAGCAGCCGCTGCTCTTCTTCTTCTTCTTTTCTCCAGACTAGAAAATACACTTACAATTTGAAGCAGCAACAAAATGTGCATTTACCTGATTATACAATGGAACACTATGTTTGTTATAACATGAATTTTTTCCCCATCACATTATAAAACTCTAAATATTTCTTATACCTTTTTTTTTTTTTAACTCCTTTCTTTCTTTCTTTTTTTTGTAACAAAAGCAACTTCATCGATGGCAAAGCAGAAAATATACACCTCGTGTTCACCTGGAAACAAAATATTTGAGTGTAAGTTGGATTTTTTGTTGTTTTTTATTGTTTAAGCCAATAAAATCACTTCTTTTTTTTTATTTTATTATTAACCGAACACCTGAATGACAAACGAATGACTGCTGCTCTCAAAATACAAAGAAAAAAACAAACAGTTTTACAGTGGATGAGTTATTTTACAGCGGCCTGTCGCTTCGATCCTAAACTCTCGGCCGTTCACAGAAAGCGTTTCCATCCGTCTCATCTTTAACCCGCGTTGTTTTTCTTTTTTTTTTCCAGCCGTCGAGCTCCAGTTTATGTTACGTCTACGTGACGAGATCTACAGTCTGATTGGACGAGAGGAGGGTGGAGGAGGAGGTGGAGGTGGTGGTGAGGCAGTTCTCACTGATGGTAGCTAATTGTCTTTTTTTTTTTTTATCATCACATTACTTTTTCAGAGTCTATAATCATGTTAAAAGTATCGTTAAAATACCGTACGCCGCCGGTATTCACTTAAATGAGCGTGAGAGTACAACAAGGTGAGGGGGGGGCGAGCTAGAGGACGCGATCGAAAAGTGATCGTCCTTCTGATCATCCAGGAAGTTTCAGTTCTTGAGGGTGGAGGGGAGGCTGACGAGTCCTGTCTCACCACATGCTCCGAATCATACCAAGAAAAACAGAAAAAAACTGAAAGATTCCCACGTTAATGTACAAACAAAAGCCAGCCGCATAGCGAGCCCCCCCCCGGCAGGTCGACGCCGCGCCGTTTCCTGTCCATAAAGTGCACTCTCCGTCCTGCTGTGCGGCTTCGACGTCAGAAAGACAAGAGCAAAAAAAAAACAAAACAAAAGAAGACGAGGAGGAGGAGGTGGAGGAGGAGGAGGAGGTGTTCACGAGACGGAGAGAGGAAGGGAAGCTCCGCCGCTGCATGTGTGTGTGTTCAGTCTTAATCCCGCAGCGACTGTGAATTAGCGGACATGACAGTCTCAGGTGTACGGACGGAGGTGGAGGAGGGGGAGAGTGTAGGTGTGTGTGTGTGAGTGTGTGTGTGTGTGTGTGTGTGTGTGGTCGGCCGTCGAGGCTGACGTTAATAAACGTAGCCCTCGCTGTAAGGGTGCGGCTGGCAGTAGGGCCCCTCCTGTACGTAGGCCATGTTTTCGTCAAAGTGCGACAGCGGCACCGTGTCCTCCTCGTTGATCTGCCGCTCCATGTCCGTCTTCAGCACCGGCCGCTGATTGTCAGGAAACGCCATCGAGAACAAGGCCTCGGGGTCGCACACGAACTTGTAGACGTATCTCTCACCGGCGACCTGGATGGAGACGGGAAATAAACAAGCTAACTTAAAACGAGCACGCAAATCATTATCGCCCTTTAAATATTAAATATATTTACTGTTAGTGGAGAGAAACATAAAATTACACACAAATTTTTAGCAACGTTTCTCTTCAGTGGGTAAAAAATCTGAATATTCAACTGTCAAGTCAACAAATTCTTCATTTTTCAACCTAATTTTTTAATAAAATCTTCATATTTATGGATAAATTTGGAGTTTATCTACAAAAAATCTTCAAATTGAGACAAATCTGAGTACACGGTGTGTCAGACACCAACGTGATGAAGGTAAAAACGTCTGTTGAGCATCTCTAAACTTGATCTTTAATAAAAAATTTTGTAAGTTTGCCAACTCTCCCGTCTAAACACTGATCTTCTTGAGCTCCACACACGGACGTTTAACCGCCGCGTGTTCAACGACAAAACAGGAATGGAAAAAGTAAAAAAAAAAAGTAATGTTTGGGCGTCGTTGCTGTTCATCACCCAAAACACACAAAGGAAATGGAGGAGCTGCTCACGGGTGGAGAAAATGTAATAATAATTGTGGATGGTGGTGCAAAAAAAGCTGCAGGAACACCTCAGGAAAGTGTCTGACGTTCGACTGAGGCCGTGCGTCACCTCCTGTTTGTATCAAACGGATAAGTTGGCTGATTTCTTGGAGAGAGGATCTCTGATCCACGTTTGAGGTGCTCCACCTCCTTATGTGAGCTCTGTTGCTCCTCCTTTAACACAGGTGGAGTCAATCAGGCTTTTATTGAGCAAACGAGCTCCAAACTTTCCATCTCATGTTCTTTTTACCTTTTGCATGATTCCTTTCTCGTAGTAGTAGCGCAACGATCGGCTGAGCTTGTCGTAATTCATCGCCGGTCGGTTCTTCTGTATCCCCCACCGACGTGCCACCTTCGTGCCGCACAGACAGACACCACACAAAGACACAAAGTCAGTGAGCGCAAACAGCAGGACGGGATGCCAAAATGCAGACGCGTCAAAACACAAAACACAAACGCGCCGTCGACCTGATTTCCTGACAAGACGGTGGCGGGCAGCTTGAAATGTTAAACAAACTTATTAATCCATATTTTTCCTCCTAATAACTGTAATTAGAGTGCGTCCAAGCCTGAGCAGACCTGACCAGGGATGTGTTCATTAGGAGCTTGTCACACACCCAGCGGAGGAGGCAGCAGATGTTACAGCACCTGTCTACCAGACCACCCACCACCCGGCCTCGCAGTCCAAACCCCACAGCGCTCTCGTCAGCTTCTCCTCTGCAGTTTTACTCTTGTTGCCTCTCTTCACTTTCTCTCCTTTCGTTCGTCTTTCTCCGTTTTTTTTTCTTCAGAAATATTAAAAAAAAAACACGTCTGATCTGCCCTCTCGCCGACACGCTACACCTGCCCGGCAGAGGAGAAAAAAAAAAAGCCGGCAGCTAGCGCGACGTTTGTCTGCGGCGTCCCAAAGCGAGCGCGTTTGGTCACCTGATGGCATGAATGGGCCCCCCTGTTAGCTGCAGCTGGCCCGTGCCTCCACACACCGTTGGGGCTGCGTGGACGTCTGCCAGATACCCCTCTATCTCCTCCCTTCTACACTCCCACCCCCGCCTGCGCCCCGCATCCTCCTCCATCCCCCGACAGCGAGCAACAGTGACTGAGCCCCACTGTGTGCGATGTGGGCGCGCGCACACAGAACCGGCCTCTGTTTCCATTTCAAAAGGCCCAACCGTCGAACGCGGGGGTTATATTTTTAGGAATATGTCCTGTGAAATATTTAGCAGGGTCAGTCGGGTGGATGTGGTTGATTCGACCACTTTTAAGAGCGGAGAACTTCATTCATCCCACTTCAAACGTCGACCTTTGACATCGTCTTAACACGAAGCTGTGTGACGCGCTGGAAAACTAAATTTCCTCCAGGCGCGGATCCGACTGTAACACGACGAACTGGAGCTTCAGCTGCAGATTATTTCTATCATCAGCCGACGTGCTGATGTGACATTTAACTGATGAATCTTTCAAGCTTGTAAAATGTCAGAAAACAGTGAAAAATTGTGATCAAAACAAATAGTTTTTGTCAGGACGACGTCTCGAAGCGTGAAGATATTCAGCGTATGGTGATGTAAAACCGAGAAAAGTGGCAAATTATCACATTTCGGCAGCTCAAAACAGAAACAGTTTGGCATTTTTCTTCAATTATCATAATTGTTCACTGTTTTCTGTCAACTGACTTACAACACAGTGACAGATCTGAGGATTCAAACATAAATACACGAGCTATACGTGCAGTGAAACACAAGAATAGTGTGAAAAATACAAATTAAAACAAATTAATGTCGTTTTTGCTTGTTTTCTGTCATTTAGTTGCAAAAAGGATGCTTCAAATCAATTTTTACAAGTTACAAAATGTGAACATCTGTCGCGTCTCACCTCTTCTGGCTCGATCAGTTTGAACTCCATGCCGCGGCCGGTCCAGGCGATGAAGTGGGAGTTGGACGGGTCGTCCAGCAGAGCCACGAGAAACTGCCAGAGCTGCAGCGAGCCTCTGCGCTGGTACGACGGGCCCTCGCGGTACAGGCCCGACTCCTGCTTGATGTCACCTACGGGACACGTTGACAGGACCAGGTTACCAACACGATGACGACGGCACAGGGTCGTTTTCTTTAAACGCGGTACTCAAAAGTATTCTCACCTTCGACCTTTTCGGGCACGACGCAGGTGTCGTCGTAGAAGTGCCTCACCACTTTGTCAAACATGCAACCTGCAAAACAAAAAAAAAAAGAGGAGCGTTTGATACGATGTTCAGCAGAAATCCAACGTGCACCATCACAACATTGACTCGAATCGTCGTTGGTACCTTCAGTCCTGTTAGTGTGAGCCAGATAGCCGTCTTGCCGTAAGTAGACAGAATGGCAGCTAGGCACTTCTGCTGGAAGCCGGGGCAAGAATGGGAGAGTGGGTGTTAAAGGGCCCGAAGGCAGCATTAAGAACACTATCTCAGTTATCTGAGAGCAGTCAAAGCCTGTTCACTCAATGCACCACTGGCTCTGATTAAAGAATATGCCCTCCAGGCGAAGCGGCATCGCGGTGGCTCGCGGCCACGGGGCGAGCTCGCTGCATCACACCGCCAACACACGCTCCGAGCGTCTCCACTCAGAGGGAAGATTTACAACGCGGCGCTCGTGTGAAAACACGAGCTGACATGATGTAATTTTTGTCATAAAGCTTACACGCTTTCACTGATCAGAGCTGCACAGAGCGCTGACGGCGTTTGGACGTTAACTTATAGTTAACTTAAAGTTTTTTTTCTCGTACGACGAGGGCGGGGCTTAGACCTTAGTTTCATAGACCAATCAGGGTGGCAGGATTTAGCAACATGTGATCGTGAGGTTGTTTGTTCACGTCGCAGTCGATCAAATCTGATCAAAACACACCGACGAAGTCCTGATGAACCGGTTTTTGAGTGTTAAATGACGCCAGAGACAGAGGAGGAAAGTAACTAAGTACATTTACTCGAGTACTGCAGTACAATTTTGAGGTACTTTTTTTTCTGCTACATTTATTTGACAGCTTTAGTTACAGATTCAGATTATTACATTTAAAAAATATAAATCAACTCATCAGTTATGACTTGTTTAAGTTCGTCTGCAGTATTTAAATTAACTCCAATAATCTGGCGATATATACTTTTACTTTTGGTACTTTAAGTGTACTTTGATACCCATGTATGTCTACTTTTATTCAGGTAAAGTTTGTATTTTTACACCGTGGTATACGCCTTGTATCGCCGCTCAAAGATGTTTGGTTTGTTATTTATAATAACAGAAAAAACTGAAGTTTTCGGGATATTTCAAGTTGAAGTTTTGTGTCTTATACTCATTGATCTTTGGCTGATACAGTCACAGTAAACCAGGAGTATCGTGTTTGAGAGATTCTGTATCTGGTTAATAAAATCACGTCTAAAATTTAGAAGCCCGTTTGCTTCACAGCACCGTCCACATCGACTCGTCCATTTAGCGGATATGTCAGAACCTCCCACAACACAGACGGTCACGAAAAAACGTCCAAACAGGTTACAAAGTGAATGTTCAATAAACAGACTGAGGCCCTTCATTTAGGCCCATAAACATTTCTCTGAACTTCATCAAAGTAATGGGCTTGTAGAGGAAATTGCTGCTAATGAAATTACCAGCTCCCCTCCCATCCTTTCCAACAGGCCTGCTCCAGCCGACATGGTCCGCTGTGACTGCTAATAAATTCACCCTGATGCTCCGTCTCAGATGTACAGTGCAGTGCAGGAGCGGACGCAACGCTGGAGTGTAGAGCAAAATAAAGCTTCTTTATAATCTGTACAGTCTGACCTTCAGCGTGGATAACAGGCTTCACTTTAGTTTACTGCTGCTGTTATAGTCAGCAACACTTCTGATTATTTATTCATTATTTCAGGTATTTATCAGGCAAAGATGGCTTCAGACTTGTGAGAATTTCACCAATTTAATAACCAGAGATGGTTATTAAAAGGTTAAAGATGAAACGGTTGATCTATTGTTACTTAAAATAATTTAAATTATTTCATAAATGATCATATTTAGCTGCTTTCTCCTTAAATTTGGTGACATGAGTTCACACTTTTGAATCTTCTGTCAGCTGTTCATGTAAAGTTACATAAATTATTGATATTTCGTCACCGGTTGAGTCCCTGTTTTTCTCATTATAAATTAAATATCTTTTGGTTTCAGACAGGAAATGTGAACTTATTTCAAAATAAGTGATAATCATCTTATATTACAGATTATAATCTTGAGACATGCTGCTGCTAAAATCTGACAGCTCGTAGTTAGTTTGTCAGGATGAAAGAGTCCTCTGTTGTTAATTCATATTTAGAAGCTACATTTGATGGAAAGTGACAAAAAAAACACCAAAAATCTGCCGTTTCCTGTCTTTTCCCTGACTGCTGAGCTGCTGTTAGGAAAACAAAGACAGTCTAACGTAACGGAGACGTGAAAGAGGCCCGCGGTGTTTTCCAAGAACTCATCGCCATGGGAAGAGGCTGCTTTTTCTCCCTGACTGGTCACACAGACTCTCCTCCAGCTCCGGCCTCTCCTGGGTCCTGTCTCTCGCTCTCTCTCTGTCTATCCGAGCGCCTTGTGAATGAACCCGGCAGTCCGGCGTATGCTCATTCATGTCCTGATGTAGCCTCGGGCTCTGCAGAGGCCGCGGGCTGATGATTAGGTCCCTTTACTCTCTAAACTGAAGGGAGCGGACGAGCGTGGGAGGGCGGATTTTGGACTGTGACCAGGCATAGGGCCCCCCCTCACCCCCCTCACTTTTCTATTAGAGCACCACAGGAAATGGCGACCGGCACAGACACCCGGCCCAACCAGATCCCCTGCCTTAATAATGGGCAAACTCAATAAACGCCACCCCCGCCTCCCATGTCTTCTCCCATTCCTGAAATGATAACGCTCTGGCAGCCAAAAAAAAAAAAAAAAAAAAAAGAGGCTGCTGTTGTTTCGTTTCACTTACCAGATCAAAGCATCACACACACACACACACACACACAGCGGCGCTTAAAGTCTCTCACCTGAGTCGTAGGTGAAGTCTCTGGGCTCCTGTTTGATCATCATGGTGGCGGGGTATGTGTGCGGTAGCGGCGCCCCCATCATGGCCGGGTGCTCGAACAGAGGGTCGGGATACTCCTGCTTGAAGCCTTGAGGAGGGAAGGGGATGTTGGGCTCTGACATCTGCCTGTGGTAGATGGGCCGGCCGTCCCGAGCCATCGTCGGCGGGGAGGGGAACGAGTGGCACGGCTCCGAGAGCTGACGTCGAAATCTGAGGAGAAAAACATCAGAGAGGGTTCATCAGGAGAGGCAGAAAGTTCATGTTGATGACTTTGACTGGAGCAGATGATGACGGTGAGCGGCAGGTCAGGACAAAAGAAAATTCATGGCTCTATTTAAGCTGTCTGACATATAAATCATCAGACAAAATCATGTACACTCATGATTTCATTGAAAGTGGGGCTGTAACTATGAGTCTTTTGCTCTATATCAGAAAATGCTTCATCTTCAAATGGGTTATTTGTCTAAAACTGCAAAATACTCACTTTAATATCACATAAATCAAAGAATCTCACATTTAAAAAGATAAATCAAGAGAATATTCCACATTTCTTCTTGAAAAACTACCTTAATTACCTGAAATGATGATTAAAATAGCTGCTGTTGCTGAGTTTTGAATGCTTAAATGACTTTATTGAACACAAAAATCCCAAAAATCAAGAATAAACTTCCCAAATTAGATCAGAAATTTAAGTCAAATGTCTCATTACTCAACAGGACCAGAAAGTCTAGAAAGAACTCTCTCTGGTTGATCTTGAACACAGAAAATCAAACCAGGTGATGTGCCTGTATGAAGTCATTCAGATGTTTGTTCCTCAGTGTGGCTCCTCCCACTGAACATCCACCCAGCCAATGAGTCTGCAGTGTAACTAAAACTCCGATCCACAGCTGTGACCTTATTACAATCTGTTCTGAGTAGTACAACCTCCAGCTAAAAGCCTCACCGCATGTAAATGTGATGTAAATGTAAAAAAAGAAAAGGCCGCAGGGCTGCATGCGTGCAGTACCTGTGGTCCATAGAGTAGGCGTTGTCAGGGAGCGGCTGGGACGACGGCGGTATGTGGGTGTAGGTCCTGTCTGGTTTGGGCGTCGGGGCCGCCGTGGGTGAGGCATGATGGAGGGGGGACACGGGGGTGCTACAGGGGGGCGTCACTGGGCTGGAGGGCTTCATTCCTGCAGGCTGCTTCTGCTCGTAGGCACTGCGGCAAACAGAGGACAACATCACCCATGAGCCTCGTGGTGCAGATATCTGGGGTTTGATTCCCTCTGGTCTGACTGAATATGTAAGCGAGATCGAAGGAAATGACATTTTAATCTGTCATTTCACTTTAAGTTACCTTCCAGCACTCGAATTAGCAAACAAATGTTGGATTAAAACTAATTAAATTAAGTTAAATTTGCACTTTATTGGCACGAGCGTCCTGTCATAAACCTCGCGTCAAACGTCGGCTCAGACGCACGCTGACTTTGTTTCGGTACATTACGGAGCGTCACGCCATCTTTTGGCATGCGCTGTGGAGATTTTGATGTCAAGTGAAGTGCTGCCAAATGTGAGATTTCCTTATATGAAGTCACCAGGTGAGGAAATGAATCACACACACACATGCGATTCACCGCTTATGAAACGCAGTCTGCGCACAAGGTCGTTCAAGGAGCTCGAGGTCAAACCGAACGAAGGCGCCGCAGCGACGTCTAATTTTCAGATAAATAAAAAATATAAGAAACTTTCATCATTCAGCAATCCTAAAATAAGATGTAAAATATGAAAACAACACCAGCTGTTCCTCTAACATCTTTCTGTGGTGCAAACGTGAAACTGTTTGTCTCTCAGAGGGATGTTTCATGAGTTCGGTTGGTGTCGTGCGGTGCCCCACCTGACGCTGTACGGGCACTTCTCTCCATACTGGAGCTTGAAGGACCGTTCCTGACTACAGTTGGAGCTCAGCTCTGAACACGGGCTGTGCAGCTCCCTCTTGATCTTCAGCTGCAGTCCGTGGAAAGCCACTTCACACCCAGGGGAGAGGAAGAAAAGAGAGAGAGAGAAACTGATTTAGTTTAGTGCAGTCCACTGTCCAAAAGTAACTTGTTAGGTGTGTTTTTGCAGACGTTTACAGCAGGAATACGGGAAAAAAAGCATGAGCAGCTTCAGTTCTTTATTTTAGGATTAGCAGCCTCAGTTCACACAAAAAACACCAAATCAAATAAATACATTTTATGAAAGAAATGCTGCTGCTGATCACTGCCTTAATGTACCTCTAGTTGATGATCTGACTGTTAAAAGGACAAAGCTGCACCAGGCCTGATTAAGACAGAAGTCCAAAGGCTGAGCATCCGTCCACCAACAGATCTGACATTTCGGGTCATCGCTTACACAAACAGCTCACTTCAAATCTCATTTGTTGGGCCGTTTTCCTGACAGCGGACTCTGTTAGTGAAATATGACAATCATAAAACTGGGTGTGCGGTGAGCTCCGACAAATGCTCTATCTGCTTTCAGCTGGCTGTCAATACGTTCCAGACGACAACAACGTGGGCTCATTGATCTGAGAGGAAGGAGATGGAGGAGGGAGGAAGAGAGGGAAGGCCTGCGCTCCTCTCTACCTATGGCCCTCTCTACAGTGAGCCCGGTGCATCTGAGAGGCTGTTAAGTGCCTGATCAGTCCTGATTAACATCCCATCATCTCAAGTCATGATCAACGCTAATCCAATTGGCTGCGCTTCTGACGAAAACCCAGTCAGTCAGAATGAAGCCAAGGCTCTCGGGTTGCCTCGCCAATCGCCGTCTCACCGCGACTGCACACAAAGCAGCGGTGAGGCCGACCCACGGACGCGAGGGAAGAGAGAGAGAGAGGAAAGGGGGCCCCGGTCGTGGTTGAAGGGGATGATTTTTGACGTTTCGGGCTGAAAATATGAATGGGGGGAAGAAATCCATCAACTCCTGCTCCGGCTAAAGTACAAACATTTAGACATTCGATGACCCAAAAGAGTCTGCGGTTCGGGGGAGTGTTTAGTCAGGAAGGTCTCTGAGGCTACGAGGAGCTGAGAGAGGAGGATGGAGGATGTTTTGGGGAGTTTTTTCTCACGAGGCTGACTGACAGCTGCCGTACGAGCAGGGGTCGATCTGCCAACACCCCATCTGACGCACAGCAGAGCAGACCCCCAGGGGGGACGGGGCCACACGGGCCCGGCATGACAAAGCTCAGGGGTTGTTCGCAGCCCTCGCTGGGGGCCTGACCTTTCCGGGTCATCGATCGGAGGTCAAAGAGACACTTCCTGAGGGGAGACCTTTCGACGACGCGAGGCATGGCGGGGACTCGTTAAGGGCTTACGGAGTCAAAACAATACCTTAGTTTTGTCTGTTGAGATCACTGTCAGTGTCACTTTAATTACCGACGACAATAAACATACATGTATTTCTTTCCCTGAGGTTAGCGCGACAGCATTGTCTCCAGGTTTGGAGCTCACCTGGTGCTGAACTGCACTTCTTTACTGAACAAACACACAGTTTCTGGGTCATATTTACATATAAAATGTATAAGTAACATACATAACAAGAGCCTTGCGTGCTGCTGTAGCACATGGTCCTTAAATTAGAAATGGAAATGTCACAATGGATTTTCGTCAGTAGGGTGCCAAGGTACACAAATCAATAGCGAGGGCATTGCCTGACTAAAACAGAGACTTCCTTTTCAGTCCAGAATGTCATGCCCATCACTGCTTGATTGCTCTCATTATCTACATATTGATTAACCAAGATGGTAGGATGTTTAAAAGAAGAAGCAGTTAGAACAATTACTGGGTCTATTTTGAATGCAAATGTTTTTTTTCTTTCTGTGCCATTAACTCAAATATTCTGCAATTTTCTTTGGTCTTTGCTGGACGGATTCGATAGAAATGTTTGTTTTAAGTGGAATAAACATGCAGGGAAAGATTTATGGTTCAAGATTTAAGATTTATTTTTGATGTTACTACAAAACTTGAGTCTAATAATTAAATTTCAGCTGTCACTTCCCTGGCGATCTTTTGAGTAACTTATCAAAGAACTCTTGGCCTCGAACGTTGTATATTCTCAGGTACAAATTGTGTGTTTTGGCAGAACCAGAGCCTATGTTTGGCAGATAATTTTCTAGTCCATTCATAAAAAAATACAGGTCTTTTGGCAACAGCGAAAAACCTTCCATTCCATTTTCACCTACTGTAGGTGCTCGCCTTTGCTGTTAAATGATGGAAGCTCTCAGATCTGCCGGTAACGTGTGGCCTCATTTTACACCTCCTCTATCTCTTCGTTCCCTGCTAAGTTATGCTAATGGTAAGCATCTGTGTTGAGAGTTTGAGACAAAGAAAAATTCTCCTTCTCCTCCTCCTCCAGCCCCGAGGACACTTTCGCTTAGCACATGCTTCTTGTGCTGCACGGATGGAGAGTGCAAAGTCGAAACTGCCGCAGCTTCTCGAGAGGTGATAAATCTCAGGCCATAAGAATATAAAATAACACTTTCAAACAAGACAGTGCTCCTAAACACAGATTTTTTTTTTTTAATTTCTGCTTACAGTTTTTAGCTTTCAAATTAACAGCATATAAAATGTATAACACATATCGTATACGTAAAAACGCTTTAAAATTTAATATTACTGTAACTTTAAGTGAAGCAGACGTAAAAATACCAGTGTAAAAAATCCATTTATGTTGAATTAAGTAGCAAATAATTAAAAGTAAAGTAAAAGTCAGTAGCTAATTCAACTAAACAACAAAAGGATATTAGCGCTAACATTTAGGGCTACTCTTGTTTTTGACTTTTAGTTCCATATTTTTGTATATTTGGATTGAGTTGCCTAAAAATAAGATCATTAAACTTGTGTTAGAATATTTTATATTACTGTTGCGACACTAGTCTGTGTTTATTTTACTAATGCTACCAGCTAGCTAGCAGAGATAGCACACTAGCGACTTTTCGGCTAATGCTAACTGTGCTACTCTCAAAGGCATTTCTCAGTATTTACAGTTAATGTTAGTTAGCTTTACATTTGGTTTAAGTAAAAATTTACAACTCACGCGTTAACGTTCACGTAAAGAGTGTCAAAAATTTAGACGACATTTGATTTTATTTTGTAACTTAGCTGAGCATCCTCAGGTAACAGTAAACCCTCACAAAGTAGGTTGCTAAATTATTATAATTATTCATATAATTCAGCTGTTATTCTATTATTCTATTTTTCTTACTGAATTATTAAAATAAAAAGCAACAATGCTTCATATAATCTGAAAATACAGCCCCAAGCACGCCTGTTCAAAGATGTACCGTAAATCGTATACGCGACTTCATAAATCAGCTCTTTTTAGCAAATATATCAAATATAAAGAGGCGTAGACGATGTATTAGCTGCTGGATACACAGTAATACTTGATAGTAAGATTGTTTTAATGCTGGTTTTGGTGTTTTCATGGGATTTGTTGATTACAAGGAGAAACTACTACATTGCCAGTGGTGCGTCTCACCAAAGCTGCTTTGTTGCAGTAATGAGATTTACTACTTGTAATTACTTTCACCCTTAACTCACTGCCCGTCTCTCTCCTCCCAACTATCCATCTCCATCTCTTTCCATCTCCACGTCCATCTCTCTCTATCTCACCTCCATCTCTCGACTCGGTGAAACCCATATGGGAGAGCTGCCGGCTGGGATGCCTGCTCGTGCGCCCAACCACGGTGCCCTCACCCTCCCGCCATCTGTTAGTGCCTCTCCAGTCTGCTGCAGGTTTGCCAACAGGACAATTCAGATGGTCAGCAGTCTCCTGCCACCGTGGCCACCCACCCTGGCTACCTCTGAAGGACAACGGGACAGTCTCGGTGACCTCTGGTTCTCTACTGTACGCCGAGCCTCTCCTCCATCTTGGATTTTAGAGTACGCTAAATCACACCCAGCGGTCGGGGGTTGTAGTTTAGGGAACTGTTGCGTGTTGTGAACAATGAAAAATTGAGAGGAATGGGAGGAAATATTTCAAGGACAAAGGGGAGGATGGTGATTGATTGTTTTTACACCCTCAAAACTCAGATTTACTCAATCCAAGCTCCAGGAAAGGACTCCAAACAAATAAATCTACTAAGAACAATCAGAAAATGAGCAAAATGAAGATATTTAGATTTAAAGTTCAGTTAAGTTTGTAACATAAAAGCTAAAACAGTATTGGTCTCGTCAGCCTGAGCTCCTCAGGTCTGTTTCAATGTGTAGGAGGCAAAAAAAAAGAGGAGAGAAAAATAGACCCCCCTCTGGTTTTTAATCTAGGAAACCAACAGGAACCAGCTCGAGGATCTCAGGCTGTCATCTGGCTCACAAGGGGTTAAAAGATCTGCGATCCAGACTCATTTCTGTTGAATCAAACCTGCAACGTGCTATAAAACCCAAGAGCTCGCCCATGCAGATATCACACGTTTATTTTTCTCTCTTTGTTCTAGTTCAGGTCGCTCACTTCTGCAACTTTTGTTTCCAGGTTAAAGGGCGTTGAGGACACAGAGAAGACTTTTTTTTTTTTTTTTTTTTTTTGTTTGGTGCCTTTTTTCTCACAGTTTCATGGGCGTTTTGGCTCATCTGAAAGACATGTGCTCGCTCCGGGTCCCACTGAGCTCCACTCACTCCATTTCTGTCCCCACCTTGGCACTACTTCCTCCAGAAGTGGACCGTGCCAAGTGCACCAGTCACCAGTGTGCAACCACCGTGCACGACCAGGTGAAGTACGACTAACTAACCGCATTACCTCGAGTGCAAAATCAGCTCGGGTTAAGCGATTTCGTTCGTCTCTTAGGGAGTATTCTTAGAAACTCTGAAGAGGATAAATGTGGTATTTACTAATATTACACCGCCTGATTTAGAAATTCGAACCACACTGCACGGTAGGCGCCTCGAGGAAAAGGGTCACCTAGTCGCATTTAATAAAGATTTTTATTTAAACCATCAGTTGACAGCAGTTTTGGCCTACGTGGATTTAAAAATATCACTTATCACAATATTTTGATGTTTATGCAAATAAATCACAGCGCAATAATACCTCAGTGGTGGTGAGAGGCACATGAGCAACAGAGGGAAGGGAGAGACAGATATAGAGACACACAGAGAGGGTGAGAGGAGAGAGTGAGACACCCCCACCTACCACCACCCACCACCACCACCACCAATCCCATGCACCTGTCTGCAGACCCGTAAGACTGTTGCAGCTCTCCAGAGAGCACTTGTGCGAGCAAAGGTGAGGGAGGTGAGGGTGCTGAGAGACACGGAAAAACACACACACTCTCCCCGAGTACAAACACACCAGTCGAGACAAGAAAAAACCAACACCACAGATGTTGACACACACCCAAACACCAGCACTAACGCATGCACAAACACACACACACTCACACGTAGAAAGAAAGAAAAAGAGAGAGAGCGAGCGACGCGGTGTCTTACTCACAGTTTTCAGTCTGGAAGTCTGGAACGAACTGCTCGTCATTGTCGGGAACTTGAGCTAAAGACAGAAGAAGAAGAAGGAGAAGAAGAAAGGGGATGATTGTTTCTGATGTTGATGGACAACGCAGCATTGATCACAGCTCTCTACCCTCCTCTGGCAAACAGTCTCCAGGGATATTAGGTTGGCCTATCCCGAGCGTTGTTTGCCTCTGTTGTCGGTTAAAAGCACACAGCTGCGAAAAATATGTTTTACAGGAAATCAGGGCAAGAGCTACTTTGTTTGTCTTCAGTGCCTGTGATTGTTTTAAAAAATAAAAATCAGCCTCGAGGTCGCGACCAAAAATACCAGATGACCACATCAAGTCTTTTTTTTTAAAACAAATATACAAGATTATTTTTCCTTGAAACAAATTATCTCTTTACGTGACAAAGCAGCCTCGTCACGACGGCCCTTTAGTCTCCGCTCTGCAGCTTTATATTTTTGTGAGCATGTGAAAAATTATCCAGCTGTATCATAAAATTACACTTTAAAGATAAATTAAAATAACAAAATTATTTGCAACAAACGCAATTATTGTGTCTTGTGTCAACATGCAGACACTCGTATCTCAAAGAGTTTTTAAAATTTTTCATTTAAAAGGTTAAAGAAATTATTTTAATGCGTGCTGTAAAATAAAACCAGACATCAAATTACAAATCAATGCACCAGAATAACCTTGAAACGTTCTGAGCGATCTGTTTTCAAGTCGTACAATGGAGCAACGTTTGCCAGCCTGCAAGGGAGATAATATTTTTGCTATAGGTGACCGTCTACCTCCTAATTCCACTTCCTGAGGTCGCCTTGTCCATTGACTGCTCCGCAGCCTTCGGCTCGTGCTCCTTGCCAGCAGCCAAACACCCATTGTTAACAGTATCTAATTGGCTTCCTCCCTACTGGTGAATCCACCTGTACCTACCGAGTTAGGTCTGTTCCAAAACCTTCCCCAATGCTTCACCTGCGCCTCGAACGCCCCTGCACTCGGGCTAATGCTAAAATAATGAAGCCTGCACCGCTCTCTGGCTCCAATTAAGCATGTACATATTTATATCACACGTATTTACACTCGGTGACAGTTCTCCGCGTCCCTCAAGTTTTCCTCCAACTCTCTCCGGCGACGAAAAAGCAAGAAAAAAAAAAAAAAAAGGAGATTTTAAATGTGTCATTAGCACGTCTATTTATACACACAATGAGGTTGGTCCTCATTATCACAGCATCCGTAACATGTCTCGACATGAGTCTTGAGATCTTCAACGAAATCACTGATTTTCCATTTTTGTCACTTTTGATATGATCGGGGAGGGTTTTTTTTTCCCTCTCTTCTGAGGTGTGAATTGAGGGAGAGTAAACAATCACAGATCAAGAGGAGAAACTGCTGCATATTTTTCCAACAATGTCACGCAGGTGAAGAGACAAATCAAACAAAAGAGGTAGAAAATTGCGGCTGATAATCTGTTAAAACAGACATAAAGACGCAAGACGTGATAAATTACTCTCAAGTCTCCTAAAAAGCTGCGACACTTTAATCATATTTTTGAACCACGACGTTCAGATCTGGCAAACCGACACGACGCCGAACAAAAAGGTGGAAAGAAAACAGCTCTCGTCTTCTGATTACAACACAAACAAACTCCCAGAAAACTTCAGAGAAACCTAACTTGTGGGGGGGGGGGGGGAGACGAAGATGAGAGGAAGAGGAGAGACGAGAAACAAAAACATAAGAGAGGAGAGAGGACAAGAAGAAGAAGGCAGCAGTGTGTGTCTCTGTGTCCAAAAAAGAAGTACAGGATGGATGAGTCACCGGCCTCAGTCTGTGAATGAGCCAGCTTATCCCCTGCAACAAACTCCTGGGGAGAACGGCAGAGCTGGAAATCTGCCGCCATTCACAAAACAAAACAAAAAAAGAGAGAGAGAGAGAGAGGGAGAGAAGGACAGAAAGGGTAAAACGGAGTAAAGATGACAAAGGAGAAGTTGTAAAGGTTGTAACCACGAGGCCTGTCGGAGGCATTTCCTGAGTTTTAAACAAATTCAACACTCAGTTTGAAAGTGAAATGACGTCGTGGGCCCAGATCATAAACAAATCAAATCTCTGAAGACTGAGACTTTTCCTCGCAGGAAAAATACTAAAAAAGAAAAAAAAAACCTGGGTGGAAGGTGGAGGGCGGAGGGCGGAGGGCGGAGGTGGTTTGTGGGTGTCAAACGTACGCCTGTCAGCTGACGGACCACCTCGACCTCTCGGTCTCAGAGTCGGAAATTCAGTCTGTCTCTCGTAATTCGTCGTCTTGTTCCAATTACCTGAACTAATAAATCTTAGAAAATTGTGGGGGGGTGGTGGTGGGTGGGGGAGGTATTCCTTTTCATCTTAATGGACAGGAAGTCATTCATTAAATCTACAATCTTGAAGCGTACATCATCACATTGATCCATGACAGGCAGAACTGTAATCCTTAACAGTAATACCTCTTATCACCCGCCGCCGCTCGCCGTCTCTTTCCTCACTTTGGATACTGAAATATTAAAATCGTGTCTTATTCTTTCTTACACGCCCCGCGGTGCGCGCCCAGCCGCCACCTCATAATCTAACTGCTGCTCAGGAGTCAGCTCCACTAACTCCAATATCTGTTTCAAAGCATACTTTTCATTTTTTAAAAGCTTCCAGATCGCACTGCGAGCATTTTTTTTTTTTTCTCCAAATGTGTTAAAGTATAGATGGAGCTTATGAATCATTGAGAGTCTCATCCACCTGTGTGAGGCTAAAAAATATTCCAGGGGACGTGTTACGACTCAATCCTTATTTAAAAAAAAAAAAAAAGTATTAAAGTTGATTCAATTATACTGTGCACTTGAGATTTCTACTTTATAACTAGAATTATGCCTCAGCACACACTTATATTGTTAAATAGATATTTAAAAGGGCCATTTTGGCATTTTAATGTTGTAATTGTGTGACAGAAATGTTGAATTTGAACTATTTCACACAAATAAAACAACATAAAATTTTAAAAAAACTTCACAATTTTGTCTTTTTACAGTAAAAATCTGCATTTTTCCATCAGTTCTAATTATCAAAATTTTTAATTAAAGGACTAAAAATAACCCTAAAAGTAATTAAACACATTAAAACTCATTTTTCATTTTTTAACTTGAGCTTTAAAAATGAATTTTTATGAATTAATTCACACTTTTAACATGAAATAATTCAGTTTTTTCTGTTGCAGATACAGGATAGTGTTACAGATATTTTTACAGCACAGTTTTTTTGGCCCATTTGCAGAGAAAATACCGTCAATTTGTTGAACTTTTTTAAATTTTAACATGCGCAAAAACTAGTTCAAATCACCATTTTAGCACTTTCACACAACTTTACAGTCAATCTGGAGCACGGACTACTTCCAATAACTCTGTAAATGTTCCACTTCTCACTGTGCTGAGATAGAAACTTTCAGATTGCATGCAGTATTCAAAGCAGGTTTACCTCTCGCCGAAGATGCAAATACAAAAAAAGTGGAACACATGCACATGCACGTATAATAATAATAATAAAAACATGGCAGAGTTTTAAAAATAAATAAAAAAATAAAAGAATATTCACCACTAACCAAAACTTCGGTGCTGCAGACACGGTGGAAAGAGGACACTCGCGCTTAAATCCTGAAGCATCACGTCTCAGTTAGACCACAATGAGCAAGTCTTGCCATTAGAGGAAAAAATATATATTAAAAAAAAAAGAAGCAAAGAAATGGATGAATGTTTCGCTTTGAATGATTCAGCTCGTTTGGAAGTCTGCGATTAAAAAAAAAAAAAAACAAAAAGGAAAAATTATAGATCCATCCTCTCTCTCTTTTTTTTTTCTCTTTCTTTTTCTTTTTTTGCAGCCGAGAAATGAAATTGAAGAAGACAAGGTGATGGTACAGCTGGAGAAGATAGAGAGGTGTGCTGAGAGGGAGGCAAAGAGAGAGAGAGAGAGAGAGAGAGAGAGAGGGAGGAGGAGAGAGAGAGAGGGAGGAGAGAGTGAGAGAGGGAGCTGGTAGGCTACAGCAGAGCTCTGGTGGAGGTGGAGGTGGAGGTGGTGGCGGTGGCTGGCGTGCAGCGCGTTAGCTCCTGCCAAAAGCAGAAGAGACAGTGAGCGTCGGAGAGCCTTCTCCTGGTAATTTGTGATGACACTCTCTGGGTAGAGCCTCCTCGGTCTCCCTCAAGACCCCTCGCTCACAGTCTCTAATGTATGCATGACACACAAGGTGCCTCTTCCACACAGGCTTTTAATTGGACTGCGACGCTAGGCAAGTAACTCCAGGCAGCTTTTTTCCCCTCTCTCTCTCTCTCTCTCTCTCTCTCCTCTCTCTCTCTCTCCTCTCTCTCTCTCTGTCTTCCCCCCGCACTCTCACTCACAACCTATCCATTTTTACCCATCTCTACCTCCTTTTTTTTTTTTTTTCCCGAGATTTGAAACACTCACCTTCTGCCAGCCAAGTCTCCTGCAGCTGACTGAGGTCCTGGAAGAGCTCTGGATGGAGAGAGAGAACAGGGCTTTTATATATATATATATATATAAAAAAAAGAAAAAAGTCAAAGCCCTGGAGAAGCATCAGAAACAACTGACTTCATTATGATATGCCCGTTAAAGCCAGTGGAGCTCAGCGGGCTAACAAGTCAATTTGTGTGTGTCTCTGACCGCTGACAGGAGGCTTGTGAGCATCATCACAAGGCCGCTGTGTTGTAATTGAGATTCTGTATAGTTAGCAGCACAGGTGGCCGCGGAGCCAATTGAATTTTGCTAAATGTTTAGGAGCCGTGAAATTAACTTCTCCCCCCGCCTCCTCCTCTTTACCTTCAGTGTCCAAAGCCAGGTTGGACTTAATGAATTTTCTTTTTCTGTCATGTGCCGGCCTCTGGCAGCTCGCTGTCTTGTCTTGCAGCTTCTGCAAAGAGAGAGAGAGAGAGAAAACAAATCAATTCACATGCTGCAAGAACTCCTCAAAGCCTGAACCTGTGTTTGACTCATTAACAAGTTGTAGCATGGCGCACACTGTGTATTAAATGACGCTTAAATGGTCCCTGAGGGGAGACATGGCAGCAGCAGACAGGGGAGAGGCAGATTTTACACCAATAAAAGACATTAAATATGATGTTATGTGAAGTTTTCTCGCTCAGTCACTCACTTTGGAGTTACAATAAGGCACTTGCTGGTCGTGAAATCCATCCATCGTGCGCCGCTGAGCGATCTGCAAAGTGTCCTGTCCTGTCCCGGCCACCTTTCCCGGGAAAACAAAACAAAACACAGAGCCACGAAAGCCAGTTTCATTCATCCATGTATACTTCAGGAGCCTCTGCCTGATTTGAGAACCTAAAAATTACCCGACAACACCTCCGGCGATGCTGCAAAGTTAAGTTGACAATCTGCAAATTTCGTGCGTAAACGCGGAGAGGAGCGAGCCGAGCCGAGCCGAGCCGAGCTGGAGGCTGCTGCAGCGAAATGTGCAATAAACTTATGAAGTGTGTGCAGTTACCTAGCGACCTCGCTTTTTTCATCCGCTTGTAGAGTGCCACGGAGAGGCTGCAGGATCTCCACACAGTCCCCGGCTCGCTGCTCGACGCTTCTTTACCCGCTCGCTGTGTCGCTTTCTAGCGGCGGCTTGGCATCGCCTCCCGGGGCCTCCCATGGAAACAAGCCGCACTGCCGCTTCCTATTGGTTGTCAATGTCTTTCACTGGATCAGATTGCTGGCAGTCAATCACGCACGGCTGCAAACTAGGCAGTGGAGCGCCGCGGAGAGATCAATGGTAACGTTCAAGTGCCATGCGCAAAAAGTTTGGACTTAGAAAATATGCAACAAAGTTGTGCATTATTTTTATAATGCTTTAAAAAAAAAAAGTTAAACACACACACATGCAAACTGCACCTGCACACTCCCTCCCCTCACACACACACACACACACACACACACACACACACAGTGTGTACACACAAACACACTCCTCTCCCGGTCAAGTTTGTGTCCATGGTAACTGTGTTTTGAAGAGCCTCCAGAGGGACTGGATGAAGCGCCAGCTCTTCCCCTCCTGTAAGGGATACATTGTTGGGAGTGCTGAGGACCCGCAGAAGGCACTGACCTGGAAGTAAAGCACAGGTCACCAGGCGAAACTGAGGACAGCTTCCAAAAAAAAAACAAAAAAACATGCTAAATAAAAGAGTAAAGTTTTAACCTGATTTACAACCGTGCACAAGGAGGCTAAAACAGCCAAAAAACAGAGTACAGACACAGTTTGTTGTTATAGGGAAATGTTATAATATAAAAAGTTTTAAATATAATACTGACTACTAATCAAAACACAAAACTGCAGCTGTTTAGCTGCATTGAACTCGTATAGCTATCTTACAAGCTGGCTAATTTAAAAGGTCATCTAAGCTAACGTAACGATACGAGCTTGCCACAAATGTTTGTGATTGTTACTTAAAGCGATATTTAAACTGTTCAGCAACAGATTATTATACTTGGCTACAGTGGCTTAAAAATACATTCTGGTATAAATATTGTTATTTCACTATTAAAGTTACAAATTAGCTAGTTAATTTGAAGAGTCAGTTAAGCTAACGTAGCTAACGTAGGCTGGAGCTTGACAGCAATTTCTGCGATTGTTTCCTCAGTGCTTAATAAAATTGTTCAGCAGCATAATATAATATTTACCATTGTATGTATTTAAAATACATACAATAAATTAAATTTGACTTCATATTAATGTTGAAGTTACAAATGCAATTGTTGTTAATGTTACATATCAGCTAAGCTAACGTAATTTGGAGATATAATTAAAATTCATTTGACTGGACTGTTGGCCTTTTATTATTTCTGTGAGATTATAGTTTATGTGTAACAAAGATAGACAGAGGCCAGTTTACGGTCATTTTTATGTGATGGACTTGATACTTGCTGCTAACAGTAATGTTAGCTGCCATTAGCTAACATTACCGTTAGCAGGGTTATTAATCCCTGATCATTCTACTAAAACCTAACCAGTTTATCAGTTTAAAAAAGATAAAACTATTATGTTTTTGTCCACAAGAGTTTTGTGGCACGTCTATGTATAAAAGGAGTTATAAGGAGGGCAAGTAATGGAGGAAAGCAAAAACGTGTGTTTGTACAGGACAACAATCAACAAAGATTACCCTGCACTGATACACGACAGATCTGGGATAAACCCCTGAAAAGGAACTTTACCATTGCATTAAACACTTGACTGAAAGACGGACATATCGGAAGTCAGCAGTGGTCACGCTGATGCCATCTTGGATCCAGGCAGGGTTCCATTACCGGGCAGGTGAAGTGAATGTGAAGTGAAGTACTGTGTCAGGCCTGATGAACCCCCCCGAGGGCCAAGAAACACAGTTCAAGTGCAAGTGTCCACCCATCTGACACCGAGGAAACGGAGTAAACTAAGTGTCACTCCAAACAATAAGATCTTGCTGATTCCTCTTACGTTTTTTGGACATTCTGGTCATTTTCCATCACTAAAACTGAACCCATGAAAGAGAGATGACTGATGAAGACGTCATATACCAACCTACCATATACAGCACAAGATGTCCTTAATGTATATATGAGACACAGCTGAATTACATCTACTCCATCTGTATCAGGTTGGCATGAGGAGGTTGGTTGGGGTCGAAGGATGGGTCATACAAACACAGGACATTTAACCATGTGGAGCCAGAAATTATCAATACTGTGACATGATTTGTTGCTGATGATCCACATCTTTGCCGATTTTTAGATTAGCCGAGGCGGAAGAGGCAGGACCGCCAGATTTTGAGCTTGAAAACAGTTCAAACCTTCAGATGTCATCACACACATGCTGTCCATTAACCCAAACCATCAGGGGAAGATCAAACTAATCAAACTGAAACTGTTTAACTACATTAATCATGTGTTAAAAAGGCATCTCGTACATCCGGCAAAGGGTACCCTGCACGTCTGTAGGAGGCACTGAACAGAATGACAAAACCCGGAATGACAGCATGTTGACAATTTCCACAAACATGTCCAAAAACAGTTGAATCTTTTTTTATTATTAATGTTAGAGTTCATATTTCTTCACCATAATGTCTATTAGGAGGTCAAAGAACACCAGAACACTGTATCAAACAACAAAAGCTTTTTTTTTATTATTTCCATTATCACTTTTCTCAGTCGACATTGGCAGGCATAATTTGTTTTAGGCAGAACAACATGGTGTGAGTTCTAGAGTGAAGCGGTAAAGCGGAAAAAATAAATAATACTGTGTACAAAAATACGACCTCACTGTACAAACGCTGCAAAGTACAAAGCAAAGAGAGAGTTTGGAGACTCGTCAGACCTCTCAGTCTCCCCTGGGTTATGGCACTTTTAAAGACTGAAACAGTCGAGCCTAAAATTCTTCGCAGAAAAGGAGCAGGAGTGCAATTCTGTTAAAAACAACACGTTTATCAGGTGTGTGTCACACCGGTAGGTCTGTAACAAATCTCAGAGTATTTGAAGTGCGTATTTATCTGAGACTCTATCAGATAAATACAATTTAAATACAGAAATATACTGATTCAGTACCATTACCATCCAGAATAATGTCATTTATTTATATAAGGGGACTCTTACAAGTCAATAGTTTGGACACATTCATTAATTTCTACATTGTTGATTAACACTGAAGATGTTAAAACCATGAAACAACACGTATTTCATGTGGTAAACAAAAGTGTAAACAAACAGCCTCGTACACTACACTGATATTCTCCCAATCAGCTTCATGAGTTTGTGACCTGGAAAGGTGTGCCTTGTTCTTGTTAATTAGTAGAATTTCTTAACCGTCTTAATAAGTTTGAGACAATCAGTTGTGCTGTTCAGAGGCAGTGTTGGCATACAGTAAATAGCTCTATCCAACTACTGTAGGACAAGAACAGCTCAACCAAGTAAAGAGAAACGACAGTGCATCATTTCTTTAAGACATGAAGCTCGATCAGTCCAGAAAATATCAAGAATTTTCAGTGTATCCTCAAACGCTACGGTGAAACTCACAAGGACTACCCCAGGAAAAGGAGGACCAAGTTACTTCTGCTGCAGAGGATAAGTTCATTACAGTTACCAGCCTTTGAAATCACCAATTAACAGAGCCGCAGATTAGAGCCTACATTAATGCTTCACACAGTTCAAGAATGTCAACTGTTCAGAAATTACTGCGTGAATCAGGCCTTCATGATCAAATAGGTGGATGGTGTCTACATGTGTGGTTCCCACCGTAAAGCACAGAGCAGGAGGTGTGGTGGTGTGGAAGTGCTTTGCTGGTGACACTGTTGGCGATTTATTCAAAATTCAAGCTACACTTAGCCAGCATGGCTACCACACCATTCTTAGTGGAACCAATATCTGTTTTTCAACAGGACAATGACCCCAAACACACTTCCACTTCGGCATATATAGGAACCATTCCAGGTGACGAATGCAAAGCTGTCATCAAAGTTTTGTTTACCACATAATTCCATATGTGTTATTTCATAGTTTTGATATCTTCAACAATGTAGGAAGTAATAAAAAATAAGAAAAACCATTGAATTGAAGGTGTCCAAACTTTTGACTGGTACTGTATGAAATAAACAATTTAAAACGAAAGAAAAGCTTTCAAAGGTTGACTGTGAATTATTTTATAGACAGCATGTACACGAGTGGCTGTAAAATGCCTCTGAAAACTGTAATCATCGGATGGGATTGATTTTCAGTATTGATTCTTTAAATCAAGCTTGTACAATATATATGTCAATAGTCGTTTTGTATTTAAACTTTAATTGGTTAATGTACGCTTGTATGCGCAGCAGACTGTAAACACTCAACAGTGATGTCAGAGCAAATCAATGACCAGGAGGTCAAACTGCTTTTTGTAAATATCCAACTGTACAGTCAACACACAGCCTGATTGAACACTACACTCTTTTCTGTTGTCATTTTTACTGTTTGTCCACTTTAAAAGTACCTGAGCACCTGTTCAGAAAAGCAGGATCTCATAAAAATGCAGCCATTTTATAGATAAAATATGATATGATTAAAACCGAGCAGCACTGTAGATGTAAATTTAAAACAAAACAAACAAACAAAAAAAAAAAACGATCAATTTCCACAAGTGTCAAAACAGATCCCGGTCACTCATGCGACAGAAAGTGTGCACACAATTGGTAAAACTGTCTGGAAATCTCTCGTGCGACGTGAAACAAAGAGTGTCATGCATTTTTTATGACGATCAATAATCATTCCTAATCTTTTCACTGACGGAGCAGCAACACAGCAGATCAAAAACATGACAACGATGACTTGCAGGAACCGTTAAAAGAAAGCAAAAGTGATTCTCTGTCTTTACACTACTTGAAGCCATTCATGAGAAAACCTCTGAAGAAAATGCTGAGCAAAGAAACTTCACTTCTTACGAAACACTTGGGAAAGATCAGCTGCAAACTCCAGATATGTCTCGTTCACTGTCCATCATGCATCGGGGGTATGCAAATGCAAAAACTGTTAAAAAACATTAATAGCAGCAAAATATAAATAAATAAATAAATACATCATATCACAAAACACATTCATCTGTGGGGGTTTTTCCCCACATGGCACAGATTACAACAGCAAAAATTAAAAACAGACTTTTATAAAATTGGACTTCCCGAAATAGCTTCAGTATTTTTGGAGCTGAACTACACGACACACCGTAGACCAAAGCGTCAGATCTAAGCGCACCTCATTTCGGATTAATTGAGGACTCCTCAGTGACGTCTCCATGCTGCAGGCGATACATACTGAACCTACAGTTTGCTACTGTACGCTGGGCTATCAAACAGGCGTCAAAGACCCCCCTTCACTAACGGGCCGAAGTGATGATCAACTTGTGACCGCTGCTCTGCAGGTGTACTCGTGAGGACTCGAAAGGTCTTGAACCGTCGAAGATCAGTCTTTGCTCTCGGTGCGCGTTCTTCTGACGATGGAGGAGAAGAAACTTCGGCCTTGTGGCGGTCCCATCAACATGGGAGCCTGGTTCTTGTGGACGATCTCAATCTGGTGTCAGAAAGAAGGAAGTTTACATTTAGTCATGTAGTCATGGTTGGGTCAGTGTGTCCCTTAAGTCTATCTCTTTGGTCTTGAGCAAGAATTTCCACTTTTACACAAAGGAACATCAAAGTTTAGTTGGTGTGGCATGAAATTTACATAGCTCATTCATGCTGTCAAGAGTTTTTGTATTTTAAGTGCTACCCTGAGGAGAAGGTTTACATTTCAAGTCCCACTAATGGTAGGCTACAGCTCTATGATAGCTGTGCAGAGGGTAATGGACAGTGGAGTCTCTCTTTGAGACTTTATGCCTTGTTTAAATGTGACATTTTGTGGCTTGTTGGTCTAGGGGTATGATTCTCGCTTAGGGTGCGAGAGGTCCCGGGTTCAAATCCCGGACGAGCCCTCAGGGCAGGACCTTGATGGTACTGCATTTTGTGTCAGTACTACAAGACATTCCCTACTTACAAGTACTGCTCTTGTGACTGATGACTCTGTGACAATGAAGCTTGTGAGCAGTGTACATTGACAGTTTCCCATCAAGTGTTTGGTAGCAGTCATTTTCATTCTGCCTTTGCTACGTTTCGTGTTTGTCAGCCTGAAATTTGTGTGATACTTAGTCATGGGTTCAAGTCCTGGACGAGGCCTTCGTGTAGAAGACTGGCTGCGATGTATTTTGTTGTCTTAGTACTTTTCTCTGTGAAATAACAATAAAGCTGACTCTGCATAGCTTCTTGTAAACAAACAGAGTTATATTTACATTCACTGTTTCCCACAAAAACTAATTTAGTGTATCGTTGAGGATAACAAATATGTTGCACGCATTTTCCCTGCTGAAAACATTTGCAAAGGAAAATGTTTGCCCACGAGATACTAACAACACATGGAAACACTGTTAAAACACCGCTCCATAGCGTAACTTGTGGTCAAAAACCCTGCGAGGGTACCGTTAATACAGCCATCTGAATGGGGACACCATTGGAAATGATAAAACTGGAGAATTTCTGTGTTGGAGACTGTCTGCTACTCAGACCATTTGTCCTGAGATCAGGAGAAGGTTTACATTTTTAGTCCCACTAATGATAGACTACAGCTCTGTAATCACAGTGCAGGCTGTGAGGCCTTTAGACTTTATGTCTTGTCTAACTCTTACATTTTGTGGCTCGTTGGTCTAGGGGTATGATTCTCGCTTAGGGTGCGAGAGGTCCCGGGTTCAAATCCCGGACGAGCCCTCAGGGAGAAGTGCCATTGTGCTCCATTTTGTTATGTGCACTGACTGTATAGGTTGAGTCTGTTAAACCTACACCCAACATCACAACTGGATGTTGTCTATTGAACTATGAGCTGTGATGTGGCGTCGTACCATAGTGCAATGCGGCTCTACAGGATGTGGAAAGGACATACAATTGCAACTTGTTGGATGTGCAAGAAAGAATATTTACCTGGGTGCAGTTACAGTTTACGGATTGTTGGTTTTGCTGAAGGTCTAAATACGTTCCAGTTAAGAGAAGGCAACATGATTTCAAGATTTCAGCTTTAAGGTGAATTGGTGTTTCTCCAGGGAACTACAGAGGTTCTGAAAGGGCGTCCATTGAGTAGCCTTATTTTTATCATGACAAACAGTGACATCTCTAGCCACTGTTTCATTTTACCCAATGCCATCTCCCTGCAGAATTTGTTACAATCATGCATCAACAGCAACAAAATGTCCCATATGGGTTGTGGGTCCATATGGGTTCTTGTCAAATGTTGTCTTTGTACTTTTGCGGGGTCCTTCTGTGGCAAACTTTGAGAATCGCTGGGGCTCATGTCTCAGATAACGAATGTGAACACACATTATGGTGCATATAAAGTATGAGCTTTATGGTTGTAATATCTGACAATATCCTGTTTCCCAACAGCGATGCCATTTCTGTTGACGATTGAAATTGTAGATCAATGGAACAACAAATATCAACCATCAAGGGTTGTCATATTAAGCACACGGTTCATTATACTGTTCCACAAAGAGTCTAAGTGCAGCAATGGGGAGAGGAAATGCTACCATCTGCATTAAAAGGGACTGCATTAACTTCAAAGCAAAGCTGCCATTTATTGTTCTTGCACTCTGACTCAGTAGCAATTACCAGCTTTTGTGGGCTTTCTGCTGTCATTAAATGTGACTGATCTTAATGTTTCTGATGCACTTTACAAAGCACAACATTTTTTAACCTTTTTTATAGAAAGATCTGAAAGAATACCTGAAATTAATTTGGAGAATAAGTGTGCTGTTTTTTTAAAAGATGCAACATTAAGCATTTATATGCATCAACAGCCCCAGTTACAGGCCTCTTAAAAAATTAAAGACAATTAGAACAAATGAATTAAGTATGTAATGTACTCCCTAGTGATCAAAAATCATCCAAGCTAAGTAAACTAATAGGATATTTGCCAGAATCTGGAAATACATGTACAGGTCTGGAAAAAGAGTAAAAATTTCAGTTTCCATCAGTAAATTCAGACCTAGTTATCACAGACTGATACATCATACATCCCTTCAAAATGCAAATGGTTTGATGGTGTTAAATATGTTATGCATGCAGGGGAACCGAGACACATTTGCATAGTTGTTGTAGTTGATAATTAGTGGGTTAACATCCCAACAACTGTGATGTTTTTGATAAGCATTTAACAGGTCAACAGATGCAAATTCAGCTCCGACATACAGTACGAATAACCCGCCGTGGAAATCATTGCAGCACAATTATGTATTGATAGAGCCTTAACTTTGCACCAGCGCATACAAGAGCACTCTCAGGCTACTCGTTTTGTTATGCACCGGGTTTTTTAAGCCTCGCCTGAGCCGATCCATATGTAAATCTCGGCAGCACTTCATCTGCAGTGGCGTTGTAATTAAAACACAACCGTAATCAACGCAAACTGACAAGTTTCATTTTGAAAAATGAACAACTTGCACAGAGGGCAAACACTTGTCTACTTGAGACGTAGACAGTACGCAAATTAGAAGAAGTGAGACAAAGTTGAGTATTTGTTATCACGAATTGCTGCACAGAAATACAAAGTAATGATCTGTGGGAGAAATACAAGAGACAGATATGCACAAGATCCCACTGTGTCAGTCCTGTGAGACTTTATTGAAGTTTTATATTCATCGTGCTGTTAGAAAATCACACTGCATAGGAACATTAGCAACTGGGGTAAAAATCTGACATTCACATCATAATTATGTCAATCATTGTTCATTATCATGAACAAGTCATGTGATGTGAGATCAAGTTTTAAATTCAGCACAAAATGCTGTGAGATTTAAAATTTGTAGCATTGCTAATTGGGAACGTCCCAAAGTATCGAGGCTTATTTATTAATACAAGGATTCAAGCAGCAACCTCTGTGACTGTGAAGTGAAGTCAATGCACAAGTGCCATAAACTGCAGTTCCTCAAACGTCCACTTGAGGCTGGCTACAGAAGTGAGTCAGTCTCCATAAGTCCCCATGTTTCAGAGCAGAAATAAACATGTTTGCAGCCTGGTACAAAAAACAGTTTTGGTCTCTATAGCTAATTTCCCCGTTCATGACAACTGTACTGAGGGTGAATTTATATACAACTCACCTGTTCACATTATATTAAGGCTTAAAGTTATGCAGGATTAAGAGAGTGGAGGCTTTGATTGACAGGTGGGTTGTACATAAATATATAGAAGAATGGGACCACTGATATAATGATTTACTGTATGTATAATCCTCAGTGGCTCAACAAAAATATTTAAAAACTGAAGACGAACTTTTACTGGCAAGCTTGCTGCTGATCGATGGCTATCTTGACAGTGTTGACTGGACAGAGAGCTCCTGTAGTTTATTAGTTGTGTTGCACCATTTAGCATGCTTCACTAAGAGCAACTGTTTGCAGACAAATATGACTGAGCTAACAAGCTAAAGAGCTGCTAATGCTCAGCTGGCACACTCGCACTCGAGTTTATTTTCTCTCTTAAAAAACTCGGTCGTCAACTGTCGCCGAAGTTGTCATCCTGCTGCAGTGATTTAGAGGTATGTTCTGAACACATCACCCTTACATGTGGTTACAGGTGTAACAGATCACACTTATGACACACAACATGGAGGATGGGTGTCGTCAGAGGTGCTACAGACTTGAAACGTTCCACCAGAATAGCAGCTGAAATCTTTTTTTTCAGTCTGGTCTTAAGTTACTCGTAAAGCTCCTGTTAAACAGTCTAACTCAGAGATGCTGCATGCAAATGAGTATTGTTTATTTAATGTTTTTCCTGCACAAAAAGAGACATTTAGCCCTAAAATATATCACTAAGTATCATTTTAGCTGACAGGCTGCAGGGTGCATGAACCTCCTCTGTGTTTACTTACAGTGCAGGGAGTCTGCATCCAAGGTTCCCCATCAATCTGCATCGGAAGAGATTTACTGGTTCTGTAAGTGAAAAAAAAAAATCTTGAATCTTAAAATGTTGCACCGGGCCTCCAGTTCAACCGACAAGGAAGCGATAACTGTGAAATATTTCAACACCTGAGGCTAAAACATTGTTGATTTTATGCTAACAAAATCCAGTTGGACGCTGACCTGATGGTCACGGAGGAGCACTGTGCCAGGCGTCGTCCGGCGCTCTTCAGTCCGGTGTAGATCTGCCCCATCTCCATGGCTCCTTCCAGCCCCACCACCTCCAGCAGCTGGTCAGACAAGTCTAAAACACACACACACACACACACACACACACACACACACACATACACACACAGTCCAGTCCAACAAACTGTGTTTATGTAACAGCTGCTGATTAATATTTAAAAAGCATGTACAGCTTGTTACGGCCCGCGTACTGTAAGCGTGAATAATGTACCTTTAGAAGTGGAACTATCTGAGTGGCGATCAAGTGGAAAATTGTTGAATAAATGAGTCAATATCAAATAAAGAAATTCATTGTTGCCTCTAAATGTTGCAGCTAGAAGACCCCCGCGTGGAGCGAGAGGAGAGAAAAACCGAGGGAAATTTATTAAGAAAATGAAAGAGAGAACATGACGTGATGTTCCTCACTTCACACTTTGCCTTCTGCTTCTGAAACATTCACCCTGTATAAAAAAGAAAAGAAAAGAAAAAAGGCAACAAGAACAACAAGCTACAAACAGAACAGCTATTAATTAGATTGCACCGGCAATGCAAAGCAATCTTGTGATAATATAATTATTAATTTCTCTTCTGTTTTGCAGTTATGAGCATTGATTTTGCCCCTGCTGGAAGCCCAGTGTCACGCAGGGCCCATCTGTTTCAGCGGCCCGTTCTGCCTCCGACTCTCCATCGACTCGTCCCTCCGCAAATTAAGAAGCTGCTGCCTCGCTGCTGGGAGCGCGCAGACACTAATTGAAACTAAGACCCATTTTTAGGCACTCGGTGCGTGCGAGCGAGTTATCTCGCTGTCGCCGCCGCCGCTGCTCCGTCTCTGTCATGTTTATCTGGTTTCCCTGAAGGAGTGTCGTAGGCATTGTCGCCGTCGTCGTGAGGTGTTGTTGTCGACGCCGAGCTGTGGTGTCCAGCTGTCACCATGGTGATGGACATGCGTCTGCACCTATCTCTCCAGGGTCGGAGTAGAGGAGAGTGTGTGCATATACCCAGCAGGTTGACCTCCTGACACGGGGCTTTAAAGCTGTTCCACCACCGACTGTGACTTCTCACGTTAATGCAAACGGCTCACACAGGCCTGAGCTGACACATATGATGGACAGAGTCACCACGGCGATAGGGATTCCTTGTTGCCCCGGGCTACAAAGATCCAGTATACCCAAACACGACAGAGCCTCTCTGCCAAATATAACAAGGTCAGCACTCTGAACAGAGGGAAAATCTGTTTGACCTGCATGTTTTGGGCTTAACCGATGACTTCTGGGTGACCTGTGGCGTTATTTAACTAAATCCAGCTGAGAATATATTTGCTTCTTTTTAGAGAACACTGTTTTGCAGACGGAGAAGCTGATTTAAAGGAAAAGCTTTGACGTTTTGGGGGAAACACACCTCGTTAGCTTAGCTTAGCATAAAGACTAGAAGCAGGTAGGAACAGCTTGTCCAAAAAAGATTTTAAAAATGCCTAACGACACCTCTAAAGCTGAATAATTAACACGTTCTTGTGTGTTTAATCTCTACAAAAATAAAAGAATAACAAACCTCCCGTAAAACCACAAATTGTCGTTTTGACACCTCAGCCTGTGTTTCCCAAAATGAAGTCTCATACCGTCTTAGACAAAACCTGAGACGATGCATTTGAAGGTGAAAAATAATTTTTTCGACTGGATGAATTGCAAACACAAGATTTCAATAAAGGTCTTAGTGACTGAGAGTCAGATATTTCATCTAACGTAATCTATTTCCACAAATTTCCATTTTTATTTTGAATCACGGACCATTATTTCTTATATTAGACGTCCGAATGAATTACCTGGAGCCATAATCGAAAGTGGGACTCTGTTAAATATAGAAAAAGCCATCATGTTTACTTCCCAGAGATAAACTGGGGGAGAAAAATGGAGTCACCTAGCTGTTTACGCAAGAAGGTTGAATTACTAATACGCATGATAAGGAGGCTGTCGCCAAATACAAAATGAATCACTGCTTACCCAACCTGCAATCAACATCACTCAGGTGATGAAGGCAATATTTGGCTGGGATAAACACACACAGGCGAGGGTGACAACGCAAAGCGGGCGAGACAGTCGTATGAATGAACGTCCATACGGGAGAGTCACAGAAAAAGCTTTATTCTCAGCGGAGAGCGCGGAATAAGAAACGGCATCTTTGTCACTGTCGGACAGCTACCTGTCGAGGCCGCTGGCTGCACTCTGACACATGTGGAGCAACAGGAATAAAAGAGAGAGGGAGAGAGACGGAGGGCGAGGGGAGCAGAGAGCAGCCGATCAGCTGAAAGTAGAACTGAAGAGGGATGGCGGGAGGGTGTGTGGAGGCTGATCCTCCAATGAAAGCTTCATGGGGCTTGTCACGAGGCATCAGTCCCGAGCATCAACCCACGCATGGACGCCGAGCCTCCCCCCGCCCCCTCAGTCCCATTCTAAATAATTCACTCCGCAGCCATTCCCTTCCACCTGAGGGGCTTGTCTCCTGGCGTCACCAGCGGGACGATTTAACAGCTCCTGAAAGGTCAGAGTTTTTTTATCCCCCGAGCCGCCCTCCACCCACCGATCCACACACACACACACACACTCACAATAATCCCTGCCAACAGTTTGATCCGTGCGTCGTGCTCGTCGTGCGGTGCCCCCTCTGGGTTAATGCACTCCTGTGTTTACCTCTAAATACGCAGTTGTCTTGATCTGACAAGTTAGGCTGCTCACCTTGAGGGCACCTTCGCAAGGTCACACACACACACACACACATCAACAAAACAAAACAAACACACAGAGACGTAGAGGCACACAAACACACACACACTCCCCTCTCAAACTAAGTGCCTTCCTGGGATCAGACGGAGGCCTTTTTTTATTTATTTTTTCAACCACAAACACCAAACTGATTGATTTTTATTCAGGGATTAATGGAGTGTTCATCGCAGCAAGGTTGGACTTTGAATTGATCAACGATCTCCCTCATAGTCCGCCCTCCTCTGTACCACACTGTAGTGCAGTCGCATCATCACATTAGGGAAGTTATTTTACTTTTTATGACCACAAGTCCTGTAAATTACGGGCAGATTTGAACAACGATCAATGTTCTTTGAAGGTCTAACAGCTACTGTAAAAAAAAAAAAAACGAATAAAGCTTCACAGAGATGTTTTTTTTTTCTTTCCATCAGTCATGTTCTGACCGGTGAAGTCTCACGAGGGATCGCTGGCAGCCATGTCTGGAGATCCTCACTGACTCGCCATGTTTCAAGCCCCGACACTGATTGTAACACCCACTCCATCCCCGAGTACAAACACATCATCTCACCATGGAACCTAAAAACATACTGCGCATCACCTGAGCGTGCAGGAGTCAGACATGATGGAGAATAAAACACATGAAACCAAAGAAATCCAGAATTCATGGCAACAGCAAAGAGAAAAATGTGTATATCAATTATTTTTCCTTGCGATTGGTCCTGTTCTGTGATGGTGGTTATGATTTTGCATTCAACATAACATAGAAAAAAAGCTGTTGCAGCTGTTGTAACTGCATGACAACGTCTACGCGGTTTGGTCCACCAAACCAAATGAAGGTGTGAAATTTTTCAGCATTCCCAGCCCAATTGAACCAAGTCCACCGGACTATACTGGTGTGAAAGCAACATAAGTGATGCTTTGAGCTTTAAAGCCACATTACATGCAACATTAAATTGCAAAAATACAAATTTCCCCTCAGTTTCAGAGAGTAATAACACTTAAATATGGACAACATCTGAACTAACATCTGAACCACTCTTCCCAGTGGTCCAAACAGCCTGTGGTACCAATGTAAACACCAAGTGACAACCTCATCCAACCTATGAGAACGTGCCAAAAGCTGCAGTTCCTCGAACGTCCACTTGATGCTGGCTACAGAACAAGTCAGTCTCCATAAGCCCCCCATGTTAAAAACGTCCAACTTCACTGTTCACACCCGGCTAACAAGCTGAGCTAACAGCAGCTACAGTTGGCAGCAGTTTACTTCACTGCGTTTGTCTGTTCCGGGCTACTGTAGAAACACGGCAGCTCAATCTGCAATATTTCCATGTTTTCTGGGTTGGAAAACTTCTTCTACCACAGCTTTCTAGACACGTTTTCCTAATAAGTCCTTCAAGCGGTTCACACAATTTCACAAGTTAGCACAGAGCAGCTGACTCATTCTTTCTTTGTTCATTCATACATCCCCACTGACGGGCTTCCTTTTGACGTAAATGGATTCACGGGTATGCCCAACACCTCCCTCAGTCCTCACCTATTAACTGAGCCTGTCCACTGGAGCCTGCACACACCATTAATACACAAGTGACAGTTCCAAACAGTGACATGATTGTACCTCTTCTTTGCAAACAAAACCCGCTAGCTATGATTCACCTTGTCACCGGTGAAATATTCATGCACTGTGGAAAAGTTTGGTCTTAAGTTTAGTCTTTGATCTGTCTGATAGGAGCAAGGGCACAAAGTGTCTGTGTCTCTTTGAGCCTGAGAGGAACGAGTCTCCAACACTGTCAAGCCCGTTTAACGTACAGAATTATTGTCCAATAAGGCAAACCAACCATATGCAGAGCTTTGGTTCGTTTGCCTTATTGGACCAACCAATGACAATGTTGACATGGCAATGTTTAGCATGTCCACCATCTATGTTTAGCCTGTGAGCATGCTAACATTTGCTAATCAGCAGTAAACAAAATGTAGAACAGAGGGAGATCACCAAAGTCACCAGGATTCATCCTCTGGGGACCACGATTTTCACTATAAACATTTAAATGTTATTAATGTGTTAACATTTATGGCGTCAAGGTTACCTTGAACTGCAAACATAAGCTCTTTGGGGTCGAGCACCGGTGTCCTCTTGTCCTGGCCCTTCTTTCCACCCTTGCGGTTACCCCTCCTCTTCTTGCTCTCGCCCCAAAGGTTGGAGCCGCCGTGCATGCTGGGAATGTTGAGAATGGCGATGCCTTCCAAGGAGATGCTGCTGAGGTCCAGAGTAACACCATCACACTTTTAGAAAGAGAAAGAGAGAGAAACAAAATGTGTCAACATGTGACTCTCTGACTGAACCTAGACTGTTTTCTGTGAACCCGTCTTTTGTTTTTTGTATTTTCGTCTAAGCATAAACTTGTTTCCTTGTCTGAACCTGACCTGGAACCTGCTCTGCATTTGCTATGCCATTGTTTTCCTCTGAGGAGAGCAGTGATGGCCAGATGGGTGGAGCATGCCCTTAGCCGGGTGTCCATGAAGCCATATTTTTTCAACCTTGACCTCAAATGCCACTGGGTGTAGTGTAGCTCCGCCTTTCTCTTGCCGTTTCCTGATGGACAGTAAAGTCAACTGCAGCTGCTGTTGGCTAATGTTAGCTCAGTTCGTTAGCCTGGCCGTCTGGACTGTGAGGTCAGAGCACAGCGGGAGTGTTAATGTTTGTACCACAGGGAGCAGAGCCAGTGTCATGCCAGAACCGGAGCTGGTCAGGCAGGCTATGTAACCGAGCTCAGCAGCCTCTATGGACACAATGACAGAGGCGCACCTGAGGTGTGAGCTTGGTGAAAGAACAAATACAGCTGTCCATATTTACCACAGCGGTATTACACTCTGAAACTGGGGGTGTTGCTTTGAGCTGAAAGGAATCCACTAAGATTGTCGTCTGTCAGGCCGGTAATACTCGATAATCGATGTGACACCGCGGCTCTTCATACCTGCTCTCCTCCGGTACTGTAGGTACTGGACCAGCACTAATTAATAAAGACCCCTTGCTCTGTTTTGGATAGCTCTGAGAAGGGGGAAGATGAACTGTATAGATGGCATCTTCATTATCACTCAATATCACACACAGCAGGGTCGTGTAGGGCTAATTACCTGTGTGTTGAACTGAGGTTCAGTGAGAAGCGGGTGGGAAGGTGTATGCAGATAGCCTTCACACATCAACACTTTGTCTTGGTGAATTTGAAACTAGTATAAATTTGTACCAATTTATGGAACAAGGAATAATAAGAGCCGCCATTCTTCTTACCGGAGCAGTTATCTGCATCTATGTGCACATTGTTTAATGTAATTAGTCCTAATGATATGGAGAATGTCGGCTTGGGATTCACATAAAAGAGTTGATGAAAGAATGGTTTGCTTTACCTCAACCTCCAGAAAGTCGTGGAGCTTCTTACATGTGGCCGAAAAGGTCTCCGAAGTGCCGAACTCAAAGTACCACAGCTTATTCTTTGTTCTGAAAGAAACAAGACAACAGGAACTGCAAAGGGACCGAAAAAAGAGGAAACAGAGAAGTGTTTTTCCCCCCACATCAAAATCTGAAGCTTGTACAGTCATAGCAGCTCTTCTTCTCTTCTCTCGTCTCGTCTATAGTCTCATATACGATGAAGAAAAAGACTCCGCTCCGTGAAGGTGTTTGATTCATGCTCGAAAAGAGGATTTTCTAAACTCCACAGGAAATATACCTCTAATGTTTACCGCTGACCAAAATCACACAGTCATTAATCTCCAAAGAATGCATAATGTGGCTCATTAATCACATATTGAAGCATGATGATGAATCTAATGCCAGTTAAGGAGGCATCTGAGGGAGCACATGGGGTGGCCGGTGGGTACCCATGCCCAACATTAAGGCCCAGTGAGGGGTGTGAGAGGGTAATCTACCTGCCCCTGCAATTAACAGAGGACTGGGGTGCTGCTCCCCGGGCTTCCTACAGCACACGCTCCCATTGTTAAGGCTGATGATCAATGACCTTGCAGGGGTGAGTCACCATCTGTCCACACGCTGCCATGGCATATTATATTCTCTCATGACTGCACGAATAAAATGTCATCTTTATTTTGTTTTGGAGTATTGATTGCCCCTTTTATTATTACATATCTTTAAATTGATGCTAATCATGCAAACAGATGTCTCACAGCGTGGTCCAGACCTTAAAATTGAATAAAATTGGGCGGAATTGAAAAGCAAAATAACAAATTTAACAAACACTTGAGAGCAGCTGATTTAAACATTTCTTCCAGCGTGAGGTTATTATTCCTTTAACAGTTACGAATGAGAACAATGCATCAATTTAGCCTCAAACACGAGAGGGACCAAGATGGAGGAGATTTCTTGTTGGTCACGTGCACAAGTTAAGACCACTGGGCGTAGTTATGGGCTGGATTTGAACTTTCTTTTTTATGCAATTTGCAATTTAATTGGTTCCTGTTGTCCTGTCCTGAGAATGGTTTGATTTATTAATGGCAAGGACCCACTGGTTAATTTTTATATTTACAAGGAGATTCTTGGGTTGCTTCCATCCTATCTCTGTTCTGTTCAAGGGATTTTTACACATTGTTTGGAGCACATGCTCGTACTGAACTTGTAGTTTAGATACTCAGCGCCTTTAAATCATTTCCGTTTCTTTAAGTTCTCACTTAATTGTTAACACAGTCACTGGTAATGCACCTTATCGCTGGATGCCAGTGTTACACTCGAGTGTGATCCATTCACCAAAAAAAACACACAGCAGTGTGGAGAGCGGTAAATACATCAGCACTAACATTACGAGGACAGACTAGTGTCAGTTCAAATTTAATAAGAAAGTGATCTGACACCACGGATGTGACAAGAGAGAGACAGTCAGGAGCAGAAACCTCGATGCCGGGTGATAGAATCGAGTCAAGGGTGTCGGAGTGAGGAGGTTCACGTACAAACCAAAAGTATCGTGTAGAACCAGGAACGGCAGAAAGATATCACCAGTAATTAAAATAAACTCTCTAAATTCTTGTAAAAATTGGGAATCAGACTGACTTCACAGTTGATGGAGATGTTTTAACACAGGAGCCTCAAATTAGTTGAACTGAATATGAAATTTGGAGGTTAAATTTGAAATAGACTTAACCGAGCACCATGGGCATTGGTTTAAGGTGGGAAAGCTTAATTTCAAGGTAAGCAAACATTTGGTTAAAGCCATGTTTCACATAAACTAATCATCTCCAGATCATGCCTGGTGATCATGACAGTGATCTAATATTTATGAAACCAAATTTGTGGGTCCTGTTGAGGCTGCAGTTTTCTCTGTAGCGCTGGCAGTACAGAGGACCAGTCCCAAAGACGTACACAATATATGGACTACTTGATTGTTCCCTGGCTGGACATGTAAATTAAACTAGCGGTCAACTATAAACCAAGCATACTCTTTAAAAAGTTTAGACAATGCCAAACTCTGCAGGTGCAACAGTCAACACAAACCATCGTAACACAGTTTGCAAGACTTGTTTGTAGATCCATGAAGACAAGATGCTTCTCCAGAACTTAATAAAAGAGTGAAAGTATTCATGGATCTAAAACCAAGACCAAATTTAACTCATCTCGAAGAAAGACGACCTGGACGACTTAGAACCTTCACAGGAAGTTAGAAATGTTGCATAGATGACTTGAAGCTTATTAGGCTAGGCTCGGCAACAGAAGCTATCCCCTAACACTAATAAGAAATGTCCTATGAAATGGACTCAGGACAGAGAAAGTAAGCAGAAAACCGAGAACTGAAGAGCGACAAAGAGCAGACAGCATCTGGAAAACGATGTGCGTCACGGGAGGCAGCGTCTCGGGCATCAAAGCAGCATCACGGCGTCCCACGGATCGCAAAAGCCTTTTCATCTTTCCAAGAAACAACAGAAGACAACACGCAATTTATCACAAAGCTTCAAGGACAGAAAAAAAACCTACAACAGTGCTGACACGCAGAACTGAATACAGTAAAAAATGGCCTTCTCTTAGCTGGAATCAAAGCGCTACAAGAGGGACGTATTAGTATAAGAAGAGTAACAATCACTGAATTATTGATTTCCTCATTAGGACTTTTGTCAGGACCATTTAGCCACTTTATAAATGAGCTTTCATTAGGGTACTTGCAAGGTAGCCCAACTCACAGTTGATTTATAATGTGCAACATGGTCAATAGAAGAGGGATGGGAGCAGGGGGGAGGTGGGAGGAGGCAGGAGGGTGATGGGGACATGCTGAGAGGCTTTCCACAACAACACATCCCTACATCTCCCCCACCACCATCATCATCATCATCATCATCATCATCATCATCATCATCAGTAGTCCCAACACATGAACACAGGCTGGGGCAATTTTGCAAATAAACAAATGAAGGTGGCTACTTTAGCTAGCACATTCAAAACTAGTGGTTGGTGATTGATGGAGACAGTGAAGCCGGGTACAGTACAGGAAATGTTTGGATCACTCTGTTGTTGCTTTGTTGAAGCTGTTGAATTGTTATCTGTTATCTTCAACACAAAGTGAGTTTTAGAAGTGACACGACTGCAAAGTCAATGGGAAGACATGGATTGGACTGAATGTATCTCATGTAAAGATCAAATCATGTATTGTATTCTGGGCTATAAAAATATATAAAATAAAACTGAGTTGACACATTTGGTATAAAGGTTGCTAGATGCTGCAGTTAAAGTAGCAAAATTGGATGATTGCGGAAAAGAGCCCCAACATAACTGGACAATTAAATGAAGTGAAATCTGAAAGCATCTTAAAGAGAGTCTTCAGGAGTAACACTGCATACATAGAAACAGTTGTGTAAAGACTGAAGTGAAATCGATGCAAAAGTGCCAAAAAACTGCAGTTCCTCAAACGTCCACTTGAGGCTGGCTCCAGAAGTGAGTCAGTCTCCATAAGTCCCCATGTTCAAATGTCCAACTTCACAGCAGAAATAAACATGTTTACAGTTTTGGTCTCTGTAGCTAATTTCCCCGTTCATGACAACTGTACTGAGGGTGAGTTTTTACATCGCAACCTGCAACCAAAGTGTAGTTTCCTGAGTTGCATTGTGGGTAATGTAGGCACCAGTTTTGATAAAGGAGAACACATGGAATAAAAAAGACAGTTTATTTTGATCTTGAACGCATTGTTATCAGCTGATTCAGGGTTTACCTGAAAGAATGACCTACATCACCTTGAAGAAAGCTCTATTAATCCATTGACTCTCATCTAATTTTAAACCACGGCGACATAAACCGAGACCTCTGGGTTTTTCTTACAGTTCAGCAGAACCAAACTGATCTTAGACAACTGGAGCCAAAGGCAAGAAAAAGTAAAGCACGCTCTAATAACAGATACAGTAAGAGACAACATCTGAACCATCCTGTCGATTCCCACCACTTAACCTAACAAGTGCACCATGGCAACAAATCACCTCCTGTCCCTGTTCATTAGGTAATTAGGAGCATCCCATTGGCCGGATCGGGTTGTCGTTTGTTATCTGCCGAGCGATGCTAAACACCGGACTGCTCTGACAGACTGACTGTGAGGAGCGTCTTCAACAGTGTCCAGCTCGTCTCACGATTAATAGGGAGTCCATTTGAGTAAGATGATACTTTTAAGGTAGATTAGGACGACCTTACTTTACAGTAAGTGCAATAAAAGTGAACATAAAGTGCCCATTTCCTTAAAATGTTGCCTGACTTTTAGCTCCTGCATCCTTGCAGGATATCTTCGAGGTTCATCCGTTATATGTCCAGTGATTTGTGTCTGCATGTAGCAGGTTTATAATTCACGGAGCCTTCCGCGGGGCCCTCTGCTGTGATCCTACCTGCAGTGTATCAATGCAAAGTGTACTGCAATAATAACTTTAGCGGTGTGCATGTGAGATCAGCTGTAGTAGTCACAGCTGGCACACCAAAAGAAAACAGCGTGTCAGGTTTCCAGAGCCGCTGAGGTGTCGTGCATTTGCACAAACAAATCGTAAAACAAAACTGAAAGAAGGGCACACAAAGTGTGCGGCCGAGAGAAAGAAAAACACCACGGAGCGCTTTAGAAAAACATCCAACACCGTGAAGAAAGGTGGGAAACAAGACAGGTGAGCGGCAACGGAAAGACAAACGTAGCTCAAATAGCCTGAATCTAAACGATACGATCATGTTCATCAACCCTCCGCCGCTTGGCCAACATATTAAAAGGATGTCAGAGGCGATAAGCTTCAGCGTAGCGTCGCTGTCCCGAGGCCACAGCACCTTTTGAATGCACTTTCTACCGGCCACACTGAACGCGAGGCACACAGCCATTGATTTTTGTTCCCCTCTGACACTTAATCTAACCCACAGTGATCTACGACCTTACTTTCACACTAATTTCTTCTTGATCAGAGGTGATAAATATCGCATTGACATAACCAACTCTTTGTGCATTGCATCAATGCACTGTTTTGTTTAACATGACACCGCCTGGAGCGCTCCGACTCCGACTGGCAGTTTGAGAAATGACCCGAGTTGCGTCGTCTTGCCTTCAGAGATGCAGCAGGCGGTTTGAAAAAATGTTTTTCTTTCTGTTGCAGTGAGATGATTCCAAGGCCTATTTTTCTTTTTTAAACAAAACTACTGATACCAGTAGAAATTATCTTTACTGCTAAAAGTGAACTGATGAGCTCGACGTCTAAAATATTTTTCCTTTTTATTTTAGCTTTGCAAACTGAGCTGAAGTGCGGGGTTCATTGGTCACTGGTTCATTTAAACCTCTATAGGAAGAGCAAAACAATCACAGTTTTGTTGTGGTAAGTAATGTTGGACCTCTGAGAAACACAGTCCCCAAACTTAATGACATTTCAGGTCCACCTTAAGTTGCCTCTTAAGGTGTATAAATGTCTATTGATTGACAAATAAGTGAATTTAAACTCACGTTAAAGGTCCAGTGTGTCAGATTTAGGCAACTGTATTCACAGAATATGGCAGAAGTGAAATATAATATGTTTTTATTCATGTTTAATCACCTGAAAATAACAATCTTTGTGGTTTAGTTGCCTTAGAATGAGACTTTTATATCTACAGATGCTGCTGGTGCTCCGTGTTGAACCATGTGGTTTCTACAGTAGCCCAGGAAGGACAAATCAAACACTTTGGCACAAGATGGACACGAAAGGCCAGATCTAAAATACACTCCAGTCTTAGAAATTCATACTACATTAATAGACATTTTTAAACCAAAACCAGCCCAGCTTGAATCTGCAGTGGACTCAATGCAAAGTGACAAATATAATCATGAAAATCTGACACAATGTTCCAGCAACCGGCTCTTACAGATGTGTAAATTGCAAATGAAGTCTTATAATAAAAAACGTAATGCCTGTTTAATCATTTAGGCTTAAATATAGATCAGACCTGGATCATGAATAAATGCTGTGCTTGAACTCGATCAATGTGTTAATTGTGTTGGATTACCTTCCATTGTGCAGATATATTATTAATTTTAGGTATTCCTGTAATTGAATTAAACATTTCACCGTGTGTGTGTGTGTGTGTGTGTTGAAGGGAGGGTGATCAATTAAAAACTACAATAATTTAAGTTGAAACGAAACACACAGTCTTAATTGTGACAGGCCTACTGTTCCACTCGAGAGCCGAGGAGTCATTTTGGGAGCTGTTAGATACCCGACGTGGAGTTAACAAAGCAATACTGTTAATTAATGATTTCATATTGTTTACAAGACTTCAGGTGTTTCGACAGCGCGTTTATCTAAAGTCTGACACCTCCAGCAACACGTCAGCGGGGAAAACTTGATTTTAGTCTGTTAGTTTGTAAATGAGAGTCGGTTATCATTCCTCATTAATGTTTTGAGAGTTTCCACCCAAAAAATCCCAGAAGTTGTCAATAAAGGACACGCGTCCAACATTTTACATGCTAACAGAAACGCCTTCGCTTTTTAACATCCAGCTAAAACAACAAAAATCCAAGTTTATCGCCAATATATCTCATTTAAAAGGTTTTTGAGATGCCTCAGAGTGAACAGGTTTGTGTCTGTCTTTGACTGACAGCTGAGATACTTGCACTGTTAGCTTACAAGCCAGTGACCGTGGTTTTAAAGAACTCATTGGGTTGTGGGCTGCCATTTTGAAGCCTTGAGTCAAAGTGAAGATATTTGAACGAGGCGGTGGAGCTGGGATGCTAATTTTAAAGCTCTCACTTCTTGCTTGGTCAGTTTCCCCTTTTCTCTTCTTATCTTTCCTCCGTCAACGTCCTCTTCAGTCTCTTCTCCTCTGTCATTATGTCCATAGAGGCTGCTGAGCCTGGTCACATTGCCCCGCTTGCCCAGCTCCTGTTCTGGCACGACACCAGCTCCGGGCGGTTGAAAACGCCTGAGGTACAAACACTAACACTCCCCTGGTGCTCTGAGCTCACAATCTGGGTAGCCTGGCTAACAAACTGAGCTAACAGCAGCTACAGTTGGCAGCAGTTTACTTACTGTCCATCAGGAAACTCTGTAAATCACAGAAAGTTGATTTTTTCCATAAAATATGATCCAGTTTCACCAAAATCAGCGAAATAGTTGGTGGCGTGTGACTTAGTGCCGTAAAATGTTGCATATTTCTTGCATATTGTACCCGAAGCACCTGATTATAAGCCAGCGTAGCATCAAAACGATATAAAATCTGATATTTTATGGTATAAAAGCTGCACGGTGTAGCTTGAACAGATCGTACTATGCAAACTAAAGATGTCAGAGAGCCTCAATGATGGCTGAAATTAATGTTGATCTTCAGTTTGTCGTTATCAGGGTCAGCTTGTTAATAGATCATATGATCATTCTTTTGTGTGTGCAGAGCCCTGTGTGTTTAAGTTCACTTGAGTTAATGTGTTTGTGTTGTGTGTGCACATGTGTGTGTGCATGTGTGTGTGTGTGTGTGTGTGTGTGTGTGCATTCCCACTGAGCTGGGGACAGGGCCACAGGTGAGATCTCTCTAAATTACACACAAGTGGTCATTAATTATAAATGACACTCTGGTCACATAAACGATTTCATCCTCAAATGAGGTCCGAGGGCGTCCGCTACTGAGGTCCACCATGCGTGTGTGTGTGTGTGTGTGTAAATGAGTGCGTGTGTATGTGTAAATTAGAGCGCCATCACCTGTGGCCCTGTTCCCAGCTCAGCAGGAAACACGCACACACACACGTACATGCGTACACACACATTAGCGAGGGTGTGTTGATGGGTGCGTGTGTTGGTGAATCCGGCGGGCCCCATCCAGCACATCGCAGCGCTTTGATGAACATACTCATTATGCTAAAGAGTGCTCCATGCCTGGGCTTCCCTGTGCCTTCAGGAAAGGTTAACTCAGGATGGTTACACAGCACAGCGAGAGCCTGTGGGCGCACGGGGGCAGAGCGGCTCTGGAGGAGCACGCTGACGGTGTTAGATGTCTCAGGACCAAAAATAGATCTGGGTATGCAGAGCAAATATCATGGGAACATCAAGGCGCCATCGCTGATGCCACAGAATAAACAAACATTGCAGGTGAAGCCGCATGCAGCCGAAAGGTCCCAAATCAGATGTTTTGCCTCAGATCTGATGTCGTCTGATTAGTGTGCAAAGCAAAATAAGCTGCGTGGAGCCGAGTTTTCAAATGATGATCTGGGCGACACGGAAGAAATTGGACTGTGAAGATTGTATGGAGTAAAAATGGGCGCCGAGTTGCTGCATTAAACAACTAAGTAAGCTGAGTATCAGTTATTGGCGGCTTATCGGCTTATCGGCTGGATACACCCTGAGGAGTTAGTTCTTCCTTCTGTCCTTAAAATACTTCCCAACTATGGTGAGCAGCGTCGCCGCTGAGTGTATCGTGCAGTGGCTTTGTCTACAGGATGAGACTTTAAGTATGCCTTTTTATTACCTGTCACCGCCGTCTTCACCAAGCATCGTAGGTACCAAACCGTACCCGTAACTTAATCGTTAAACTACAATCACTCCCCTTTATTTTCATTTTTTAAAGATTTGTTGCAGAGAGGCCGACAGGAGTCATGGGGAGAGCGTGAAGGCTGTGACATGCACAGCTGGAGATGAAGCGGGGGGTTGTGGTCGTGGTTACATTGTATTCACCTTACTCATCTGGCCCCCGGGGCGCTCGTCGTTCCTAGCATGAGGATATGATCCGGAGTGAGAATTTTATGAACCGGGAATTCTTAGGTAGCGTCCAATATTGATAAACTGACGTTTCTGTAGCGCCACCTGGTGGCAGAAAGCTGTAAAATTATGCAGAATTGCGTGAAGTTGAAGCTGCACGACGTGCAGAATTTTAAAATCATCGAAGCCGGTGACAGGATGGGATAAAATAAACGTTTTACGCCTCGTAGTTCAGGAGGGTTGGGTGTAACCATTACTGTAATCACATTACATTTTGTTCCTTCAAACATAACATTACTTGCATAATGGACAAATAAAACATCACTTCCTTCTTTTTAGGGAGGATAATACAACTTCCTTCAACTCGGACACTGAAGTCAGAGATGATCCCGAACAGTTTCCCTTCATCTTCCAAGATACTGAACACATCGGTAAGTGGAGAGCCTCGAAACACGATCACCTGCTTCTTTCTGTCGTATTGAAGTTCAGCGACGGGCACGTTGAAGAACAAGACAAAGTTCTTAATTTTCTAAACCCTCTCTTTCCTGGTTTCTCTCTCCATCCGTCTCTTTCCCTCAGAGTCAGAGATTAGTGCGTAATTACACGGGAGATCAGCAAAAAAAAAAAAAAAAGGGTGTAGTATATTTTAACAAGGCGGTCGAGGAGGAGTGGCGACGGAGAGGGGGTGGGGGTGGAGGTGGCGCAGCCCTCGTCACGGGCCGACTGATTGTCTGCTTTTAATCCTCAACCTCATTATCACCTCCAGGTCCGGCAGTGGCAGTAAATGAATCTATCTGCCGAGTGTCAAATCTTCACACCTTCGCCCTGGTAATCACCCCAAGGTGCAAATACAGAAGATGGATAGAACCGGAGAAATGAAGGGGAGGGAGAGCGAGCGTATGACCCCTGCATTTCATCAACAAAAACCTCCTCATTTCATAATTAGGAAGAGCTACATGATGCTGTTTGGTTTGTAATTAAAGCTGATTAAATATTCAGATTCTTTAAGGTCAAAGCGGCGACAGAACGTATACGTACGATACGTACGGGAAGCGGAGAGTCATTACAGACGTCAGATTAAACACCTCATAATTCAACGTTTGACATTTTTCTTATTCCAGGTTGTGCTTAATCTACTATAATCTCCCATTCATTAGTATTTCTTATTATTTATTTTGACTTTGAAACCTTTGCAAGGTTAAAAAATGTACGATATGTGACAGAAATATATTAAAATAAACATTTAATCTGTGAAAGAGAGAAGATGTCCAGCGGTGCTCTGGCTGATATTATAACAGTATAAAATGCATTTTGTTTGCGTGCAAAAAGAGATTTCTTAAAATAATTATTATATTAAAATACTTGTACTTTTAATTCATGTCAAATCATCCTCCAGCCTCCAGAAACAGTCGATTATTTACCCGGAAATGAACTAATTCATGAATCACAGCCTAAAGTTTAAGATATTTCACTAAATATATAATATATACATATTAAAATATAAACTTTTTGTGCTCAAAATCAAGCTTACATATTGATAATCATCTTTTTTTGGCCTCCCACTGTTACATCAGAGATTAAAAAATATGAAGTAAATCCACAGTTTGTCTTTAAAACGTGTGAAAATGAGACATTTTTCTTTCAAATTACAAAACTTTTGCTAAAATAAATCAGATATTTGCTTAAAATAAAACCTGTGTTTGTTTTGGTGTCACTGCTGTAACATTTCTGTGTGATATCGAACATGACGACGCTGCATCTGTTTCTGTGTTTCTGTGGGTGAAGATGATTTAAATGCAGGAAAACAACAACACAACTTTCAGTCACGTTCTTCATCTCATCGTGCCGTTGTTACTGAAACTGTATATTTTATCAGTCGTCGGATGTTTCCGAATAAAAGTATTTGCAAACTGTTTTAAACATCTCTCACTGAAAGATGAGCTCTGTGTTCTTACCACTTTTCTATTTAACTAAACGCTCCCCGTTCATTCATGTATTAAGTTTGGTGGCGCTCGAAGCTTGTTAGCGCTTGCTCATTATTCCTTTCATTCATCCCAGACAAAAACAGACTTGATGAGAGTGAAATAAAGTCTTTCCTCCTTCGAGACACGCTGCACTTTGCTTCTATTGTCACTGAAGTTCCCGAGAACAAAAAAAAAAAAAAGAGCTTCCAGCTGCAGGAAAATGACTCCGTGATAAGTTGCAATATACTTCCAATGGACACGAGCCCTTTGGACAAATCCAACAAAATCTCTGCTACCTTGAAAAACTATAATCATGCATTATTGAAATTGGCAAGGATAGTGTGTAATAGAGAGATCCTAAACCCATTCCCCCTCCTGAATTATTAATTGGATTCAAATAACAGACAGAATAATTTTCTTAAAATATCTCAATCATTTTTCACAAAAGGGGCTTAAAATCGGGGTAAAACAACAGAGATGCCGTCGGCGTGTCCCCGCGCGTACGCCTGCAACGCGACCGAAACACGATAACCGGTCAACATCACGACTACCTAACGCCCTCTTTGTTTAACCGGTCTTTAACTTTACAGTCTCTCCTCCGTAACCATCAAACAACAGGCCTGTGTTCATCTGAAGCCGCCTTCGCTTCCCTTTTTTCCGCCGGCGTATCTGCATGTTGGAGCAGCAGGAGGATAGTTGGCTAAATGTTGTACTAAGGCCGGGGTAAAATATGATAATGAGTACAAATGGGATTATTAGGAGGCTGCGTGTCATCAGTCTGACTGATCCATGATGTCAAACTAGCCAAGCAAATTCAATTAGGCCTGCAATTACTCCCTGGCGCTAGTGGAGACGTATTGGGAGACGTTAAATATTGATGGAAACATAGATGCCACATTTGTTCATCTCCAAAAGGTGAACGCATCTCCTCAAGGTAATCACACATGCTAAGTATGAAGAGCGGCCATTCGTCATGCTGAGCTCCACAGTGGCTAACACAGTGGAGGGGCCACGCAGAGGTTCTGCAGATGAAGTGTAGGCGTTTGTTTTTTAAAAAATAGAGACGTTCAATGACCCCGAAGCCTTAAATTCCTTGAAATATCGGTAAAATCCTGGAAAAATAAGTGTTTACCTGGACTGAACCAGTACCAGCATCATTTTTTAGATCATTAAAGGGTCACTCAGGTCTCCTGAGAATGTTTGAAATCACGTCAGTGTTGTAAAAATGTCAAACGTAACGTGTGCAATTCGTGTTAAAAGCTGCATGTTTTATCACAAACCTGTGTTACAAAGGTGCAATCAGACACTGCAGGTAGACAGATGATAATTTGGCTCTTGTGAAGTCAGGTGGTAAGATTTAAAAATTCTCAAAGGCATATTTGCAAATATAAAAAATGTATATATCAGGATAAAAAAGATGCAGCAGGGAGTTTTATTTAAGTCTTCAAGGATTTTAGACTGAAACTAGAACATGATAACGAGAACAGACGAGATACCAGATCTGCTCCACGTCCGACATATTCACACTTCATGACTGGCTGGATTGTCCGATATTTGCGCACATGTAACTCTGCATGCAAAGGAAGCAAAGACGGCTAACTCTGAGCTAACATTAATTCAGAATGTTAAGTTATATTTGTTTCTGTAGCAAATACTGATGATGAAAATGATAAAATTAGTATTGGACATGCTCATTAGTGTCACATAAGTCACATAAAACATTTTTAAGTTTAAAAAAGTTTCACAAATATAAAAACTTCTTAATTTAAAGCAGTTGTTTTCTAGCAGATGTTTCATAACAGACCCATGGGTTGATTTTTCTGTTGCAGTACCATGAGCGGCCACTGGGGACCAACTGATAACGAGGCTGTGAGGTGGATCTGTTGTCTCCAGCTCTCTCGTGTCTTAAAACGTCCACACGGATTAAAGCAAAAGAAATGAGTTTTGGCTGGACTCACGGAGTCGCGTCGTGTCTCCATTTAGCAGCGTAAAATACGGAAAATAACGCTCTTAAACGAGGCTGAAAAAAACAACAAAGTTCAACAGGATCCAAACACTGCAGCTGCCAGTCACATCCATGTTTGTAGTCCAGTTTTAGGAGCCGTTAGCTAACGGACTACAAGTGAGATATGATATTTTGGTCAGCCTTCGGGAGCTATTTGGGTTTCAGTATCTGCCCAGAGAGCAGAAGCCGGCGATTCAACCAGCAATCTTAGTGGACGACCCACTTTACCTCCTGAACCACAGCGACGTATTCAACAAAATAAATAAAGAAAGATCCTGAACAGGCCTGAATCACAAACTTACCTGCTGTTAAACTTCTCAGGATGCTTCTCCCTCATAACGTGGAAACGATGCGCGATGGAGGCGTCCTGAAAGAGAGAGCGCAATCTTTAATTCAGGTGCTGCAAACAGTGTTGAGGTTTATTTCATGTCGTGTGTCATCTCTTCAGATTTCAGCTCCATAATCTGTCCCGCTAACATGTAAAGCAGCTCAACATCCACATGCAGAAATCAAATTATTTACATCCCAGACATCCTCCTCCTCCTCCTCCTCGTTAACTAACTTTCCCAACTTAAACAGACACAGTTACACCTCGCGCGTCCCTTGTGTATATTTCTATAAGGTGAAAGAAGTTACTTGCGGGAGGTGGCGGCGGGGTTGAGCCCGGGATGGAGAGATATTGACAGAAACCCTGATGAACAGCACGCTGTCTCCACACGGGCTAATTAATTAAACACACATTGTGAGTAATCACAGCTCCCAGCCTAACCTACAGGATGCTGCCGACACCCTGGCAACCAAGTTGTTTTCTCCCTCCCATCCTCCACCTCTCCTCTCATTCTCTATATGTCACTCCCGACCTTCCTCTCACCCTCTCTGATTCCCCCCCTCCTCTCCCTCTCCCTCTGTGGCCTAGGGCAAAAAGTGCAGCCTCATTGGAGCTCTTGGTGTTAAGGCGATACAGTTCATGTTACATGTTAGGGTGGTGTGATTGACGGAGACGCTTCACCAGTACATTAACACCATCTCCGTCTGCTAAGACTGTTAGAGTGTTTAACTGTGAAGCTACAGATCAGGATGTATATTTAGAGTCAACCCATACGATGCCGAAGAGTTAAAATAAGACGATGTGTGTTTTATCTGGATCAGTCGACTGTGTGGAGGTGGTCTGCTTCGTGTCATGACCTAGAGCCGGGTTCACAAAGATTTTTCAGACTCAGTTCTCACACTACGTTTTCGTTTAAAACGTTTTCTCGTCAAACTGTAGCTGCTGTTAGCTCAGCGTGTTAGCCAGGCTGCCCGGACTGTGAGTCCAGAGAGACGGCAAAGTGTGACGGGAAGTTTGCAAGCGAAGGGTGGGAAGAGTGCTGATGGGGAGTGGAGCCAATGTCGTGCCAGAACAGGAGCTGGTTCAAGCGGGCAATGTAACAGAGCTCAGCAGCCTCTATGGAGATAATGACAGAGGCAGAAAGACCAAAGGGGGACGCTGACAGAGGAAGGAATTGACAGAGCAAGAAGCTGTCGGACAAGAGTAAATCTGGGTCTGACTTTTAGTCTGACTGACGAGTTAGTAGATGTCCTGAACTAAAGTTTTATCTAAGGCATAGTCTCTTTGTGAACAGGTAAAAATGCAGTCTGACCACATTCTTAAAGAATATTTTGAAGGGGTAAAGATGCTGTAAAGATGTTTTTCTTCATAAAACTGGGCTGCAGTAGAAGACAAATATTTTTTTAAATTGGAGGTGCATGACCAGAGGAGACAGAAAAAGGGCTGCGGTGTAGAAAACAATTCATCCATCAAGATAAAACTGTGTTCTGCACAAGCGTTACATTTTGGATTTTATTGTCTTACCAACATTATTTCAGTGGGAGACAACGGTTTCAAAAAGATTCTCACTAAATTAAGAGCTGGTTGGTGATCAGACACGCCAAAATTAAACACAGACTCACAGTTAATTCACCGTTTCTCAGGTGTTTTAAGTGTTTTTTGACTGTTACCTGAATATCAGCACGGCTGTGATTTACTACGACCGAAGCAGTGCTGATAATCAGTCTAACAGAGCTCCCTCTTTAAAATGACTTTATTAAATGTACTATTAAAACTATTTGTTATCTTGTTGATATGCTGTATAACCATAATAATACCCTTAAACGAGGTGTTTAAGAAGTAATTATCAGTGAACTTATGTAAAGTTATGTCACAAATTATGCAGAAAACCTCAAGAACAGATTGTAAAGTCTCAAATAAGAAGACTAACGACACTGTAACTTCCTTTAATTTACACTTCTAAGTCAGCGCCGGCAGAAAGATGCTGGCGAGGCCTTTGTGAGAAAAACAGACCAAACTCTTGACAAAGACAGCAAACTTGTTCATCTCAAGACAGACAGAAAGAAAGAAAGAGAGAGAGAGAGTTTCTGTAAACTTTCTGGGCTTGTTCCTCTCCCTCCTCCTTCCCACTGAAGCAATCTGTTTTGACCCGCTCCATTTTGAGTGGCACTATTGAAACAGCACCTACAGGGAGGACCCCCTGCTGGCTCTCTGTACAAAAATTTAGGAGAAGCCAAAAGAGAGAGAGAGAGAGAGAGAGAAAAAAAATCAATGGCGCTCCTCTTGATGTCTCTTCAAGACGCTGTAAGCAGAAGACCAAAAGAATCCTTCAAGATCCCCGCAGACTCACCTCACGCTTCCAACGCGAGCCAGAAAGGGTGAGATGATGGATATATCTGAGAGATTGTAACTTGATTTTCTTACAAACAGGACAATAGCTGCAAACAAGAGAGCAAAAGCGAGGAGAGGTTGTCTCCCCTTTGGTTTGGGGTCTATTATCTGAGATCTGTACAAGTGGAGCTGCGGCTTCTGCAACAGTAAACAGCGATTTCAAGCAACCAGTGGAGTGGATGAAGCCCTTTGTCATGCAGCGCGTGTACGCGGCCTGCCTTCAGATGAAAGCAACGTCACAGAGAGTCAAATACATTAACAGTGATATGAATAATATTTGTTCAGCAGGGATATACACTGTACGCCTGTGGAGACAAACTTCATCTCCATCTTGAAGCCATTGGATGTTATATATTGGATGTATCACTCCTCTTTACAGCTGTTTTAATATCCATTACCTCAACGTTACATTAACATTCATCATCTAGACTGTAACAAACTTTTGCACCGCAAAGATGAACACATACATGACACACACATTCACTGAATACAGGCGTCAGAAGGTGTTTAATTAACTTTTAATTAACTTAATTTCTTTGCACGGCTTTAATTTAAATTTACATTTATCTTATAGGTTGTTGTGAAGCGGTTTAGCTTCTCACCTCGCTGCAGTGATGTCAGAGCGCACTTTAGGGTTTTCCAGTACGCCGTGACATAATAAGGTGTCATTAAAAGGTGAAGTCTGAAGTCTGCACCTGAAATGAGCTGTGTTATTTATGTTCATGCAAACCTTTTAAAAAACTTATTTCTATTTTTTGAGAGACTTAAATTATTGAATTTTCTCCAAAATCCTCAACTCCAAAGTGAAAATACATCCGAAGGACTCACCAAACTTTGTCCGGTCAGACCGGTTTATAAAATTTGAACTGAGGTGGTGAAACTTCAGTTTGTGATGCTGCTGATCAGGCTCCAGTATTCTGAGAATTTGTTCCTCCAATGAATATATTGAGATTTATAACACATTATTATACATTATATGTACATATTATGCAAACTTTAATATATATTTCTCATTTCTAAAGTTTATTATTGACCTCGGAAACAGCAAAACAATTTCACCACAAGATCTGTTTAGCCGCCTTTCTGTCCGGATGTCATGAAATTGTAGATACTGGTCACTACTCAAAATTACCCATTTATTTTTAATATATTCTGCAGAATGTGATTATTTTATCATAAAGGATGTAATACCTTTGTCTGACTCGAGCGATAGGCTTCTAAGACAACTTTTGGCACCGGATCGTCTGTAAAAAAAAGTCTTTGCACCTTTCCCGTTGTCTTGATGATGATGAAGATCATGTGACGTAACTGAAAGCTCCAGAAGGAGCTACTAAATGCACCGCATGGTGACCCTACAGTTTCCATGGTTAGGAATGAACTTTGAACCTGAGAGCTTCAGAACGTCTACTAAATGGACCTTGCGGTGAGTTTTTTTCTAAATAAAAAGGGTACGCGTCCGACGCAGCGTCAACACATGTAGGACACATTCACCTCCTCGAGCTTTGACCCCCTCACGGCGGTGGGCCGTCGTCGGCTCACTCCCTCTCTCTCTCTCTCTCCTCCTCTCTCTCCCCCTAGCTGCCCTCAAATAATTACCAATGTAAAAATCTGGCACCCAAATTAATACAGGACATGTGTAATGTCCTCTCATAGCTCAAAGTTTAGTCCAATTATGAGTGGGCCCCAGCGGTTTGATGTGCCTTTCACTACGGGGGAGAATAATGGCTTTGACAGGAGCGCCAGGGTCATTAGGGCGACTGACTGCATTATGGTAGTGGAGCGCGCTCAGTGATTAGTTCTGTCTCTCACCCCTGGCCCTGATTGAGATCATTACACTTCACGTCACTTCCACATCCTCCCAAAGGGATGGCGTCATTAATTCTCAATCCAACCGTTGGCCGTGGCAGAAGGTTAGGTCGGACGAATTTACCAAAAAAAAAAAAAAATCTTTTTTTGGAAGAATCACCTGACTTCTTGGAAAATGAGGATGTTTCTTCATCAGCCACTGACACTGATGATGATGAGTTATGAGAGCAATCAGACAAATATACATTTAAGTCAAGCGTTCGTTGGCGGCGGCGCTCAGTGTCCGCGGCGTCAGCTACTGCTGATCTTTTGATTTCGACGGCGTCATTACAGAAACAATCTGCTACAAATCTGCATAATCTCCGAGGTAATTATCAGCTCGACTTGTCGCTTAATCTTTATTGTATTTATTTATTTTTTTCGTTCAACGGAAAGCAAAAAAAAAAATCTGATGCGAAATGTGTCACAACTCAAATCCATAGAGAGCTCAAAATCTTCTTAATCCCCCACAAACAACTTCATTTGTCATCATCACGCCTGCTGGGTGCTAATCCCGCTAACAGAGCAAAGACAACAGGAGTTATAATGACTTTATGAAGCAGCCAGGCCAGAGATGATTTCCTTTAATGCTGAGGTTTTTTTTGTTCACTGACATGGAATCAACTGGTTATAGCGTCAAAACTTTGTGTTATTTTTTGGGGGGGTATTTTAGCTGCATGAGGTGAGGACTTCGAGACAGAAAGACGGGCATTAAAACCTGCAGGTGTGATTTTTTCTTCTCTCCTGAGCCAAGAGTCGTGAAACGACAAGTACTTTGGAAATCAGTGCATTTTTCTGACATGCATGCTCGACAACGAGACGCTCGTCTACATGTTAAAATTTCTTTTCACCGTGATTCCTCTCTTCTTTCCGTCACTCGGCTCGATGTGTTGCCGACTTCTTCTGGTTGTCCCCAAGTCAGAATTAAAAAGACACCCTGCAGAGTTTTCCTGTAATTTAGCAAACATATGTCATGTGTTATGTTTATATTCTCACCTAAATTAATTGTGTGCAACCTTGAGGCTAAATGAATGTGCTGACTGCATTTCCATCCATGTATACGTCAGCTAATAGTCCTCTTTTTCATTACACATCAAGTGGCAACCTCCACGAAGAGAGGCCAATGCACAAGTGCCAAAAAACTGCAGTTCCTCAAACGTCCACTTGAGGCTGGCTCCAGAAGTGAGTCAGTCTCCATAAGTCCCCATGTTAAAAATTTCACAGCAGAAATAAACATGTTTACAGCCTGGTACAAAAAACAGTTTTGGTCTCTATAGCTAATTTCCCCGTTCATGACAACTGTACTGAGGGTGAATTTATATACAACTCACCTGTTCACATTATATTAAGGCTTAAAGTTATGCAGGATTAAGAGTGTGGCTGCTTTGATTGACAGGTGTATGAAGATACAGGTGGCTTGTTTGAGCAACCAGGCGTCATTTAACCCGCCTTAGGTCTGCCATTGATTAGCTGGGAGGTGGAAGAAGCAGGACTTCCACCATGGACAGATTCTGTGGTTTAGTGTCAGACTTCAGCACTGCTACAGCAGGGGGATGTATCGTATGTGTCCAGGCTGCATCATGCTTTAATCATATTCATCACAGCCACTGTGTTTACGTTCTTTCATTCACTTATAAATGAAAGCCACACTGGACGTATGCACGTACTTCCAGGAAAAGATTCACATCCAGGTAACGCTCTCTCGTCTCATTACTGAACTGACTAAAGAGAATACCGGCATGCAATCTGCGTCTCGCAGAAGGTTTTCATCTTCGTCTGTGTCAGATTAGACAACTACGGAGTCACGAAGTCTTGTTGTGACTCGGCCGACCAATCATAGCTTACCAGATTTCACCACCTGCGTGACGTCATTGGGAAGGAGGTGCCAGTCAAGGAACAAGAATGAAAACAAACAATGGCGGTGTGTGTGTGTGTGTGACGCTGGCTCTCTTGTGCTTGGAAACGATGGTGACCTTTCCTCTGATTCACAGTCCCACCTCGCAGCACCAACAACATCATTCTGCTTCACCGTGTTTACGGTCGTACACGGAAGATGTGCTGCTATCACACGCCCTCTTGTTGGGCTTCACACTTTTGCTTGAGTTACACTGTAAAACTTTATTGCATGACTATAAATTACATCTGATTTAGCGTTAGGGTTTAGCCTGGATGTGTTTTATGTAGATTTCAATCAAATCAACAACTCCTGCAGCCAGATCGGGTGGAGATTTAATGTATCTTTAAACTCACAAAGAGAGAGACGTCGAAGAAAGCAGAGTTCTTCATATGGGGCAAAAAAAGTTCTAAAATCTTTCTTTACATGTTTTATACTGAACTTTTGTTAAAACTGAACTAGTAAATCTTTTTTATGGTCTCGTGTTGGCGCTAAGCGGCAACCTGTGAAGTAAAGCCAAAAACTGCAGTTCCTCAAACGTCCACTTGAGGCTGCCTCCAGAAGTGAGTCAGTCTCCATAAGTCCCCATGTTAAAATGCAGAAATAAACATGTTTACAGCCTGGTACAAAAAACAGTTTTGGTCTCTATAGCTAATTTCCACGTTCATGACAACTGTACTGAGGGTGAATTTATATACAACTCACCTGTTCACATTATATTAAGGCTTAAATGTGCAGTGTGTAAGATTCACAGCCTTTATTTTCAGAATAAGAAGACATGGATGTGGTTCATGGATGCGTCCATATTTATACTGTCTATGGTTGGCACAAGGAGCTGAATGACTAAAATTAAATGTCAAAAAGAAGCCGTGACTGACTTCCAGTAACAAAAACATTCACAAAATCCACAGAAAAATAGAGCTGCTTTTGTTTTTGAGATTCATACTTAGAAATTATCAGGATGGACATTCAGACATTTGTTTCACACCGCACACATCACCATATGTTCATCCCCGTGGACAGATTACAGCCATTGTTCTCCTCTATCACAATGTTAACAAGACCTGTCCTCTAATATCCTCTAACATCGTCATTAGGGGCCCAGGCTGGAGGTGTTATTCAACTAACATTTGTAAGGCCATGCATCACTTACGTCTGTACGAATCTCACAACATCCAGTGGCTCCCTCCTCTACCACCTGCAAATGTCAATTACCATATTTCCCCCCTGACATTTATCAGTAATGGCTAACATGAGCTACGTGAAATAAGTGTCATTATGGTGGAGATGGACAGGGGGGGCGGAGGAGGGGGCAGTTCTAATACCATGCAGATACACAACAAGGCTTGTTTGTCAATCAGAGATGTTTGAGGTTTGAGCACATCTCAATAAAGACATAACCAGAATGTGATCGAGGCAAATAAATGGACTGATTATGATGTTACTGCAGGTGCATTTCTCTCTGATTCGACCTTTAATAGCAGAGCCAAGAATTACTGACAGAGGGAATTTAATTTAAGCACGTCAGTCGACGCGTCTGTGTCTTCTGCCTTTGTTCTGTTTAAGTTTGTGTTCGGGTTAAGCTGTTTACTGGCACCTTCGCTATTCTGCGACTGAGGCTCTTTGTCGCCGTGATTTAACTTCACCGTGGTGTGGAAGAGATTTGAAGAGGTGCCACGCGTGCACGGGTGTGCCATTACCTACGACTGCAGCCCTGCAGTCACAGCCGAGCACGGGCGGTTACTGTGCAGCTTTTTGTGGATACAAACCTGCTTCAAAAGATCCAAAGTTACAAGATATCAAGAGGAGAGATTACTCCAGCTTTTTGTTCCATGATGGCGCAACGATTAACACGATTATGAGTGACTAAAGAGGCCAATAATCGCCTTCTTTGTGCTGTTATTGTTCGTTTTAGTCCATAAATGGTTTTCCTGTTTCATCAGTCTGATCATTTCATGACTTCTGTTTGATTTTTATTCGTTTTCATGACGTGGAATGTAAAATGTTCCATAAATAAAGATTTCTATTAGTATTTTTATTATCTGCAGTGAAAAAATAGGAAATAAAAGTGCTTAGATTTGTTTATCTAATGTAGTTTTACAAATGTTAATAAACAATACAACAGAAAAGAATAAGTGTATTCTCATAGTTAGCTGATGAAAACGTGACTTCTTTTTAAATTTGAGATGATTTAGACTTGTTGCATTTTATCCTTTTGGTTTTATTGCCGTTGTTTTTAATTCTTGATATTGTTATCAAATATTTTACTTGTTCTACTTGTTTTTAATAAAGATTTAACCCTGTTTTGCACGTCAGGCTGTGAATTACATCAGATTTTATCGCGACATCTGTCTAGATTTTGTCAAATGAATTAAACTCGAGTGTAGAGAGGTTGAGAGAGTCATGACAGAGGGGCTGGATGATAAAATATTATCACGTGTTATGAATGTGACAAACCAATGAGGAACTCACTGGTTTCAGTTTTTCATCTTGTTTATTTTGATGATTAAATAACATAAACAAACTATAGAAATGATTTGAGACGCAGACATCAAACAGTCAAACTTCTTCTTCCTGCACGGGGCTGACAGTTGACTCATCTTCATCCTGATCGCACTCAGGTGTTTTGTTTTTTTTTGCAGCCAGCTGTTAATCACTTCACAGCTACACATAACAGCAACTACGTTCAGCAAAGCGAAGATTATTTACTTGATGAAATGAAAGCGGTGATAAAATTCTTATTCTCTGCAGCAGGAAACAAAACAGCGAGGTGTCGGCCGACCTGAAAGACGTTTTATGAGACTCAGCACTCGACTTTCTTTCCTGTTTGCGTCAGCTGCGGCCTCTCGACTCCGAACAAAACTCTTTAAATGTGACCGCGTGATTACTTCTTTCTTATTGTTCATGAATCAATCATATTCATCACAGTTTTCTGAGTTTAAGATCTTTCTCTTCTGGGTTTTCAGTACAAACTCATGTCAAAGACGACCACGACTCACCACTCCGATGGAGAAGTAGTTGTTCACGATGCTGTAAGGCACCGGGTCCCCTCGCTCATCCTTGTCTGTGGGCGTGACGTCGATCTTCCAGCGATCCAGCATCACTTCCGAGCTGTTCTCGATGTCCCGCATTATCTTCAGCAGGCTCTCGCCCTCGTAACCTCAGGAGGGGAACAAATAAGACGTGTTAAACTGGGAGTTTGTTTAAATATCAGACGTATGTTTTATGTTTATTTGACCCTAAACCACAGATTTGTGCAACCAGAGACTTTTATTAGAGACTCATCATTTACTTTTTCAGATTTTGTTCTGCTGTTTGCCTAAAAATCCTGAAGCCATCAGTGTATTTAAAGATTTTTTTTTACAATTCTTCTGAAATCTAACGAGAAATGCAAATATCGGCTTTTAAAAAATGAATCCTTGAGTTCGGGTGTCAAACTTCTCGTAATTTAAGAAAAACAGACAGAAAAACGATTTGTCAGCTACTCTGATCGTCGTTTTTTAAGCGTGAAGTCCAAATATTCTCTGGCTGCAGCTTCTCAGACGTGACGACCTGCTGCTTTTCTGTTTCAGACGACCGTAAACTGAATATTATAATAAATTTGGGTTTGTTTCAGACAAAACAAGACATGTGAAGGCATCACCTTAAACTCTGATGCACAATTTGACTATTTTCTTTATTTTTAGACAAACACAAAAAGATAATCCGAATCTACGTAACATTCACATTCACTCATCGTCCTGTTGTTGTGTCCTGTCACAGACATGCAAACACTGTCCTGACACTTCATCTCCTGAGCTCTTCTCTCTTACAGTAAACAGTTCCTTCTTATATACGTCCGTCATGATTCATCTCGTGTTGGTGTTTTACTTTAGACTCCTTCCTGTAATCGCCTTTTTGCATCATCTTCCTCTTTGTGGGGCACCAAAACCGAACTCCACGACTGATTTAGAGATTTCACAGCTCAGAGTTTTAACAACATTCACGTCGACGTCTCCCTAAAACTGCACAGACTGAGAGCATAACCAGTTTCTACATTTACTGCCTCACGGTGAGTCCAGGATGGATGTTTGTGTTTTACTTTAGAATCTAATTATGATTTTCCAACAGTGTTTTTTCATTTTCTGTAAGTATTTATACCTGATTCACTTCCTCATTTCTGCTTTACATAAAGCGTGACGCCGTTTCTCTCCATTACACGCTGATTTAGGTTTCATATTATTACAAATTTCTTTGTTTTGACCATTTTCTAACATTTTTAGACGTGAATCAACTTGAAAATCGCTGTAAATGAAAATAATTGTTATTTCCATCCCTGTTTCAGCGCTCTATCATTACTCCCTGAGCTTCCTAACAACAATGTAAATAATAATTATGATAATTACCCCAGCTTATAGTGTGGTATACTTATATATTTAACTGTGAATCCGATAAGGTGAATAGAAGCTGTGTGTGTTTCACTGCAATGTATCTATTTTCTGTCAGTACCTCCTCCCCAGCGGAGACATCTTGCCAGGTCGTTGCCCGTGCCAAGAGGAAGTATGCACACGGGGGGGTTCCTGTCCAGGTTGGCCTTATCTGGAGCAGCGGGACAAATATCACGACGAGGTGCGAAACAAGGCCAAAGGAAAAAAAAAAAAGGAAACAAAAGTCAGTGCGAAGACTCGCGAAGAAAAGCATCAAATCCATTTTGCAGCCTTTACTTGTAAAAACCACAAGTCAATATGAATGCTGAGTTGTGCCGTCTATTTCAAGAGACACATTTTGCCTGGAGGTTATTACCTCTCTTTGTTTTGATTGATAAAAAATTGAGGCAATTTTTGAGAGTCAGAACAAGTAACGCGTCTTCAAGACCAAATAGAGGAGGCCAGGTGATTTTTTTTTTTTTTTTTCCTCCCTCAAATGATGACCAGCATGTTGTTTTCCAACTCACGTAATCACCCCATTTTACCTCCCCTGAATACGCAGACTTGGACATAATTAAAGTGTTTACATACGAACCATAGAAACCAACTTGACCGTTTCAGGCTGAAAAACAAGAGAGTGCTGCTGGTTTGGAAAACTAATAAAAATAAATGCAATTTTTTTTCCAAAAAAAGGAAATGGAGTATTTAAGTTCCACGATGCCGTACGTGATCAGACACGGACGACGAGTAAATATACCGAAGCGCCCCGGGAGGTTTTTGATTTTGTAATGCAGGCAGGATAATTGATTGTATGTAAACAGCACAGCGACACGATAACGTCAAATATTATGAAATGTACAATTTCTCAATTTCTTGTACCTATGAAGTCCAGGATCCAGCCGACGGTGCCGTCCCCGCCGCAGGCCAACACTCTGAAATCAGGAACGTCTCTGAAGAAGTTCAGCCTGCAAACAGACACACAAACAGTTGGCTCTGTTCATCAGTAACGAGTTACTTTTCAAAGGAAGATTTTACATTAAAAAACATCTAATAAGTTCATAAAATTCAACAAATTATCAAAGATTCAACCGAACTTTTCAGGTGGTGACCTTTTAAAGAAAGTGTGTCATCTGTGAGTTGACCTGCTCTGATATTTTTATTTAAATTAACCTGTTAGAGGCTGAAAATGTTAAAGAACAGAAGAAAATACTTATGTACTTGAGAGAATAACCCCAAATTGTTCTCAGATACATTTGATGACGATGCCAAAATACAGAAACGACCATAAACACCTTCAAAAACATCAAATTCAAGCACCCATCATGGTGTAGTTTGAGACACATAAGTTATTTACAGCTACAATGCTGAGAACTCGCTCGTATAATCAATGATGCATCTGGGGGAGATACATTTATTTACACTGAAATTAATTCATTCATTTTTTTTGCTGTTGTGCTGAAGATGTGAACGTTCACTGACTCACGTCTGTCCTTAAAATTCAAACTGAGCCGTGGACACGCCGTAAAGTTCTGTTATTACACCAAATAAAGAAATATTTAATGTTTTATGTGTTTTACGGGCTACTCTGAACAGATATGTTCAAGTTCAAGACAAACAAATGTTGTTATCCGACATCAGGATGTTACTTTTTACTCTTATGATTAAAAAAAACTCCAAAGAAACACCAACTATTTCACTGATTTTGGTGAAACTGAATCAGATTTTATGGAGAAAATGTTTCCTGGTTTTCCCTCTGATGTCCTCCGGCTGCTCCGCCTCAACTCTCTGTGATTTACAGAGTTTCCTGATGGACAGTGAAGTAAACTGCTGACAACTGTAGCTGCTGTTAGCTCGGTTTGTTAGCCGGGCTGTGAGCTCAGAGCACCGCGGGAGCTGATTTTAGGCCTTCATGACACCAAACAGAAGATCAGGGTTCATTTTATGTTTATTTCAATTCAACTCAACCTACATCTTTAATCTGTTGGGATTATTTTGTAAATCTGTTACAACAAAAGTGATAAAAATTCAAATTTGTGTCTCTGAACGAGGCTAAAAAGTCAAATGACTTTCTCTCCTCCTTCTCCTGCTTCCTTCGAGTGTTTACACTTGTCAGATTTTATTTTAGCGCAAAGAACGAGTCCTCTGTTTTCTTTCTGATCTAAAATATGATTAAAAAAAACAAGTTTTTGTTCACGTGTTTAAAGAAATGAAGGTTAATTAAGTCATGCAAGCTTCTCTCATCAAAGTGTTCGCATAACAGACTGTGTGCAGATCACCGCCTCGCTGCAAACCCCCTCTAATCCCACAAAATAACACATGTCGCATTGACAATTATTCATTCAGCGAGCTAGCCTGCCTGTTCGAGGGCTAATTGGATCATGACAGGCAATGTTCAGTCCAACTTCTTCCGTTCCTTCACAATAACAAAGCCCTAACTGAATGAGCCAGCCTCCGAGCCTCGTATGGCGGGTAAATGATTCGCTCAATTACTCTCCAACTGGGACCACAAACCATATTAGACGCAAAACAGACGGCCGCGAACATGAAAGGCAACTTTGGGGATGTTTAAATACCAAGAAACAAACACTTAATTTGCTGTAATTGCGTTAGCGAGGCAGCTAATTGACAGCAGTGCGTGCGGCTGCCTCGGCCTGCAGTGTCCGACCGTTGTGACCGTTCACCTCCGCTAATGTGCGCGGCGGTGCGTGCACTTGACAAAATATTAACAAGGTTACAGCGGGGGCAAGGTCATCTGGGAAGTTGTCAGCTCTGAGGGAGAAGCTTCTGGGTTCAGCTCAGGAGGGGAACATCGATGGAAAGAGTGGACACGAGGTCAGCTCCTCGAAAAACTCAGAGTGACGTGAAAGCCTCGGCTGGAGGTTTTTGCGCCCTTGCGTGTGCCGCTGTGTATTTATTTTTTATAAGCCACAAAGATTCTGTTTTCACATCTAATCAGAGCCAAACAGCGTGGCAGCACGGCGGCGAGGCGTTCCTGCGCGTCCCGAACGCCGCTGCCTACGACAAAGCGAAAGGAGCCCCGCGCATGCAAATGATGCATTCATTTTCTCAATCACAGACGTGAACCATAGGAAACCCGACGCCAGCCGCACCCAGAGCTCCCTCGTCTGTATGCGTGATCACATGTGATATGGCGAGAGTTTCACCCCTCTCTATCCGTCAAGTGGCCCTCCGTTCACATAAAGCCTTATGCATATGGAGCCGCCGCTCGTCCGAGAGCTCCAGCATGACGCTGTCGTCTCCAGGATTTGTTATGTGTGAACTCAACCTCATTTGTGTCCGCGCCATGTGAGGGAAGTGAGCGAGGGGTCTAATATTAAAGGCCTCTCTTGCATGTGATGGTGGAAATTATACGCGAGCAACAACAGCCTGTTGGTAAACAGAAGATCATTAGCCGACGCCAGATGATTTCTGTCTTCACTTCTTTCTTTTTTTTTTGGATGTTCACGTCATAATTAAGCATTTAAAAATGTCTAAAAGGCAACTTGATGTGAGGAGGATCAAATTCTGCAACAACTTTGACATTTATTTTTCATTTTTTAAACAAGATTCATCAAAAAAATGCTGAAATTATGCAAGAATTTTTGTTTTTTGCAGTGCATTTCTCCATTTTAATGAATAAAGAACAGAAATTGAGACCTGAGATGTATTTTTGGAGTTGCAGTAGAGTGAAAATGTACATTTTTAACTCAGTTTTGTTCTTTTCATGCAGTTTTTGTGAGTTATTTGTCACTGAGCAGTCGTTAATTTCATATATTACGTCTGATATTCTCTCTGACAGCTTTAAGAATTAAAGAATCTTCCTAACAAGCGTGTCTCACAAAGTTTTCAGTCTTTTTGGTACAAACTCTCTCTTGTGTGTTTCGGGCCTGAGCCGTGGTGGAAGGAGAGTTGCACAAAGAATTTCACCCCTAAAAAACTTTGAAAGACTCACTTTGATTTGTCAAAGTGAGACAGCTGCAGCCTCACATTGACGTCAGCTAAAGTTTTTTCGTGGCGTACGGGCACCTGACGAAGGCTTGAACCTCTCCCTTGAAGTTCCCCCCACCCCCCGCCCCGTTTGATGACCGACAACGTACCCCGGCATGGGTCCATTCTTGGCCAGGTTGTACACTTGTCTCGGGTTGAGGAGGTACTGGAACTTTCTGTAGATCCTGCAGGAGGAGTGAACATGAAGAGAGATGAGAACACATGGTGAAATCACAGATCGGGGCCTTGAAGACGTCGACGCAGAGCGACGTCCAATCAAGGCGGTGGACTGGGCAGCCGGGGTGGGACATACCCAAAGTCCCCTTGAGGAGAAGCCATTAGAAAGACTAATTCATTTTAATTTCAATTTCATTATATCAACTGGCTGAAGTCATATTTTGATCTCATAATTTAAACAAATGAGGGCCGGCGTAATAAGGAGTGAATGAATATGTTTCAGTAATAACCCAATTAGCCCTGGGTTAAAGAAAAGGGGGACCAGCCAGGGACGTGACAGCGAGGAGGGTGTCTAAGGCGGAGAGGAGGGGAGGTGATGTGACGGCGGAGGCGGCCGGCGTTTTAGCTTAATGTTATTGTGTTTTTATTTGACTCGGTAAGCCTAAAGCAGTTGGCAGCCAGAGGCCACGCTGCTGCCGCTGCTGCTGCTGCTGCTGCTCTTCCCCTCCGCCGCTGAGGAGCGAGGCTTTAGAGGCCTCTTGTAAGCATGTTGAGACAGATTGTGTACTTACCTCTCTCCCTGCTTCCCCCCGCTCTTCGGATTGACAAACACTAGCAGAGGATGAGTGCCCTCTATTGTTGTGATCTGAATGGGAGATGTCAAAACAAACCGGTTGGTGTTTGGAGACTGCAGGATGCTTCACAGGAATTCACTTTCAAGCCATATCCCTCAGATATTTTAGCGAGCAGCGTGTTTGCAGCACTTCCAAAGCGATGCCAGTCATCGGATCCAGTTTGTAGTTTGTTTTTTTTTTTCCCCCTGTTTGGTTGCGGAGATGCTCGAGTGGCACCTGGCTACTGTGGCAAAGTGTGGCAAGTCTTTGTGTCCAAGTTTAATCTGGTGTTAATTCTAAAGGAGAGCAGTGATAAAGTCACAACAAAAATGAACTTTTAGGGCCAAATTTCCAAAAATAAATCACATTTAAGTTGATTTTTTTAATCAACGTGTATTAAAATTGACATTTTCTGCTCTGTCAGAGCTAATTCAGTCTTACTGAAGACACAAATGTGTATAAATATAGAGTTTCACTCTAAAAAGAAAAATGATGTAGTTTTTTGCAAAAAATCCTTCAAAGAAGAGTAAATAGAGCATTTGTTGAGCATTATTTTCAATGGCGGATTAATACACGAGTGCCCTAACTACTATCTGCAGCATGCAGGACGGCGTAGGAGGCACTGAGTCCAAATAAACAGTGTTCATGCTAATAAAAAGGAACATTTCACCCAGTGCAACAGTGTTTATATCAGATCGATACTTTGTTCAGCATCACTTCATAGTTTTTGTGTTTCTCGTTGACAAAAAGTAAAATATAAAGCAGCACACACTCCGTTTTTACCCAAAATGCAGCTGATATTAAGCTTTTAGTCGGAGCTGTGATGAGCGTATCAGTTACGAGGCAGCCGTGGATGTACAGCACAGTAAAACGACCCATCTATCTCCTCCCCGATCGATACTCTCAACCTGATGGCTCATGATTCACAATTCAGTCGTATTATTTGTCACCGCTCCCTAATTGGCAGGGCAGTTTGTCTCGTGTGACGTGTGACGGGGTTTTCTCCGAGCGGTGCTGCTGCTGCTGCTGGTGGTGAAACCGTGGACAGACGGAGCCCGCGGTGCCGTAGAGGCCGAACGCACAAAGCGCCACGTAAACAAGCTCTAATCCAGCGGCCCCCTGTTTGAAATCGTGCAGTTACTCTGCAACAACTCGCCCCGTGCTCGCCCTGACACAGATGAAGCGCTTAACTCCCTCTGTCTGCTATCCCAGCAGGCCAAGGGTGAATTAATGAGCTCCCTGTCCAGTCCAGAGTGATCCATTACTTCCTGTAATTATAAATAATAATCTTGATTATTATGCTGGTTAGCCGGCGAGAGGCAGAGATGGATGTGCCTGGGATATGATTCATCATATTTCTCTCCCAGCCTTTGCGTAGACGAGCAGTCGCCACAGACAGCGGCAGGTTTCCATCGCCAGCATGCTGGCTGACAGATATTAGAGAGAGAGGATCAGGCCGGGCTGGGCTCTGCTGCATGATACTGATTACCAGCGAGGGCCTGTAGAGCCCCGTCACACGTGAGACCAACGACGAGAAAACGTCCGAGGCGGCGATTCTTTGAAAAACGTGACGGCTGCTGGTTCAGAAAGGCCTCGAACAAACTGTCTCTGTCTCTGCTGAAGTACGTTCACGTTATAACTTAGTCTGCGTGGTTCAACACGTCATCCTGCATCAAGACGCCGCTCAGATATCGTTCAACGTTTTTCAGTCGAGGTGTGAGACAAAAGTGGGATCGCCGTTTTATCCGTGGAACAAACAGACGACGGCTTAAAAAACTCATTTTTATAACCTGTTTATAATTCATACTCTGACACATTTGTCGTTAAAGAAGTGCTCTTTTACTTTACAAACTGTAGAAATACTCAAAATTTTACTTAAAGTAAAAATATACTAAAATATACTGAATCAAAAATACAGATCGGCCCAGTTCAGGATAATTTATTTCATATTATGATGTTTATATTATTATTATTATTATTGATGCATTCATTTCAGTGAAAGTTTAAGTTCATGACTTTAATGTTGGTAAAGGTGGAGTTAATTTTACTGAATTACATTTCACTAAAGTTTAATCTTAATCTGTAATAATTCATAATGATTTCTGTTTTATTAACTTAAATCTGCAACATAATTAATCTCTAAAGTTATTAAATAAATGTAGAGGAATAAAAAGTGACATTTTGGTCTCTGAAAATGGAGAAAATAAAAATATTAAGTGAATCTCAGGATTATATTTCTTTGTTTGCTGCTGTGAACAGAAGAAAAGAAGTTTAGTTACTTTATTACTTTCTGAGGTTTACTCATGAAGGAGTGTTAGTAAAGCTCTGCTGAAATATGTCGGTCTATGACTTTGGAAATAATTACTTATGTTTTTATTTTACATTCTCACCACAGTATAAATGTATCATGACTGAGATCAGTTTGTAATAAGTCACCTCCTCTGTGTGCAGACTGCAGCTCAGTACACAGTTTGTTGTATCCGGTGAAGTCGACACTCACCTGCAGTCCTTGGCCGTCCACCGTGACCGAGTTCGCTCTCTGCATCTTCCCTCGGCTCGACTGGCTGGACCGAGAGTCTTTCCTCAGCGTGGACTGCCTTTCCTGGGGTCAAAGGTCAGACACACAGACAGGTGGTTAACTGGTGATTTTAATATTAGAAGACGAATTTAAAGGAAGTGTGTGTGACGGTTTGTTGCTGTTTGTATTCTGTATGTAACCAGTGTCAGGGCTGAATCACATTCAAATAAATAAATGATTTCTTTCCAAATAAATTTCAACTCTGCGAGTGCGAGAAAGGCTTTAGAATATCATAAAAACAGGAAAATAAATCACTTTATTTATAATAGGGCCATAATTGTCCAAGAATTCATTAATTTATAAAGTTACTTGGAAAGGACGATTCATTTTTCTCAGGAAAATAGAGACAACTGTGATTTTTAATCAATTGATTGATTGATCAGATGTTGATTTCCGAAGAAATTTCTTTGAAAGATCTGCAGGAAATCTGATTTATCTGCTCTAAGATGGTGAATAAAATACAACATAAATCCAAAAAAAACATATAAACTCTTGTAACAGTGTGTTATGTTGCCTTTTCAGTCAAGTCTGTTGTAGGAATAGAGTTAATCTTGGTGATACTTTTTATTATAGAAGTCAAAATAAGAACAAAAAGTGGATAATCTCTATTTTCGAGATACTTAATGAGCCATTTTCAGTGCAGTCTTTCCCCCCTGAAATAGACTTCTGCCATTTTGAAAATAATAATTTGCCACAGAAGAAACGAAGCTTTTTTTTTTTTTTTTTTGCCATTTCGGCGCTCAGTGGGAGAACACAGGCTGATGATTGCATCCTCGGGTAACACGGTGTCAAACGAGGTCAGGCTCACTCGAGCCCACGGGACCCGCTGACCACTGAGGAGTGAAAGTCTTACCAGGATGATGGGGCAGATTGAGTTGGGGGGCAGGATGTGATCCTTCAGGGGTCCGCAGTCACACTCGGGTTTCACATGGGAGGCACACTTGTTATGGAGCTGGAGGAGGCGGCGGAGGCGGAGGCAGAGGCGGTCGTTGTTAAAAAAAAAAAAAAGCCAAACTGGTGTCAGGAACGGTGCATGTTGCATGTGTACATTTCCAAGATTTATTTGCATTACATGTGTCACTGCCTCTGTTTTATTTTCTATTAACTTGCAGCCACAAACAAGAGTGTAAATTGGTGGAATGACTGGCGAAGGCATCAGAGGTGCTAAAACGAAACCCTAAAATACAAGAAGCAGTGGGAATATAATGAGGAGGTGGCTGCCTCTCCTCGGGTGGCGGCTTACCGTGATTTGACACCACACACAGTGGAGACCAGTCAGGCCCTGGTAACACTTAACGGTTTTGTGACACTTGTCACACTTGGTGGGGCAGTTCCCTTCCACCCAGAAATGATGCATTACCTGCGGAGAGAGGGGAGAGACGGCACACAGGGAGGGAAAGAAAGTGAGAAAAGAAACATGGTGCAGAAAAACAAGATATATACAAAGGCACAAGTGACACGACAATTAAAGAAAGCAAGAGGGGGAGAGAAAACAAGCAGGACGGAAGAGAGAAACAAACAGAAGCGACGGCGTGTGCGCCTTTAAAGCGGGCTTATTCTGGTGATTAGCAATGCTTAGTGGCAGACTGAGTTGTTTTAATTCCATTAGAAGAAGAGAAGCCTCTCGTCCTAAGCTCCGCGGAGCATCGCTGATCCAAGCGTGCCCGACTGGTAAACACTCCAATTGGACGCACCTCTGTGTTTTTCTTGGACTTGACATAGGTTTTGATGCAAGACGGCGGAGCGCGAGCCACGCAGCGCTCGTGGACTGTGTACTTGCAGACTGGAGGAAGAAAAAAAAAAATAAGAAAAGCGATTTAAGATTTTAGACTAAGAAAAGACAAGAGTTACAACTTCACTGAAGGCACCTGTGCCCAATTTTCTGTCAAAAATAGCTTGCAAAATATCCACTGAGGCTGAAACACGAGTCATTTTTATACTTTCAGAATAAAATAACAGTTTTTTAGACTATTTTGGAGCAGCTCATTTGTCTTTTTCCTCGTTATTTTCCATTTGCAGCAGTGAAAAACAGCAAAAACAGCTTTTAAACCATCACAGGACGCTGAAACTCTTTCCTAAATTCGTTTTCTGAGAGTAACGCCCACAATATCGGCTCTGCAACACACAAACAGAACGAACGGCCCCGGGTACACTGTGTCTGTATCGGCCTACGCAGATCAATGCAATCTGTCGAAGCCTTAATGGCGAGTGAATTACTCACATGAGCAGCAGAGTCCCTGCTTCCCCAGTCCAATTAGCATGTTGAGACACAGGTTACAGTAGGCCGGCTTGTTGAAGTGCTTCAGCCTCCACACGTGTTGCCCGTCATCTTTAACGTTCTGCAGTGAGAGAAAGAGATCGATCGATTGATTGACCGGCTCACTCGTTATTTTAATTTTATATCCTGGTTGGAGGATTGTCAGTTTTTTAATCTGATTTATTTCTCAGGTTTTTATTTGTGTGTGTGTGTGTGTTTGACCTCGGTGCTTCCAGCTGTGCAGTAAAAAGACAGAGGACAGGTTTTGTTCAGTCTTCCCTTTGCTGTTATATTCATTCATAAAAAAAATGACACTCGACAGGAGGGAGGGATGGAGGGAGGGAGGGGAAGCGATCTCTGCTGAGTCTGGTCGATTGCTTCCATCTGGTGGGAAAAACGATGAACTGACGCCGGACGTGATGTCGCTCTCATTAGTTTGGGGATCACATGGCAGCAGCAGGCACACACACGTGGAAGGACGTCCTCAGGAAACCACTGCAGAGTGTGTGTGAGCTTTAATTCACGAACTGCAGAAAACTGTATTGATGAGGAGTGTGTTTTTGTTTGTAATATGTGCGTGTGTGTACCTCACAGTAAAGCTGAAACTTTTAGTAATTTAGCCAGCGCTGTGAAGCGCGGTAATGAGAGCAGATGTAAAAAATAATTTAAAAACATTTTAAAATGTCACTTCTTAAAATACCAACGCGTGTCAACTTTCTAGATGTTAACAGTGTGGAAATATACATCAGATATTTAACATAATCGCGGTGACTTTACGCTTCAGTTACCGTGCGGAAGCTGTTAATTCACACGTTCGCTCTTGTGATATCTGTCCAGATGTTTCGGGGTGACTGTCACACAGGATGTATACATCATCAGGCGAGGTTTTAAACCGCTCTGACGGCTGACATGCCAACAATCCTCAGACATAAAGAATAAAGTCAGACCTCGTAATGACTCTGATGAGTGCTGTCTGCAGTTTTTAGACATACTGTGGAGGACAGTGATGACTACAGGTTTTCACTGGACATCGAACATGTTTTATTATTTATGTATTAAAGCAACATTATGTAGACATTATGTTTGTATTTCTGTGATTTAGCCCGCCCAGTTTCAGAGTGTGATGTAAATATGGACAGCTGTAGTCGACAACTTTGCTAACAGCCAAACATCAACAAGGTCACCAACAGCAGACACAGCAGCAGCTAATATTACTGACTAGTCCAACAGCAGTCAGCCCAGCTCGGCGTCTTTCAGCCTTTTATTTCACCAGCCACTAAAAGTCAGTCCCAGATTTACTCTTGTCCGACGGCTTCTTGCTCGCTCACTCTCTCCTTTTCTCTTCTGCCAACGTCCGCTTCCGTCTTATTTCAATCCATGTCCATAATGTCCATAGATGCTGTTGAGTGGCTTGAACCAGCTCCTGTTCTGGCACGACACTGTCTCCGCTCCACATCAGCATCTGCCCACGCTCTGGGCCTGTAAACCTCTAAAACAACTCTAGTACGAACACTGGCGCTCCACCGGTGCTCTGAGCTCACAGTCCGAGCAGGCCGGCTAATAATTTGTCTAAAGGAGAGAGTGACTGCACTTGCTTGATGTTTGGCAAGTTGTCAACTCTCCAGTTTTTGATCATGAGTATGTAATCAGATCAAATACACGTGTGCAGCTGTCCATATTTACCACAGTGGGATTACACATTGAAACTGGGGGAGCTAAATCCCAAAAATGTACGAGATGTTTGCCTTTGTCAACTTTAAAGTCACAGTAATGTCAAAGCTGGGTGCTCCAACTAGCATCACTAGCAAATCTAAGCAGCCTCTCTCTGTGGGCTCACCGTCTCCAGGCCCAGCAGGACCAGCAGCGGGATGGTGGTCATGCCTCCCTGGATCCACTCCTCCAGTGACACCGTGCCATCGCGATCGTAGTCGATCTCCTGCATCATATCCTGAAGGATCTACGGCACGGACAAACACGGAAGATGAACGAATGTAAAAAACGTCACTGTTGTGTAAGAAGCCATGAGTTTTGAGTTTTTTTTACAGATTGCTGTTGATTGGGTGAAATGTCTTTTCTTACTGGCTTCAGTTCGGTCACGTCCCATTCCAGGTACTCGGCTACGTGCATCATCTGGGAGATAATGTGCTCCAGCTCCTGCGGCGAGACCGCAGACAGTCATTACAGGCGCAGAAATACTGTATTTACCTTTCTGTTATATTGCAGCCTTACAAGTCGATGTCACTAAACGTCTCTGGTGTGAATAGACTGATAAACAGCGTGTAATAGCAGGTTGGGAATGTCATTCTTCCGCACAGAAGAGTTGCACAGAGGAAAACAAAGGCAGCGTGGGAAGAGCTCCGAGGCTGATGGTTTAATTACAATGGTTGCTTTTTTTGGGGAGGCAGAGCGGGGAGGAGGGTGACGTTATTATCTACCGGGATACTGAATCACTACGATGCACTTTGGACTTCTTTAATATTGTTGAGCGTCAGTAAGAGCGCAAATCAAGAGTCACAAGCCGCCGTTTTATTCTCTCTCAAATCCGCAGCACAATGTGGGTCACAGTAAATTAACATCGTCTCTCTGCGCTCCGCTTTCCTCTCAGCCAATAATGGCTCACTAATAACGGGATACATTACAAGACCCCTCCACCCACTCCACCCTTGCCCTCTCTCTTCTCTTTAACCCTCTAATTCCACCCCGACTCCCTCCTACGCACTTCCTATACATACACACATAAGCACCGCTGCTCTTTCATTCATAACATGCACCGCCTAACGCACAATTTTCTCCTTAATTCCTCTTTTCTGTCATCGTCCATTCATATACTTGGACCGTGTGTCGAGGTTTAACACGTCCAGAATGATTATTATTACTGTAATTATAGACACAGTGCAAATAAATAGATACACTGTTAGAAATCCTAAATTTATGGAACATTTTTACAGTATTTTTCTGTTAAACTTGCTCAGAAAACTACAAAATTACAGATATTATCTGTAAATCAACAACCAAACTGTCATTTTATGACGCCGGTGATGACAAATTACAGTTATTTCTCTTTTTCGCTGATATTTATGCAGCACTTGTTCTGCTTTCTTAAAATACATACAAATTTGTGTAAAATGACAATAATTATCTGTCATTAAATATGTAGCTCATTATATAAATGTATGTTTTATATCGTTGATTGAAATAATTCAGGGAACATCTGTAACACACCAGTGTTTCACAGACAGACAGACAGACATTTTTTTGTGTGTCTTTTTATCAGTTTGTCAACATCAAACCTACAAATGCACAAAAGCTGACAGTCATTTAAATATTTTTTAAAGCAAAAATGTGAGGATTTACTCTCTTTCCATCTTGTATGATAATTAATTGAATATATTTGATTGTAACAGGCATTTTTAACAGTTTTCTGACAGTTTTTATTCCAAACAGTTGATTAATTAAGAATATAATGTGCAGATTCATCAAAAATAAGAATAATTGTTGGTTGTAAGACATTTTGTGTCTCTGTCTGTCTTGCTGCTGTTACTTCTGAACATATCTGGACTTTTTTGCACCAAAGTGAGGAGGAATATTTACCGAGCTGTCCAAAGACCCGTTTCCGTCTGTGTCATAGAGGCGAAACATAACTGTGGAGACAAAAAAAAAACAAAATGTCAAGCTTCAGCGTGAACGCCGAGCGCTCTCCAGCCTCTGGAGCGAACACTAGAGGCTCTGTGTTAATGTCACCGTGTGCTTCACTGCATGCAAAACACAAAACACAAAAGTCTCAGCAGTTGTAAAGCGCCTGAACGCTGCAACTTTAAGTGTCCCCCGATTACCACTCAAAAGCGTCACCATGGAAACAGTCAGCTCCCGCATCCCGGCTGTGATTGGCTCTTCCTGTTACATCACGGTGATGCGTAAACACTCACAAGTCTGAGCGTAACCGAATCGTGACAACAACAACAACAACATGACCTAGCTGCGGTTCATTTCCATACTAATGGCTATACTTAGCCACCGCAGCTCCACCTCCACCTCCACCTCCACCTCCACGTGAGCGCGGCTGAGGAGCAGCAGAGGGTGCGGTGTGCTGACATCATGAGGAGCTGACGTCAGACGGCGGTTCGTCAGGCCACTAACGAGGAGTTAATTGCCGGTTTCCTGTTGGGGAGGTGTGTGTGTGTGTGTGTGTGTGTGTGTGTGTGTGTGTGTGTGTGTGACCTTTCAGGGGAAGAGGGAGGAAGAAGAGGAGGAGGTGACGCTGGCGTCTGGTGTTGGGTGGAGGTTGATGGTGTTACTGGGAGGTGATTGCGGTGACCCAAAGAGGCCCCAGAATGGTAATAAAGTGTAAAATATGATGAGGACTGTTGTGTCGGACAGAGGAGAGAAAATAACTGACAGGAAGAAGACGTTTATGTTTGATACATGAGTGTGTTGCAGGGTGAATCAACTTGTATTCAATTAAAATTAATTAACAGTTCGAGTTATTCCATTTATTTACGTGTGAAAAACTTAATTTAATTTAGTTTATTTAGAAGAAACAAGCACAGAGGAACACTGAAAGCTCCAACACCGGCTCCTGGATGAGCGGTGATGGTTTAAGCATCCATTAAAATGATGTTACACTTTAAAACCTTTAAATCAAACACTGAGCATGAACTCAAATCACTGTGTCATGATTATAGTTCTGGCAAAGCTTCAACCAGGACTGGACTGATGTGAGGCGGCAGGTAAAGACGTCTACATCAATGTTTCTCAAACTTTTTACCCTGCGTGTACCGATAACGTAATATTTTTTCATCTTTAATGTGATAAAGCTGATAACATAACAACTTGCCAATAACGTAATGAAGTTTTTGAGCCCCTCAAAGCACGATTAAGGAGAGTGAACGCTGCGTAGTACTGTACGTATCCTTGAATGAATATGACAACCACGCTGTTGGAAATCTTTTATCTGGAAGAAATGCAGCATTATCAGCTGCAGATAATTCACATGTTCAAAGGGACAACCAGCCAATAATGTAATAACTTGTTACATTAGAGAACGAACTCAAGAATCAGAGCTGACGCTGATCCACATTTCTAATATTTCTAGTTTGCAGCCTTGACTTCAGTCTCATTGAATCATTCGTTGACTATCTCACCATCAAAATTTGAGCTTGTAACTTGATCATGGATGTATGCAAACACTACGTGCATGAACGTGATTATGTGTCAGGCTGATATAATATAACACATTTATCTAATTATTCTAATCTAATAATTTTGTTTGCTCTCCATCATTTTTTATTATGCCGAAGTTCTCCTTCATCCCACATACTTTAATTTTTCACGCTGTTTTGGAAACTTTTAGAAATTAAATTAAACTAAAGCTGCTTAACACTGACTTCTCTCTTTCTTTAGTGATGGCGTGTGTTGGCCAAAACTGATCTTTAATCCAGTTTAACATACTCTTAACATGTTAGAAAAGAGATTTTGGCAGGAAATTTGCCAGTGAGATGAGATTTTAAACTCTGTTTGAAGAGTTGACCCTAATCTAGCGCTTGGTTTTGCCTTATTCTGTGACACTAACAATCAAATACCTGAAAAAAAGGGAAACTACAGAGAGAAACAGTCGAGACAAATGTGTTACTGCAGTGCAGAAACATGACGGATCACCGAAAGAGAAACTTCAGCACAGAAACGTCTCAAACAAGCTGCACCGACATGAGAGTAGTTCTTGAAGAAACCAGCAGAGGGAGCCATCCACCTCTGCAACAACAACAACAGTGTGGCTCGGTGTTGGAGAGAGAGCGCGCTCAGTAAAACATCATCCGTAGTTAAATCCATGATGTGTTCACACACAGGCGGCATCATATGAATTATTTAGTCGTCCTCGTGCTTAACGAGCGCTACGCTGTTCAATTATTCAGCAGATGGATGAGAATTACAGCAACACGGAGAAAAAAAAAAGTCCAATGTCCAATTAAGGAATGTAACCTCGTGAATAAATGATGTGATAAATGCAATTAAGAGATGTGTCAATAAACTGTGAACAGGCGACTTCAAACTTCTCAGCAGAAGATTTATCAGTGCTGCAGAGATAATTTTGTCTCAGTTGTATTTAATAAAAGTCTGAGCGCCGACCTCGAAACCTGCATAACTTTAATACACTCTGAACAGGTGAGCTCTGTAAATCCACTGCAAGTCGGATGTCGGTAGTTCTAGTCGGGTTTTCCTGATCTGTTTCTTCTCTCGGGTGGAAACAGTTCAACAGACTGAGTTTGTATTTGATGGTAAATCAAAACTTTAAGCTCCACCTTTGAAACCTGCAAACAGGAGAATAACTTCTGTGAGCTGAAGGAGCTCATTTCAGTTCCTATTTTCACCGGAGGGGAAAAAGAAAACACAACAAAGACACGCTTTGATTGAATGTGCTCACTAACCACCAAACACACCCGAGAAAACTCAAAACACACAGGCACACAAAGACGAGGTACCAAAGAGAAAACACAAATAAATATTAATATGACAGCCTACGTCGACACTGAAGATTCATATGAGACTGTGCCGTGTCTGTAACATCTGTCTGTATTAGTCTTTGTAAATACTCTGTAAGGTTTGATGTCCTAATGTCATGTCGACCTCACGGACTGGATTTCATTTGGAGAATCATTTCACAGAGCCTGAAGAGACGGAGACAAATAATCTCATTGGTTTGAGATAAACCTGAGCTGGGTGGAGGAAAGTGCTTCAGAGCACGATGAGAAATGGAGAGGTGAGGTCAGCACAGACAGTGAAATTAATAAATATGAAAGACTCACTGATGTTTCGTTCATTTGTGTTTTCATTTTTAATTAATCTGACAGTTTGTTTCCATTAAAAAAAAAGAAAAAAACTTGATTCATTTTAATGCTACACTGATGTATAATCAGGTGAATCAGGTGTCATTTGTGAGTCGGTGTTCAGGCCAGGAGCGCAGGTGAATGCTGACAGGGAGTCAAGCCAGTGTCGTGCTAGAACCTGAGCTTAGCAATGTGGGCTCTCCAGCAGAGAAAAGGAGAGTGAGCGAGCAAGAAGCGGCCGGACAAGAGTAAATCTGGGACTGACTTTTAAGACTAGTAAATCATGTTAGCTGGCTGCTGTGTCTGCTGTTGGTGACCTTGTTGATGTTTGGCTGTCTTCACTGAAAGGAGAGCAGAACTTGTCTTGGTAAAGATGCTTTCGTTCTACTTCCTGCTGGAGTTCAACTGCATCATACGGTCTGTTGATTGGACTGAAGTTCGCCCGCGATAGATGGTGACAGACTGACGGTTCAGTTTGCTGTGTGTGCCATTTTTCAAATTGTTTTCAAGGACGACTCCCCGGGTGCTTCTGTACATATTTGAGAAGCTGGAACTAGCAAATGTTTAGCATCTTCTGTACCAACTTATTGATTATTCAGCTAATTATATAAGCTGGAATCAGACTCTGCATCACACGTACGTAATCACATAATAACCTAAAATGAACAAGGATTTGGTTGGGGTCATTGTTATTGTTAACCTCAATAAATCTTCAATCGTCTGAAGCCCCGTTAGAACAGGATTAACACGGAGGACTAACAGCAGGTTATATAATAATTACCGGGATGGGAGTGAATTAAAATCACTGACCAGCCATCATCCCGCCTCCCTTAGAGCAATAAATCCAGTCCGAATGGCGCTTCAGTCTGCAGGAGGCAGCTCTTAGATTGGATGAGATTACTTAGACATCTAAAGGCTGCTGCGGTTAAATAAAACTCGAAACTTCAGCTGCTTAGAGCGGCTCGATGCTGCATTTTTCCCACAAAGCAGCAGAGCAAAGATTCATGGTATTAGCTTTGTCCTCTCTAACCCTTTGTCTTTTTTTACTGAGCTTCTGTCTGACACGACTTCCACCCACTGAGGTTTAACTCAGGCAGTGACATTACTCCTGCCTCCCTCGCTTGTTTTTATTTGTGCATTCTTGTATCATAAATCTGGTATTAGGGCTTCTCTGAACTTCAGATTCTTGCCGAGCATCAACAGATAAACCAAAAGTCATGTAATTTGGGGCGACACTCACATTCAAGCTTGTCCTCGGGACGCCCGCCCTCCAGCAGCGAGAGGTAACACACGATGTCCTTCAGCTGCACCGTGTCCAGAGGCCGGGGCGGTGCGGGCGTCTTCAGAGGGGTCGAGTTGGCTTTGATCAGCTTCAGCCCTGCGGGGAGACGGAGATGAAAGGTCAAAACATCCTCCACAATGCCTCTAATGTTAGCCCAACAGCCCGCTGGGTCAGGATGCCTGACATTAGTCATACGGCCGTATTGATCAGTGGTGGGTGGTGTTCGGTTCACCGAAAGGCAAACAAGACACGATTCAGAGCACGGCTGTATTCTTACAGGTGATTTTAAATGTTTCAACCTCATCTCACTGTGTTTAATAGACAGTAAAGATCAATGCATGATGATCAAACTACTGACTCCCTGAGCCAAATACCACACAGAGTGTTCTCAGTGGCTAGTTTGAAATCTAACCTGCATACAAGCACAAGGTTGCAACAAACCACGAGTGTTTGTGGTACAGAGACGACACCACAAAGTGAAGCCAATGCAGAAGTGCAAAAAACTGCAGTTCCTCAAACGTCCACTCGAGGCTGGCTGCAGAAGTGAGTCAATCTCCATAAGTCCACATGTTAAAATGTCCAATGTCCACACTGAGCTTCACAACAGCTCTTCAGAAACCCGTGGGGGACGTCACGGATACGACGCCCGTGTTTTATACAGTCTATGCTTCCATCATTACCTCCAGGGAAAAAAATGTTTAATTAAGGAATGTTGATGAGTTTTAATGTCTCCTGGATGCAGTCTGACATGATGTGGGTACTTATTTGTTCATCACATCTAATGCATAAGCAAAAATGAGTGAGACTTACATATTAGTTTAGTAGTCTTCAGATAACGCTGGCAAAAGTTGCACCAAGTTATGAATTTTTTCCAAAGCTAACGAGTCAGCCATCTTGCTTCCTTCTCTTACTGTTGAGAGTTGGAAATGCGTGAGGTTGTGGTTCAGGTCCACTTTAAAACCTGTTGGTAACTTACTACATCCAGATGTAAAAAATTTGGGTGCACAGACGTGCCTCGCGTAATACTTCGAGCAGATGAACTGCTGAAAGGTCTGTACACTTATCTCGTGCACAAATTAACCAAAACGGATTGTATCTGGTACGTATGAATAGCACTACACGCTCTTGTTGTAACCAAACGTGGCCTCCGTGTATATATTTTGTCTCTGTGGACACTGCAGGGCTCAGAAACTAGAGAGATTAATTTCATTTTATTCATGAGATAATACAAGCCAGCATGCTGGAGGCACATCAATGAATCTGCTATCATCACCAAAGAGCTATGCTGCTGTTATTTATTCACAAAGTCAGAGTTTACATCCAGCTACAACTCGTCTCAAACAAGTAATTATGCTGTTTGCTTCTCGTACTTGTGTGAGAAAATAGACGCTTTAATAAGGCCTCTGCGTGCAGATGGCGGCGGGTTAGAACAGATGGGACTTGTTCGGTCCCCTGTCTGTACACAGATGAGCTTGTCGGGTGGTGGGAGGAATTACGGTTAACGCAACTGGATCAATGAAGGCCAGTCAACACAGTGACATACAGTACAGTCAGCACTGGTTCAGCTCCTCACATGCACTCTGAGGTAAATGGGACAAATCATTAAACATGCTGCTACAGACGAACAATGACGGAGTAAAGAGTGGACAGCGTGACGAAGAGCTACTTTGAAACTCAAAATCCGAAGCCTGGTTGCTCAAACTAGAGGTCTGCGCAGGACAGAATTTTCAGTCCTGCTCCCGCCCGCAAATCCCACAAGATGCAGACATTATTTCTCACGAAAGTTCTTTCCATTGGCTTGGGAAATTAAACACGCTGAGCTTAGCTGAGCTCTCCACAGACCGATCCTTCACCTAGTGCACGTAGCGAGGGTGTGTGGTGCCAAGCATTTCGGAGATCTCAAACACGGAAGAACACGTACGTGAGATTAGACCACATCCGCAAATTTAGGCATCTTAAAATGTTTTTATTAATGCCAAATAAAATATCCAGCACAAATTATATATGATAGACATAAATTAATCATTTATACATTTTGTTTTATACATGTTTTTAGTTTGCAGGACTGCAGCTTATCACCTTTCCCGCCCGTGCCCGCAATGAGCTTTAAAAATTTGTCCCGCGCCGCACTGCTTTGCGTTGGGTTCCAGTGCCCAGTGCAGGGCTCTAGCTCAAACAAGCCATCTGTAACATCACCCACCTGTCAATCAAAGCGTCCACGCTCTTAATCCTGCATAACTTTAAGCCTTAATATAATCTGAACAGGTGAGTTGTATATAAATTCACCCTCAGTACAGTTGTCATGAACGGAGAAATTAGCTATAGAGACCAAAACTGTTTTTTGTACCAGGCTGTAAACATGTTTATTTCTGCTGTGAAGTTTTTAACATGGGGACTTATGGAGACTGAGTGGCTGCATATAAAACAGAATATTTGGGTTACTCACTCTATAAAAAATGACGATATTTCTTGTATTAAATAATCTTATCATCAAGAGGAAGACATAAGAGACAGAAGGTGAGAAGGTTTGAGATTTGAGACAATCCAGGTGTGGATTTTCTGTCAGTATCAACCTTTTCAGAATATAATTTTAACGTTTTAAATTAATAAGTTCAGCTGATGGATTCATACATGGATTACTTGCTTTATGATGACAAACTAACTGTTTATACTTTATTCTACGCCGCTGGTTAAGTATCGCTTACAGGAAAGGTTTTTAAGTTTGTAATTATGCCAGCACAGGATTCCCCCGCTGATATTACAGATTTACCGTTTCACTCTGGCAAACCTCGCTTCTCGCTGTAAATGTGTTTCAGCACTGCTCGATCCTCGAGGGGAAGTTTTTCAATTTCCAGCCACTGAATGCTGCCAGTGACCGGGAATCATTTCTCTTTTTTTTTTTTAACCTGATAATAAATATTTTGATCCTCCGGTTCAGTGACGGTCTCTGCTGTAGTAATGCGAGTCAAACACTTTATTCTAACCGCTCTATCTGTGCTTTTTTTGGACATCAACATCTTTTCATAACTACAGTTTGTTTACACGCTACATGCTCAGCTGTAGCTCATTAAGACTGCAGCAGTTATTAACCTAATGTGCAAAAACTGCTCATAATTCTCGTGTTGGCAAGAAGCCTAGTCCTTAAAATGTGTTGGAAGTATTGATAAGTTACCGTACACACTCACAGTCGGTGACTCAGTTACTTTTACCTGCTGTACAGTTCTTGTTGATGGTATTTGGATTGCTTCCTCTCCTTCATGTGGATGTAAGATATGATCATTTAGTTTTGAGGCCTATTTCCAACATCATCCACAATTCATGTCAACACACACACACACACTAATACGAGCAGCCAAAAAAAACACACCACATACATCTCCGTAATGTCATTTTTTCTGGTTTCGTGGTGACATTGTTTCCCTTTTGGCTGTTTTTACAAACAGAAGTTTGCACACTGTGTTTAAAGCAGGCTGCTTGAGGTGTCCGCCAGAAACAGAACCGCCGTGGGGCACCCAGGTACCTCACCTGGTAGAGCTTGCGCCCCATGTATCGAGGCTAAAGTCCTGACTGCAGCGACCCGGGTTTGATTCCAGCCTGCATGTCATCCCCTCTTTCCCTCTCTCTCTCCCCTCAACTTCCTGTCTATCACTCCATCTTTCATTGTCAAAAAAGCAAAAAACACCCAAGATATATCTTAAACCTGTGCAAAGAGACCACTGTGCTTCTGGTGGGGTTTGAAACATTAACTAGAAAAGCTGCACACACCAAATGCGACCTCAGATCCCACCAGGAACGTTTCAGAAGCACCTTGACCACCAGACTTTGTTAACATGCTCAGATTTGGTCATTTTTTTCCTGGTTTATGCGCTCAGTGGAGACCCGCTTCTGAAATGGACCGTGGCACTTCCGGTAGCTGCAATAAGCTGCGACGAACACGGAACCTGTCGCATCTGTGCCCGGTTGAATTAAGCTGTACTACTGTTACTCAAAATGGATAAAGATACTTGAAAACATTACAGCTCGGCTTGTCTTATTTCAATATGAGTAACTCATTCACCACACCAGAGTGAGATATGAGTAGAAACAAAAAACAGCATCGCCAAGACAACTGGCAGCCTCTACACTACAATTTACATTGTGTGCCACCGGGCCGGACTTGGCAGGAAGTGTGTTGTCATCTGAAGACAGAAGCAGAAATGTTTTTTTTTGTTTGTTTTCACACAACAAAGAAAGAAAAACCCTCCAAGTCTGAAGGGAAGTCACTGCGAGGGAACGAGTGATTCATTGCACTTTAGCAACAAAAAGCTGTTTCTTCATATCAGTAGCTACAAAACAGAAAACACGCTGTGTTTATAACTCGAGGGTTTGTTAGGGTAAAGATTTCCTTTCTACACTTACCAGAGACTCTGGGTTTGTCAGACGATGAGGGACTGGGTTTGGGTCCCTTGTTGCTAAACGACATGAAGAGGTGTTGACAGAACTCCTCGGGGAGTTCGCTCTCCAGGAACGTCTGCATGAAGACCTTGAAGCCCTCAAAGTCGATCTCCTAAAAAGCCGCGACAGAAATAGAGCGTGGTGTTTGTCATGCTGAGCTGCAGTCGTTGCCTTGAAGGCTTCACGGAAAAATACAGATTATTTTCAACATGTGGGGGGTGAAAATATGTGATTCCTGTTCATGTTACAGATTCCTGCACTCAAAGACATCTAAAATGTTCGGGCTGTGGGCGGTGAAGGTCTATTTTCAAGTGGTTTCAATGCAGAATTCAATGTGCATGCTGTCGGCTCCTCTAGTATTCATTTAGGCTGACGTTCACCCTCCTGATTATTTGATTTAATCTGTGTTCTTCCCTAAAAATGCTCGCCCGTCCTCTAGAGCTGCCTTTAATTTTGTTTCTCCATAAAAAAACAGTTTTTTTAATTGCTTCACCGCCTCTTGAGAGTTGTTCAGTGAGAAATGATGTGAGCACTCAGCAAAAACACACCAAACAATAAATAAAAGAGAGGATGAGATTACCTGGCTGAGGATCTCCTGCTTCTAAACCCCGCGGCGTTGAAGAGAGACAGAAACAAACACGGTCACGGATGAATCGTGCAGTTATTTCATTAAAAATGTGCTAAATATCCAGCAGTACACAAACATCTCTCTCGATTTAATGCCACTACAATAAGGGTGTCAAGCATGCATAGAAGCGTGTGCTGCTGTCAGGGCTAAATACAAAACCTTGAAACGCTGTTATCGTGGTGATAAAAATGGATGAATGTTTCTTTCTTTTCATTTTCTTTCAGTTACTTTTCAGGCTAAAACGGCAGCTCGCAGTTCAGCCGCGTGCAAGAAATGATTACCAACATCAAACGCGTGTGAGATAATACACAGTTTTATGTTCAGTTGTCTGCAAGAGCAGTGAAACAACAAGAAATACCTCAGTGTATGCAGTTAGGTGTGTGTGCGTGTGTGTGTACGGGGGAGCTCGTGACTGCATTTGGATTCAACAGACTATAAACTAATCTGTTATATAAACTGTACATACCTCCTCTGGATTGTATTTAGCCAGCACACCATCTCCATGGAACTCCTGCAGCACGTCCTTCAGCTTCTTGGTGGAGTCTGAGGAAAGAAAAATGAAAGACAAGTTTCTGTATTTGTCTGTATGGTCTGTTTACATTTTATATTAAATGTACATTTACATTGAATGTTTGCTCTATGCCATGTGCCGGGACACGACTGACTTGAACTGGGCAACTCACATGAATTCATGTGAGTAGAAAATATTGGACTTTTAGTGGAAAGGTCACGTTATCGCGTGGACCAGGACCAGGTGGGGTGGAGTGATGCAGCAGCTGCTCGCCCACAGACAGCTGCTGAGGGCTGGGGAGCTCCAGAGCAGAGACCCAGAGTTTCTGGAGGTATGAACACCCAGATTCTGCTCTGATCCGGAGCCGTTTACCGGCAGGAGGAGAGCTCAGAGTTTAGTATTAAACCAGTTTATCAACCTGTGTGCAAGCAACAGACGAGCAACCTCTTTGGACACGTAGACCTCCATGATGCTACCTCATATTTATAGAGATCAGACCATACATGCAGCATCATGATGTCTGCATGTAAACACATTCACCATTTGTGAGTCAGAGCTGTGAATAAGTGGCCCACACCACAAAGGCCATGGGTTAGGGTGAGGAGTTCAACACCGGTTCAGAACTTTTAAGTTTTAGCAGTGTTAGTGATAAACTACTTTTGGAGGCCTGGAAAATAAATAATCAGTATGCATGGGAGTGAGATGAGAGACCTGAACAGGACAGAGAGAACATGGTCAGCCTGGCTAAACGACTGAAAGCATGGCCAAACAGCTAGCATGGCCAGAGACTCTAAATCTCACTAATTAACACGTTGCACCTCATACTTAGCTTAACTTGCACACAAACAGAAATGTCAAAGCGACATTTGGTGGTTTCAGGGGGGAGCAACATGCTAGATTTATATCTTGGTGAACCGCAGCTAGGAGCAGTGACTGTGCACAGCTTCCCGGAGTCTTGTCGACTCATGGAGGTTGCCAGGTTTGGTACCAACACGCTTGTACAGCGACCAAAACCACCGACTATATTTACCAGCGGGGCAACAGCTGGAGATGCTGCACAGACGTGCTGCCCTGAGGGATAAACTGCTGTTAGTCAAAAAATAGTTACAGCACAGAAACACAAATCACAGAAAACCACACACTGATTTATAGATTTTAGAGTTAAAAGCATGAGATGTGTGTTAATACAGTCACGTTTGGAGGTGTTAGCCAAGCTGCAGCAGACTTCATGCTAGGCTAACGCTATCCTGACTACTGACTGAAGTTCTCACTTTCTGAAATAAAGCTAACACTGATATGTGTCTTGACATAAAAATACTAACGTAACTTAATAATTTTGAAGCTACCGCACCTCAGCTATGAAGCTAATCTGAATTAAGCTAACCAAGATAAGCTAGCGACGTTTAATTAAACTATTTAAACCTGAATTTACTGATTTTTTTGGACGCAGTAAAAACAAGCTGTAAGCCTGACGTCGATATCTTATCAAACTTTAAGTTGACATGAACTTGTTAGCAGCAATAGCAAGGAGAGATACAAAGCATTAGCATCATTTAGAGTCATGTTTTTGGCCAGTATACATTAATATTTTACATTATATTTCTTCCTTTCTAGCTCTGTTTTTGTTCTCCACCGATTCTAGTAAAGGAATAAAGAGCCAGGTAATAATTATCTGTGGATTTGTCACTATCAGAGACATCTTTTTCATACAGCATTCATCTTATGATCTATCTTTAGCGTAAAAATATTAAATATAGCATTTTTAAAAAAAATACAAATCTGCTTGTTTAGGGAAGTCTCTAATTTGTCTTTTTCCTCTGACAGGACAAATCTAGATTAAAAGGTCTAGTATGTAAATTAAGCAGCATTAATTGTGGATTGCAACGCCCTAAAACTCCTCTTGAAGGAGAAACTATGGGGGGGTCACCAAATCCGCTGAAAAACAGTTACCGTATAAACATGACGGCTCAACATGGTGGACTCATTCTAAGGTAACAAAATAATCTTCATCTTACACTCTGGACCTTTAAAAACAGGATGAAATTTAATCATCACACTGGTGATGGGGTGATTTTAAAGACAAAAATAACTCGATCCGACTGCGATTGGCTGTGATAATTACTGTGTGCTGCAGAGCGTTTATGAGCCATACTGTTAAATCAATTTGCTGCGCCACAGATACCGGGCTCTAATGTTATAGAAGTTAATTAGAAGTACCATTTTCTCACATGCACTGGAGCGCCTGGTTCATCTCGGAGCACAAGCCGCTCTCTGCTCTTCACAAATTACATTAAGACGCCTGTTAAAGTTCGGGGCTTCATATTAGCTACCTTGTCTTTTACCTCTTCGCGGGTTTAATTAGCACACATGCGGATCTCTGGCTCCTCGCGTTTAAGTGTGTTCCTGGAGCAGTTCTGCACCGGTGCAATGTTTGCAGGACTAAAAACTCCAGTGTGCCATTATCTAAATGGAGCAGGCAGAGCGGCCCTGAGGTAAGGTTGCTGTGCATGAAGCTGCACAGCATGTCGCTGATTCATAGTCAGCAGGAGTGTTGGGGGGAGTTCAGCCTCGCAGGTAAGAAAGGGGAGTGTAGTTAGCAGACTTAGTGAGACTGGATGATAAATGTTACAGTGTGTGTGTGTCCTCTCAGGCTCAGTGATACAACATTGTTTTTTGACATTCACCGGGCAAGTCCACGGCGATGTTTAACCCGCCAGACTTTGTTAACTTGCTCAGATTTGGTCATTTTCTTTGGTTTAGGTGCTTCTAAATGTGTAGATATTCTTGATATAATATATAATTTTAATATAAAATAAAACCAGCCACGTATTCCCCACGAGGCCAAGCTGAGGCACACTTCTGGGACACTTCTGAAACACACCACGGCAGGGCCGGTGGGGTTTGAGGCATTCACTAAAACGTCAGAGTATAGCGAACGATTCAAACAGGATCCGGTGCAGGTTTTCCATTTATTTGAAGGGGTGTAGTCCGTTTTGTCTGTGGCGCTGCAGGGGGGTCCGCCAAAAAACGCAACAACAAGAAGTTTTGGAAAAACGCGGCCCAGCATCACGATGATGCCGCCAATCAGACACTTGGATCAGGCAAACCCTCCACAGTGAGCCTGAAATGTCTCTGAGACTATCCAGCTGGATTCATGGACTAAACTCTGAGACTCTACCTGTTGTGTTCTGACTTTGTTTATTTAATGTAACCAGCTACAATTCAGTTTGTGTCCGAGCAAGCTTTGGTCACAGGACCCTGTGCGACCCCGATGAGGAGCAGTTACAGAAGTTTGATGGACATCCAAAGAAATAAGATCTTACAGTCTCAGGCTTCATAAGTCAGTAGACATAAACTGTAACATTCATTGTGTTGGAGATGTTGTGAGTTAATTGCTGATATTCTGCATCTATTCAGACGTTGCAGTTGAGTCCCTGCTCTAATGGCTTTGGATCTTTTGATTTTCTCTGGATGCATTTTTACCAACAATGACTGGAAATAAATGCCTCACATCGGGCTGAGTGTGTGTCATCGTTATTGACCATCTTTATTAGCGCGCCGTCTCCCCAAAAAACCATTACGGAGAGGAGAGTGATTATGTATCCGCTGATTGCTTGTCACATTTAGCAGGCACGACCGAATCACAATGTATTTTTCTCAGCCGGGCTAATGATTTAACCATTGTGTGGCACACGGTAATCAGAGGACATGTTCACAAACTGAAAATCTTTTTTTTAACCTTGAAACGTACAAGAATGTTCCCTCTGTGCAGCCTCACATTAGCAATTATACCGCATAAAAACGAACTCTGTAATTGTTGTGAGTAAGATCTCCGGCGCCTGACACGGCGCGCGGCTATTAAAGCGTTATGAAAGTGTGCAAAACTGGCTTTAATGAGAAGGAAGGGAGAGATACGGCGCTAGGAGGCGAGATTAAGGGGAGAGACGAGGAGGGGAAGGTGAGGCAACGTGATGCCCCTTTTGTTGCGGCTCAGAGAATGGGATATTTTATAACCTGTAGCTGCACGGCGCACACAAAGAGTCGCCGGGAGCTCGTTGAAACATGATTATCCAAATCTGTCTAGCGTGCACACACGCCTGCATGCAAGCATCTACACACACAGACACACTCTCAGACACAATCTTAACATTTTCTTGTTTAATTCTACTCCTCACTCCACAACTCCTCAGCCACCCATTAAGCAAATATTTGCAAAAAAAGAAAACAAGCAGCAGCATCCTGATTGGTGTGTGAGTGCAGCATCCCGCAGGGAGAGGAGGGAAGTTCCTCGGAGTAAGGAACAATGTTGTCACCAGGCACAGAGCAATTAAAGGGAGAAATGTCATTACCAAGTGAAACACTGGTACGAGGGATCCTGGGTGAAAAGCATTAATTATTAAGATTCATACTCGGGGATCTGAGTAGGAAATAGAAGTGACAGCCTCAAAGATGTCGAGTCTGACACTGAAAATAGCTCTGAAAATATCTCGTACAAGGACCGTTGACACAAAAAGCACTTAGCAGATGGACACTCTTGGACATTTCTTGTCTGTGGTTCCCTTTGTTTGTCTCCCTACAAACGATTTGCTGTGACTTTCAAAGTCCGTCCAAAAACTATGTGTGGGTGGTGCACACAACATCCCGCAGTCAGCCTGCCAGGTATACCGTCACATTTTCCATCCCTGGTACCATTTCAAATGATGAAATGTGTCAACATCTTGGAGCGTAACATAAACTCCAGGCATCCAGAGAGAGCACAGTCTGGTGAGCAAAGAGGGGGGGGGGGCATTTGTTGGTTTGCAGATGAATCATTCAGCGCGGCAGATTAAATGTTCGAGCAGCCCGAGCTTCCTACATCAGCGAGACGAACGTGCGGTCGGCATTTTATCATTAGAAGAACAAGGGATGTTTGAGATGAGCCACCGCGATACTGCAGTTACAGCAGACAGAGGGACACTCGTGTTATTGTTAACCCGGCGGTGTGATGCTATCAGATGTTAACGTGTGAGCAGTCCTGAATGAAAAACAGAAGTCTGTTTCACGCCAACTTTCCAAAAACCTGAATTGATGACTCTTGGAACTTCTGCGGAGACGTGAGGAGAGGAATGTGTCATAATTCTGGGGAATGCATCGCTCTGCTTTCTTAGCAGAAGACTGATGTGAATTTAATCTCACTATATTTTGTAGAGAGAATTTATTATGAGCTCAGCAGACAGCTAACCTTCACTGAAAGAGGAAAAAGACCTTATTTCAACGCTGTAGCTCATTAGCAATCAAACTAGCCACCAGGATCCAGCTAAATGATACATATAAACATCTCTGATGTCCAGCTGTTGCTAATCAATAATTAATGCATTCCCTGAATGCTCATTATACTATTTTTACACTTACATTGCTTAAATATGACTGCTTTAGAAATAACACATGACCCTCTGCCTGCAGGCTCAGCAGCTATGTCAAAAGTTTTTAGGTAAAATGCACAAATTCAACCACTCAAGGTGCTTCTACACGACGTATCGCACCCAGATGGAGCTACTGATGGCATTGGCTACCATGCAAGGTGCCAGCTGCTCATCAGGCTGGAGCTAATTCATTCACACAGCCTTCGGGAGCATGTTGCGGCTCAGTATTTTGGCCGATGACACTTCGACATGCGGACACGAGGAGCCGGGGATCGAACCACCAATCTTCTGTTCATTGGCGGACGCCCGGCTCTCCCTCTTAAGCCACAGACGTATCACACAGCAGTGTAACACAGCAGTGAACAACAGCAGCAAATTATCAGATGCAAATGTAATCAGTGAAAACAGCTCAAACACAAAGCAGGCCTCATGCTCATGATTCTCGCATCCTGATCCTCCTCACTGCACAAACAGAGTGATGGATGCCACCTGTTCCACAAAACTTGATCTTTGGCCGGCGTCCACAAATTCAGGATAGCAGTTTCCCTCCATTTGTGGGAAAGTTTCATTCATAAAAAAAAATAAATAATAAAAGAATTTCACACTACAAGTCCGTGTCAGTGTCAGATTGGGAGGAATGAGAAAACAGCTGGAGAGAGATGTGAGAACAAACGTAATGATGATATTCACCTGCACAGCGACTTGCATAAAGACCCCGAGGCTGCTGTTGGAGCGTGAGAATTTTTCCAATTCATGATTTAAAATTCAGTAACTCTGCTGACTTCTATTAGACGCCATGCCACAATACAAATAACAAGCCAGTAACACAATCAGAGTCCAAACTCAGGAGGCCTCGTTATGCACGATGAGACAGCGAGGACTTAAATCACTCAAGGTGGCATTTTTACACATTCCTGTTTACAAGCATCTGTAAACTGACGTTAATTGATTTTTTTTTTACAACTTGTGGGAAGCACAATAAAGTGTAAACACACCGCTGACATAAAGTTTACCACCTTGTAACATTAGCTCGCGTCTGGTCTCAGCCACGTCCTGAGAAAACGTCTCTTTAGCTGCTGAATCAGGTGTTCAGGGTTCAAGAGATAAGTCACTTTTAGTGCTCACTGTAAGAATTAAAATACTACATAGGTTGTCTGTAAGTTGTAACGGCCGTAGACTGACTCAATGAGGAAAAACACGAGGAGACATATTGTTTTGGAAATGAACGATTCATTCATCGTAAAAGTAAAAGTTTGTATTTGTTGTTACGCAGATTACTTTTACTGGTCCGGCCCGTTTGCACTCAAATTGGGTTATATGTGGCCCATAAACTAGAATGAGTTTGACACCCCTGTGCTAAATGCTGCACTATGTCAACATCTGCGTCTGCATCTGAGGTCAGAGGCTTAATCAGAGCTTTTAACACGAAAACAACGGCCCTTAAATGATGGAAAGAGGACTGATGGGAGCTGTGGGAGTGAATCGAGACAGTATACGGGTCGGAAAACCAAAACAATGAGCTGAAAGATGCTAAAACTGCAGATCTGGGTGATCATTCTCTGTGGTTTCGTCACTACGAGTGACCCCTTCCTCTTCTTAATTAGTCTATTTATCCGATTAGCTAGCAGAGATCCCAGAGATGAAGCTTTTGTTGGTCGGTTCTCTTTTCAGATTCAAGATTTAAAAGTGTGACATCCAGTATGTCACCTGGAAAATGACTTCTTCCTGAAGAATAGGATCACACACACACACACACACACACACACACACACACACACACACACAGAGAGACGCCTCATCTCATCACAGCCACAGACACAAACTGGAGAGCAGCTCTTTTACTCACACTGGGTGTATTCTTGTAGCAGGGCGAATTCAGCCGGGGTCAGTGTGACCCATTTGTCCTGGCTGCTCATCGTGTTCAGACCTGGTCTCTCTGTCCGCCAAGCATTCCCCGGGCAGCGACACACACAGCCGGGCGTCACACGCTGGAAAAAACAACAACAACAACAGACATCAGATCACCTGCCACATTAACGCATACAGACGTCTCTTTTTTTACTTAATGGGAGTGAAAATGACAAAGCAGGTGACACGCTGGAGACGCCTGTTTGAAACGGCTGTTTCTGTTTCTGCGTCGTAAAAAGACGCACAGACGTATCAAAACCGATATTCTGGATGTCTCGTATTCCCCCGTTTTCCAGCCTGTTCCTCTTTCTGCAGCTGTCATTTCAAGGCCGACAGCCAAAATGTCCCTTTGTCTCTCGATCGCCGTGTTTTTTCAACATTGTTGCAAGGACTTGACATTTCAGGCATTGACATTCATGTTTGTCAGCCAGTGTGGGATGAATCCAGAGCGCAGATAGAAATTGATGGAGACCTTTTAGAGATTGTTAAGTTAAAAATGTAAAAAAAAATAATTAAATAACAGATGTCTGGTGTGTAACTGGAATTTATTTATGCGTGAGCAACATAAAAAAAAAGTTTGATTCATTGAATAAAAGTCACAAAATGCCTCTGTGATAATTAAACCCTCAACCCAGGAGGAGTATTACAGCTACGCTCTGTTAAACAACATAATGTGACATTAAAAATGTCACTGCAACGTCTGGAAAAGTGGATATATTACCCATCATCCCATTCACTTTTCAAAGTTTATAAAGTGCTAAATCATAACTGAAGTTATCTCTGGTCTCACATGGAGCAGGCCTGCGCCGTACACTTTATATTATTATTCAGAGACCCAACAATTCCCACCATGAGCAAGCCCTTGTTCTGCTACAACACTTAGTTATCTGTTGATAAGAACAAAGGAAGCTGTGTATAAACATGGGAGTGACGTATGTTCATTTCTTGGGAGGAAAAAAAGAAACCCAACAAAACAAAATCCCCAGAATCCTCTGCCAGGCTCGACTGTTTGGCTTGGAGTGAAGCAGCGTGAAATATTTGCAACAAGTGGAAGGGAAGTGGGTGAATAATAATAATAATAATAAAAAAGAAGCCTAATTTGGGCAATAAAATCATTCAAAGCTGCGCTGGTTCTGCTTTTCAAATGACCTCGCATCAGCCCCGGCTTGTTGCTATGATGACAACACGATCGAGTTCAAGCTACATCAGCCTTTGTGGGCCGGTGTTTTTGAACCGAGTCCAATATCTGATGTTTGGTTGGAGGTTTGTTGGAACCTTTAGCGTTTAAGACAGAGTGATGCACTTCACCAGAGGCAAAACAAAGTCAAACCAGTCAAATGAATCACCAAAACATGCATAAAATTTGAATTCATTTCAGCTTTTTACGTGTTTGTATTGTGTAACCACGGCGCAGGAGCAATGCCCGACACATCAGAGGGTGGAAACATGAAAAGCCAAAAAGAGTCGAGCTGTAATTTCAGTTCAACACTCTGTCACCGAGAGAGCTGTACGACACCACGGCCCTCCTGTTCGTGTCTAATTGTTGTGTAGGTGTCACTCACATCTGTGTGTGTGTGTGTGTGTGTGTGCCTGGATCAACAAGTGGACGTGCATTCATGCGGAGGATGAATGTGTGTAAATATATACATGAAAGTGCTTTTTAGTTTGGATTTGCGTGAACACACAAGCATGTGTGCGCACTTTTTACCACGAAGAGCCAACAAAAGCAACATAAGCATCATTTTTATTAATATATAGATACAAACACAAACAAAGAAGAAGCAGCAGCCAACACACACTGTTTCTATGTTAACACACAGGCTGCGTGGGAATCAGCCTCCCTCGCATAAACTTTGATCTGCCGCTGGAGCTGCAAACTAGAAAAACGCTCTGCGACGTCTTGTTTAATGTTTTGCACCGACAGCAAGAAAAAAAAATAAATAAAAAGGAAGCGATTGTTATTTATCTTAAATCTCCAGTAAGACGGCGATTCAGCCTCTAACATCACACTGATGTGTGCAGTGTATTCCTGCTGTGCACTGCACTGCAATCATCCTCCTCTCCTCTCCTCTCTCCTCTCTCCTCTCCTCTCTCCTCTCTCTCTCTGGTGTTGCCTAACTGCAGTGCATCCTCACTCCTCAACACTCCTGGCTTGGCATCCTCTCAACAATCAAAATCCATTTCCACAAATGTTATCAGGTCGGCCTGGTTGTCATTCATGCATGTGCTGACACCACGCCGACAGAAGAGCTTAAGCTGACACACACACACACACACACAGATACAGTAAGGTAGCGGCCACTGCGACATACAGCACCATGAATGAGATGTGATATCAACATGCCGCTCACCTGCTGCAGAGCTCAACCAACCAAAGAGTGGATGGAGATGGAGGTGGAGGTGGAGTCCTCCAGGCAGATGTTTTCAGATGAAGCTCCTCACAGTCACATTCCTGCTGTATCCTCCTCTGGGTGCTCCTGTCAACTGCAAGGCAAAGAGGAGGAGAAGAGGAGGAGGAGGAGGAGGAGGAAGGGGGTGTAATTAGATGTAACGTGAGTGGATGAAAGAGAGAAGACGAAAGAGCAGCAGCAGCAGCAGCAGCAGCCCTCAGTGCTGCATGTCAGTGTATGAGTATGTGGATGGTGTTTGTTTTTCTCCGGCGGTGTCTGGTCAGAGCAGCATCGCTGGGGATGTGGAGTGGTTAGAGAGAGAGAGAGGGAGAGAGAGGGAGAGAGGGGGGAGAAGGAGGAGGGGGAGAGCACCAACGCTGCTCACTGCCTGCAATGATCAGTTTCCATACTCCCGCTCGCTCACGTCACATCCCTCCATCCCTCCCCTCAGTCACTCCATCCCCTCCCTCCCCTGAAAAGAAGAAGAAGAAGAAGAAAAAAAAAGCCTGGAGGTCCTACGCTCCTCTGCTTTCTCTCCGTCTTTCTCATCTCCCTCTTCACTACTCCCCACCTCCGACCTCCTCCTTTCAAAAAAAAAAAAAAAACACATCTCTACTCCTCAGTCACTGTGGCACGCATCAGCCGGCTGCATTAGCATTCAACACGACAGGCGGTAAGTGCGGCAACCTGTGGGATATCCTCCTCTCCGGAGGGGCCGAGAGAAGGCGGGAAAAAAGAGGAAGATGAAGACAGAGAGGGAGGAGAGGGTGGGTGGAGGGGGGGCTGAAGAAGATGATAAAATGGGAACAAACAGAGACAGAGAGAGGAGTGAGGATGATGCAGGAGGACAGGAGGTGGAGGAAGATGTTGTTTACAGGTGACACAAAGACATGAAGAAGATTTGAAAGCATTCATATAGAGAGTGCACGGCCGGTAAAATACCTACAGACCATGGATGTGGCTCCAGAATGACTCCTTACAGTGTGGTGGGCTGTATCGGAGTGAATTCTCAGTGTGAAATCGATGCATGTGTTGCAGTTGGGGTGCAGGATATACGTAGCTATACAGGGCATACACACTCATTTCTGTCTGCTGTGTGTGATGTGCATCATCCAGCTCTGTTCTTGACTACCATCCACCTTCCCTACATATCCCTTATACTCCTACTGATGTGACGTGTAACGTTATATCCAGAAAGCAGATTTGCTGAGGTTACCATGCATGCAATAATAATAACTGTGTGTAATAATAATACAATGTGCACATATGTAAAGATGTTAGAAAACAGCTGTGTACGGCCTGGGATGATGATAAACTTAAAAAAAGCAAATGTAATCATGTGGAACAAGTCCAGAGAAACTGCAGAGACTGATGCTGTGTCTCATTTTGTGTACCTCGTATTTTGCTTTTGGTATTTAGACGTGCATGAGTGCGTTAAGTGTGAATACTGGACACTTCTCGCCCTCAATGGTCTCCATTTTGGATACGTAGCAGAAGGGTAACGACCTCCGGCATTGTGAAAATGGTGGCAGAGGCAGCTGCTTGAGCTGAATTGGTTGCCTTGAAATGTAAGTTGTAGATATGTTTTAAATTTATATTTTGCCAGTCAAATGTTTGCACTAATGCTCCAGCAACAAGAAAAAAAGCGGTAAAATGACTTCGTTTGTATAATTATTTGTATAAAAATCCATTTAAATGAAGGTGCAGCTACTTGAAGTAATTATGTTCATCCATCCAAACAGTGTCATTGACATTTTAGGCGTTTAGCCGACACTCTTATCCAGAGAGAGAGATGCATGATGAGCACATGTGTCGAAATGAGCTCAGATTCTTTAGGTGGCCTCGGTGGAAGTCAATCAACCGATCGATAGTAATGAAGGAGGTTAGAGCTGCGGCATCGGCACACGAGCTGTAAGAAATCTTTCCAGTTAGCACACAATGATCAATACAGATGAAAAAAGAAAAGAAAGAACAGAAATAAGAACAAAAGAGGAAATTAAAATACAAAAAAGACGTTTTAGAAAATCTGATTATTAAAAGATGAACACTCAATTTCTGAGCAAAGCTCACATTAAGATTAAGCAGATCAATAAAGCAGAAAAATCAATAGAAACAATGAATATTTATAACATCATTTAAAAACCACAGTGTATACACTCATATGCTGTAAACTGACATTTGCTTATGGACATGCACAACATGACACACGTACACAACCACTTAGAAAATGGCGACAATGTAAAGAAACTAGTTCAGTCGACTGAAGAAGAAAAGGCGGAAACTCTGAGATCAACTATGTTTTATAAAACTATGTTTATGTACTGTATGACAGACGCCACCATAAATACATTATAAAGTCTTGTTTAAGTTCTTGGGATGTATAAATAAGTTTATATAAGTTGTATAAATGCACATGGTTGTCCAACAGCCACACACACCAGTTTATTTCACAGATATAAATAAATCAGTGTCATCAGCATAGAACTTTATGGCATCTAGCTCACTGATGTGTTTTTAATAGTTTTTGGACAACTATGGAGCTTAGTGGCACAGAGGAATACAATATATCCGACTTTGGATACACCAAAAAATAAAAAAAGATCACCAGAAGTATCCTTTAATGATGCCAAAATATTTAGGACAAGAAACAAGAACAGTAATTGTTCAGAAATCACAGATTCTTCAGCATAATAGCCAAATTAACCTAAATAACCTAATAATAAATAGCAATAGACCGAGTACAGAGCCCTGTGGCACTCCAAACATTACACTGGGATGATGTGAAAGATGTCTCGTTTATACTGTTTATACATGGGTCATTTTAAGCTGTTTAAACTTAGACTAATGCTGTATACAGATCATTTAAAGAACATGTTTGGTTGTTGGCACCAATGTTTTCACCTCCACTTCACAACAAATGCAGTCTAGAAGCTCATGAGCCAGACATTTAACTTCCGGCTCGTGGAGCTGCTGTGCAGTATAAATGTCTAGCTTTGTAGAGCGTATGTTCACAGCAAAACCCTTCTGCAGGAGACATAAAGGTTACTCAGTAACAGTTTCTGCCCTGCTGTTCTGCCTTTCAAACAAGGCTGTGAGGTTCAAAAAGGTCTTAGTTATGAGCAAGCTGCTTCTTGAAACCAACCTAATATCTTCAATTCATTGACCAGCCCACCTTCAGATAACCTTTACATCGCTCGCACCTTTCACATAGCCCTCAGCCTACGGGAGCCGCCATTTAATCTGACACACAAGCCTCGGCATGTATTGAGTTTCAGCAAAGATCGCGGAACAATGACCCAGATATGGGCGGTGTGTGTGTGGGTGGAGGGTGGCTGACCAGTGTGCCAATAACGTTTGTGTTTTAGTGCTGCCTCCAGGCCGTCTGTGTAGGTCATGTGGTAGTTTACATTTGTGCCGGAGAGGCAACGGCAGTTGAAGTATTGACACATCCTTCACTTGTGACTGGCAATGGGTAACTACAGGACATCGGAATATTTAGATTATATTCAAATAAATATGAACTATTAAAAAAATACTAATCCATTGTTTGGATTGGAGGCAATGAGCTGCAAACACTTTGCTGACATATTACCACCATATAAAGTTGTAACAGTGAGCGTGGTAGTAAACAGTTGCTTTTCATGCACCCAGCAGACACAGAGCGACATGATCAATCATTTAAAGTCGTGTTCCTGGCCACCTCCTCCTCCGAGCTCTGGTTTGGTGTCTAACAACTCCCGAGGGAAATATCTGGCTCTGTTAAATGCTCCACTATGTTTACCAGCCAGTCGCTAACTGCTGTTTGGTGGCAGTCAGGTAGCGTACAGTGAGTTTTTTTTAAGAACTGAAAGTGGCAGAACCAAAACAAAGAGCTGAATAGATGCTAAAATGCTTCATAATGCTGAAGAAAGCTGCAGATTTTGGTGATAATTCTCTGTGAATTTTTTTACAGGTGACTCCTTTTCATTACATGCAGTCATCTGATCTATCCTTATTATAAGGATATTAAAAACTGAAGCTGTAATATTGAAATAACATATGGTTGTTATTGTGAAAGTTCATTTAAGTTCATTTAAACCTAACCAAGCAAACTCACACACGAGGAAGAGTGTGAGAGGCTGAAAACACAGGAAAAAGCTAGTATCTTGATCTATTATTATTATTATCATATATTATATGTATATTATTATTTAAGTAGTAGTAGTAGTAGTATCTGTAGCAGAAGTAACAGCAGCAGCAGTAGCAGTATTCGTAGGAGTAGTAGCAGTAACAGCAGTAGTGGCAGCACTACTTACCACAGTTTTAGGAGTAGTATTAGTATAAGTAGTTGTATTAGTAGCAGTATCATGATGCAGCAATAGCAGTATCAGTAGTGGCGAGAGCAGTAAAAATAGTACCAGTAGTACTAGTAGTAGTATTCCTCTTTTTGTGCCATGTTTTGTTCTCAGAATTAGAAACATCTAAAATATCTAAATACGGTCTCATAGTATGTTCTGTCGTGCCCGTACATGCATACATTAATTAAATTTCCCATCTACTAACGATCTATATTTAGACAATAAGGCAAAATGTGAGATATTAATAGTTACTGTACACACAGCCTTCTGTGTTTCTGAGGGGTTTTATGTTTCTAATTAAAAAAGGTACTACCACCGGCTCTTTGCACACAGTTTATTGTCTCTCTCTCTCTCTCTCTCTGGTGTTTTTGTTCTGCCGTGTTTTACATGCGGATGACACAAAAGATGCACGACAGACGTGCCTGTCACCGCTTGCATCATCACGATCTCCTGAGGTCATTATGCATGTGGGTCAGACATACTGCAGGGAGGTTAACGCAGCCACCGTGGTAACTGACTGCATCACACTCTGCATCAATGAAAATTCAAATATAAGCCTTTTTTCTCCATTAATGGAGTGAAATGCTGTCAGTAAGTGCTGTTTTCTTGCCAAAAATAAGAATCAGAAATCTGTTTATGCCATGCAGGTTTTCACAAGGTATTTTAAGATTTATTATGAGACAAGAAAAATAGTAAAACCTCTATTTTAAAAATGAAAACACAGAGCCTGACTGTAACTAACTAAATACAATAATATTTGAGAGTTAGAGACAGAAGAGTAAATGTAGTGAAAGACAACAACTCTTAACAACAAAAACGTGTCGGAGGAACCGAGATCAACGACGATAGTGACTGTCAAAAACACTCACGTTACTACATCAGCGAAAAAATGAACACCATAAATTAGCACGACGACTAAGAATGTCACAAAACAGGCCAGAAGAACTCGTCACCCGACCACACAAACATCTAGTGCAGTATCAAAAAACGAAGGGACTCGTTACCTCAGTTAAACAAAGATATGGTCAGCACTTCAAAATAAAATCATTAAATTGTACATTAGATAAGATATAATATTTGTGGTTTTAAGTACCAAAAACTATCTTTCTACCCATCTATCTAATATTAATGAGCCTCTCTTCTGATTGGCTGACTGTTGCATGATGCAGGTCCAGGTCAGCCACAGGTAACAGACTGTGGACATGTTGAGGGCGGTGACTGTAAAGTTGTGACATCACAAGCCTACAGAGGTCCTGACAGCTTGTTTAGATACAGTGAAAGTTGTTTCACGGTATTTATATAACACTTAGACTTGACCTAGACTTTATAATTTATATAATAACAAAAAAATCAAAACCAAATTTGGGAACGTTTGGTCGACAAATTCTACTCAAACCTCCCTGCGACTGTTCTTCGTGTTGTGCGGCCCGCTCTCATGTCACATACTAACATTAAGCGTCGAGCAGCAGTTGAGGAAAATGCTTCATTTTGAGGGCTCAGCAGATTTGTGGTCAAACCGAACTCTGCAGTCATACATTAACCTGACAGCTTGTTTAATGGCTTTTTCATGAACAGTCTGAGTCTACAGTCTGCTGTGTTTTCTCTGAGGATCACACACACACACACACACGCCTGAAGCAGGCTTTTAATAACCGCTGGAGGTTGGAGATGGAAAAAAAATGGTTTGCCAACAAAGGATTAAATATTGTGAAAGCAGTCTCATTCATAACTGCACAGGACAGGTGTGTCCTTTACCGGTGACTATTCGTCATATTGTTTGTCCTGTCTGCTTGAAGACAATATGGATTACAACATATATTATTTCAGCAGCTACAGTTAGCTACAGTTAGCTCAGTTTGTCAGCTGGGCAGCAGAGCTAGTGTCGTGCCAGAACCGGAGCTGGGCAAGTGGGCAATGTAACCAAGCTCAGCAGTCTCTATGGATCTAATGACAGACGTGAAAAGACCAAAGGGGACGTTGACGGAGGAAGCTGAGAGGAGAAAAGGAGAGAGTGAGCGAACAAGAAGCAGCAACAAGAGTAAATCTGGGACTGACTTTTGGTGGTTGGTGAAATAAAAGGCTGAAAGACGCCGAGCTGGGCTGACTGCTGTTGGACTAGTCAGTAACATTAGCTGGCTGCTTTGTCTTGTGTTGGTGACCTTGCTTGATGTTTGGCTGTTAGTAATATAATCATAAATAAACATAGAACTGTCCATGTTTACCAGAGTGGGATTACACCAGGAAACGTTGCTTTAATTACTGTTAACTAGCAGGTTAAATGAGTAACATAATTTTATTTATTTATTTATTTATTTATTTATTTATTATTTATTTATTTATTAATTATTATTATTATTATTATTATTATTATTATTATTATGTTGGCCTTTCAAGCTTTATTGATAGAGACATAATTTTATTTGTTATGTCTCAGATATTGTTCACTTTGTATTTTGAATGAGGGTACAACAATGTACAGTGTCACCTCCTGAGCCAGTCACCACTGATATGAATGCAATACTGTAAACATCGTATCAGCTGTGTATATACAGTATATATATGTATGTATGTATGTATGTATGTATATCTCACAGCCTGAACCTTCTGCTGTGAGCAGATGGGCTGTCGAATAAATAAATGCAAATCAACATTACAACGCAGATCCAATCAAATCACCCGTTACTCAGAGGAGAGCTGGCAACTCTGTCACCACCACCGTGAACCCCCCACCCCCACCCCTGACTGTGACAGCAGTCCAAAGCACATATATCAATTCTACCCCACTTCTGTGCTATAAATAGCAGCCTGAGTGTGGAGTCTGAGTGCAGAACACCATGTATCATAATGGGACCATTATGCCAGGTCCTGTCTATGCGTCTACACAGGCTGACCCTGAGTCTTCCTTTGGGTGGGAGGCTGATGCTGGCTAGGTAACAGACAGCTGGGTCTCCTTCGATGATTATACGTCCCCGAGGCTGAAGCGAAGGAGCGTGCAAGAGTGAAGAAGACTGACGCTGATGTACAAATGTTTAAAATTAGCCTGTGGGCATCTGTCGTTTTCAGGAAATGTCTCAGAAGTACTAATAGTTTTTTTAAAAAAAAGGGGTTTCATTCCTGACTGCAGAGAGCATAAAATGGCTTTTTACTCAGTATTTTGAAAGCACATGTCAGTCGAGAACTACATTAATATAATCACATTGCTTAAATCGTAACATGTCCTGGACGGCTGCGATTGAGCTGATAAAGACTTTGTAAAGTTAGTAACGTCACAAAGACTTCAAGTCAGCGTTCTTTTTAAATATTTAAAGTCCAGCTGAAATGAAATTGCATTTCTTTGTTTGGTGCAGCATAAACATCTGCCCTACAGCACCTGCCCTGCGCTCCCCTGTGACAACTGACTGAGGAGAAATTAAAGAATTTATATTTTTGGTTTTATGACTCATTGATTCATCGGAGAGAGTTTTTCTTCCCTTCTTTAAGTTTTCCTTTATTCCTTAATGTAGCAACGCTGAACCACTTGGAGTCTCATGCCGGTTACTCGAAGCTTTTAGCAGAGTTTCAGGAGAAGGACCAAACCTCAACCGTGCTGCTTCCGGCATTCCTAAGTACTCTTTAACTCTCGCCTCTCCACGGGTCCTGAAGCGGTCACCATGCCCAGATGCTAACACTGAAGACTGCCAATCTTTTTGTTTTGTTAAAATATCATTCAAATGTATCTTGATGATGGTGTGGTCACTGCTACGTTGTTACATCCATCCATCTATTATCTATAACCGCTTATCCTCATCAGGGTCACGGTGGAGCCAATCACAGCTGACTTTGGCGAGAGGTGGGTCACACGGACAAACAACCACTCACACTCACACCTACAGGCAATTTAGTTGCCAATTAATCTATTAACTGCACGTCTTTGGACTGTGGGAGAGGAAGCCCGGGTACTCAGAAGAACAGACACAGTTTTGAACCACCCGCGCACCACGTGGCGCCTGTTATGTCCTCAGTTTGATTTATTTTTAACATACTACAATACCCGCAGGCCTCGGCTGATGTTGCCATGGGTGGATGAGGGGTTGGTGCATCAACACTAATCTCTAGCTTCCACCTGCCATTAGCGATGTACATATCAAACTTTTAAGCTCAGTGATTGGATGTTTCTTGCTGAAATGCGTAGTTAATACTTCCCCTGAAAGATTATGTTCATACTTTGAATCATTAGTTTGAAAGATGAAGAAATATCTGGTTCTTTGATTAAAAAGTCAAACTGGATATGTCTTATAATATGTCTTCATACCGTCGTACAGTCACAGTGATAGTCATGTAGTTAGTTACACTATTTTACAGTCCTGGTCTCAGAGAGAGAGACAGATTAGCTCCACGATTAGCTACCTAAGCAGACTATACTCTCTAATCTTGGTTTTGACTGCCTCGTCCTGCCTTGGTCTTGGTGTGACTTCATCTACGACCCCTCAGAGTCTTGGTCTTGTCTCAGTCTTGACTGCAGCACTGATCCAGCCCGTCCTCTGGGTCAGACAGTTGAGCCTACGGGGCAACACAGTCCACAAGGTGAAAGAACACACATAAATGCTGCATAATGAGCATCGCACATACCTCATTGCGCGTACGTCTAGTGTGTGTTTGCACGTTTGTGCACTCATGCATGTGTGTGTGTGTGTGTGTGTGTGTGTGTAGTGGGACTCCTCTCGGTCCCCTGCACACAGTTGGTGCAGAGCATTGAACTATATTATCATAGTATGAATCACTGGAACATTCAGCGGCACTGAGGGAGCGAATCACATTTGTTCTTTGCTCGTCCCCATCTGCATGCGAGAAAAAAGAAGAGCCCCGCACACAAAAATGCAAGATGTTTCAGCTGATGTGTGGTGTGTTTATACAAAGATAAAACCCATATCTCTTGCAGACTGTAAATGATAATCAGCTAAATCTCTCTTTTATTGTTTCCCACATCTGATGTCAAACGCTCACAACATTGTTTTTAAGCTGCACTTTCCAGAGATTGCCAACAAATCAAACAGTTTAGGAGGACTGATCGCGGAGCTTTTTACTCTTTATTGGGGCATTGCTGCCTCTAATGATGGGCTGTTGATGTACAATAAGTTAAAATGTCAATCTGTAGATGCAGTGCTACAGCTGAACTATTGCCCGACAAGGCCGTCTGATTTGTAATCATCTTCCAGGTAACCTGACTGCATCAGATGGTTTGTTACAGAACCAACAGTGAAGTATTTGTTGGAAACCTTGTCAACATTGGTGTACTTCAACAATTAGACCAGTGAATGAATGATGTAAAACTACAAACTCTTACTACAAGCCAGTCGTAACAAAGAGAAAAAAAATATAAACACCAGTCTCATGACATCAACCACGCTCTTAATCCTGCATAACTTTAAGCCTTAATATAATCTGAACAGGTGAGTTGTATATAAAATTCACCCTCAGTACAGTCGTCATGAGCAGAGAAAATAGCTATAGAGACCTATTTTTGTACCAGGCTGTAAACATGTTTATTTCTGCTGTAAAGTCATTTTAACATGGGGACTTATGGAGACTGACTCGTTATGTAGCCAGCCTCAAGTGGACGTTAGAGGAACACACTCTTCCCGGTGGCTTCACTTCACAGCCACAGAGATTGGCAGTTGAAATACTCCCCGGTTCGCTAACCTCTTCAGCAGCTACATATTTGTTTTCAAGTTGTAGCTCATGCCGTAGCCGCCTGTAGTTCATCACAGGACACTGACTATCTGCAAACACTGTGGTTTAGAAACAAGGTTACATTCAATTTGCACCTGCTGAGTCATGTTGAAGTAAATAGAAACTGTAAGTGTATCCTCAAACTCATCCCATGTTTTTCGTCATGTCATCACTGAAACCAGGTAATTCCGCAGAGGAAGCACCATCGCATTCATCATTTTACTCCGCTACTATAGTAGTAGTAGTAGTAGCGTTGGCCGGCACATCAAAGGTGACGTTGTCTGGTGCATTCAGGCGTTCACAGGTTTTCCTGACCACTGCTGATGTGATTTGTGCTCGACCCAGTGAGCAGAACACATTTTACCTTGCTAAGCGATGTGATGATATCCGAACTGGCATGATTATCTTCATTCACATCTCGTGGGGAGCAGCAGGAGCTGCATTCCTCTGCCTTTCTCTGCTGGTGGTGTGAAGGGAAACAGGAGAGGGGAAGATTTCATCCCATGAAGACTCTAACCTCACAATTGCACTGTCTGTGTAGAGCTTCTTCCTCTGACTCAGACTAATAACAAGACTGAATACCTCTCTCTTACTGCACAGCCTCAAATGTCAGTGCTAGTTTCTGACCAACACAGTTGTCATTTTCAAGCCCAGTGCCCATGTTATGTAAGAAGCTAATGTACCCATCTGTGTGCCCATAGGGCATGTTGCACTTAAAATAAAAAGAGTGGTCAGGTGCATTGCTATCTTGATGCAGCAGTGATTGGACTATCAATGGTGCAGTATTTTCCTGCCATTTGAAGGAACAACCACGACTAGCAAGTCAAAAACAAGACATAGCAGCCAGCTAATATTACTGACTATAGTCCAACAGCAGTCAGCCCAGCTCGGCGTCTGTCTTTCAGCCTTTTATTTCACCAAGCTCTCACCAACCACTAAAAGTCAGTCCCAGATTTACTCTTGTCCGGCGGCTTCTTGTTCAGTCACTCTCTTTTTCTCTTTCTAGCTCCAGTTCTGGCACGACACCGAGTCGACTCTCCATCAGCATTCGCCTGTGGTGCCCCGGTTGTCTAAACCTCCTGTAGTATGAACACTAACACTCCCCCCGGTGCTCTGAGCTCACAGTCCGAGCAGCCTAGCTAACAAACTGAGCTAACAGCAGCTACAGTTGGCAGCAGTTTACCGGTGGCTTCTTGCTCGATGATTTAAAATCTGTTATTTTAATGGTTTTAAAGTTATGCAGCGTTCCTTTAAAGGACACATTATTCAGATGATAAGTAGCCTTCTGCGTATGGGCCGTTTAACTATGCACTACTTCCAACTATTACCATTAAAATGGTCTACAAACCTAAACAACTAACTACGGTACAAGCTGAAAACAAGGCCAACCACACAGCACCATCTAGTTCAGCCCTGTTTGAGTAATGCATAAAACTACAGTGAACTGTTTTTAGTCTCCGCTGGTTTTTAAAGATTTACTGTACATCTTCAGTAGGAATCAATCGGCTTGAGTGCTGCAGAAGAAGAAAGCAGTGAGAGAATATTACTATTTTTATCTTTTAAGCGTCACAGCTGAATTTAGAGGAAATCTGGAGACTGAACCGTCTTTGAAATGTATTATTAGAGCGTCATAACTTTAACAAACAAATCATGAGTAATTCATTTAAATGTGTCTGTGTTGTGTTTGGATTCTGTCTGTTTATTAATCCAATAAACTGGTAAACTTTGAGTCATCACACAGATGCTGTTAAAAAGCAGCCATGACGCGACCGAGGATGAAATGACTGTTGGTTTGTTTTTATGCTCCCTTTTAACATCAGAGCGAGCCTGGAGAGATCTAATTCTCATTGACTGTCCCATTGATCGTTTTTCTTGAGCGACATTTCCTCGTTCCATTAAGCGAGACCCCGGGCAGAATTCCCTCACTGCCTATTAGAAAGATTTCATGTAAAAGGTGAAGGCCGTATCCTTCACTGCTACGCTGGGATCAATATGTCAGCTTCTCGTGCTGCTGGTTGTTGGATCGCTTCAATAACCCGACACATCATTAAAAAGCAGAGAGCACAGCGGCACAGACAATAATAGAAAGTGTAAGAGGTCACAGGTCAGTACTGTCATGTTGGATTAAACAGACCGTAGATAATATTAAAAAAATAAAAGAGTTAATAGTCAGCTGCACATATTAGCCAGCTGACATCTTCTAAAGGGTTTTTTAGACACTCTGGGAAATTCATACTGACTCTGATAATACCAACTTGGTTTGACTGTACTGTAGCTGATCTTTAGAACACAGTTTTGCAGGAGAAACGCAGAGAAAAGTTGAGTATGAAGCGGAGGAATAATTACAAAACCACTAATGCATGAATGGGTGAGTCCTGTTTTAAGACAGACTTGAAAAAATGTGAACCTGTCCTTTAAAAGGCAAACCTCAGGTGTTTTTGTTTGACACCTTATGATATTAAATGTCACTTGCTGACTAAATATATAATATATATGATAGTTTGTTGTATGCTGAGATATAACTGTGTTTGGACATATCTACCGTCTTTAAAGAACCACTGTAATATTTCTCTTTAACATTTTCTGGTCACAATATAACATATATATTATATAATATATATTATAACGTATATATATAAAGGTTGTTGCATGTTGAAATATAAATTTGTGGACAAAACAAACAAATGTTTCGCTTGCCAGCAGACTCCATTAACAAAAACAACAATTTTTACCACGCAGATCAGAGTACAACTCACAAAACCATCTGTGTTGTTCTTATGAAGCTGTCCTTTAAACGCAGTAGCAGTTCGTTTTCTGTCACAGTTTCTGGTATCAAATGTCAGTTTGTTGAAATTTGTTTTCAGAGTTGCTCATTTAGGATCTAGAAGTGGAGAAAAACAAACAGAAAAATGTGTTTTGCTTCCGCCAGACTGCTTTTTGTCAGCCTGTCCTAACACTTTTCTTTCTGCTAATCTCTGTAAACGTGTCTTCATGTGAACGCAGATAAGTTTTAAAAAGTTCGGAAAGAGTTTCATTCTTATCAGATGATTCACATTTTAAATCAACCGACCTTTTGCTCTCTTCACACCTGAACTTCCCTTCTCTGAACTCACACGACATGCATATATATTAACATAGCATGTTTTGTGTTGCTATACTAATCTTCTAAATCTCGTATATATATAAGCTTAAGCTTTGGGGTCAAACTAAGATTTAAGGTGAGCACAAACTTCCCCTCTTCAGAGGGTAAATGCGAAAACAGACGTCTGTCAAACTTCATCCAGTTGAAGTAACAAGTGAGCGGGAGCTCAGCATAAGTACTGTAACAGGTCTCTGAAGACCAGAAGAATGTGGGAATGTTTGGACAAACATTCGTGGATTTAATGTGTCAGTTATCTGTATTTAAGCGGAAATGACTTGTTTCCTTTTTTTTTTCTAACTCAGCATAAAATTCATACTGACCTCCATTTTTTTACCTCATGTCCTCTGAGTCACGTTTATGTTTGGGTTCAGTCATGTTGTCTCTCTTTCAAGGCCTGATGAAGATAATTAATCTGAATCAGCAGAAAACATGACGATGATACGACAGACAGACGGGCTGGAGGTTTTATACTCACCTTTTCATGCTGCTTATTGATATTTCCTGTTGGTGTAAGAGGGTCAGCAGGCGAAAACACTTCTCTCACATTTTTCTTTGCATATGTTGCAGGAATGAAACCCAGACCTCCTTTTTCGCATAAATTTAGTTTAAACCAACAAAAATGCATCCTGTGTGATCCCCACGTGGTTTTCAAACCTGTGAGCATGCTGAATGAAAGGGCCCAAACTGTGGCTTCAAACTGTTCAGGTCTTAATCAGTGATGTCACAGCAGGTGGAAATCAGTGACATCACTGATTGAGACCTGAACTGCGGCTTTTCTGCCCCGTGTGACTCAAACCTGCAGGTTTTTCCTGCATCTGCTAAACTTCCTTATTTTAACAGCACACAAACACGTCTAAACGATCCCATTCTGCAATCACAGATGTTACCTGCACCTGTTAGGTAACACATTAGATAAGACGCGTGGTATTTCAGTCCTGAAGCCGTCGTGAGCGCTCTGCACGTACGTACAGTACGGCGATGCCATCTGCACACCTGTGAATATGACACATTATGAATCTTCACGCAGCTGCTTCCGCTCCTCCAGTTTTCACAAAAATCAGCGGCCATTTACATAATCTGCAATCTGTCATGTTTTCATAATGATTATTAATGAAATAAATATACATGCTTACGTACACGTACTGCTTTCGAGGGAACGTCGTGTAATTTAGCACCAACATAAAAACATGAACATAATTAGCAGTTTGCACAAACTCATCTTCATGTTTGAAGTTGTCACATTTACTGTATGTCACCACACAACTGTTTGTCTCCAGGTGTCGTTTTATGAGACAGAAGTGTTTTACAGCTGCATGTTTAAGACTGGGACAGTCTCATGCTTAATAAAGATATATATTTTTAATATAATACAGATATATATGCACATCCTAGTATAGTGCTACACACGTGTGCAACTATCTCTGTGAAAAGATCCAACATGCAGATCTGTATACTTGTAATGTATTCAGTGTATTTAACGTTTATTATGTATTCATGATTTATTTATTTTCTGATCCACGAAGTCAACATCTTTGATGTGTCTTATATGATATGTGATATAAAAATGATATAAAATGTCAGATTTTACACTTACCTTACCAAGAAGCTTCCAGAACAAGTTAGTAGATTTCTTTCTGCATAGATTATTAATCAAGGACACACACACACACACACACTCACTGAATTAAAATATATATAAATTATACAGACTTTTTAGCTTTTTTTTGACATCACACTCAGTTTTCTTTCAGCTGCTTCGTTGGATGTTTGTTTTAGCTCGACTTCAGTACTTGAATAATCACGCTGGCCGTTTCATTACCTGTACGATCTGCTATAAATTCTACCTGACAAAGATAATAATGTTCAGTTTTCTTGTAGTTTGTAGTGTTGTTTAACCAGACTGCACCAGATCGAGGCGTGTTTCTAATATTTTGGCCACCCTATTTACGTCCATGAGAGGATATGAGTGATATTAGAAACACCTTTTGATAAAATGCACAACAACACCACAAACTACGACCTCAATAATAAACATAAAGTAGATTTAATGTCTTTCAGACTGTGTCAACAGTCATAATAATAAGCTTTGTAAAAGTTGATGGCGGAGCTGTCGTATCGGATGACATTGTGTATCACAGTGTGTCTTAATGTCTCAGCGATGTGAAGGTGTCACCTGTAAACAAGTCAAGTTGTTGGCGATTACAGCACCACCTGCTGTGGACTGTCTGTCACCCGACCACACCGACACTCTGCACGCCCTCCACCTTTTTCTGGTGTGTATTTTTATGAAAATCAAACACGGAGACACGTCAAGCAAAATTATAAAAGTTTTATTGCAATGAGAAAAGCAATATACTGTACAGGGCTGTGCAAGTCAAAGGTACAATCAACAGGTATCAGTCAGCGCAGCGTTATTTGAGGTATATGTTGCATAGTTAGAGGCAATAAAAGTCACACAGCAGCAGCTCAGAGGAATATTAACGTTAGTTGATTAGTGGCTCATTGAGCAGCATCTCTGTTAGAAAGTTCCTTCTTAAACAAAAGCAGGAAAAAAACAGAGACGTGTCGAGTACCTTCGTTAGCTTGTGGCTAATTTACATGATGAAGGTTTGTTTTTTACAAAGTGAGGCAGACGAGGAAAGGACCGTCTCCAGCACGATGCTGGTGGATCCCACATACAGACGAGGTGTGTCCAAGCTTATTAAAACGTGTTCAGAAGGAATCATGCCGATAATCATGACTCGAAAAGACGAAATTCGGTCTCCTGTCATCTCAGTCGGCCTTCTTCTTGATGCTGAGCAGCTGAGAGACGCTCTGCAGAGCCCAGTACAGCAGAGAGAGGGAGACAAAGGCCTGGACAACACACACACACACACACACACACACACACACACACACACACAGGCCGAGAGGGGGTTAGAGTCAGAGAGGCCTCCAAAGTGACGACTAGGACACCCTGTAGGCACTCAGAACATATCCTGATTCAGCCGAGGTGACGATATAATGTGTCATTGAGCTCGACAGCTTGAGTTTGCATCAGATAAATGTATTTCAGAAGGACATTTTAATGAAATTAAGATATCTGCCTGCAACTAAAGAGCATTTTCACGATGTGTTTAAGTGTTTCAATTCGGTGTATATAAAAAAAAGAAATATATTTATTTATTTGACATCTTTAAATTGATTATTTTGTCCAGCTAACGCCCCCAAACTCAAAATATATTCAGTTTGTGATGAAAGGAAGCTGAAAAACAGCAAATATTCAGATTTGAGAAGCTTAAACTAGTCAAATTTTAACATCTGCATGAGAAAATTATAATTATTGATAATCGAAATTGCTGGAAATAGCGTCTTATTACAGCTGCAGAACAGTAGCCTTTGAAACTTTTTTCCCTTCAGATATTTTTTAATCATTTAGTCATTAATTCTGCCATGTAATTATAGTATACCCTTCCATTTAATGAGGCTAACCTTGTCTTCCAGAGCTGCTAACGATAAAACAGATCCAAAGTTTTAATGTCGGTTCCCTGTCGAGTCTGCACTTATTCTCACTTCCTCTGAAAGTTGGCTGCAAACTGTTACGCTGATTAAAAGCGAGCTGGATTATCATAACATAAAAAGAAAGAAAAAACACGACGGGTATCTATTTACGAGCGGCGAACAGAAAGACAAACACTGAGAGTGAATTCCTAATTGAAAGAAAACAGCGAGGATGTAGTAGAAGGAGAGCTCGGGAGGTTAAGGAGCAGGTCTTCTCCCCTGATGCTCTCACCACGGGGTCAGAGGGGCCGCCGTCATGGGCGCCCTCGCTATTCAGAGAAAGAGAGAGAGAGAGAGAGAAGGGAGAGACGAAGGGGGGGCTCTGCCAGAAACAGCCCTCGCCTCCACCCCTCGCTGCGTTCTGGCCCATAAACTGCATCCTACATCGCAACCCAAGCCAAAACCAGACCGCTGTCCATCACAGGCAAAACAGCCTGATGGGAAAAAAAGCAACGTTTCCTCGTGGACACGGCAGCTGTTTTCCTCTGAGAGAGAGAATATAACACAGACCTCTCTCTGAGTTTCTACCTCTGTCTACCTGACGACTGCCTCCCCGCTGAGAGACGACAAAAGCTTCACGACAGACCAAACAAAGGAAACCGATCGACTTATCGAGGACGTAAAGATTCAAAACAACGGCCTCCGTTTATTTCCTGTCCACTGTCCAAACATCATTTAAATATCTGAAGTTTAAAGACTGTACTGCATTTTATGTACTTGTACTGCTACTTTATACTTTAATAAAAATAAATACTGAGAACATTTTACTACACTGATCTGTCAGATGTAGTTTTAGATATTTTTCAGATCGTAAAAAAAATGTGTTTATAAAATATGATGCATTTTAAGATTAAACTACCCAACAGTGTATAAAACACACACATTAAAGAATCAGTAATAATAGTATAGTATAAAACGTAATAATATAACACCAACATCCTCCTGTGTTAAGACTAATAATACTTTTAATACAGTTTACTGATTACTGGACTTTTTACTTGTAATCAAGTACTTTTACACTGTGGTACTGCTAATTTTATTTTATTTTATTTTATTTTTTTCTTTAACAGTGATGAAAACAATATGTAATATTTCTGTCTTTAAAATGCGCAGCCTCACACCTGAATGTGTCAGCCTGTTTATTTATTTTACACCAGATCATCTCTGTCCGGTTCACGCAGCACGACAGGCCGACAGATCACAGAGTCACACTGATGCTGATAAATCAAAGTAAAAAAAAAACCACCTCGAGGTACATTTACTCTACTGTACTGCAGTATCTCCATTTCATGATCCTACTCCACTACATGAAAACTACTTAAAATTAGGATTTTACACATAAAACATGATGAGCTGATGAAATGTGATGAAACGACAACATTAAAATGCAACAACAACAACAACAACAACAACACATCATTAATTATAAAAATATAGATTTTTTTTCTGTGCATGCTTCAATACTTTGAGTACATTTTGCAAATAATATGTAATAGTTTTTTTTTTATGCAGTATTTTTACAGTGTCTGAATACTTCCTCCACTTGGATGGCTGTAGATAATTAGGATAATTAAGTTTCTTAAACCAAATTACACTGGCAGAAGATGTGAAAGACACAAAAGTCGTCACGTTTTACAACTTCATGTGTGACTTTTTCTTTTATATTCAAACGCCACATCAAATAAACAAAGCAGCAGAAAATGAAGCGATATTATTTAATGTTTCTATGGTAACGCTGATCTGTCTAACAGCTTTTTACTAGGGGTTGTGGGTAGTGTAGTTTCTCATGTAGTTTCTCAATAACATTGACCTTTGACTCCTGCTGGATGAAGTCGTTTCACAGGCTGATAAATCCGATTAAAACAGTTTGAGCTAAAAGTCGAGACTCCTTGAAGGAAAAGCAGACGGAAGATTAAAACCTCACAAATACATGAAGTTGCATCGTGTCCGTCTCGGAGACGGATTGGGATCGAGAGGCTTGGCGGATCCTCGCAAATCACATTTCACTCAAACAGACCGAAACATGACAGACGTTTCTATCAAAGCCGCATGTCGAGGCAGAGAGGAAGGGCACCTATTTTCTCTGTTCCAATCTCTCCCCGCTCGCCCCACCATGCTACATTTTAATGGACTGTAGGAAATCCATGTGGGACAGATTACATAGTGGAAGGAAGCGGGTTTGATCGTCTACAAATAAGCACTACAGCCAGACAGCAGCGGCTCCCAAAGTAGAGATCTCAGCAGATCGACTCACACTCACTTTGTTTTGGGCAGAAGGTACTTTGTTAAGAGCAGTAATACGAAAAAGCCACAGACATGTGGTTTCTGTACGGTTTCTGACTCCTGAGCTTCATCTGCTGAGAGTCTCTCTCTGTTACAATCTGTCCGACACTTCATCCAATGAAACTTTCATTTAATTAATATAAAATTCACAGAGGTCGTTAGGATTTATGATAACACTAGAACAACATTGGCGGTTCTGCAGAAGCAGAAAATGAGTAAAGCTCTCACTTTCTAACAGTCTGCTTGTAAAAGATGTTTAAGTTACAGTTAATGTCAGGCGACTGAAACACTCGGCTAAAGGCAGGCAGTGATTACAATTACGGGTAATAAGAAGGCGCACACACACACCTCCACTTTCTGTGTCGACACACACTGTCTGCACAGATGCTGCACGCTGGCATCGTGGATCAAACATCCTACGGATCTATGTAAGGCTGGATAGAAAGAAGTAGTGTCAAATATAAAATAGGAATCTTTCTTGGTCGATGGGCTCGCTGGATATAAATTGCTCTTACGATGTACGGGCGGGTCCGAGCCTCGACTCTCCTCTTTATGCCCCCTTAAGTTGGTAAATATTCGATAACAAGGCGGTCCTGCATGTTTCCACAGAGCACATCGGCCTAATCAAAGCTATTTTACCATTGAAATCAGCATAATCCAGGTTAATGTTCATCTGACACTAATGTACGTGGCACCAGTCTGACTCGGTTCACAGAGATCACCAATTATTAATCCCAAACTATCCTCCTTCTATCTATCCAACATACACGATGTAACAAAACAGATGTTCATCGGTCGATAAGGTTCTAAATGTGGTGACGAGATGTCGTCTAGGTGGCTCGTTAATCTAACTAATCATAGATTTAAAAAAACGCTGTAAACGCCACAGTAACTATATGAGATAACATGTATTTAAACAGGTAGTGCAGGATTTTGTTATTGCTAAACTCTTTTGCAGACAAAGACCAAAAGTTTGATTCGATCATGAGATCTTCAATCTCCCTACAGCCTTTTAGCAACAGCACTGTAATATTCAAACACATACTTGTTTAAATATGTAAATAGCATCTAAAAAAAAGGCCTTGATCTGTGTTTTAATGTGGTTTTAGTGCGATGTCAACGCTGTTCAACAGCATTCTTAATCGGCCTGATGAGAAACATGAAAATAGGAAATAACTTCTGCAACATCTGTATCGACCTTCAGAGCCACACTGGTCAGCTCTACATTGAGTCACTCTGCGGTGCTGTTGATGGATATAAAGCATCGAGCTGATACGTTAACCCCCCCCCTCCTGGTGGTGCCCCTGGCGACCGTCCTCCAGCCTTCAGCGAGTTAACATGGCAGAGCCTCGCTGTTCTTCCAGCGCAGCTGCACTCGTGATTGAAATGAAAACAAGGCAGAATGGCTGCTGTCAGACATGTGATATATGACCTGTAATGGGATGTTTCCAGAGCTCTCCCTCTCTCTCTCTCTCTCTCTCTCTCTCTCTCTCTCTCTCTCTCTCTCTCTCTTTCTCTCCATATGGCTGCCTACAGTCCACCAGACCTGGACTGAACTGTATCGGAAAATGAACTTTTTTGTTTTAACCTGGCTGGCTGCAGCGCGGAGCTGGAGATCGCTGCATCAGGACATTGCTAAATTGGTGAAAATAAACTGTAGAAACTGTCTGCTAATACGGTTTCATCCTTCAACGTCTTATTCAGATTTTCTTTTCATGTTTTCTAGCAGGTTTTCTTCGAGCTTTCGGCTCGCAGAGACGCTTACCATGCCGTTTTTGAATTGAAGTTTAAAGGATGCAAGAACACGGCATAACATGCACACACACGTGTCCGCGTGTGCGTGTACAAATGCATACAAAGAGGACTTCCTGTCTGTTCATTATGTGCAGATATACGGCCTCTGTGTTCGGGTTGTTTGAGCAGACTCAGGAAGGATACGCCGAGCAGGTTAATGTCCCACCAGAGAATCGGTTGTAGTGCCTGCTCTGCAGCACAGCCATGAGAAATATCACCGTCACACTCCCACGCACACACACACACACACACACATTGCAGCCAGACGAAACACATGTGAAACGGCAGTCGCCGCACGGCAAGTGTAGCAGAAACACAAAAACGGTGTGATGATACGCCAATTTAGGATGATATAGTTGTTTAGATGTTTTCCATTTCACATCTGCTGTTTGCTCTCATTTACCAAGGTCACAGCGACTCATCCAGAGCTTGTTATTCCTCGTTGGTAACGTGAGACAAATCCCTGAGAGTAATCCTTCTCATATCTGTTTAATTCACTTCAGACCGCAAGCAGCTTGGCACCGCTTCAGCCTCTGCACGAGAAGTCTTCACCTCATCATTAACTACAGTTCCCTGGGTGGCCACGCTCGCAGGACGCACTGATGAAGAGCGCAGTAGTTGGCAAAAATTTTTGGTCCGGGAAGTGGGCATGAAAGACAAACAGGAGGACGCGTTTGCTTGTGTAAAAATCAAGCCCCTGTTTTGTATTTACGTGGAGAACAACTGCAGATGAATGAGTCGTTAACGGCCTCTAGGAGGCGTATCTTGACCCGGACTCCATCCAACCAACCAACCGCTGTATTTATAAGAATCATAGCAGCCTCCGTTTTACAAACCTACTGTAGCGTTCAGAGCCAACTGTTCTTGAAACCATTCAGTGTTCCTGCCACATGGATAGGAAAGTCCAAAGAGGCGGTAATCAACATTGCCAATTAGTAATGCAACACAAGTGGTACGCCAGTAATCAGCTCAACAAGGAGGAAAAATGTCCCATCTTTGCCAGCTTGGTCCAAGGTGTTAACACAGCAATAAACACAGCAAATGAAGATCTACTGCCCAATTAAAGTTCATTTTACTAAGACAATCAAATGCAGAATCTGAAATGGGATCAGACAAACTAATTAAAAGCACAAAAAAATCAAAGCCAAAGACAATAATTCAGCCCACAAGGCTGGCTGAAAGGTGCAAGGCTGAGAAAGCAGACGAAGCAGCCGTGAAGGCAGCAAAGAGATGCTGTGTTTGAAGAAACTGCTGCAGGAAGAGAAAGGATGTCTGTACCGAGAGGCAGGTCAGGACCTCTGAGAGGGAGGCGGCAAGGTTCACGGGATATGACCAACAAGAGACCAACAAGTAGAGAGGACCTAAGGCAGCGTGAGGATGTTACCTTACTGCTTCATAAATGCCCAGAGCAGTTGAAGGCCTTTGTCATATATAAGAGAGGATCCTACGACAGATCACTTTCAGACGCCTGTGCACCACGGAGAACCAGAAGTCAAGGTCTGGGCAAGTCAGGTAGGACTCATACGCCACTGTCTCTGTCACTGTGTGCTCCTGATGCGTGGATCCTCTCAGACATTTGGGTGGGAACTGTGGACGAATCCATGTCGCTGTTGAAGTAGAGTGCAGGAACGGCCGCACAGTTTCTTTGTTGAAACTGCGGCATCTCGCCGTTTGGGCTGGGTAAAGACAATACCAGAACCCTAACCACTGGATTTCACCAAGCACGGCTCTTCAAATCTCAGCAGGAAGCGCTTTCAGAGGCGATGCGTTACCTGGCTTTGTTAATTTTATCAGATTTGGCAATTTTTCCTTGGATTATGTGCTTCTAGCATGAGTTACAAGTTAAATAGCTTCCCTCCTGGTTGTCTTTACAATCAGGAGTCTGCACAAGGTGTTTTATTTTGAAAACTGACCGGATTCGGACAATGCCGTTTGTGTGTCGTCGACTTCCGGCCACCTTGATCTGCAAAAACAGAACAGCTGCATATCTAAGATGCTTCTGAAAGGCGTCGTGGGTGCTTCTGGTGAAATCAAGAACACTGCCTAGAACGGGCACGATCAGCTTTGCTGGACTTGTTGCGTCCGGAACATGTCGCATCTGTGTCCGGCGGGATTGAGGCTTTAAAAGTGATACCGATGGTGTGCTCCACCTCACCACCACAGCTGTACACAGCTGCTAATCGTTGCTGTGGTAGCAGGGCAGTTGAAATTTCCTTTAGACCTGGGCACAAAAGGATCAAACTCAGGTGTGATTAGAGAAGTTTTGATTAACTTGGTCGATACTTTGAAGTATATATGTATGTAGTACCCAGGATCCAGCTCTATCAACCGTCATGCAGCGTGTGTGTTGCCTCCTGGTTCTTCTCGCCTTTAAAAATATGTTTCCTATCTGATTGCTTGTGTATTTTGGTAAGCGAGGAGGAACAGGAAGTGATTTGGTCAGAAGGAGGGGGGCGGGCACAGATCAACAAGGCAATCATCAGCGTGGCTGTGGGCCGACAAGTTTTTAAATGCTGAGCCAACAAGAATTACGTAATTGTAGTTTTTTTTTTTTTTTGCGGGCCCTTGCAAAAGTTTGCAGAGTCCGTCGTGAGAACTGTTCAGTGGGCCTTAAAATGTGGTTTGAGAATGTGTTTTAAAAGGCAGACACGGCCAAACAAAAGTCTACGGAAGCTCCAAAAACAAAAGGATTTTTTTGTGCACCAAAGCAGAAAAAGATCTTTGCCAGGAAAACACTGATCGATACACTGGATCACTGCAGATAGTGACCTTATTAAGTGTTGGGTGACGTGACTGATCCAAATGTTATGTTTTGGTTACTGTAGCAAAAAAAAAAAAAAAAAAATCTGCTGTTAAATGGTTTCCAGGCTCGAGGCTCGGACACTTATCGGCCAGTAGCCTGAGATTAGATCATGTATCAGGAGATCAAGTCCAGTCGATGCATCCCAAGAAATATGCGACCTTGAACCTTCTTAACTGATTCTTTGTCAACGTAGGAAATATGCATAAAGCATGTTTTACGTTCGCAGCATGGAATAAGCTTACTGTGAGTCAGTTTCTGTGTGACAGTGGCTATTTCCAATTTTGCAACCTTAGATCTGAAGTCCGTCCAAACTTGTAACCCCCCCAGACGGCTCACAGATTCTGGCAGCCAGAGACATTTTCCAGCTCGCTTCAGGCAAGATGCTGAGGCTTGAACTATTGTGAAAAAGGAACCATGAAGAATTTTATTTTACTACAATATCAGACGTGTGATTGTTAGCCAGTAAGCCAATGAGCGTGGTGCAGAGAGAGATTAATAAACCGAGAGGAGAGTGATGAAAGCTTCCACTGCAGTAAAGATTACTAAATGAATACGCTAAGCCTTCGTTCAGAGACGCTTTGATTGATCTTACGGTACAAATCTTTGACTTATTTATATTTGAACTTCATGAAAGTCTTTTATCGTTTGTTATGTTTTGAATTTTTCGAGCCGACGTCTTTGGAAATTGGCGTTACACTTCTATGAAATCAGCTTTATGTGCATTTTTAGAAGAGGGGAGGAATAATACAGTGAGGAAAAAAAAAAAGACAGAGCAGCTATCGTCAGGTTCAATCAGGTTCACGTGTTGGCTCTGAAGCTGCATCATAAACTGGATGACTGTTGTGTTTCACCCATGAATTAAAGCACAAATAGGAAGACAAATTCAAAAGAAAGTCAACGTTGGCCACAGAAACTCACCCCGCAAACGCCAAACTAAATACAGCTAGAGAACCCCCAAAGGGCCAATTGCTGTTAGATTTCCATAGCTTTACCTGGCAAGTGGTTTGACAACATAAACCAAGCGGTTACTCTTTGACGGGCACGATCCCCTGCACATTGAGTGATAATATTTCACACTGTGTACGGTCGACCACCCCGCTGTTTACTCCAACGGAACAGTCCTACCCAGCGTTTCTCTTTCAAATCCCTCCATTTTCTCCCTGGGAGGAGATTTCCTTTCCTTTCCATTCCTGCGAGCTCTCAGATGATGTCATGCTCACCGAGTTTCCACTGCTCCAAACAATCCTGTTAACCTCAGCGCTGCTTCTTGCTACCACACATTCCTGCTTTAGCAAAAAAAAAAAGAAAAGAAAAGAAAAGGCAGCTGACCTCTCGCACCTGAGATCTGCCGGACGGAAACGACTCTCTTAGATAACGCCGACCTCTCACCGTTTGCGCTCTTATCTGCCCGCTCATGGCTGGGGACGGCGGGAAAGAAGGGGTGTGATTTTTTTTTTTTTTTTTTTTTTTGCAGACAAATCAGGTGATACGCTGAAGATAAAACGCACTCTGTGCCAAAGCTGGGCCTTTTGTGTTTGACATGAACTTCATAATATTGTTCTGACCTCTTCTTTTTGGTCATGGAGCATTTATCTTTCCCTCGCTGTCAGTTTGACAAAATAAAAAAAATAAATAAAAAGGTTTTGAGATTGGAAAACACACTATCAGCACCGAGATGGAAAGATGGAAACTTCAGTGGGGTGTGAAAACAGTTTAGATGTTTTCTTTTATATATTTTGGATTGGACCGGATTACGTAAAGTCAGATTTGCTTCTGAAGTATCAAACTTGCATGAGCTAATATATCAACTTCTGGAACTGAATTTATTACAAGGACACATCTAAGTCAAACTGTAAAATAAAAAAGCTTTTTATTATCCTATTTGGGTGATTTTTTTTTTTTTTTTTTTTGCTTTATTACAATAAAAAGAGTTGGAAAAAAACAAAAGGACGGTGAGTTTTTGCTGCTTTCTGCTGGATTTGAACCCAGAAATCTGAAAACTGGGTTTCAATCCAGGCAAACAGGAAGCTCAAAGACGCTCGCGCTCTCTCTCAGCTGAAGACAGGTGTATTTTTATGAGCTCTGCTCTTAAATTACTGTGACTTCACCAGCACTTTGTGGCTGTTTTGAGAGAAGAGCTGCTTAATTACTCAGCGTCTGCGCAGCGTGTCTGCCTGCCTTCGGGCAAACTGGGGCCCCGCACAATAACACACACACAGCTATGTGTTACATCATTACAATCCTGCACGATGCATGTGTGTGTGTGTGTGTGTGTGTGTGTGTGTGTGTGTGTGTGTATGTGGACATGCACGGAGACAGAGGGTGGATGAAATAACAGCAGATGTTCTGATGCAGCCTTGCAATAAAAACTGTGTTTCTGAAGTTAAATTGTTGACACATTGTGAGAAGAGCGCTGATTTAAGTAAACTGCACATGCACAGAGGTTAAAATCTACAGTAGGTGGGCTTTTGGCAGCCGTGCTGAAGATCCTCATTCACTGACATTTGGTCGAGAGCTGCCAGCGGTGAGAACCGGAGGGGCGTAAGTGACATCTGACAAACGTTACAGGAGAGCCAAAACAAAGAAATTACCACATTTCGTCATGACGTTTCCCTAAATTCAATCTTTAATATTAACACTTCATAAACATGCATGACGATATGCTTTATGAATAATATTTTTAACATCTTTTCACTGCACTTACGCCCTTTTAGTCCTAAATCATTCAGTGTGTTCAGTGTTTGGCCTTTTTGTTTTTTGATTAATAACTCTGGGTTAGTTTAGGGAACAGAAAGAGCTCATCAAGAGCTTTTATTTAATATATAAATCTCTATTTCACCCAAGATGTCCTTCATGATTACTCCACTGATCAAATAAAATCAGCAATTTTAATATTCGATGTATCCTTTAAATCAGTTTTTAAGAGAAATGAAGTATTTGCAGATCCCAGCTTCTCAAACATAACGTCCTGCTGCTTTTCTCTGGATTAAGCTGAATATCTGGACTCATTACTTTGGTATTTGTTGACATCCAAAGATGAAACTGAGAAAATGCTGCCAGAATAATCAACAAATAATCACGAGGAGGAGCCCTAATACTGAGTGCCATCCTGAAAAAGAAGCTTAGTTTGGCAAACGGGAGCACATCGACACAGTCTGCAGACTTCTGATTGAATGAGATGACTCATCGGTTGGTGCATGCAGGTCGGCCAGCAGCACGAGGCGCTTCCAAAGGACGTCGTGTCAGTTAGCATAATATACTCGCTGCAGTCTCTCAGAGGACAGAAGCAGCTGTGAGTGTCTGAAAAACGACTAAATATCGTGATGAAAGTTTCGTTGTTGCACCACTGATGTCTGCAGAGATGGCAGCAGCTCAAAACTATGATGTAAAATAATAACAGATCAACATAAAGGAGTAAACTGAAGTGTAATATGTAACAATCATTGTTGTCTGTCAGCAGTTAATACCTTTAGTTATGTTATCCTGGATCTGCAGGAAGAGCAGCAGCACAGGAAAGTCAATTTTTTCTTAATTTTATATGTAATTTAATATAGAAACTGTCCCCATTGCACAGTTTATGCGCCAACGTTTATTTATGAACTGTAAAATATCAAATCTTGGTCATATTTAAATCATCCTTTGATTAAAAAAAAGTTTGTTTTTATGTGTTTATGATAAAAAAGAAGGATGGATCACTCAAATATGATTCTTTGATGCATCTGCATCAAAAACTCTCAATAACTTCCAGTCGTCCGTACACACATACAGATGTTCATATTGTGTGAAACCCTGCAAACACACACTCGTGCACAGACAGCTATAACCTCACACAACCCTCCCCTCCCCTCCTGTGCTCTGCCAGCTCAGTCACACACACACACACACACGGTTACCAGCCTCGTCTGAACCAGCGAGCTCTTCATGTGAGCTGCACAGACGTGGAGTTTTTTTTTTTTTTTGGGCGGGCGAATTTGGGCGGCTGGGAGCGAGAGGCAGCCCTGGTTTACAGGTCAAGCCTGCAGCTTTACAAGGGAAATCTCCAGAGCCACTATAAATACCACTGTGAGCTTTAAGGGTGCAGTATATCACACCACTGGGTCTGAAGGACCACAAACCGACCTAGTTTTTGTAGTTTTTTTTTTTTTTTTTGCAGTCTCCCCCCTTTACTTTTCCCCAACTGTACAGTCGCATGAGCCTGAATACAATTAAATGTGAATTTCCCCCTCCTCCATTTCGAGTGACTGTTAATTGATTGGCCCGACTTCAAAACACGCCCCGCTCCGCAACAAAGAGCTGGCCGTTCACCTCACGCGTCAGACCCATATATCATTAAAGTACCTTAAAGTTTGAGGGTGGTTTCATGTGTGTTTTTTTCTTCTCCTTCGCTGTAGTTCTGAGCAAAGGGTACAAATATGTCAGGAACCAATTCAAGTAAATTGTGAGGTTTTTCAATGAGCCCCACCTGCGTGCGCGACATTTATTCAGCCCGGGCTGATCTACTGCGACTCGAAATGAGGCCTAATGACTCGTTTAAGGAAAAGGCTGCATAAAACTTGCAGCGCTGTCAAAGTGACACAGCCGTGCAGCATGTGCAGCGTAAATCAAGACGTTCTCTTTTTTCTCCCATAAAGCTCTGAAGCTAATTGGATATGCGCTTCATTTTAGACACGGCTTTAAAAAAAAATGTGTAATTTATTTCACTTTTATTCTGGTTTTTTTTACAGTGAGAAAAAGGTGGGAAAACCTCGAGTTGTCTTTTGAACACCTGAGCGCAGCAGATGTGGAAGTCAGAGGACAATAAAAAAAAAAAAAAAAAAAGCGGCGATTCGGCGCTCACGTGCAAATCTCATCAAGCCAGCTCTAGTTAGCGGCAGACGGCGCTAATTGGTTCCAGAAGTGTTGCTCTCGTCGTTCACACACTGGGCTGGGGATGGCAAAGCGGTGAGAGGGCGGGCAGAAAGGAGGGAGGAAAGAAGGGGGGAAAAAAAGGAGGCAGTCGTAGGGAAGGAGGGCAAGTAATGAGAGGTCAGCCGCCATCTACAGTCGAGGCCTGCCAGAGCCAGAAAGGCACGCCAATTTTATGGTCAATTGGGCGACGCATCTGGACTCGTAGATCACAGGGCCGCGAGGGCTGGACTTAGCACCCAGCTCACACACACAAAACAGACCACACAACACACACGATCACAGCCAAACAGGCTACACACACACACACACACTCACACACACACACCAGGGAAACACGATCAGTCAAGGAGTCTTATGAAGATTTTCACACACGTTTCCCAGACAGTGATTCTTTAATATACAGATTACTGTATGTTATTATGACATATCAACATACACATGAAAATGATCCTTCATAACTCCTTCTGTTAGTACTCGGCTCGTGAACGTTCCACCGTTACAGAGACCTGGAAAGGTTTTTTCTGTGTTCACTACAGTACATTTAGTAATTGGCGCACCATTCTGTACATGTGTTCTCCACTCATGAGCTACCAGCGGGCTAATTAGGCCTTGTTGTGTGTCTGGACTGTTGAAATATGAAGACAGTTTTCAGTGTTGCACATATTTTGGACACAAACTGCTTCCCCGGTTCACGCTCAACAATATTTTAATGGAGGGTGGAGGCCAAAACTCAGCGTTTCCACGGTACGTCATGACGTGACGAGACGTGACGAATAGTTTGGAAAAATGTTTTATATAGATATAATACAGTTTGAGCCCACAGATGAAGATCATGCAATATGATCAAAAGCTCCAGGAGTTACTCAATGTACCCCGAAGTGAAGCCGTTTTGTCAGCTGCAGTTTCTACACTCAAGAACGAGCTCCAGAAGACGCGTTAAAGCCCTTAAAGTGAGTCTGAAAATACGAATTCATGACAACACAACAAAGCGCAGGTGAAGCTCGACAGTATCAAATCTGAAGACCGCGAGTTTGAAAATGAAAACAACTCAAAATAAAATTTAAAGTTGCATTGTGGGTAACGTAGGCGATTAAAAAAAAGACAATATCTCTGGTGCAAAGTGTCATCAAACCAGGCTACACATCCAACATGCATATCCATCCATGCAAGGTGTATATAACTTTATTTTTTCCTAGTATATCTTAGATTTTATTTATTAGTATTTTATATTTATGAGTATTTTTTTATCCATTTTGTCTATAGTGAGCAGCTGAAACAGCACATCTTAATCTTACCTTATCAGCAGACTAGTCGTAGTTATGTCAGGTCAGATGGACTTCCCTGTTCACACTTTATTTCCACTCTTATCAATAAACATGACGCCCTTTCTGCCCTTTCTGCGTCGCTAAATGTGAGCTCTGTTGGTCTATTTGTCAACGGATGAACTTCACCACCACCCCGACTGCAATTTACTTTAATTGCATTCAAACGGACAACGGGTCGTCTCACCTCGGTGGGCACGGCGAGCGAAGGCAGCGGGGGCTTCATGTAGCCGTACCTCTGCATCGTCACCATGACGACGCAGCGTAGCATCTCCAGGACAGCCGCCGTTGGCCTGAACAAGAGGACACGACACAACACACCGAGGGCTTAACGACATTTCAGCTTGATGCCTTCACTCTTATTGGCCTCTCGGCTTTCACCTTCTGCTGCTGTGACGATGTTACAGGAATAATTTTACAGGTTTTTAATGGGAGAAGAGCTGATGGGGTTCAAACAGACTCGAGCTCTGACGTCGACGAGGAGAGTCGTGGTCTATTAGGAGGACAGGTCAAGTGATTCATAGTAGATGACAACAGCAGGAGATGATGAAGCCCCATTCAGACTGCAGAACATAATTTATTTTAATATTAGAGGCCTCTGTTTTTACATTTACATCTTAATTATGTGCTTACTTTTAAATAGTGCCAATATCAACTCACCTGTCATGTTTGGGAAAACAAAGAAAATCCATTTTAAGCTCATTTGATTTGTTGTTGTAATGTCAGATATTCAGATTTTGTGTAAATTAAAAACTAAAAAATAATTAATTTGAATCATCTTTTTGTTGTACATTCATTCATTCATTCTTATCAGGGTCAAGGTGGCCGGAGCCAATCCCAGCTGACCTTGGCCGACAGGCGGGTACGCCACGGACAAGTCGCCAGCTCATCACTTAAAGACAAACAACCATTTGCACACCTGTGAGTGACCGATTAACCTGCACGTCTTTGGACTGTGAGAGGAAGCCATGGTACCCATGCAGACATGGGGAGAACATGCAAACACACACAGAAGGATTTGAACCCAGAACCCTGAGAGGCCACAGTGCTGACCACAAAAGATATTCAGGCAGCAAATCTTCACATTAAACCTGATAAGAAGCCTATGTTGTCTTTTTTGTCTGTCGACTAATTATCTAATCATTTCAGCACTTGTAGCAGAAGGATTTTTCTTCTTTCCTTCCTCGTTAACTATCCTGTGACCCCTCAGACTCATCTCGTGATCCCCTGGGAGAGTTCCAACCCACAGCTTGGGAACCGCTGCCATAAATAACCAGAGCGTTCTCTCAGGCTTCTTAGCAAACTCTGCCTACCTCCACATTTTTTCCGCCGGCTAATTAAATATCGAAACGCTTCCACAGAAATCAATACGTGCACGTCTTGTGTAACGCGCCATACCTCTGATCCATGATGTAGCCCAGGGCGGTGAGAGTGAGCAGAACGTAGCCGGTCATCCCCAGAATGGTTAACTGGGACAGCATCTAGGATCAACACACGATGGCATGCCATGAGAAATGCGGTCGGGAAAAAATACATTAGAATCTAAACCTTAAATTAATATCATGGCTGGTTAAGTTACGATCACAGGAGACTTTACTGGGAGAGCAGTCATAAACCGCACGGCTGTTTCGACTGTTTACTTGGCAGTGCCAACCAAAACATGTCTGACCTTCAGAATAAGTGTACTGGCACATACAGTATCCTGCAGCAAATGCAATCCCCCTCTTACTTTACACTGACATGCCTAGTTTACATAGACGCTCTAATCATCCCAGATGGGTCTTGACAGGGGACTTGACCACAGTAGAAGAGCCTGCAGTTTGAATCCCGATAGCCCCGAAACGGAGCCAAAACAACCAACATCGGAGCAAGAAATCCCATGCAGATTCTCCCTGACCTTTTTCTGAAGCGATTTGGGACGCGCACACGCAATAACACACAGAGTACGGAACGTGATGTACGGCCTCTTTCGAGTTCTCTAACCTACGGCCTTGGCTGAGGGCAGCAGCTGGAAGCCCGGTGTCTCCTGAGGATGCAGTGGGCTGTCAGCTTAGGTTTATATTTCTCCGACACTCAATCCGGAGCCTAACAGCCAAATCTCACTGACTGCTCCCATACTGTACGGACCCAAAAGGCCATATATAGTAAACATAAAATCAACCCATCAACAGGATGCAATAAAACCGTATGTCTTTGTGTTTATCCAATAGTCGTAATCTATAACCCCCCCCAGGAACTATATTATCTGAGCCGTCACATGGGAACGCAGAGGGATGATATGATTATGATTTCAAACTGGGGGGAATTCTGGCATCGATCCATCCATCGGAGAGCAGGAACAAGAGTCATCCCCAGACTGTCAGAGTTTATTAAAGCTGAGTGATCATTGCGTCACAGTTCAAAGGCTACGGATACAGTTATTTTTAGTTGTAATGAGCGGAGAATTATGTCGGTACGAGGAGGTTACGTGAACTTATCTGAGTGGACGTTACGCTCGAGAGAGAGAGAAAATCCTGCACAAAAAGTCGCATTCACAGAATTTATTTTAGTCCGAGCTTCATTCATCGCGATCATTTTTTAACTTCTTTTTTTTGCTATCGTGACTGAGCGTCAAAACCGCAGCCGAGGACAGAAACGAAAGCTAACATCTGGTGGCGGCGGGCTGATTGTGTTATTCTGTCGTCCCCTGAGACGGAGCAGATTAACTCATTATTCGGCCCATTATTGCAGCTGTTATGATGATGAAGTTCATGAAAGCTCGCTGGACGGGTTTACCGCTGACAAAACAACACCAGCACAGTGGATGAGTTGTGAAATGTTACCACACGGAGTCGCAAAGATAACACACACACCCTGCACTATTGATAATCTTCATTAAAACTAAACATGAGGATTGATTTGCAGATCCAGCCACATATTTGTGCCGTGTTTTCTTGCCTCTCAGCCCCCCGCCCCCGGGGGAAGCAAATGCTGACTCACTGGTGTTCAATAAATAAGTACAAACAAGCTGCCATTTTGTTCCAGTGAAGTCCAATTTTAGCCCCAGAAATCGCAGCTTGCCTCACGGGGCTTCACAATCCGTGCAAGCGAGCACCACCCTCTGTCCTTAGACCTTTTGGTTTGTGCGTGCCACGATTAAAAACAATAAATTCTTCCTCATGCATCCCGAAGTGACACTGCACGTTATTAAGTTTGTTTCTGTCGCTATATTTAGTCAGATATTTGCTCTTTTTTGTTGCTCTGCTCTGCTTCAAATTAGAACTTTAAACCAGAGCAGACACCGAGCTCCGAACTCTGAGAGATGTTCTGAGATGAGATTTCATGACTCGGTCAAAATCCCCTCTTTGCCTCTAATAGTAACTGTTTAGCAAACCTATAATAAAAAAGGTACACGCTGGCCTGCTGGTGATGTAATTGAAGAGTAGCTTCACTTGTTTGAAATAACCATGTTTTCGTGGCTTCGAATTAACGCAAAGCCCATAAATTGTCCGGCAGTGTATCATCAATTGTCAGGCTAAATAAGTGCCTAGCGAACATAACAGTGACATGATTTATTGTTGGGCCAGAGCTCTCACTTTGTTATTTTCCCTCCAAGTCCTGATTGCTGCATCCTGAAGGCTATTTGGGTTGGGAAATGGTTGACTCGACAATTAAGGCGTTTGTGTTCACTGCTGGACCACCAGCTGGTGTTTCATTCGCCGAGAGGGAGGGGAACCCTCGACCCTGGAGGGGAGGGGTGGGTGGATGTGTGTGTGTGCGTGTGAGAGGAGGAGGAGGAGGAGGAGGTGGTGGTGGAGGTGGAGGGGAAAGGGAGGGGGACCACAACTGAAGGAGCACCACGGAGGTAGCGATCACAAAAAGACAGGACGTTTTATTTGGGAGTTTGAAGGGGCTGGGCGTGACAGCACTTTTTGGCTAACCAAAACTATGCCTGGGGAAAAAAGGCTTCCAAAGATAACTGCTGAGGAGACCTGTTTCTTTTTTTTTTTTTTCTGAAGGCGGAGGAAGGGGGTCTTTTGGCTTGTCGAGTGGAAAATAATAGACAAAGGTTGTTCTTAAGGGGAATGCCGATCAGTCATCCTGTCATGATGTTAGACCGAGCTAGTCTTTTCCTGCTGGCTAAGTAGAGGACTCTGCTCGACCATGGACCAGCCACAACAAACTGTATAATTGGGTGAAATAATGTTGGCAAACAAACACGCAGCCCTCAGTCTTAAATTAAGAGCCCCCGGACCACCTTGTCATACTTTATATGAGGGATTACAGTAGCCTAAACATAACAGTAGCCAGCGTGTGACCAGGAGGTCACCAGCTTCAACCCAGCATGGCTGAAAAGTCTCAGACTAAACTTCTTAAAATCCTATATGCATGCGACGGTAACACATACGTACCATCTTGTTTTCAAACAGATCGTGGTAAGTCAGCAGCACCAACAGGAAATGGATGACCACGTACACTTGTAAAGGCAGCGACCAGCTGGGATCATGAGGCGCTTCCTTTCCGGTAACCTGCACATGGAAAATAAAACACGCTTAATTCCCCGATCACTCTTTTTTTTTTTTTTTTTTTTCCTGGGAAGCAGACAGATTCTCACACCGGACACGCAACGACGATTCATCCAACTGGAGCTGATGACCTGTTGGATATTGACCAATATTCATCATATAAAAGTGGAAATTGTTACAAGAATTATTTCATACATAGACATATTGATTCTGTATTATTTTTTCAGCTTTGTCTGTTGTTTCCCAGATGTTTGGTCAAGTCTCTGCCCACCTGTGGCGCTCCTACGTGCCCGATAACGATAATATGGGACTGCTCGTTAAAGTTACATGATGTCAGTGTGCTATGGACCTTTTTCTAGAACTTTATAACCATTTATTTGTGACTCGCCTGCTTTAAGTCATAATCCATCAGATTTCGTCTCGGTCGATTTGGCGACACCTGATGGTTGCTGATGGGAACGCACATTTTAATAACAGGTCGTCGAGTTTCGCTGGGCAGCAAACACGCCTCAGGTGGCTTCAGTCGAGCAGACTGAGAGCGGAGATAATTAATCACGTCACATTTAATAAAGAGGACGACCAAAAGCAACAGCGCTGATCACTGGCTGAAGAACTCTAAAATCAAGCTCAGTTCGTGCTGCGTGTGATCCTGCCAGCAACAATAAAAACCTCTATACAGAGAGGCAGTCACACAATGTAAATACAGTGAACAGCTACTGCTGAAAAAAGAGCCATAAAACAGGATTAAAAATGAGTTCTGACATGATGAAAATATGACGGATTAAAACTTTAAGTGACACTGAAAGGACGATAAAAACAGAATCAGGGCGGGAAAGTGAAAAAAAAAGAAAAGGAAATAAGGGAAATGACAAATACAACAGGAATCAGAAGTGAGTCAGTGTGAATGTTTGAAAAGAAACGCAATAATTTCACTCATAAAAGTTATGGAGCAACACGTTTGAACCTCCCTGATGACCTTTTTCTACCTCCTACGTGTTTATTTTCTCCAGAACAAAAAAGTCTTTTTTTGTTTTTTCAGGCTGAATTTCAGAAGAAGAAAAAAAAACAAAAACTGTTGAAAATTAGTTTGTTGCGTTCCATCTACAAAGTCATCCAGGATTTATTGGGCGTAGCGGTTTCCCCCAAACACGGAGGAATATGTGAGTCCTTCTGTAAGAATTCCCTGAGTCACTTGACCTGTTTTTGTCTCAATGTGCTTCTTAACTAAAAGTAATTAGGCCTGAGGGCTTTATGTTGAAACAGCATCGTTTTCGGGGGGAAAAAAATAGATCCCTGTCTCTCATTCAGGGGGTTTCCCAAGATCCTGAAGAACCAAACCGCCGCATGTGGGTTCCCCCCCGCATCCCCATCCCCAGCCCTGTAGGTATTCCAGCATGCTGGCTCTGCTTATTCTCAAAGAGCTGAAACACGTTCGCCCCCCTCTCCTTCTCCTTCACTCTTTCCTCTCCTTTCCCTTCACAGATATCAATGAGCGGCCGCCGCCGCCGCCGCCGCCGGACACGAAGCCTTTCAAGAGATTTCAGTTAAACTCCGGCTCTGTCCGTGTTTAGACTCACCCTGCTGGGTTTAAGGGCCCGATTTAATTGTAAAGGCAAAGAGGAGTGTGAAGCATGAGGGAACTAAATACGTGACACCATCAGCGTTATTTCAAAGCTAACCGCCGGGGCATCCAACTGGAGCCTGTATTTCTTTCTGCACACACATACACACATACACACACACGTGCACGTTTACACTCAACTGCATGCGGTTTTAATCCCGCAGACTTCGTTTAAAGACGGTGAAAATGAACTTATTGTGTTCCCTCTACAAAGGCTTTGCAGCTTTTATTTGATGTGGCAGTTCCTTGTAAAACTTTGGAGAATATGTGAATCCTTCAATGAGGAATGCTCTGAGTCATTTTGGCCCTTTTTTGTTTTGCCTGTGTCAAAAAGAAGAGGACGTGTAACGAACCCCGAGGCTTTTATTGTGAAAATATGCCTCCTGCAGGGTTGATGAAATCCACCAACCTTTGGATTGTTGGCGTGGTCGCCTAGCCGAGGTTTACCAGGTTTCCAGCTCGGACCGTTCATGAATGTTGACAGCTTATTGACGATTTTCTTGTAGGCGTTGGACTTTCTCCACAAATACGAATAGTAGTGTAACTGAAAGAGAAAAAAAAACAAACACCCACGAGTCAAAACATCAACATACAATCAAACGCTACATTTAGCTGATCAATGTTAACTAAGCCGGAGCTGCGCTAACTAATCCTGAGTAGAAACGTCTCCGTCATCATCGGGCCCGGACGTCACTCGCGCTGCGTTCTGCCAACAGCGAGGGCAGCAAAAATAATCATAACATCCACCTCCAGGCATTTTCGTTTTATTGGCCTCCTTCACCTCAGCTGGGCAGTTTGTTTGGACTAAAGTAATAATGTTATGGTTACAAAATTGCCACTCGGGCCAAGGACAGAAACATGAGCTCCCGCCTCATCTGAAGGTGTTTATACTCTGATGGATGGAGGTGACCGGTGGCCGGCTCATGGTTGCTACACCACTAACGGGAGATGGGACTCACCTGGACGTAGAGGATTTCAAAGGTTTTGATGGGGAACACCAGGCCGTAAACCACTTTGTCCGTCTCCAGAGCAAAAGTACCTGAGAAGGACACGACATGATAACATTAGCATCCACCTGGCGAATATTTGCTCTGCTTTTAGCTTTGTTTTGGTCTCCACCAACTCCTGAGGGAAATATCTGACTTTTAGCTAATCAAGGTATTTATTTATCCAAAAAAATTGGGCTCATAGCTTCTGGAATCGACCTCTTAAAACTGTCTGCAGCAGCTAAAGAGAGAAATAAATGTGCCAAAAGGGATTTCTGGGTAATGTAAACCTCAAAATTTAATCAGCTACCTCGAACCGACGTTTGGTGCAAAGTTGCTGAGTCGAGTGTGAAGGCTACAGGCAGACCTACAGTTTATAGAGTCACTGTTTCCCTTCATTTTGTTGTTATAATGGGTCATACCACAACTTTTGGTTTCAATAACAAGTAATGACAGGGCAGCCGTTACAGCCACCGATACAGACACAAACAGCAAAAACAGTTAGCTTGAATACTCGGGAGAGATCACGGGCTGCTTTTATCTGTTTATGAGTCATAAGAGTTGTGCACAGAAGATAAAATGTAATATAAAGGTGATTCAAAACATCAGTGATAATAATTATGAATAAAAAGAAACATAATTTACAGTTAAGAACTTAAAACATAACTTTGGCATCAGAAATCTCTGTGTGGTTATATATTAGCACAGTCTGGGTCTATTTAAGTACACGGTACTTGAACTATGACACCAAACACACAATCATGCAGAACTTTGACAGCTAATCTCTTCTTTGAGAGAGTAGGTGGTAATAAAAGATAAACCTATTTTGCAAGAACATGCCAGCAGTGGAGTATCAATACGTTTGGTGCTAATCCAATAAACTCCAATGCACAGATCTATATCATGTAGATAACACTGTCACATGATAACACTCGCTCTAGTCAGCCGTCACTAAATGGAGGCATTGAAAAGACATTAAGAATACAAGCAAATATTAATTAAAGATCATTTTGCTTACCAAATATTCGATCCCATATGATCAGAATTCCTCCGTAATTCTTGTCAATGCAGTAAAGGTTCCTCCCTGTTGAGATAACATGTTGTGAAACAATGACAGAAATTATTTAAACTCTTAGAAAAAATGATATATCTGATGTTTTATCATTCAATTATGTCAGTATAACCATGTTCAGCTCACCATGATGGACTCTGTGGTGTTTTGGGGTGTTGAAGATCCACTCCAGAGGCCCGAGGTCTCGGATCAGCTGCCATAAAATGACAAAATAAAGTTGATTGACATTAAAATTTTCTATATATAGAATCTGATCTGTAAGTTTCATCACCATCTGACTTTTAAACCAGATATCTTGTGTGCAGAAGTGACATTTTGTCCTGATGGTGGTACAAGATCAAAGGTCATGGGTCCAAAATAGAAAGGGTTGATCCTCTGAGGAGCATGAATGTGTTATTAAATTTTAAATTAAATTAGATTCTTGGACAAAAATGTAGGCCATGGGAAAAGTTTGACTTGAATACTTGAGACGTGACTTGAGATGTGGTACCAGACAAAAAGTCAATGGGTCACCAAAGTTTTAAGTGCTTATCGTCTGGGAATTACTGTCCAACAGTTTGTGCCAATCAGTCATTAGCTGATGAAAGGTTTCATGGGATAAGTGGAAACTCTGACCTGCTGATGACCGAAGAGGGAACTGGCAAAGTAGCAAAAAGACACGTGATCAGACAAAGAAGCAAAGGAACACATGACAGGACAACTAGACACAGGTGACACTAACGAAGGTGACACAAACGAGGGACAGGTGAGACAGAACCAGAACTGGCAGGAAATCACAACAAAGGCAGGAAGCAAAGATCACGCAAGAGAGGGCAGAACTACAAAATAAAAACAGAAATACTCCAAACCATCAATCAATAATATTCAGTTTAATATAAGAAGAACAAGAAAATGCAGATTCTTTGCTTAAAAAAAACAAACAATTGTCTGTCGATTGACTAATAACGACGTTCTACGGCCTGTTATTTCTCAGACCGCTGCTAATATTGCAGTTCTGATCTGAGACTCAGACCACAGTGGACACACTAAAATAAACCAATAAAATCAGATTTAAATCAATATTTAGTGTCGAATTATTGATTTCTTTTGTGAGTAGCCGTGTAATAAACTGAACAATGTACAGCAAAGGGGTCGTTATTGAGAAATAAATCCCGACTGGATGATTCAAGACCCCTCCGTGAAAAGTTTCTACTCCTAAATATTCATATTTTGTTTGTTTTCCAGAGCAAAGAGCTCAAATAAGTTAAATGGTGCATTGAAGTCTTTACGTGCTGGTAGTGCTACAAATAGCGGGGATGAGGAAGAGCTGCCAAGAGCAGAGATGTTAATGGTAATGTTTAAACCCAATAACACACACAGACAAAAGAAAGCACGCAGTGAATGCATCACGAGTACATTTTGTGCATAAAACTACCAACCATGAAGCGTTTTCTCTTCTTAGATATCAAACAGATGCACCAGTGAGTCATTAAAGATTACAGAGGTCACGGAGCATATTTCACACAGTTCATGTTTCTCTTTTGGCTGCAACTCTTACGATATTTTGATGTTTCGCATCAATACGACAGACCTCTCAAGTCTGGAGAAATGTGCACGGCTGGACAGAATTTCTCAGTGATTCATTATTTCCATGTAATGGCTGCGTCTGGCAGCCGAGCGTGAGAGTTTAATCTCGAATGAGAAGGGGTCTCCACCACTTCACTTGCAGCTCTTGAGGCTGGACTGCTGCAGTGCAATAGCGTGCCAATAAATTACATGACATCAAAAAAAAAGAGCCCATAAAGGAGGCATAAATTACATCCCTTCAGAAAATTGTGACTATTACGACTGTTTTCACTAATAGTGCACTAAAAGATGGAAGGCGTTCCAAATCCATTCATTCCCTCTAAAGATTGTTGGGATTGTAAAAGTGATACTCCCAGTCACTTTAAAAAGGCAGAGAGAGTGGTCATGCTTCTGTTTGGAATATTTCATAAAATCTCATTATTTTTTATTGAACGCAGGTTCCACTGAAACAATGAGTCCACAAAGGCTCGGCTTAGCAGACGGATTAGTACTGGCACGGGGAGAAAAGATAACTTTTCTCAGTCGTGTTACTTTTTTAACTGCGCACGGCGACGGTGAATTCATACAAAGCTACACGTGACTGACTAAACAACATATTTAGATACAGTGTGCCCAGCATGCATGGACTTAGAAGTCACATAACAAACAAAGGCAATAAACATAATAAGAGCAAAAGAACAAGTAATACACCGAGCATGTTAAACTGTGTAAAAACTAAATATGGACACACAGACTGAGGCACAGACTGTTCCTTTAAACACAATTTAACACAAACTCCCGGATCACACAGGAGACTCTTTCTATCCTCTGGAACTCAGTGTAAGTGTCCAGTTTCCACCACTAGAGGTGAGACACCACATCCACTTGAACCGGGCACAAGCAGACCTCTGTGCTCTGGATGAATAATACTCTGAATGAGACGGTACATTCTTAATTTTGGATTACACAAAACATCTGCTGACCATTTCTGTTCTGTAATTTTCAGACAGTATCGTTCTAATTTGACTGACACTAAATGATAAATGTATTGTACTTATATAGCAACTTTCTGGTCTTCCGTCCACTCATGGTGCTTCAACGCTAAATTCAACAGCTACATATTAATATACATACATACATACATATACAACATATTTTTATTATATCATCCCGTTTTCCAGGTCCAGTGTGTATTAGTATATGTGGCATCTAGTGATGTAGTTGCTGAATGCAACCCTGTCTCCTCACCCTCTCCTTCCCGGTATGTAGGAGAGACTATGGTAGCTGCAAAACTTTGGAAAAACGTGAAAGTCCCCATCTAAGGCCAATATTTAGTTTGTCTGTTCTAGGCTACCGTAGAAACATGGTTGTTCAACATGGCAGACTAATTGGGAGAAGACCTGCGGTGTCTGTAGATATACAGTAGAAGTCTCATTCTAAGGCCGGACCACAACACAAACATCATGTTAATCATTATCTTACTGCTGAGTCAGTGACTCTGGCGATGATTGATGGGCGTTCACAGAATCTGTTTAAACATTTACCTCCGTGTGAATCCAGAACTGGTAGAGGAGGTTTAACTGGATGTGAACGGCGAAGATCGCGGGGGGCGCAACCAGAGCCAGGGGCAGGTAGAAAACCTGAGGAGGACACGTGAGGAGAGAAATGAATGCAACACACAGCTGACAAAACTCCTGCGATATGTTCACAAAAATCTCATCATGTCTGTTTTCTATTAAAAGTCTTCTTTTTTTTTAAACACGTTGCATAATACAAAAACACATCGCGCCTTTTTATGTGCAGCAGCTGGGACATTTCAGGCCTGAAAATCTTTGATATACAACCTTAGTAACAGTTTCATCACTGCTCCTGATGTGTGAATGCTGGTAGAAAACACACATTTTCTATATTAGGTTATGAGATTGTTTTTCATACACAATCAAAATATGTCCTCTGTGAGCTACAGCTGTGCTCACACCGGCCTGCAGCTCACAATTATGAAGAAATATATGACCACTGCAAACCGGTACTCAGCCCCAAAACACACTGGTTCCTACTGAATAACTTAAGTGTTAATAAGTGTTTTGACAGACAAGCACAAACTTTGATTATTAAAACAACAATAAGTCTTGAGACAAATAAGACAAAAATGAAAGAATAAATCTGCGAGCATTATCTCCTCAGGCAGGTTAGGTTGAGGTTGAGAGGCCCTGATGGTCAAAGCACCTTTACCTTTGGATTCAAGCCTCGACTTTGGAACCACCAGAAGGGCCTCACCTGAGGGTCTATGGCCGGCTGATAAGAGGTCAAAAGGTCTGTTATGTAACATGGAGCCAGACCCAGAAGTGCTTTAAAGGTGATCGGTAAAATCTGAAAATCGATTCTAAAAACAAACAGGAAGCAAGTGGAGAGGAGAAGGGTGACGTGGCGTCATCTTCTAAAACCAAAAACTAAGCTGGACTAACTGGAGACCAGAGAGAGACTTTTGGTAAATGCCAGAGAGAAGGGAGTGGCAGCAGTTGAAAAATGAGTGAATGACTTCCTCCAGGTCAGAATGTGACAGGTGAAGATGTAAATCTTTACACCAGCAAGTTAAGAATATATAGGCTTGCTGGGTTCTGTAGTTTTTAGTAGTAGTAAATTGTGTATTTTAAGCTGCAGATTTGGTGCACTCCTGACAACAGCAGGGCTGTGTATGGGAGATCGACTCAAAGTAAACTACACAGGTGATTAAGGAACATGCCGCCCAGTGCAATAGTGTGGCTTCATTGATGTGTTGTATAGTTGTAAAACTGGAAAACTGTGTTTCCTGTGGAAAATACGATGTGTATGATTGAAGTTAGTGCCATTCATTTTAATGTAAAAATCTTGTGTGGACAAAGTTGAATATTTTAAAAAGTATGAAAGGTATGAATTAGCAAAACACACACCATAATGTGCTGAATGAGCTGAACACAGTGATATTTCTGTAGCACAAAGTATGTGAGAGTAGTGGAAGTTGAAAGTGTTGAAGGTTTGTAGAAAGACTTGTTGTGCCATTCATTTTAATGTAAAATTTGAACATGGGAAAAGTTGAATATTTTAAAAAGTACAAATGCTATAAATGAGTAAAATAACAGCCACCACGTCCTAAATGAAGTGAACATTGTGATATTTGAATGGTTTCTGCAGGACAAAGAATGTAGGAGTAGTGAGGTGCCAAGGTGTAAGAATAATAAAGATTCGAAGAACAATCGTGCGGATGCCGGTTTCGACATAAACGTGACATCTTACCCATGATGTGAACTGCTGGGTGAGGGGCTGTCTGAGGGCGGTGGTCAGGTTGTAATACTCTGAACTGTGGTGAACCTGGTGAGCAGCCCAAAGGATGGCCACCTCTGGAGAAAACAGACACATAGATCCATCATAAAACAGGAGTCAGAGAGTCCCAACATCATCTTAAGTTATCACCTCATCCACCTGCTCATTAATGTGTTACAGAGTCCATGAGATTCATGCACGGGCCTTGAACCCTCACATGTATTCACATATTCATCACCACCAAGTGATTTATCTCAAAAATCAACTCTGCTCCCTCCCCAGATGAGTAACTAGACACTTTCATCCCCAGAAGGAGTCGTTTCGGTCCCGCTCCTGGGCAGCGGTGATGAAAAGCTCGAGGCCTGAGTGAGGCTGGCCATTTGGTGCAGAGGAGGGGGCTTTTTTTTTTTAGGGCTATTATGACGGCGGGGGTATTCGGCTGCAGCTGGTTAGAGTCCAGCCTGATGTCCCAGTGCTCCAGTTTACATTCCTCTGCTGTGTTGTGATACTTGCTACATTAATATCTGTGTTACACTTCATTTTAACATCCAAAGGGAACATGCTTGTTAAGTTTCACTGGATCTCCGGGCTGTTTTCCGGACCACCCCGTCTGGTCTGTGCTTTTTGGCACCTCCCGTCCACTTTGGCTTCTGCAGCCGTACAAGAGAGAACAGTAACCTTCAAATATTGCAGAACCACAAGGCCCCATATAGACTATGTATAGTAATGTATTTGTTGTAATAAAAAGCAGCCCGAGTTATTAAATGAGGTTTAAGTTTTACAAGGGAGCCTTGATGCGTGGTGGGATTTGTGATTAAGGGATCAATTATCAAACAATTAAACTTGAGTAAAAAAAGAGCTATTAAGGGTGAATGAATGTGGTCACATTTGGGTGGCTCAGAAGCTACATGTGATCTGCATGAATGTGTGTGTCCCTGCACACACACACGCTTATTTTCAGGCTTGATCATCCAGTTTGACATTTTGGGAAATTTGCTTGTTTTAAGAGTTAAGATGACGCCACACTCACGTCACTTAGCTTAGCACAACAGCTCCCAGCCAAGAAATGATCCAGCACAAAACAAACTGTTGTTCTGACATCATGTTTTAGATATAAATGTATTAATTATTGACCTTTATGAGTGCTGTTAGACTTATTTTGCTACCTTTGGACAGAGCTAGGGTAGCCGTTTCCCTGTGTCCAACCTTTATGCTAAGCTAGGCTAACTGTCGCCTAGATGTAGCTCCATATTAACATAAATGAGCAGCATCGATGTTCTTATCCAACATCTGACTCTCTGACAGATACTGAATGAAGCGTATTTCGCAGAATGTTGCTTGAAGTTGTGACGTTTTCACATGGAAACAGCATCCAAGCGCAAACATTCAGTTATAGACACTGAGTGCTGGTTTACACCTGAAAGACTGAACCAAGGTTCATGTTTTTGTCACGCTGTAAACATTTTGGTGTCACATTGCAATTATGAGAGCGTGCCGTGCACTAAAGAACTTTACATGCTATCAATTTTGGAACTTAAATTTGAAATAAGTGATTTCATTATAATATTATGGCATTATTACCAGCATCACCAACTTCAAGCGCAATACTCAGGTCCTATTTCAGTCACTGTAGTGCCAAAAGACAGTAGACTACATATGAAGTACAGCGTGAGAGCCATGCAGGTAACTCACACGTCACAAGAAAAGCTTCGTAGGAAATGAAAAGATTTTGTCTACTGAAATCCTAGAAGGCTTTTGATTTATAAGATACAGGAAGAGATGGAGATGGAGGCTTCATACTAAAATATGACTGAATATAGTCCAAACCATCCAAACACACCGACGGTTCAGTTTGATCTTCATCTTTTTGACGGACTAAGGTTCAACTGTTGAACCGTGGTCCGCAGGAGGTTTTCACACCTGTATGTTTGGTTCGGATCAAACTGAAAGGTCCTAAACGAAACGAGGTGTGAAAGCAGCCTCACATTCGCCCAATGTGGAATTACTTCTTTCTATTTCGAGAAAATCATTCCTTCAAACTCCGTACTCCTGTCTCGCTGTTTAATAAACTTGTGAGTTGTATCAGAGCAGGCAGTCGTCGGTCCCGATGGGTCGAGGGTCGGCTGCACCTGAACAAACACACTGCAGAGAACTGAAGGTGTGTGCGCAGTGTAAGCAGAGGAATACCACGATCTGTCCGGACTCGTTTCCAATCAATGAAACTGAGGTGGAATTCCTCAAGCGTTTTTTTTGGAAAATCCCGTGGAGCTCCGAGAGAAAACTACTGCTCCCGAGCAATACTCCACACCTTATTTAACGGGGTTATTGCTGGATTTCATCAGGTGTGAGAGGAATAAATGTCACAGGGAGTGTTTTCCGAGGTGTCACGTACGGTGTTAAATGGCGTATTTTGGAGTGAGCCGAAATGGAAGCAACAGGGTTGGATTTTATTTCAAACTTTATTTGCCCTCTCAAAGTAAATGACGGACAGCGTGCAGACAAGGCATGAGTGTGAGAGGAGGGAGGTGGAGGAGGGTAAAGGAAAAGACTGACTGCAACTGCAGCAGAAAAAATTATGACGTTTCTTCCGCTCCGAACCATGGGGGGATTCAGAGATGAACTGTCCTGCTAAGAGACACATTGAGAGGATAATCCAGCCTTTGTTTAATTCCAGCAGCCTGAGTCCTTTTGCTTTTTTTCTTCTCGCTGGAATCGCGCTTGGCAGGGACCTGGACGAAGGGCGGTTAAGATTGATGCTCGTTGTCATTGATAGGAAGTAAGAACCGCTAGGCTTCACTGCAAGCCCATGTCCTCATCTCTCTGACTCGGCGGGACACTGCATAGTTTGGCAGGGCCTATTCAGGAGGGAAGCCCCTTTAATGGTGAGAACCAATGCCACAGAGCCTACGTTCCCAGCAAGAGCAAGAGAAACGCTGAGGACGGCACTTCCATCTGGCCTCCAGTGAGCCTCGGCTCACGCTTTCTCAGGAATAACAAGCATGAGTGCACGCTAATCAGGTGATGGACACTTATTACAGTTTTGAGAATGCTCTCACAATAATAACGACAGAATTAGTCATTTATTCCTAACACCTAACACACCATGTTTGTGTTTACCTGATAGGGACCTCTAGTGGCTGTGTGAATCATGACTGATGAGTACTGTAACGCAGCGTTGTTATAGCGCCATAAAACCTTTTAAGGAGGCGTTCAAGACAATAAAGAGTGCCGTTCGCATCCCAATTTTCCACCAAGAGTCAACTGTTTGTGCCCAAACTTAACCAAATCTTAATTTTACTAAAATAAGATAATTTAAGAGTCAACTTGAAACAAACCGTACAGCAACGTCCACTTCATCCATACTTTTTACCAATTCTGTCGGCATTTTTCGTGGATCTTGCGAGCTGGCCATCTAAGTACGTTATTCCTCTAACTGTGGGATAACAGCCATCAACGTTCACCCTGGACTTTGAACAACACACAACTGACATCCAGCAAAGACTTAAAGCAGTTTCTGTTACCTCTCATCTTCTGTTGCTGCTCTGAAAAAGTCCAAACCGTTGGTTTCTATTGTTCCTCCTGTTTCTTCACCACGCTAACTGCCTCCAGTAGGAAAACACTTACACACATCATGCCTTCAAAATTATTGGCCTTCCCACCCCGAACCTCTCAGACCTCAACGGCAGAGCCATCACATGCAGAGCACACAGTACCACAGCCAACCCTTCGACCCATTCTTCAGACTGCTCCTGTCTGGTTGCAGATACAGATCCCGGGCCTGGAAACTATGGCAGGAGTAGCATCACTTAACAAAACAGCTTGGTAACTGTCACGTGTAGGTGCTATACATATCAGATGTTTCTTTTGGTAGTTACATGGTGGTGTATATGGATTTATCAATGAGCATGACGCCACTGAGCAAATCAGAAATGTGCATGGTGATTCAGCATTGAAAAATTACTTTTAAAAATAATTTGAGATGTTTCCGTTGACCTGTTCTGGGTGGAAACACCTGGACAAATAAACCAAAGACATCTGCATGAGCAGATACTACAAGAGTAAGTCAGAGCAGTAATGGATGCCAGTTAGTGGCTATAGTATAAACATGATAACACACCCCGAGGTGTTCTGATATAACCTATAGTATATTGTCATGTATCTCATCTGTTACTCTAAATTTAGCTGGACTAAAACAAGCCGTATTTTACCGGTATTCACCACCAGGCTGCGAGAGAGGTGATGTAACTCGCTCTAAGCTTTTAGATTGTGCTGTTGATTTATATCATGACACATAATCAAGACCTATAAGTCATAATCAGTCATGTTATGTGACTGAGTTAGACTTTAACAGAGTCTGTTTACGTCCACCTCAGCCCTGTCAGGAGCAGTGCTTACATAACGGGAGTTGTATAAACGCAACAACCAAAGTCCTACTGAGCTCCATAAATTTAGCTCCAGTCGAAGTCTGCAGCGTCAAGCGCCAATATCAGACTCTACCTTGATAATGCTGCTATAAAAAGAAAGTATGACTGGAGAAAAAGAAAAATAATCAGCATGGAAAGAGGTCATAATCGACCGTTTAACCACCGAGACCTTATGAAATGCTTTAACGGTTACATCAATCAGCTGCCTGATCATCACCCTCAGCGACAAACTCCTGGCACGGACAAACAAGTCGTCCTTCATGTGCAGCCCTCTGAGTGGTTGGCTGCCCTGTCAATCACAGGGGTAATGGCCTGTGAATAGCCCTCCAGTGTTTGGATTGGAGGGCTCTTGGATGGGGTGCCAACCCAAACAGCAAGCGCCGGACTCAGTGGGACAGTCGGCCAACTCCCTTATGCCGCTGCCATACTTCATGCTGTCCACACAGCTCAGTCACACACACTAAACTAAACACACTAACCCTGGTCAGGCTCACTTGCAGCTCTCACAAACCGGGGTGTAAAAACTACGTATAGAAAGCGAGAGAGGGTTCGATTGCATCAAGTAGCCGACTTCCTGAAATCCAAACAGAGACGTAAAAGTGTTTTAATTATTAACACGAAGGAGTAATCATGATATATTTTATGTTTAATGCCGTAAGAACCCAGAGTTTATGGAAGGTTTTAAATATTTAATATAATAATGTCCAATAGGGGGCAGCTTAACTCTGCCAGCACTACCTTTTCTTTCTGAAAGAAGACTGCCCACGCCAAGGTTTGAATCATGACGCTGTAAATGCAAACATAATGACAGGCTGTATTGTATTTCATCTTATTTCTTTTTATTTAGGCATTTTAAGTCTTCCATAGAGGAGGGGAGGAATTTCTTGGACAGAGTTCGACTGAATGACAAATCGAGAGAAAGAGGTTAGTTGCAGCCACAAAGTGTTTCACCACTCTCGCAGAGGTGACGTTACATTTAAACATGTACGGGAGGTAGGTCAGCCTCAGCTGAACAGACAAAACAAATTACACAAAATTCATGAAAAAGAAATTTGAGGGGGAGGACGTCATAGTACACAGCGGCGCTGGAAAGAGCAGTTCAAAAAACACAGAAGAAATGAGCGCATAGAAACCAAAACGTAAAGGATGATAAAAGGTTTCCATGGATCGTGGTCACGCCTGGATCGTGGATCGTGGTTGCACCTGCTGTCGTGGTTCTGCTTGACGTCCACCGCTGCAAACATTATTATTATTAGTCATATCCCCGCTCCCCTTCTCCCCTTCTCTTTCTCTCTGAACCTAACCGGTCCAGGCAGATGGCCGCCCACGTAGAGCCCGGTTCTGCTCGAGGTTTGTGCCTCTTTAAAAAGGAGTTTTTCCTTGTCGCTGTCGCCAAGTGCTTGCTCATGGTGGAAATCGTTGAGTCTCTTTAAATAATTTTATATGGAGTACTGTCTAGACCAGACTAGTGTCCTGAAATAACTTCTATAAGTCAAACTGGACTGATAAAGTCTTTCAGATACGCCGCAAAACATTGACTATAATCATCCACTGCACCATTACACTAAGTACTGCACCAGAAAGTAGTTCTGCAAAACTTTAAATCCTATAGATGTTTACTACACACAGTTTGATGTCATTTTTTGTGAAATATAGAATGTGGCTCGACCCGTTCTATATTTCACTACAGCGCCGAGGACCAGCCATCATTTTAAAATCATTCCCAGGGTTTGGAAACACGGAAAGTCCTGAGCTTTGTAGATAGTTTAGGTTGTCATTAGGGTTGCAAAGGAGTGGAAAGTTTCTTGAACGTTTCCATGGGAATTATGGAAATTTATGGGAATTAACTGGAAATTGTGGGTTATTTAAACAAACTGTATCATATTGAAACATAAATATAAGCATTTTGTTTTGTCATAAGCGGACATGCAAAATAAAACAATTTAAAAATATGACATTTAAACAAACCTGTAAGTAGAACTTTATCAAGTTTGAATTATTTTATTAAACAATATTATGTAGTGCACAAATGTGTGGCTTCAATAGTCTTGTGCATGAAACTATATTTAAAGTTCCCTGTTAAGAGCCAACCTTCAATTTTGTAAATTCCTGGTTAATTTCTGTTTATTCCCATAAATTCCTGTTAATTCACATGGAAAGTTTCCAACTTCCAAAATTCCCAGAATTTTGCAACCCTAGTTGTCATCAATAGCCGGAACCAGAAATATCATCCCACCCGTCAGTAAACAGCTGGACTCACTGCCCAGACGGAGGCTGTTTTCTACGGGGGAGTTCGCCGAAGAGTCGGCAGGGAGGACCGACCAGGTCATGATGACTTTTCCTCTTAGATAAATTGGTAGATTTTTTTCTCAAGTAGCTGTACTGTTTGTTCTTATAAAGGAAATATTTCTAAATGTTTTAGTGCTATTTGTTTTTTCTTTTAACTTTAAATACATATAATAACATACATACATAACATATTTGGTATGAAGTTAAAGGGAAAGTTTCTTTCTGTTTTTGGGGTAGAGCTGCTCAAATTGCTGATCCGAGTTCTCCGTGAACTGCAGCAACATTCAAGACCTCGACTGGCTTAAATATAAATAGCAAAACCTCCGCTAGCTTTTAACCTTTCTGCTCACTTGACTCAGATTTCTTGCCCTATCGGACTTCCTTTCCACGTCAGATCTCACCACGCAGCACTGAAGTTATCAGACTAATGAAAAAAAAACTCTCTTCTGAAACTTAAAGTAATCCACATGTGAGGCATTACGGCTCATATTCATCCTTCATATTCACACGTCATCCCTCCAATCAGTGGAGCTTTATCCCTCAGCGGCGTCAGCAGTGGAAACGTCTTCATCTGTCAACGCTGTTGACGGAGGGAAGTCCGCGTCCATGCGGCGAGGGGAGCACACGAGGGCAGCAGACAGCCGGACTGTGGCCTCTGCTGAGCTCAGCGACCCTCTCAATGATCATAACACACACTTCTTTTCCACACTTTGTTTTAATGCCGTACGTGCAGGCCCTGTGGACGTTATCCCTCTGTGATGTCTAGCTCCAGTCTCCCCACTCGCTCTCTTTTCATCGCGCTCACAGCAGACAGAGAGTGACCTATAGATCACTGTTGATGTTATCTCTGCCTCCCATGAGGCCTTTCACTTGGTCTCTTCTGCTGCCGTGAGCGAGCCCCCCACATCCTGACCCATACCATACCGACAGAACCTGCAAGCTAAGCGGGGGCCCGGATTCTTTTGTCAGCCTTGCAACCTGCAAGCGGGCCAGGAACTCGCCGTCACGGTGAAGATTTATGGAGCCTAGGGGCAGGTTAACCCCCCTCCCCACCCGCACACCCCACCCTCTCCACCCTGCCACACAGCCAAGAGGAGCTCCTCTTTAAACAATAACATCCACATCGGCTGCGTCTCCTCGGGGACGGAGGACAAGCGGAGGAGAGCGGAGCACATCTGTTTGTCTTAACAACGGCTGCTGTCTGCAAGGCCGAAGGAGTGGGAGGGGTGTGGACACAACAGCAAACAGATACAGAGGATGTCGTAAGGTGCTAGGAGAGCAAAAAAAAAAACTGCTGAATGCATGAATATCTGTTTTTGCTTCAAATATTTGAGTTTCTACAGTTTATATGTGTGTGAATTTTATGTTTAGATCTGCTTTTCAATCAAAGAATGTTGGGCTCAACTCATGAGATCAAGAAATCATGCAAGAATAATCCATCTTGCCGGGCTTCAAACACAATGGTTACAGACTAATCAGCGTCCTATGAGGAACTACCGGCAGCTACAACATGTTCAAAATACTACAAATGGCGGTTGCAATAACAAGTAATAATATAATAATTAGAGCAATAATAACTATATTAGCAGTGGGGATGAATATTCTTCTACAGCGTCCTCATTCTCCTCATTTCTATCAGAACTAGATTAGACACATTTTACATTTGGTTTGTTGATCTGATTGGCTGAAGTTCAACCCCGATACGCTGTGACGGACAGATGTTTCAATCAGTCACACAGACTGATCATCTACGCCCAAATAATCAGCAGGATAGGTTTGAACACAAGACTTGAAGCGAAGAGTCAGGAACGATCTTAACCCATCACTTATGTACTTATTTTAACCCCATCCACAGTCCTTTTCCTAAACCTCACCATGTAGTTATTTTGCCGAGAACTAACCAAACTGTGACAGTTTAAATCTCGTAAAATGTCAAAGGTTTCTCAGGCAGTTTTATTTTAAAAGATCAAAAAGAAGCGTTGAGTTGACTGTGAAGTCAAACTGGTGTACAGCGTCCACTGACCAACCTGTCGGGGTTAAACAATAAGGCAAGTTTCTGCTGTTAGCACCAATATTTCTATCCTTACCTCATCCTAATCACTCTGCTTACACCTCTGTTACATAAATGCCAGCATCAGTCATCAGTACACAGCAAGCGATCAAACCGACAGCTAACTTTGTCAAACTTAACAGTTACCTAGTGTTGACAAAAGTTAGAAACACGAGATCGAGGATGTCATATGCCGACAGTCGTCTTGTTAATTCAGCATCAATACAATCCATAAAGATAAATTATTATTAAGAATGAGATGAAGAAACATGATTTGTCACTAAAATACAAGCTTTTTTCAGCTGTTACCTCAATATCAGCACAGCTGTGATGACCCATGACCACAGCCGTGCCGATATTCAGTAGAACAGCACATGTGACACTGCATTATTACATCTCACAGCAAAGTAGTGAAATTATTTAACGGGACCTCGGAGTGATGATGATCCCCTGACGTTTCGGAGCTCTAAGTGTGACACGGAGCAGCGGCGGCAGCAGCGGCCAGCGTGGTGAGACGACGGCAGCGTAACTCCATTACCTCACATATAATCAGAGTACGGACAGCTGACTGGTTGATTAATGGCTTCAGCCTGGTTGGCATGCCTGGATATAGATGCCGCCCCGAGAGCAGAGCTGCTATTAGTGGCGCTTGCGATATAAGGTTAGAATAAACAAAATCAACAGGCCTGTCAACAACACGGCCACATTCGAACCGAGTCGGTCTCCCGTTCACCCAAAACCATCTGTTTCCAGAATAGAAAGGTTTTAAACGTATATAGTTGTCTGATGGTGAAAGAGGGCCGGAGGGAGAAGCAGCAGAGAAACTGTGAGGTGCATTTGTTTTTTATTCTTGTCAGTCACCGGGTTATTGAACCGATGTGTTTATAAAAAGTGGATTCGAATGCTGTTAATACATAAACCGGTGGCTAAACGTGCAGCATGGCTCGTGTTGTTTCAGGCATTGGTGGGGAGGGGGGTGGGGGGGTACGCTTCCTAAAACTCTGTCAGCAACTTTCATCTTTGCATCATGCAGCAACGATACAAGTTTAAGCTAACATCGTCATCAAGAAAGAGCCTCATTTGAGGTCAAAACCAAATCAAACAAAGACCACAACTGTGTCGTAGTCACGAGCTCCTCTGCCAGAACGGAGACTCCTGAATCTCATGCAGAGCTGCAGGCCTACAGATGGGGGCAGCTCACTTTCCTTTCAATCCGCTGCTATCTCCAAGATCGCAGTATCTGGCAAGAGCCGAGCCCGAGCCCGAGCCCGAGCCCGAGCCGAGTCGTCATGCATGCTCGGTAAGAGATGGCATCGGCACACACGCATACGACAGACGGCCTTTCAAAGTACTTTTCCACTTAATTATCTTTGAGCTGCACTTTCATGTGGAAGTCATGAGAGAGGAAACTATGCAAAAAAAAAAACTGGCCATAAATCTGGTTAAACTGAAAATGATATTTTACGCTGAGGCTAATAAGGGCTCGTATTTCCCAGCGGAGGATGTCACTTCTGCCTCTTTTTGCAGATTTCTATTGTAATCTTTCCCTTATTATGCAATATTAGGATTTATAGCTCATATGTCTTGATGCAATAGGATTCAAGATGCAGCGCTCCCGCTGTTCTGAAGCAAGATGTGCGCGCAGTAAAATGAGACGGGCCTTCCTAAAGCAGCATTACACGACGATTCGACACTCATTAAACTGCTGAAAAATACTTTCTACCCGCATCCTACATCTGCCTCATTCCTCAGTGCTTCATTATAGGCGACATCCATCCCACACGGTAGAATATTTTGGTTGATCCTTACTCTGGAAAGAGCCCCGAGGTCAAAATCTGGTTGACCGAGATGACCTCGGCTGACCAGAGTGAGGAGTGAGGACCGCGCTGGCTCTGTCCTGCGGTCGGGGAGGACTTTGGTAACAAGGGGAAAAGCTTATATCCTGAGCGAGCGCCGCGGGCGCTCAGCACCAGACAATTATCTGCGACCCCACAATGTTCCATAATAACAACCCCAACAGGCTGAAAGAAGAGGAAATGAAAGTAAGTGGAAAAGTTTTTTTTTTTCTCTCTTTAAACATAAAAATGATTCTGCAGCTCAAAAATAAAAAGAATTCCGACCAAATGTCCCGAGCAGATATGCAACACTGCAGACGTCATTTCTTCTGCATCGTTAGACAATGAAGGCAACGACGGGAACACGCACATCATTAAAACCTCCTCATGAATGTTACTCAGCAGACACATTTCCACTGTACTCCTTAAAATAAGGTCGAAGCGTCAATGTGTGCAGCTCAACCTGGTTTTCCTGGACCGTCAAAACACGAGTCCGGAGTTTGTTTGTGATTATTCAGGCTCAGACGCTGAAGGCCAACACTCCCACTCGTACCGAAGTGTCGTATTGGTCATAAAGCAGCCTGCACATGACACACACATACTCGCAGTGCAATACAAAAACGATCTGACGTTTATAACGTGTGTGTGTGTTTTTGTCTCGTGTTCCAGCTCCTGCTGACAGAGCGGAAAGTCTGACTTACAAACTCGCTTCACTTCGCCAGAAATGAAATTAGCATGAACGCAGGGAGCCTCACCTGTCTGTTTGATCCAGGTTGTTACCTCACACTGCTTACGTTTTAACAGGCTATTGTTACCCAGGTACTCCAGTACAGCGGGCCCGATCAGTGGCAAAGGCCAGCCCGATTAACTCTCTGATATCAGGATTTAAATTCATGCTTCAGGCTGGAGCCAAGATATTTAGTCTAGCTGCTAACTGTCTTCATCCTCCACACCCACACTGGCCTGACTGTGAGGATACTTACTCGTGGAAACACTCTGGTTAATGAAAGCGAGTTGCTAGAAGATATTTTAGCTGCACATAAACTTTAGCTGCTGAGGAAATGTTCATCTCAAAGTCTACATCAACCTGCAGCAGCTTCGCTCTGTGAACTTGGCGTGTCCAGCCTGCTGTGTAATTGTGTAATTTGATGTGATTCCAATCTTCATAAAGTAAACGCAGTCTTATTGACATGTCTGCACTTTGACGAAATTTGTCTTTTATGTAATCAGTTCAGAGAGCAACTTCCACACAAGCCACAGTATCATGAAAACAGAATAAAAGATTTCAGGACGCGATTTTTGAAGCATCCAAATCAACACGAATTAGCACGTAAAAGACAGTTAACCAGGTTATTTGTCTTTACAACGCTCAGCTTCGTAATTAGATTTCAGATTATATTGGTTCATATTCAGTTTCAGACTTTGGATTTAATTATTTTGGGCTCAAGGGCACGCAGCTACCGGTATCGATTTTTCATGCCAGTGCACATCGATCACAGTGATACGCTCAGAAACACCAGTTTGATTTTCAGGTTTGAAAACGCCCGAGTCATCCCGTTACTCACTCTGTTTGTCTCTTCATCAGACATTTTTGTTTTAAGAAAACCAAGTTAGCAAAGAAGACTGAAAATAAGCTGCCTGCCTGTTTAGGAAACCTTCATATTATCGTACTGCTCCTTACTCATTTAAATGTAACAGCTCTGAATATGTTCAGAGTGAGATTAATCTGTCTCACTCTGTCTCACAGTCAGACATCATCAGCGTCCGATGAAGAACGACTGGCAGGTACGGCGTGAACTACGGGTGGAGTTCAATGCTTGAAGACAACAATGGAAGAAGACTGACTGCCTTCAGTAAGAGTTTGACTTTGTTATAGTTCATTGGTCTGATTTATTGAAGTTCGCCCATGATAGACAACAATATGAAGAAACACTGCAACAATAAATTGATTAGTCGATCGTCAGAATATGATTTAATCAGCTAAACAGACTGTCTGCAATCTGTCTAATTTTAGGATTTGCTGCTGCTCTCTGCTGTAAACTGAATCTTTGTTTGGCAAATCAGAAATAATCAGCAGGTTAATTGATAACTAATATCAGGCAGATTCTGTGTTTTGTTGTTGGGTGTGACATAAATTCTCCAGATCTTTCTTTACATCACATGGTTAATTTGTCTGATATGGATCAACTAACGCTTCAAAATGCTCCCAAATCCAATCAGATCACGTTCTCCGCTCCGGTACGTTCTCAAGAAAGAAAACATTAAAACACAGGCAGACACCGCCGTGACAATAATCATGTCTAATCTGCCCCGTGTCGTGATGGTGGGAGTTAAAAATACTCCAGTTAAAAGCGGAGTGGTGTAACAGAGTAAAAAGCATCCCGAGACGATGTTCTCAGTCACCTCAAAATCATGTCGGGCAGCTCTTGGCGAGCCGCGGCAGACGGTCTAAAAAACACAGCTTCTGTTCAGCCAGATTCTGCACCGACACACAGCGGCAGCGGACTTTCATCCAAAACTATGTGGACTAGACGGCGGGCAGCTTGATGTACCACTGACACAAATAAACATCAGCGCAGGCCACAAATAAATACCTCTCTTCCGGTGTGCTGTGTGGCAGCCGAGCATCTGGCACGTGCATCAGTGAGCCAACACACATGGAAATATGTCGAGCCACAAAGTGTGGAAATACCGTATCCGGTATATATATTTCTTTTATTTCTGTTTTTTATAGTGACGCTGTAGGACGTTTGCTGCTTCAGAGCCATGACTATATACAGCTTGTTGCTGTGAGAGCTCCGGGTTAAGACCACAGCCCTCTGGAGACCACGGCCTCTCACATCTGCACAGCTCGAAACCAGCTGGATGTAACTCAAAAATAATTGCTTCCTCCACAACGTCCAGGAAAGCATGATGTGTGTGCTATCTTCACGACTCCTCCCTGCAGGGATGGCAACTAAATCAACATTTTACAACCATTTATCATCAGCTCGCTTTGTAGTTGTGTTTTTTTTTTTTTTTTTGTCCGTATTATCTGAGGGACACTTGAAAGAGGACGTGGAGAGATTGTTCATCTCGGCGCTGGTAGGTAGCTGAGTTATGTCGGAAAAGGAAATCGACTTAACGCTGGGAACTCAAGAAAAGACGTGCATGAACGGGGACGAGGATGGAAGCAGCTTATTTAGCATGTTTAACTGCTGGAAACACACGTAAACGTGTGTGTGATCAGTGGAGAAGTGGATTGTCCTGCAGGCATGGTTTTACAAGTTTCTAATGACGTTTTAATACTTTTTTCCACCAGGGAAAAGTGGCCAGTATTCAAATCCATAGTAAACACCACGAATCCAAGCTGACCGCAGCCACTTTGCTCCTTTTTTAAGCCTACAGAGGGACGAGTGTTCCTTACTTAAATGATCTGGGTGAGTATCACGTTAAAAACTGCTCGGTGTCTACGACCACATCCAAAAAACTCAGGGAGGTGCACGTTTGTTACTTTGTAATAAAAAGTACAGAAACTACGCTTGGCAAAACAACTACTGCCAAAAGAAACACGAATAATGTGAAAAAGATCCAATAAACTCGACTTATTAGCTATGAAACGCGATCTGTCTTTGCGGGCTGCGAACGTCGGTGTGAGCACTCGTACCGTGAGCGAAGCGGTGGACCCAGTAGTAGCAGAAGTCGACGCCCAAGAAGGTGAACCACCAGGTCCAGGCGCTGTCCCAGGGAAGCTCCACCAGGCGGTACCGGTCCCACACGTACATGTAAGCAGACAGCTCGCAGCCTCGCATCAACAACCTGCAGGAAGGAGGAACAGCGAGGGAAGGTCATTGGTTCATCTCGCTCTTGCTTAATCGACTTATCTATTCTTTTATGTGCTGAAGGCTCAAATATCAAACGTCGATGCTCCAACCATCGCTGAATCTTAAGTGTAGTTATGAGACCACACTGGAGAGCTGCCACGTCTGTCTTAGCTGTTCTCCATTTCAAAGGATTCTTCTGTCAAAGTCCACATTTGGAGACAGACGACGTAATAACGTCCTATTCCAAATGCAAAATTTAGGTCTCAACCTTCTATTTTGGACCTTTGTCATCCATCTGTTGGATAATGTTGTATTTACTACAAAGAGTAGGCCTACTGGGTGTCGATTGGCTCAGTTGGTGGAGCATCCGTCCCATGTACAATTTGCCGTAGCGGCTCAGGGTTCAAATCCGACCTGCGGCCCTTTTCTCTCTCTCTCTTCACACTCCTGTCCATACTGTCTCTGACTGATTTTTAAATATATTAACTCAATATATAGATTAAACGTTTCAGGGTTTGTTTGACCTGAAATAATCATTTGGATTTACCTTCTTTCCACCCTGAGTATCGTCTGCAGGTGTTCCTTTCAGGTCGCATGCAGCCGCTACGACAACAGCTGCAGCCGGACAGTCATAAAAGTTTACATCCTATGTCTTTCCCTAAACACTTTTCCTTTACCTCGATGGAAAATGTCACGAGGTCAAGAAAGCACGTGAAGGAGAAAAGAATCTGCCTGCACTTCTAAATGTTACTGACGGGTGTCTGACGCGTTCATAAAGGATGGAGCCCTACGTTAAAGGAAAGAAAAGGAAACAGCTTTGAGCTCACGGTAACTGACCTGAGACGACTTTAATCTTCTCTGATCTGGACTGCGGTGGATGGCAGTAAGCGGACAATGTTCAGAGAGACTTAAGTGAAACTAATTAAACTCATAAAAGTGAGGGGAACATGTCTCCGTCCACGCGCACAGGTAACGACCAACCTGACGCACCTACTTCCTGTCGTTCCCATCAGGTTACCTCACTTTAATCTGCAACATCTGAAGCTACAGCAACCAAGAAAAATATTTCCAGATTACACACGGCTGCCATATTTTTCCTTCAAAAAGAGGAAAGTCCGCTATGATAACAACATAAATACCTGATAAGTCATGAAGCACATTGCTTTTTATTGTATCACAGAGTTTGAGCTACTTAAACGCTTACAGTGGGAGTCTGGAGATCATCCCAGCAGATATGGAGGTGAGTCCATCACTGATGGTGACTACCGAGGCTCCTGTCTTCAGCACGCCCACCACCAGCTCCAGCACCATCAGCCCTACAAAGAAAGGAGTGGCCTGCACACACACACACACACAGACACACACACACACACACACACACACACACACACCAGGAATCATGATTCAGCACTGGTACAAACTGTGAAAACAAGACGGTTTCAAGTGCACTGTTGTGTCAAGCTTGAATATTTGTCTTGGCAGACGAGCTGAAAGCTCGCAGGGCTTTCATGTCTTGTGATCCATGATGTTTGTTTCACTGTGCAAAGCCGGAGCAGCGGGTCTAAAGCCACAATGTATTGGCATGTATTGGACATGGCAAACATTTGTCCGAGCCGGGCTGCAGCAGCGGAGGTAGAAATGATCTCACTGGTTGAGTTAAAACGTCAGCGCTGACAAACCGCATATTTTCATATTTCGAGCTGTCAGGTGGAAGCCAGACAAAACAAAGAGGAGGAGACGTCAAACAACGAAATCTAATTGTCTTGATGTTGACTGACAAAATAAAAAGTCGTCTCGTGTCTTGACCGTTTAGTGAATTACACAAATTATGCTATGAACATGCATAACTACCTCCCTCTACTGGTTAAAATGTGGCTATTGCATCTGAATTTTGCTATTGGCTGATTTTGGAGGCTGGTGACATCCTTCAGCTTCCTTCCCCATCTCCTCATGGTTAGCCTGAGTTGCCATAATGATGTGTATTTATCAGCTAAAGCTAGCGTATAATGGTCGACCTTTCAAGAATAATTCAGTCACTCAAAGGTTCGTCTTTGCTGCACATTTTTTGAACCAGAAAAGTTGATGCTGAGCATTACAGCCTTTTTCCCCCCCCAGAGGTTTATAATGACAAATGGCTCTGCAGATACCCATGAGCCTTGGCTGCTGTTGCTAAGCAGAAGAAGTGAGTCAGAGGTGTGAATCAGAGCGAGTCTTTCCAAATTCAAATCTTCCAAAGTCTTGTCACTTAAGCTGCGAGCTAAACCTGATTTCTGAATTAAAATGCAGTCCTTAGCTTAAAGTTGCAATATTTCAGCTCAGTGATTGTCTCCTATAGAAATGCATGAATGTTGGGCTAACTTCTTTAAAAACAGGCCTTGAAAAAAACAGACAGCTGCTCATCTGGTTCAACCAGTAAGGTTTCATGTCCATCCAAGCCTTGGAGGGACAGGGAGGGTCAGCCATCTTATATCTAATGTCTAATGTCTGTGCAGAAAATGAACAGGATGTACACTTCTTGAACCCAAAATAACTTTTTCCACTCTGCAATTCTATAAGTGAAAATATAAAGTTTTAAAGGTGTGGCTCCATTACAAGACTGACCTCCACCCGGGCTGCAGATCCCTTCACTGTGTTCCAGTAAAGACTATATATTAACTTAAATTAAGAAGTTTCTCTTCCTTAAAAAAAAGTTTTCTGTATCACTGACCTCACATGTTGCAGCAATATGGCTGACAAATGTGTGATCCATCAAGACAAACAAGCAGAGGGTGTTTTTAATTATAACCAGCTTTTCTTTTTCTTTTTTTTTTTTGATGCCACATGACTTTCAAACAAAATTCAAACTTCTACTTTCCAAAAAGTTGCAGTTCACATTTCATCTTCGACTAAATAAATGGTAAGCTCTAACCAAACAGTCAGTGACAGGCCTCTGTTCTAACTGCGCTGGAAACATGTAATAACCTCTTAATGGGTCTGTCAAACATGGAACCAATTAGCGAGGGACGTAGTTAGCAAACAGGTCACGACTGCGACTTCAGCGGCGTGTCGGACCTGCTGGTTAGCTTTTAGCTTGAAGGCGCTCATTGACCAAGTGACTGCAGTCGTAACTGGGACACATGGGCCTGCCAAAGGAATGAAGGGCGTGACAGGACCACAGAGGAGCACATCTGCAGGTGGGGAGGGAGGGAGGGAGGGAGGGAGGGAGGAAGTGTGTGTGTGTGCATATCCACATGCAGGTGTGTGAATGCGTGTGCACGAGCAGAGGCGAGAGCACCACCAGGGACCCGCGATCACACGCAACGCTCCCAACATCTGGCAGCAGGGCTGCAAGAGCTGCAGCTAACAAATGGGCTCGCAGCGCAGGCAAGACCTCCTCCAAACCCGCTGAGAGAGAGATTATCATTCTGGACACCGGCCTAAAACCTTCCCTCCTTTATTCTCCTCCTGTCTTGCAGATAGTTTTACCTCCTCGGCCCAGCGCTCTTGACAGCTCGGGACAAAATTATTCAGCAAGGGCAAGCCGATTCTCAAGGAAAAAGCTCGTCTTTGTTATTGTTTTTTCTTCGGCCTTTTCATCGCTGCAGTTCATAATTTGTCCTCCTCTCTTTGAGTCAGATATTTTTAAGTCTCTCTTTTTGATCTCGCATTAACTGAAAATCTTTTTATGGACGAAAAGAAACAAAAATCACACGACAGAACGACTATTTTATATGCAGCATACTCACATCCTGTGTGGATTGTTTGTTGTGGCATCTAATAATTGTATTTTCTTCTGAATTCGGAATGACATGGAACATGACATTTGTGGACCAGATGTTTGCATTTTCCCAAACAGACTTTTTTTTTTTTTTTAGAAGGTCACGGATGACTTACGTTGGCTGCAAACACGCAGGCTGACAATACGCTTTTATCGCCGCTGTCTGAGAGAAATATTGTGTTTGCATTGAAATCACCGAATAGCTGAGAGACCTGGAAACTACCCACAAAGCCATAATTCCAAACAACTCCAAAATTAGACGATTGTGTTTTGTTTTTTCTAATTAATCTGGCCTGTTGGGATCAGAGTGTAGCAGTTTGTGCAGAACAATTAATGACACATCACACAAACTGTGCTGAGTCACACACACACAAACACACACCCAGGCAAACTTTTATCGCCATCGAGCCCTGCAGCAATAACAAATTTGTTTAATCAGGGTTGGTAGTGGATTATAAGGACTCCTGCTGTGGGGGTAATTGTTCTCCTCCCCTGATGTGCCCCATAAAACCTCATGACAAACATGTGCTGGTAAACCTGCACCAGACATTCGCCATAATAAACGACAGCTCAGACACTGTAAACTGACAGTAAGATGCAGAAGAAACCCCAAACTAGGGTATAAACACTGTGCATTAAGTAGCCGTGGGAAATTACTGAGTAGATTTCAGCTGACTTTGGACGTCTATAAGAAGTTAGATTTGATATATAATCAGAATATCTTTGTGACAGTTTACTGCCTGAAGTTCAGACACAAATGGACTTAAGTGCACCAAAACTAAAGCATTATTTTTACTGATTTGTGGTTGTTTTAGTGCGTTTGTGTAAGACGTGACTGGTTTTGTGTGTCTGACTTGTCTCACTGTATACATGTGTAATCTCAGTGTGAATAAATTAACCTCGCTAACTTTGCAGAACACAAAATAAGATCATAGAATAACACTATTCTGAGGAAACTTAAAGGTGCAGTGTTCATTTAGAAGATATGGATATAGGTTTACAAGTGTAGTGGCCTCGTCCAAGTGTGAGGGAGAAACTATGGTGTAATATCTAGACAGTGTTTAGTTTGGGCATTCTGTAGAAACATGGCGGGCTCTGTAAATGAGGACCCGGGTGTCTGTACACATACAGGCTCATTCTAAGGCAACAAAAACAAAATGATTCTTACGTTCAGGTGATTTTACACTAATCCAAACACAGTTATATTCCATTTCTGCCATGTTCTGTAAATAGAGCACCGTAAATCTGACACACTGGACCTTTAAACTTTTTTTTTTTGCTTGGCTTGATTACATAACGACATTTGGTCACTGTGAAAAGGGAAAGAGGTTTCTTACACCGGAGAGAAACGAACACACCTTCAGCTGCTGTTTTATTACAGTGTTTCTCCTATAGCAGCACAGGCCTGGTAGCCCACCATGCTAAAAAATATATTTCTAATGCCCAAATGATCAGAAAATACTGCATTTGGTATTATAGTACTAATAATACTACTGCAGAGCATGAGCGTATAGGATGCAGGTTAGCTAATGTGACCAAGGTGCCACCTAAAAACCAAATACTTCAACTTTTTTGTCTAAACTTTGGAGGAGAGCGAGGAAACGGTAACAGGTGGAACTTAACACTGAAGAGAGAGGGAAACAAAACAACTCAAAGTTTACGAGTTGTGTCGAACGTGAACTTGCATTAATCTATGTGAGCTGAACTTTGACCTCGCTGCTGTGAAGTGTGAACTTACACAACGCCGGTTTGAACTGTGAACACAATGAACAGATTACTCACACATCTCATGATTAATGCTGACAAAAATATCAAATCTAAGAACTTAAATATGGACAAATCTTAATTTATCGTTGTGCAAACAGACCTCGGGAACCGGCTGCGAGGAGAGCACTGCATGAAGATCCCAATAAACGTGCCTCCTGCGGTTAAATTTCCAAATCATTTCCAATTTTTCCATGATGACATTTTTTTTTTCCTTCGAAGCCAAGGAGGATAAAGTGCAGCGATGAATCATGCACGCTGCGTTTTGGTCATCAGTTACACAACTTATTTTTAAACCTCTCCTTGTGATCACTTTGTTTTAAGTACAGACATGAAAAACACTGAACCTTAAAGCAAATGACTGTTGTGTGTTTTGCGCTTCAGGGCCACCGTACTTGATAGACGAAACTATTAATCAATCAAACAATCGAGGAAATAACCTGCAGATTAATCGATGATGTAAATAATTCTTAATTTTCATACCGCTCCATTACACAAGTTAATGGTGATACTCGGGCTGCAACTAGTGACAGTGTAAAGAATGGACAGCTTTTTGTACCAGGCTGTAAACATGTTTATTTCTGCTGTGAAGTTGGACATTTGAACATGGGGACTTATGGAGACTGACTTGTCCTGTAGCCAATCTCAAGTGGACGTTTGAGGAACTGCAGTTTTTGGCACTTTGGCACATTGGCTTCACTTCAACAGGTTGCTGTTTTGGTTCAACAAACCATCATCAACTATCATAATTTTTAGTTAATCTCCATCTTATTTTCTCAGTTAATCAATTCATTCTTTTGTCTACAGAATAAAATAATCTCAAATTTGACTCATGCTGCTCAGAGATAATCTATTTACTGTATAATAACAAAAACAAAACCAACAAATCTTCAATATTTTAAATATCTGAGCAGGTTGAACCAGTGAATTTCTGCATTTTCACTTCAGTTTCAGGTTTATTGGTCATTTGTAGATGAACACAGGGTCATCAGCAGTAACAGTAGCAGTGTTAGACACAGAAGATAAAAACAAGCTAAGACATAAAATACAATAGTTTCCCCCCGTGTCTGTGCGGGTCTCTCACTCCAGCTTCCTTCCACAGACATACAGGTAACAGGTTAACTGGTGACTCTAAATTGCACGTTTGAATGGTTGTTTGTCTGATGACAGAAACAATGAATTGATTATTTAAGTATCAGACAGTTTAACTGTGATCTACTCTTGTGTTTTGCACTTTGAGGCCACCATACTTCACAGATGAGAGACTTAAGTTCGTATTCTTTTTGAAATGATTACCTGTCTGAAGCAGAAGCTTTGAGTTCTTCCTCCAGGTGACAGTTAAAGGTCACCTGAGGTGTCTTTGCACAGAGGTGGGGTGGATGGTTGAGGGGACCTTTATGCAACAAATCAGCACATATTTCGTGACAGTGTATGAGACTCACCTCTTGCACATACTTCGGGACGTCTTCCACCTTCTCAAAGGATGACTCGTTCGGTGTGAGCATTGCAAACATGGCCCGGAGCCCCGTGGACACCGAGCCCAGCTCCACAGCTGCAGCCATGGTCAAAACACCGTGCACTCCGCTGCTGCTGCTTCTCCAGGTGAGTTACAGGTGCTACCTGTGCAGGTAGCTCACACCGGCGTTAAACTCGGATCTATCCGCCGTTTAACGAGCTTGTTTTTCCTTCTGCTTAGTTTAAGTAGGTCAGTTACTTAACAGGAGAGCTGACAGCTGATGAGCATGAAACTTCTCAGCGTGCATTCGTGCGGTGACACATTAAAGCTGCAGGTACTCTCTGACTGTGCGCACCTACCGTGGCCGCGGCGTTGCTCCCTTTATATCAGGCGACATTGACTTTTCACATACTTCGAGCAGAGGTGCGGAGCGCCGTGTCACTTTATCTCGCGAGAGTTTGACACGAGAAGCCTGCATGAGTTGTAAACACAGGGAGTGTGGAGGTTTACCCGAGGTCAACTTGTCCATCTATTCACATTCACAGCAGCACTCGGCCCTTTGTGTCGTGTGCATGCGTGACTTAGATGCAAGACTTGAGTGAGTATTAAAAATATAAAGTACCCAGCAGGGCTGTAACTAGGATTTTAAAAATAGAAAGCTCCCCTTGGGCACAGTCTCCTGCCCACAGGACCTCTAATTTTAACCACACACCAAAAAAAAAAAAAAAAAAAAAAAGTGTTGTTATTATTTTGCTTCATTTAAAGGTCCACTGTGTACGATCGCTGTAATATAATATAATATTCATAAGTATGTTTTCACTCGTGTATAATCACCTGAAAATAAGAACTGTTGTGTTTCTGTTGTCTTAAAATGAGATGTGAGAGCGGGTCCTCTTCCATGGAGTCCGCCATTTTGAGCCACCGTTTTTGTACAGTAGCCCAGAACAGACAAATTACAACTGACCTAGATATTTTACTTTGTGAACTGATATTAATTGTGCAGCTAGAGCTTGGAAGGAGAGGGTAAGGCATGCGCAAGTACTCATTTGGTTGCAAACTATTTCACTGCTAGGTGCCACCAAATCCTACACACTGGACCTTTAAATGTTTATTTTGTTGTTATTTCATTTATTCATTACGGAAACGTATTGCAGCACATCTAAATTTATCAATATCACGTTATAACATGAAACATTCCACGACAGTATAAACAAACAATAACAATAAATAATCGCGTTTTAACATGATACATTATACGTTATAACGTGATACTGTACTGCGTGGCAGCAATACGCTAACATTATTCATTTAATCCTCTCCACACCGTTCAAATAATAATAATTTTGTGGATTTATGTTTTAGCTGTGAGGTCATATCTGCCAAGTATAAAAATAGTTAGCTTAGCTTAGCACCAAGCCACTGGAGGCAGGACTGCCAAGATGGTGGCAGCCAGAGCCACCACAATTCGAGCTTCACAACAACTCTCTAGAAGCCTGTGGGTGACGTCGCGTACACGTATGTAGGTCCACGTTTTATACTGTCTATGTGTGACGTCGCGTATACGTATGTACGTCCACATTTTATACTGTCTATGGGTGACGTCGCGTATACGTATGTACATCCACATTTTATACTGTCTATGCGTGACGTCGCGTATACGTATGTACGTCCATGTCCATGTACGTCCACTCCCTGAGCTGGCAACATTCTGGTTAGCTTAGCATGTTAGTTAACCTATCTAGTCACCTGGTTCACTCGGCTATATTAATTGATTGCCGTGGTCGTTTGATGCTGGGACACACCGTTGAGCCTTCTCTGTGTTGCAGGCCCAGCACCAGTTTTTAATGACCCTGAAAGACTTACCTGGACATGCAACTTCATATATATAACCTGAGGCTAATCTACAGTGATTGGCCTCGCTTGGTTACACTTGATGACTTAGTCGCCCTCTACAAGATATGAGGCCTGGTTACACATCCTGATAGCTGCTGTTAGCGTGAGTCTGGGTAATAAAATGATGTCACCTGTTGGTGGGATCAGTAGATTTATGATGGCACACTGCAGTGATCCAGACGTTTGGCACACCAGGACAGCTGATTCTCTCTTCACACATGAAATTAAATGCACATATTGAAAGTTTAAAGCCACTTTTTTGTTGTTGTTGTTTTATTAAACAGCCAACCATCAGTTGGGTGAAGTTGGACGAAGTTGGAGGTGAGCATGATATGACTCATGCATGTAAGTTTATAGTCTTACTGGGCTGACTGTGCATAGTGGAGGAGGTGAGCGTGCTCCGTATTTGTGAATACTTTGCACTACAGTTGCATCCTGTTGGGGCGGGGGGGAAAAAAACTTTCACATGCTGTGTGAGGTTCCTGCTCCACAAATTAGAATGCACAATCACAATGTGGTGAAAGATGAGATCAAGTCATGAAATTATTTTCAACTGGATTTTGTAACACAATCTGATCCTTTGCGGGTTCTCTCTCTCTCTCTCTCTTGGCAGGAGTCCCGAGCGTGCCCTGAGGCAAAGGTGAATTTAGCATGCAACCCCATCACCAGCTTTCTACACTTTCTGCAATGTTTAATTCATCACGGCTTCATTTCATGAAACACACACACATGCACATACATCAGCCTGGATTCATAGATGGAAAAAAAATTCATATGGGATTTCATTTACCACTGGTTAAAGTTTATTCAATCTGCAATTCTCCCTGAAAGGATTTAATAAAATACTTATTTCAGGTTTCAGATTTGTTTACAAAATGTCATCTCCAGGCAAACAAAGAACTGTCAGTGTTTATTACTGCGTGAGCTGAATAGAGTGGGTATAAAATTATCGTTAAGGTAGAGACAATACTGAGATTTATTTACAGATCATTTATATTAGCTAGGCAAATAAGATTTCCTGGCACGTGATTTGATCAATTACATCGTAATTTACATTTTTATACAGTATAGACCGACTGAAGTGCAGACTGCATGTTCAACAGTGCAAATCAAAGCATTAGCCTGCTTCTCTGAAGGCGCACAACATGGAATGTTTACAACAGTTTGACTAAATGTGATTTCCGAAATGTTAAAGTGAGTTTGTGTGAATTCTTCTTCTTTTTTTTTTTTTCTTTTTTTTTAACCAATGGCCGTTTTGAAATATGTCAACATCCTCCGTTTGCCTGCGTGATGACTGAACTATGCAACACGTTTCTCTGTACATCTGTACACTTATTTAGCATCGTTGTATGACGATGGCGAATCAGCAAACAGCAGTCCTTCTAAGGACAGTCCTGAGGCAGAGGCAGGGCCTATACTCTGACGGGGGTGGTGGGAGGTCGGGGGAGGACGATGTGTGTGTGTGTGTGTGTGTGTGTGTGCATCATAAGTGAGCATGCTCGGAGCTCTGGTCGCTGTCGTGACTGTCCTCGTTGGCTAAGGAGTCCGTCGAGTGGTGGAGCGACGCGATGCCAGAGAACTCCGACGGCAGCAGCGTCCCCTTTTTCACATTCACCAGTTCTTTCTCTCGGGCGGCCGCCCCCTGCTGGCCGCCTTTCACCCTTTTCCACTTCATCCTCCTGTTCTGGAACCACACCTTCACCTACAGGGGGGGAAGGAGTGAAGCGAGACAGAAAGTGTCAAGGAGAGAGCAAACAGTCACCCAAAATAATCAAAAAGCAATTAGGAAGCCTTTCCTGCCTCGACGGCAACCTCCTCTAGAAGTCTGGCAGCTATTCCTACAGCGGCAATTATGTGTGGATGTAGTGTTCCATCTGCCACTTGGCATCTACCTGTTTTTCCCTGACTCAACAGCCTCGACCGTATTTACGTCTCTCAGATTGATGATTAAGCTGTTGCTTAAAACGGTTTACACGTCAAGTAGCAGCAGCAGAGGCCCTCTGAGTGTCGACACATGCGCCTGAAGGGGGGAGGAAGAGGGGGAGGAAAGAGAGGAGGGGGTGTCACGCAGGGGTAGAGCGGGTTTATTTTTGGGGAGAGTCATTCCGGACGGGGGGACCGGGCGGTCACGTGGTCAGGAAGTTAGTTGACAGCACAAACGTTTGTCTTAAGCGTCAGGGGCGTACGCCACGCTGAGTATCACCTCGGATTCTTTACAAGCCTCGGGGCCTTTTCTGAGAGCTGGAGAGAGGTGGAGAGGTGGAGAGAGGGTGGGTGGATGAGTGGTGAGAGTCCAGCAAAGGATCACTTATATGTGCCAGGCTCTAATGTCAAACCGAACATGTGATCCTCGAGGTTTACGTGCGCACACGCACTATTTAAACTCAGCGGCACTGTCCCTGTACGGCTTGACTTTACACCTGTAGTGACACTGTTCAATCACAACGCGTCAAACGCCTCGGCGCCCATTTTAGCCTCTGATAGAAGAAGAACCGCAGATCTGCCGGTTTAAAACGACTCGATTAAGCCTCCGTGGAGCACTGACGGGCTGCTCAACAACAAGAGACAAGCACTGAATTGGTGTGACTTGGTTTGCAGTTCAAAAGATGTCTGGAAGTTAAAACTTTCTACGGTAGCATTCTACGGTAAAAGACCATAAAATACGCCATGAAGTATGTATACACTGAAAACACCTTTATTTAAACACCATTTTAAGGGAATTTATTCAAAATAAAGCAGTATTTTATATTAGGGACTCTTAATTATACAGTAAAACACTGTAATATTTAATGGCATATTTTACGGTCTTTTACTGTAGTTTAAAAATGTGGGTTTGTGTGTGAAATCAACATTACTGTGACATTAGAAAGAGTTGTACTGTATTTATTACAGTAAAATTCTGCCAGTTTTTTACAGTAAAAGCAGTGTATATGTGTTAAATGCTGTAAAACAGTAGTTCTGTGAATGTAGACGTTTAAAAAACATCAATTTTTCAACCTGATTTATGCTTGTTTTGATCCTGATGTTTACACGTCTAAAGATGTATGCTTACTGGGCGTTAGTTCATCCGAAAAACTTTAATTCATGGGGGGATTTTTCCCTTCTTCGTGCTGGTTTAAACTCCAAACATGCAAAAAATGTTGACCGTGTAGCTCCACCTGCCACCTCTGCCAAATGATTCCAGCTTTCACAGCCTACAAAGACATAAAGCATCCATCAGATTTCTCCAAACAGCTCACGCAGCGTAAATCGACTGCCTCGGCCAGCTGTTTGCATTGCCAATATTTACCTCACTATCTTTGCGCTGTATATTTTCCCTGACAAAACTGAGGTCACACACACACACACACACACACACGCGCGCGACTTGTGCTGCACGAGCTGAAGAAGAAATTTCATGCACATTTTTTTATGCCGCTCTGAGCCACAAAAAGATTAATTGCAACAGTCTGGGCAGAGGGCTCAAGTGGAATTACAATGGCAAACTGTGTGCTTGGTGGCCCCGCGGAGTTAAATGGCCTGACACGGCGGTACAGAGACGTATTCCTTCAAAGTTTTTTACACCTTTTGTAATTTGAAGCAAAAGCAGACACGATTTATGATACATTTATCACTTTTTATGTCACACTTTCCACTCGCTTTCAGAAACTAAATGCAACTGTGCAGGTTTAGCACTCGCATTACTTTGAGAGGCCTTTAACACACACACACACACACACACACACACGCTCGCGGACATTTTTATTCACTAAGAGAAGATGGACACTTTTATCTGAAGCCTTTGGGTGCAGGCTGTACATTTTTAGCACGGGGTGGGCCCCAAGTGGGAATTGAACCAGAGACCCTGAAAGCGTTACTGACGTTCTCAACTACGGCGAAATAGATCAATAACCGAGCGATTAATGGCAGTTTGCTACCAGATGTTGAGACACTGCAGGCGGACGTTTTAATGTGATTGCAGGAGAAGCAGGTGTGACTAATAACGCGGCCCTGTGACGAAATGGGATGGAGCCGCCGGAGCTGTTAGTTCCACTTGTTTAAATCAAAATGTCCACAGCGGGAAAGGTCTACCAGCGTTTGCAGCGTAGTTTTGCATGTACTCGTACTATTGTACTTTCTAGTTTAGCGTGACACGAGACGTAAATCTTCACAAACGCACGATCAGCTCACACGTTTATATCTTTGGGGTTCTGAGCTGTGATATGTATCACCTGAAGCTCTGCGTTCGCTTCTCACTCCGGTCTGAATCACACTGCAAAATATCACTTGGCAAGGTGTCAACCGAACGTGACTTATAGCTTCAAAACGGGTGTCAGAGAACAACAGGCTGTACGATGTTTCCTTCCCCCAACCATTTGTCTCCTGTTATTTATTTCATGTGCATGCGTTTTACAGCGACCGGCCCACGCTCGGAGACCAATTTGTGCTTGCAGGGGTAGTGGAGGAGAGGAAGTGACTTGCTAGACAGCAACTTCCTCCAAACCCCGTCCCTCTCTCCCTGCCTCAACTGTGGCCCGCTTGAAAGAATAGACAGGAACATCTGGAATATGATAGTCCCGTCGCACAGCCACATCTGGAGCACAATAGCCCCTCGAACCGGAGTTACAAAAACACAGTAGCGAGCCGAAAAGCCTCGTCGTGCCGTCCCGAGGCCGAGTCTGTTTTCACAACATGGCATTAATGTGCTAATGCGGGGAGGAGGTGGTGGAGGGGGTGACGGAGGGGGTTGAACCCGTGGGGGAAACAAGCTGACGGTGGGTGCGGCACGTACTTGTCTCTCGGTGAGGTCAAGGTTGACGGCGATCTCGTAGCGCCTTAGCCTGGTTAGGTAGTTGTGGTGGGCGAACTCGGCCTCCAGCTCTCGGATCTGCTCCTTGGTGAATGCCGTCCTCTCCTTCCTGGGCTTGCTGCTCACGTCTGACTTGTAATTCCCGTCCTGGGACTCTGAAACCAAACACCACACAGGTTTCTGTTCCACTCAGGGCAGATTTATATGCAACAAAAATAAAAATAAGGCAAATGTTATGTGGCAGGTGCAAGTCGGCGGGTGGGGGGGGGGGGGGGAGAAAAGAGGGCGAGGTAAGAGAAACAATGGGAGCTGTCAATCACACTTTATTGTTCAGTCATTGTTTATGAAGACTTTAAGTGGCTGGAAATACTCGGGCAGCTACACATGTGCCTGACTGTGGCAGCTGTGCTGTTACAATAGGCTGGCTCTTAGACTGCCAACGTGGGTTTAATTTGTCTTGAAGGAATCTGCTGCTACAAATGTATTTTTAAATATGGAACAAAAAGGTTTGCAGGGTACATAAAATATATTTTCTAGTTTCTTTTTTTTTTATTGTTTTCTCAGATTTTGATTCATATTTTCTTTGCAGATTTAAGAACGCCAGTAAAACAATACATTTCCTGCAGTCCTGGGCTGGAAAAAAAATGGTAAATTGCAGGCAGAGGCCTCCGAAAACACGACTCACGTAACATAAAATGTTACCTGAAAATGTTGAAGATGAAATGTAACAAAACAAAACAAGCTTCATGTGTGAGCAGCGAATGCCAGGCACACGCTCGCAACATATGAAATGTGGCGTAAACGTATGATAAAAATTTAGGATTAGAAATCCCCGGCACATGTCATCCCCACTTCGGCTCATCATCATCGAGGAAAAAAAAATGCTTTTTGTTTTTTTGCCATGTTGAGAAACTTTCCGAAGAAAACACGTACGCTTAATTTGCCCTCCAAAACTTTCCTATTGTGAGCAGCCCTTTTGTGGTTTCTCTGTTGGACACGCTTCAGTTGCACGTTGCACTTGAAGGCAGCGGTGATTGCATGCTAATTCATCTGCGGTCCTGTTCTGTCGTGTGTGTTAATCCAGCAGGCCCCGGCGTGGAAGCCAAACAGTCAGACGCACTCGCACACAAATGGAGCGCAGCCCGAAGCCAAAGTCAAAGCAGCGACTATCTGCTCACCTAAGACTTCCACCCGGAGGGACCCCTGTCGGTTCTGTTATTCCGTCAGTAAGAGGACCTTCCTTCTAATTAAGCGTGTGTTTTCTCAGAGCAAAATAACTCCCTTGAGACGCCGAAGAGAAGAAGCTGCTCTACAAAAAAGTTATATTTGTATGGCACTTGCACATTTTTTGGGGCCAAGGACAAACAGATATATAAACTGCAAGAATTCCCGCATGAATTTTATGAAATGAAACAGATCATTGCTTGACTCGCAGCCTGTGTCCGGCTCCCCCCTTGACCTTGCCTTTTCCCCTCCCTGTAATTTCAAAACCGGGGCGCTCCAAACAGCGTGTGGCTGATTGAAGCGAGCCTTCAGACGTATTTATCCGCTCTCTCTCTCTCTCTTTCTTTCTGGTAAACACAGACATTGTGTAAAGAGAAATAAAAGAATAACACAGCCAGCTGGTGCAGACCAGCAGGCCCGGAGTTAAAACGAGCGGCGGGCTTTTATGACACAGCCACTACACCACAGCAATTAGGTCCACGCTGTAACTTTCATCTCTCCACAAAAAAGGAGGAATAATATGAGAAAAATACACGCACCCAGACAGGGCATGTCGTTTAGGGTTCCCAAATGAACCGAGGTCGGCGCAGGAGCGACCCTCTCAGAAAGTTATGTCTCCTTCACAAAAGTCTCTCTCTCTTTGCGTGTTAGTTGTTTTCCAGCCAGTGAAAGTGGTGATTTTTTTATTTCCCTCCTCTGTAAAATATCACACACACGAGAATGAACTCGAATGCACCGACACATCCTCGATGTTTTTCTGGAGCTTCTTCTTCTTCCGGAGGGGGAAAAAAGTGTCTGCCAGCGAGAGAGACTTTTCGGTCACCTCACTCCTCCTTTTTACGACGCTCGCCTCAACAAAATAAGACTTCAAGCACCTTTTATTGTTCCACGCAGAAAATCTAGTAACTTTTTTTAAAAGGGGACGACCACTCCCACGGCAGGACGAGCACAGAGCACAAATATAACCCAGACACTCGCTTGCAAAGTGCAACAACCAACCCCCGGACACGACACTCTATAGGGCTGAAAAAACTCTCCAGATTGAACCACAAAAAATGAGCAGGTTCCGCAGAAACCAGACACCCAAAATACCAAAGCAGAGCTGGCTCATCTCATTAGCCCACCCTGCGGCCTTCCTTGAGGAAACAATCACAACCGAGTATTAGACACAAGAAAGCTGAGATGCTTCATATTTTTTGCGCGCAGAAAAAGAGGTGAGCCCCAGCATGGAAATGAGCTCTCAGGTTTTGTTGTTATTTCTGTATCTAAATTCGGGTTTCTGGTCCAGATGGTGAAACCTAATCAGGCCTCTATCTCATGCAACTGGCAGCGGTGTAATATTTAGACAGCTGATTGAGTCAGCAACCCGGTTAGGGCCCAATAATCAGCGTGATTGGTGTTAGCGTGGAGAGAATGCACAGCACATGTAATGTATGCAGCAACTATTGTTACAAGGAAAGAGGGATTTGGAGAGCGAGGCTCGGTTTTCCAAAACGATTTGACAAAGGAGGAAAGGAAATAGGAGGCGGTTTGTTGAATTTGTGGATTCAAATATACAATTGCAACATTTTTTTGTGTGACTAACAGGAAATTTAGCACAAATACAAGTCGTCTAGGCTCTCGAAAAGTATGCGAGTCATGCATTTTTTTATTCTTATTCCTCGTATTCTTACATATGCATGAATCTGTCATTTTTTCAGCACGTAATTGCGACATCTGGAGTTCATGTTAAATCAGTAAGTGGTGTGAATTTTACCCGCTCTTTCTAGTATTTTGTAATATAACCAAAAATTATTACAAACACATGTTTCCAGTGCAGTTACGTCGTCTATTAATTACGCTTCAATCCTGTCACGATTTGCACGCATGACTTTTGTAAAACTTGCAGCGACAGCCGGGCCTGTCAGAGAGACTGGACTTAGTCCTCTGTAGGTGACCACCAGCATCCTGTAGCGAAAAGCGATCACACGCGGGGAATATCAGTCAAGTGGTCAAGTGCAGGTGATATGCTGTGCATACAAAGAGGCCTTTAAAAGGGTGCAGGATCGCCGCTGACGGGGCTGCAGTCCTCAAATGGATAGCCAGAGCGGTGAGCACACTTTCCCTGGAAAACTTAAGAGCTCTCACTAATATCACGTTCCCTTCGAGAACTCCGGCGACCCGACCCGGCAGTTTGTCATGCAGTGATTGATTATTGTGGTGACTGCAGGTTGGAAATGTCCTGCAGGTTATCAGGGAGGCGTTACTTATTTGGGTAAGGCCCTGAAAAAGAGGGATTTCTTCACGAGTGTGCAAAGAAATGTTTGTTTTTCTTTTTAGGTATATCTCCAAATTTATGTATATTATTGCACGGGTTATTCAAGGACTGTGTCCCTATTTCAGGGCAACATGAAGCCGGAAAAACAGCCTCATAATCAGCGGCTTGTCTTCAAAAACGTTGCACATGAGACGGCGATTTTTAAGAGTTCAAGATGAGAAAACCTGAACGCACCTCAGGGGTCAAAGTTTCAAATTTTACAAAGTCACAAATGTCCCAAAAACAAAAAAAGTGTCCTTGAAGCTCACAGCACTACTGTACAGAACACAGAGTTCAAGATATATATTCATAAATCCATCTGATAAATCTGTATTTAAATTTATTTAATCTGTCTTGAGTGTGTCAGAGCATCGAGTAATAACGGCATAATAACAGTTTACTTGTACGATTATTAAAATAATTTATAATCCTTGTAACTTCAGATGAATCAATATTGCATCACACACTTTAATCACTTCCATTTTCATGTCCGTAAACTAGACTGTGATTTATTTTAACTGCAAACATTTAGACAAGAACAAAAAAAAAAAAAAAAAAAAACCTGAGAGAGTCTGTCGGGGTGTTTAGTGTGGCGCGAGGCGCCGGTGTAGTCTTTTACTATCCATGACATTAATTCTTTACTGTGTGCCTCATTTCTCTGCCCTCTGAAGAGCGTCGCAACAAACCAGATGTGTTTTTTCTTTTTGAAAAACAAAACACGGCGGTATAATCTGACGTGAAGAAGACGTGAACACCAGCGACGGCGTGGCCTTCCTGCTCCACGCTTCAGCCGACACCTACAAACTGTTGTTTTTCTATCAGAGCTGCAGAAAAAAAAAATCCCTCAACAGTGTGTTGAAAGATTTATAACGACAAGTACAGATGTTTGTGTTATTCTTGAGCTCTGCTTGGAATTTCTTAAAAACGCAGATATTTATGTGATGGTGACTGAACAAAGAGATGTTGGAGCATGTGTCACAAATATTTGTAGAACGATATCTGAGGAGTGAAGATCTCTGAATCTGAGCTCCTCTTACCTGAACTGTCACTTTTCCTCTTGCTGTTTCTCTTCTCGGCCTCAGCAGGTGACAGAGTCTGTCTGCCAAAGTCTGCAGGCACACAGGAGGCCCCTGTAGGGGTGCTGCCGCTGCCCAGACTCGGGGTGCTGGCGCACATACTGGGCCCACCAGGGTGGCCCAGATCTGGGGGTGTTGGCCCGTTATCGTGGGATGAGTGGGAGTGCGGGTGGCAAAGGTTGTGGCGTGTGCTGCCGGGTGACGGCATCTGTGGGATATGCCAAGATGCGTGGTGCTGAGGCGGGTGGTGATGCTGCTGGGAGGGCAGGTGGCCGCGGTGGGGGTGGTGGTGGTGGTGCTGCCCGGGAAACAGGCCGTCGTCGATCGGGTAGCTGGAGATGATGCAGGGCGATGGCGAGGAGGTGGAGGAGGAGGAGGACGAGGAGGCCAGGTCGGGGTAGGAGACGTGGTCCGAGCGTCCGTGCAGAGTCAGGGGAGACTGGGTGAAGGCGGGATGCAGGGCCTGAGCCGGGGCGTGGGGGCTCCGCAGGCAGCCAAACAGTGTGTGATCCATCGCATGCAAACACACACGGCCCTCCAGGAAAGGCGAGAAGGGCAAGTAAGAAAAAAAAAAAAAGGGTAAAGTTACTAAATCAAGCAAAAACAAAAAAAGATCACAAGCACATATCCAAGATGCTTCTCCTTTTCCCCCCTTTGGACTATCCCAGAACTTTTTCCTTCAGTCAGAAAAACTCTCGAATAGTCAGGGCAGAAAGTAAAGTGTGTTTTGAAATGGGTGTCCTGTGATAATCCGGAGCATGCGGCCAGTTGCCAGGCTGTACAGGATAAACAGTTAGCCCAGGATAAGCTGCAGCAGAGCCTCTCAGATGTCAGGAGGAACAGGGGACTGGAGCTCGAGGCTGGGAGCAGAAGGAGGTTCCTAGGAACTGCAGAACGAGGGGAGCCGGCGGAGGGGATGTTATAAATAGGGTGTAACATGAGAGGGAGGCTGGGTCACAGACTGCATACGCGCTACTGACCACATACATATGATCACCCTCCAAAAAGCACAGCACAATAAATCTGTACTATTAAAATGGCTGAGCTTCAGGAAAGAGGGCAATTTATTTTGGACTTGGAGCTGACCTCCGGTGGCCATCTTTTTTCTTTTTTTTTTCTTGCATGAAAACAGACTTAATGTTTCATGGGTGGGGCTGGAGGGGGTAAGAGGGGGGGGGTTAGGAAGGGGGTGAGGGGGGGGGGCATTAGGGGGGAGGTGAGAGAGTGTGGAGGGATACGGGGGCGAGGTGTCAGGGGTTAACTGAGCGTGTCACCCTGTCTCTGTCAGTGTTGACCCTTTAAAATACTGTTAGTGTTGTGGAAGAAGGCGAGGCTGCTCGCCGCTCCCGTCAGACCTCTGCAGGGCTTTCTCTGCCCGTCGTTTCATCTGCGAGTGTATCGTGGAAATCCTGAGATGTTAAGAAGAACCGTAGTTAGTCGCCGTACGTTTGACTTTCCACCGCTTTTAAAGAAATCTAAAAGTCTGAATCCAAAATAAAAATCAGAAACTGAAGAAATCTTCAATGCAGTGCAAAAATGTTCAGTCTGAAACAAAGGTTCAAGTTACGACCCTTAAAAAACAACCGAAGCTCATTAGAATTTAGTGCAGGCAGTCATTTTATGAAGGTGATTATCTTATTTTGAAATGAAACACCTCACGTCATCAAATCAATAAACACAGAGATAAAAGTCTGACCTTCTACACGAGGTCACAGAGTTCAAATAACAGCTTTTATTTCAAAAACAGCATCACAAACACCAAATATGTCGGTTTTTAAATTACCATGAATTACCGCAGTGACATCCAACACGGTGTTATTTAATGTAACAGAACCTGCGACATTTTATTTATATTTAAAAAAGCACATGGATAAAATAACATCCGTGGCTCGCAGCATCGAGAGCGACGCGAGGAAGAAAAAGAAAATCCCAGAAATGGTTTACGAGTTTGTATAAGATGAAATATTTCATCCACCTACAACCCCAAAATACATCAAACACTCCCATCACACAGCGTCAGCGCTCACATCAGCGTGCTGCTAAATCATTTTGGCCATAAAAGTGTCATTTTTGTAGACGTGAAGGAGGAATAAAAGGCAGCCGACAGAAAGACACCCTCACTCCGGCCCCTCTTTTATTCTTATTAATATAATCAAACATACCAAAAATGTATAAAACTTAAACAGATTTAACACATTTAATTGCACTCGGACTCATTTATATAAATTCTGATACAAAGGCAGTAAAATATGAGAAATAATCTTCATCTGTGAGTGTGTGGTGTTTATTTAATGCAGAAATTATGAGAAAATTATAAAAATCAGATTTTTGTGCATGCAATTAAAATATCTCAGCTGTATAATTTATACAGTTAGTGTAATTAAGACATGTTAAATAAATATTGGACATGTTTTATTAGAAATAAAAGATAAACAGTCACCTCGCACAGATTTCCTTCTTTCATTTCAAACGTCTAAAATTGCACTGTGTATTATATTTCCCACGGCACTAATTTAAACTGTGTACGCTTCAGATTTAAAGCTAATAATGTACAAAAACAAATTAGAAGTGTGCCGCTTGTTTCAGAGTTCTGGGCTCAGACAGGTCTCACAGATCAGTCACAATAACTCTGCACTCTGGGGATCCGGCTGGATGACACAGGCTGTGCCACAGGCGCTGTGAGGCCGCCTGAGAAAGGAAATTAATTCCTCTTTGAGAGAAAATTACTTTAACAGATAGCATGGCGGAGGCAGGCTGTAACTTTGCCGCTGTCGCTGCCCCCACAAACCCCCCCAACACACACACACACACACACACACACACACACACACAGTCCCTCCAAAGCCTCCGAAGGCAGCAGAGGCAGCGCAAGCAAGAGGAAAGGCACCTTAGGTGAGTGAGTGTCAAACTCTTCTACTGTTTACCTTACAAATTAAGGCTATTAGCAGGTTAGCCGAGGCTATATATTTGCTCAGGGCCTTGAGCAGGTATTAATTCACACGTGTTTCCAATCCTGTCGCCGGTCTCGCTGCAGTGATGGCCTGTGGCGTGGGTGTTTGCAGTCAATCCTAGACTTCTCCCCTCGTGGGCTATATGAGGCAAAAACTCCCACTGTGTGAGTAAGTGTGTGTGTGTGTGTGTGTGTGAAAATATTAGCTACCTGCTGTCCACCTCTTAAACGATTGAGATTCCACATGACACGCATCAATTAAATCTCCCTTTCTCATTTATTTTGTGATTTTTTTCTAATTTATTCGAGTGTCTCCGTGTTTGTCTTTCTCAGCCTGGATTCATGTGATTCCTTTAAGAGCAGCTAACCACAAAATAAATGTCCAGAGTTTGGATTCGGCTCCTGGTGATGGTGTAAATGCTGTTTCAGATGCCTGAATTGAATCAAATCCATTTGGAAACTTTTTATTTGGACTCTCATTTAAAGATACTGGCACGAGCCGCGGATGACATAATCCTAAAAAAAAGAAAAAACTACCTGTGCAGGCCTGCAGGAGCACATATTTGTCGAACCGTTAACGTGATGACAAGCGAAATGAAGAGAATAAAAAAAGGTGGAGGTGAGGAGGTCGTAGCGGTGAGCAGGTTCTGATGATGTGTGTGTGTGTCGTTGCGGGGCCGAGCGAGGTCGGTGGGAGGTTTTTCTCCGCAGCAGACGGAAAGTGAAAGGTGGACCTGCTGCTCCAAACCTGTGGCTGTCCGTCACGAGGGCAGGAAGGGTCACAGAGCAAACGGCGCTCGGTGACACTGTCACCAAAACAAACCTGCGAAGCACAAAGTCCCTCTCTGAAAATAAAGTTTTTATTTATGGAAAATAAGCGGCCTGCACTCCTGGATGAAGTGTTGGCCTTTGCAGAGACGCACAGCCGTGACAGACGACAGAAAAGTGCGGCCTTCACATTAAAGCTCCGAAAACATGAAGAAAAACACAGGCACTTCACTTTAAATGACCTTTTTTTGCATTAAATAAGCAGAACATAAACATAAAATGAATAATTTATGACACACCGGAATGAAAATGAGCAGATTTAAAAAATGTGTCAACAACTAAAGCTCCCCATTGGTGTATATAACTGAATATAGATGTTATAATCTGATTTATTTCTTCACAGGAGAAGTTATAATTGCTGACAAAGACTGTACATTAAAAAAAATCTCCCTATAGCTGCGTAAAACTACACTACACTGCGGTTATTATTTATTTTATTTACTCTGTTTATCCCACTGAGATTAAAAACAGACAGGCTGCAGCACAAAGTCAATTAAAACATATATACAGACAATATTAGAACACACAGCAACCTAGAAAAATAATAAAAGTGCAGTACAAGCCTTGTACTGCTTATTAAATGTATATAAAAGCTAAATATGGAGGTTAAAGTGAAGTGCCACCCTGAAAAGACTTCATTAAGTAAATATGAGCGTCACTGACGATCAGAGTTGAACGGAAATACAGAATCGCAGCAACATTTCCAGTGTTGGATGGACTGCATCGCTGCACTCCCTCCTCTAAGTTTAACAGCCCCCGATGTGTTTCACGCTTTATTGTAGAGCGCATTGATGTAACTCTCAGACTCTAATACGAGCGCTTAAAAAGACCCAGTGTGTGTGTAATCATTAATAGACTTTTTCCTCCCTTTTTTTTTTTTTTTATTCTCCGGCTAATATGGAAACATTTCAGAGCATCTAACACTCAGCGAGCCTCTCCTGATATATAAAGCGTGCGAGCCAATAAGTGAAAGTAAGATCAGAATTGATGTGATTTTGTAGCAGTGTTAAAGCCAGTATATCTTAAATAAGACTGGCTGGAAATAACAAATGTCACCCTGGTAAATAAACCTGCAGGATTTTGGCCTCTGAGAGCAGAAAGTTCTGACTTTAATGGAAATTTTTCAGATATAATATTTCCACCTTTTATAAAAAATCCCACTCTTATAAAATGTTTGCTGGCATTAGAGTTGCACAGGGTGCCATCTGAAGATCGTTGCCTGTGAGTACGGTGTGTGTTAGAGGACAAAATCATGTGACTGCACTGGAGATTTCCTCGGTGTGATCCTCGGACTAATAACAGAGCGGGGACTGGTGACAGTTGCAGTGTTGCAGATGAACATCTGCCCCGGCGGCGGCCGCGAGGGAACTTGTCGTCGCCGCTCGTTTCCTTTGAGGCCTTCAAGCCGCAGATTTACAGCAGTCGCGAGGAACAATGTCCGTCGTACGAGGACGACAGCGGGATGTCAGTGATATATGACGAAGTGAGACAGTAAATGTTGTCTCCATTTACAGCTCGATTACACGAGAAGAACAGCAGCCTCCTCGGGGGAAGTGACAGCGTGGAAGCATTAAAAGGAAAATGTTGACAGCTCTGAACGCGTCTGGTATTTCTTTGTAGCTCACTTAATGTCAGATGGACAAAACATTTGTGTGTTTTGAATGAGAGTGAAAAAGAAGGTGTTGAAAAGTTTTTCTTCCTCTAGATGTGTTTAATTTTTAAAGTACTGGGATAAAAATCACAGTTTCGCTCCGTAGATTTGTTTTAGAGCTGCAATTTTAATCTTAAAATAATGTTTAATTTATTTTAAATATTACTGCTGTCATTGGAGTACCAGTTTTTGTAATTTACTATATTTTTACATGAATCAAAGGCTCCTACGTGCAGAGAAAAATTAATTTCCTTTCTTAAATATGATATTTATCTAATAAATTTAAAACTAACATGGACATCGAGCCCAAAAAGAGTTGATTTCCTCTCTCAGAACTTGACATTTCATCTGAAATGACGATATCTTTGTAAAAATCCGTCTCCACAGTCTGATTTCGTGCTGCGGTAGTCGCATTGAGCGAGCGCTGCAGCTCTTAGGTGGCCGCTTTCTGTGTCTGTAATGGCCGCGGACAGCCGGAGTGAGATCATCATCTATAATGGGGGGCGGTTGGAGCCGGTGCCTGGTGTGTGATGGTTCCCCTCCAGCCTCCAGCTTGAAGGCATTGGTGCCTGAGTAGACGTGTGTGATGCTGTGCAGGGCCTCGCACCGAGTCAGACCACACCTCAAACGGCTCGGGGTCGCCCGCACTAAAGCCTCCATTTAAATCTGGACTGGGTACAACCCGCCAAAAGCGGCACCGGCTCCAGCCAGCCACAGCGCTAAGCCCGTTTCCTCCCAGACTAAATTTGTAAAAAAAAAAAAAAAGAACGCCCTCCTTCATTTCGCCCCCTTCACACTCCTTCACCATCTCCAAGTGGAGCGGGAGCGGGTGCCAGGCGCGGGGGGAACCACGCCAGACTTTTCGATTTGTGAACGGGCCCATTAGTGAGTTTTATTTGTTCAATTGGATCGTCCGCCCACCTACCATCCAACCGAACCCACCCCTACGCGCTAAACTTCCTGCTCCACAAACACTAAAGCTCATAACGTTTTCCCGGATCAGTCCAATGGCTGTGGAAGAGGTTCTGGCCCATATTGCATCACTCGACGTCCCTCTGATGGTCCGGCTTCAACATGCTGTTCCAATAAGGCAAATCATTCAGAAGAGTGAAGTCAACCTTTTTATGATTTTACGGCTTCCTTCTCTCTTTAGGTTCCTGAGAGTTTCTGGACGATTCCCAGAGCGTTTATTCCGTTAGGTTACTGTACGGGGGACCGGCCTGCTTTCTGACTAATGTTAAGTCAATGTGTCGGGGCTGGTGGATCTCATTAACACATAATTCAGGCTCAGAATCATCAGTTTGAGTTCTGCTAAGCATCGCCATGCAGTTATATCACGTTAGGTCGGTGGTGGTGTTTGATTTGCAACCATGCATCGTAGAGACCGACTGAAGGAGGAAACTTTCAGCAGTGTCGCGCAGAGCGAGTTTTTTGTTGCGAATTAACGTCTCTGGCGAGTCGAACGTGTCAGGAAAATGTTCAGTGACAACTTAATTTGTTTGTTTTCAAACTTGCAGAACAATATCAGATTTTTATGGTTACATAGAGGCAAAAACTTGGTTAAAGATAGATTGCGGTCTGGGTTTAATACAGGGAAAAAAAAATCCACATTGATTTTTAACCAAAATCACGATATTTTGGCAACCTTAGCCAAAGTCCTTTTGTTGCCTGAACCACACATGGGATACAAACTCCGGTCTCTGGGGTTAAAGAGTCCATAAATGTAGTTTCATCCACTCAAAACGAAGTCCAGCCAAGAATTAAAAACATTTTTGGAGACAGGATTGTGACTGTGTCGACACTTTGGTTACAGATTTGAAGAATAGAGCATCATAATCCCATAAAGTAAAGCTGCACGAGTTTGTTTGTTGCTCTGAAGAAGTTCTCAGCCGCCCTCTGTGTTGTTTGTTCGTTATATCCAATATCAGCTATCCGGTTTCATTCACACACCTCCACAGGTGTTCTCACTTATTTGTCCTCTTTCTCGTGGGTGTGACCGTCACTCTCCTGTTGTTGGTTTTTGTCGCACCTGTTCGGCACCTCCGTCGCCTCGTTGTTCGTAACGCGGCTGTCACGTGATTTCCAGCACAGCCTCAGACAGTTTCAGCCTGACCAGATGTTTAATCAGACAGAATAACTGAAAACACCTGCAGGGACTTTAATTTGATCAAATATCAGCCAGACAGGGGATAGTCATCTGTGAGTGCGGCTAAGGCTACCACAAGTACTTTAATTCTGGTTGTATATAATAATAACTTGTTTTTTATACTCATATTTCATTAGTAATTCATCCTCTTCGGCACGGTTTGTTTAGTGTTTTTATTCTCTGTGCAAATAAAGTACCACCACTAATAATTATTAAATTAATAGAGCAATTTTACAAACTATCAGCTGAGTAGTATCAGCCGAACAGAATACAAACAAAAAACACTAATAACTAAAATATCATCAAGTATTTTCTATGATAAATGTGTTTATGATCATAGAGTATCTCTGGGACCTCGGTCCATCGTATTCAGACTGTCTTTAAGATTAAGGATCAGACTTTTAACCTTCATAAGACAGATAAGGACATAAAAATACTTTATGCTTCATTTTGCAGGCAAAGCAAACTGATAAAAATTTTCAGTTTTCTCTCCAAAACAGAAATCACCCTGCAAGTTAATGAGACGAGGCTACAGCTGATTAATAAAGATTATCATAATTTAGCTGGAGGATTTAGAGTTAGAGGTTTGCACTGTGGCATTGCTGGCTGACACTCTGTCATTTAACGTGTAGGTGCTTCATGATTAACGTCTGTGGAAATATCAGAGGTCTTTTTCACGACAGCAAATTTAAACTAAGAGAAAAACTTTCATGGAAACTGACAATTTTGATTACTGATACAATGCAACACTGATTTAGAAGATTAAAAAATTAAATCAAATTCTCAAATTGCATTTTGTCAGACTCCAAAAAAATACCACAAACAAACAAAAAATCTCATGACTACATTAAAGCTTCGTTCTCTGCAGCTGCTCCTCTGCCTGCTCTGCTCAGGTGTTCATCGTATAACCGGCTGTGTGATCTTGTAAAGTTTCCTGCGGTTGCGGCAGCAGACTTGTTGAACCCGCTCACTGATTCACTGACGATCTCCACGCTGTGACCCGAGGCCCTTAAAGTGCAGCCGTCACGCTCTCTGAGGTCACAGGGTGCAGCAGGAGAACAGCGACCTCTACTGGTAGGCGAAGAAAGAGGTGTGTGAGTGTACATGTGTGGGCATTTGTATGTGTGTGTGTTGACATCAGGTGACGTGCTGCTCACGATTATTTATCGTTGATACAAGCAGAAATAATTCAAATGTAACTTAAGGTTACTTCAGCACAGATGCAGGTGCTTGAGAAAACTCTCCCACCTCTTAATCAGAACAGACTTTTTAAATAAAACGTCGGACTGGCTGGACGCGTCGTCACGAAGCTGTAAGCGGAGCTGCTCTGACGGCCTCTGTGCTTCACTCTGCTGCTGCTCTGCTTTCTGTCTGCAGACCTGTTGGGAGGTTAATCAGTGCCATGGGACACACCTGGGCCTGCTGCGCCCCGTCGTGCATGTGCTTTTGGTTTTCACAGCACAGCATCCATAAAACTAATCTTCACTCATCCGACACTGACTTTACAGATTCCTCTCATCTGTTAATGTGTTACTTTGTCCTGTTTTTGGGCTGCTTCATGGATGTTGTTCTGTAAAAACAAACAAAAGGAAACCAAAAGCCACAATAGAGTGTGTGTGTGTGTGTGTGTGTGTGTTAGGTGTGGCTGCTGCTCTGGCTTCACATGCGTGGAGCACAGTGGGACCAGGTGTGTCTCATGCCGACGATTAACCCCCCAACAGGTCTGCAGCCTGCAGACAGAAAGCAGAGCGGCCGTCACGGTGAGCTCAAGAAAAGTTGACTTTTTAGGGATCTGTAGTCCTGAGAGGACAGTGAGACTACAAACATATCTTATAGACCATGATGCATTGCCATAGACAGTGTATAAAGCAGCAAAATGCACCACATATCATATATTCATTAAAAAACATAAAACCCTGACAAGGAACATTTTACTGCACGAGTAGTGGAGTATTTCCACAGTACTTTTACTTAACTAAAGGTCTGAATACTTCTTCCACTGCTGTAGGTAGTTGATGTTGATTTAATTTCACATCTATCATCGCTGTGTGTGAAGGTAAAAACAGCTAAAAGTAAAATTAACTTCACGATACAAGATGAAAAATGAACCAAAACTGTTAGAGTCAACATTTCCCATGTGAAACTAGAAAATCAGCCTCGTCTTGGTAAATTGGCTCAGATTTGGAGTTCATTTTATGAAGTTAAGGAGTCTGAAACGGTCTCAACTCGTGCACGAGAAGATGCAGAGTAGCTGTGATCTTGTTCAGGCATCGAGTGTCAAAATCTGACTTTAATACTTTAAGACTGATTATGTTCGTTTTCATCTTGTGGTGCGTGTTCCCAAACAAGTCTGCCGACACGTCCTGATAAAAGGAAGTGAGAGCTGATGTGTTTCTCAACGCTGACTGCAAATAATGAAACTGACGCGTGTAATCTTCGAGCCGTCACATCAGATTTATCGTGAATAATTCAAGATAACAATATTATCGCGATGTCTATAGAACATTACAAGTGCAGTGGTACAAAAAGAACAATTACAAGAGTTTGAACCACAAAGTGAGAAAGTAAAGAAATAACGTGAGAGGTGCTGAAGATATTTATCTATGTGTTATTAACATGATATCAATATTTACCACAGTGACATTACTTTGCGCTGTACTTACATTTTTGCCTCCTGACAGAATTCTGGCATCTGTGTCTGACAGCATAAATTTATTAATTAATTTATTGTTTTTATTTGTTTATAGCTCATTTCCATCTGTAGTCTCTGAGCTTGAAGTAAAAAGCAGTTGTGGTGAATGAAATCATTGCTGACACAATTAAAACATTAATACTGAAGTCAGGCTGCAGCTCCAGATGGCCGTGAAGAGCTTTGAAATGCGCCTGCACTTCTTTTATTGTTTGTTTTTACTTGTTTTACTTTCTGCTCTGATTGAGCTGAAATTCCTCCTCCTCTCGGTTTACATCGACTTTCTTTTCTGAAGGCATGTTTGAAATGCAGAACTGTTTGCTTGACATTTATTTGCCTGCAAATAAATAGCATGTCTCCCCAGCAGCTCTGGAGTCAAGGGTTATTGCTGCTCGGTGTCAGTCATATTTAGCTCTTGCCCAATAGGAATCCGGTGACCTCTGCATATTTTTCACTCAGCGGGGTCACCGGCTGAGCCTCCGGGGAGCCGTTCTGCTCTCCGTCTCCTCTCACACTGGGAAGTGGAGTTCCCAAGCATTTCCCCCAACTGTGGTCCAGAACAATCCCATGTCGTCGCCCAATCAGGAGACTGGCTTGAGCCGCCCGCTTGGTGTAGACATGACGCATGGACAGGACAATAGGAGGATACAGAGGCATGCTGTATGGGTGCAAATACACCCCCCCTTTGTCATGACGACCGGGTTAGATAGGTTGTTATACAGTGTAGTGTCGATTTCCTGAGTTTTATGTTGTGACACCTCGGGCCAGCTGTTTTGCCTTGTTAAAAATGACGACCCGTGCGGCAGAAGAGCAGAATATGGAGCTCTGACTCTGATAATATATAAAACGTGTTGCCTGTGGATCAGATCCACGGAGAGTCACGCTAGAAACTGACCAGAGCCGAGCGTTTTTTTTTTTTTTCTTCTGCGAGCCTGAGCCTGCGTCGTGACATCTGTTGAAACCATAGCGCCGTTTTTCAGCAGGACCCTGTTCCCTCCGTCCTGTTTGCAGTTGCCGTGGCGACGGGGGCAGTGGTGTATGTGCAGGAGGCAGAGCGGGGTTTGGTCCAAGCTCGCTGGGACTGAAGAGGAGGCGGCAGTTTGGACGGGATGGACTGTATTCTGTTCCAGGGCTTTCCAGAACCTCCCAGGGGCTTCATTAAAACAAAAGGAGGAGGAGGAGGTGGGACTTCCTGTTGGAATGTTACAGGCCAACCATGACCCCATAGGAACTGCAACTTTTAATGTGGACAGAAGGTCCACAGTCACACCGTGCATGGTGATATCATGTGCGTCTATTACAGAGCTTCTCAATCATGCAGCACTAACGGCCCGTGTCGTCGTCGTTCGGAGAAATTTACTGCAGCAAATAACCCGTGACGACATCTACTGGTGACTGATAGGAACTGCAGCAACATTCTCCAACTTTCCGTGCAAATGTAGCACAAGTTTTTTAAAACGAATTTCCAGGAAACTGTCAAAACAAAACGTGAATGTCATCAATTTTGGGAGCTGCTTCATCGAGATTAACAGGCAGTGTTTGAAGGCAACGATAGATGAGATGACATAATGCTAAATGGACCGTACTCACATAAGCGCCTGTCTAGTCATCTTGCACGGTGCCAGCAACATCAGAAATGAGCTAATCATTCACACACACTGATGGCGCAGCCGTCGGGTTCGGTAAATTACCCAAGGATGTTTCGACATCGAGATCGGAGCACCAATCTTCTGATTAGTGGACGACCCGCTGTACGACACAGCCGCCCAGTAATCAAAAGATCAAAATGCAGAAAACACACATTTTATGTATTAATTTGAAGAACATCTGGGTACCGATCTTTGATACTTTTATGAGTATCGGAAAATGCCTCGTTACCGCGGTTCGATACCTAAGCTGTAAATCTCTTCAGGTGTCAGTGAGCCAATAAGCATGTCCCGTAACAAACTCTGATGATGATTGGTCGTCGTAGGGCGTGCAGGAAAAACACTTTAACACACGTTACTTTATGATCAGAGACGGGGCGCAATATTTGCTTGTTTTCACCGCCAGCTGGAACCGAACTACAAAAACAAGGTGAGAGAAATCCACCTGAAGCTGACACGGCGGACGGTCGTCAGCCTCTCATTACACACAGAGAAAGTAAGAGGTATCACTCTGCCACTATTTTCCAGCACCACCAGCCCTGCACAGCCAGGCTCTCCATACTGTTTTTGTTCCAAAACATAGAAGAAGCCAGAAAGCGAGAGCCAGAAATATCAACACGGAAAACTAATCCATGAGTCAGTGGCGATGATGAACAATCATATCAACTCCCTGCGGATACTCTGCTAGTTATTCTGTGACAGAAACTGTTGCTGCCACGCGAAAAATCTGAGCTGGATTCAGGAGAGAGAGCGTCGCAATTAATCAGCATTAGGAAACAAAGAGTGAGGAAGAGAACGGCACCTGGGTTGGGACTGTTGCGTTAGAGCATTTCATCATGCAGGCAGGAAACAATAGGGATGTTGTCAGTCTGAAGCAACAGACTCGCTCAGGAACAAGTGTGGGACGACCGCCACATGGACCAGGGAGTCCATAAAACTGACGTTTATTAACATTTGTGTGGATGTTTGAGACGACGCTCTTAAAATAAGTTCAGAGTTAGAGCTGATAATGCCCCTGTGAGCAGAGAATAAGGGCAGGAAAGAGATAAAGAAACTTGAATCCACGTGTAGACTGACAGAAAAGATTGTGCGGTTAAATCCTCAGTCACTAAATAACTGCAAAGTCATCGTGTTTTTAAGAAAATATGACATTAGTTTGGACAAAGACTTCACTATTGTCGAACAAAAACTTATTGTTGATGTGATCTTGGCTTTGTTATCAATATTCTGTGACTTGAATGAATAAACTCTGAGGAAATAAAACTCTCTGGTTTAAATTTAATTTTGTGTTTCTTGCTGCATATTTCACAGATATTTGCCAAGTATACAAACAACAGCTGGAGATTGTTTGTTTTTATTGTTCGTCAATTAAAGAACTCTCCAGACAATTTGTCCAAAAAAACCTGTGCACGGTATGCAAACAATACTTTGAGTCAAACATACAGAAAAGGGCCTCGGATACAGTGCAAGAAGATTCCAGGTCCAGGTCTTCCAGGTCTGTGTTTATTTGTGTTTTCAGTTTAAATACTAAATATTAAAAATGTCCGATGTGTTACAACGTTACAAGTGTCCACATTATCATGACTGGATGACGATCCCGTCAGTCAAACTCCTCGCGATGCTACCTGAAGGTCGATGGATCAGATCATCATCATCACGCCTTGTCAAGGGATTCAAGACTTGCTCGTCTTGAAGATTTCTGAAGCTGGATCACAACATCAAACATCAAACAGACTCATTCGGCTCAGTAAGTGGCTGATGTTAGTTTAATATCGCTACCACACACCAAAATAAAAGTGACTTGACTTGAACGGTCCAAGAAAAATGGGACTTAAGATTTGGACCAAATGACTTATTAATTATCAAACTCAGATGCCTGTGAGGCTTTATTGTACATTGTCTGGCTTCTTGTTGTTTTTGTACACGCTCCACATTTTCCTTTATTTTACAGACAGAATCAACATTTCAAAAAGGCAATTTTGGGACAGATTTTCAGTCCTCTACTGTATAATAAACTCTGAAACTGATGTATCAATAACTTAAACTGCAGTGTACAGACAGCTGAAGCTTTAGTGACGGTTCAGTCCTATTCCAGCCATCACAGTGACAGTGACAGTGAGCCAGCATGCACACTTTTCTTCTCAGCTTCCTCCCCCAACATCCCGTTTGGTTTATTCTCCCACGTCCGTAAAGGCTGCTGAACCCGGTTACATCACTCGCTTGCCCGGCGCTGATTCTGGCACGACACCAGCTCCGCATCCCGGGCCTGAAAGCCTTCTCTTCTTCCCGGTGGTCCAAAACGCCACTGCAGCTAAGAAACATTTTCTTCATAAAATATGATCCAGTTCACCAAAATAACGGCAGTAAAGCATCACGTTCTTCTTGAATCGTACCCGGAGCACGAAGTTACAAAGTGTGAGAGCAGATGTCAAGTTAGTGTAGCATCAAAATGATTTAAAGTCATTTTATGGTAGATAAAGTTACACAATGTTGCTTTAAAACAATCTATTTGCTAAATTGATTTAAAATTTGCGTCTTTAAGGGCTGTAAAAGTCGAATAATCTTTAATCGTGGCATTAGAAGTATTAAAAAGAGCAGACGTTAGTGTAAATACTGTAACGATGTTCTGTGATCACGCAGCTTCATTTTCCTTGTTAATGAAGTGTGTTACACAACCAGGCCCTGTTTATCTTCCACCTGATTGATCCTTTATAAGGCGCTGATTACAACCGACTAATTACACAATGCTGAGGGGGAGGCAGAACACACACACACACACACACACACACACAAACACGCAGGAACACACACAGAGTTAAAAGACACACACAATTGAGAATAACAAAAGGACACTAACACAACATTTATGCACACATGTACAGTAATTAACGCACATATGCACAAAAACACGTTCACACACACTCTCAGGCGTGGTGGGTATAAATACACAGATTGCCTGCCTCATTCTCACACCCACACAAACACTAACACACACATTCCTGGATTCCAGCTCGTGTCGGGTGTGTTTACATGCCGCCATCACTTCGTGGTCTGGCGTGAGGCATCGAAAGTGATCAGAAATCGGACCAACAAAAAGCCGGGCCAAGCCGGAGAGTAAATAAGTAATAAATCTATCCCACATCAGCGGAACGTTTCACTGTAAACACGCTCTTAAAAAGCCAGTGTGTTGTGGCGTCCCGTGTGGACGGGAAGATGGCTGACATTCCTGCCGCTCTCCACAAGAAAGAGCGGGCGATAGAAACAGAGCCGTGAGTTTACAGGGGTTTTTTTTTTTTTTTTGGCCGGTTTCTCTGCAGCATCTGGTGGCTTTAATCACAACAAAGCAGAATTAGTCAACGTCAGAGAGATCGGAGGAGGCGGGGATGTGGTTGGTGGGTTTTTTTTTGTTTTTTTGTGTGCGGGGTCTTACAATGTGTGAGAAAGACGGAGAGAGGAAGAGCGGGTGTTGTGCCAGAATTTGTATCATGCTAAAAATGTGTTTCCCCTGAGACCCGTACAATGAAATTATAATGAGGGAAATTTGCTCAGCAAATGACGAGTACATTAGTATCCAGAACACTGCAGACCGGCAACTTCCTCACAGGATCAACGGATGTGTGTGGTTTATAATAATATATATGGATGATAGTAATAATTTGTAATAAGAAGATCAGCAGCATCGTGTTGTGGAGCATCTAAAGCGTCACTTTAAAGTTTGTAAAATGTTTTTTTTTTCCTCGTGCACGGTGTTGAAATCAGGCAGGGCGAGAGGAAGTGAGTTTTAGGGGAAACACATTTTTTGCAAAACAATGGGCCCAGTTTGTTTCTTTATTTTTTAATGTGATTAAAGATTGAAGTGAAATGTCGCAGCTGATAGGAACAGAAGGAAAACTAAGCAGCACAATATGCAGATTAAATTTGTATCAAAGCTGCATACGTTGGTTTTGAAAAGTTGCATATTTACATCCAGCAGATTTATATTTATATTTATTCGTTTAGTTTAGAACAGATGCACAATATTAAAGGTTTGTCTAATACTCGCTCTCCTTTTAGCTCCGGTTTGGTCACCACCAACTCCTCCGCTAAGTCTCTTTAGCTGCTAAATGCTTCACAGTTATCTGTCTGCTGTTTGGGCTGAGCGTGTTTCACTCCCTCCAGGAAAATATGCAACACTAGCTCTTCATTTATGATACACAGAAAATAAACATTTGACACAGACACTTCAGAGATGACAAAACAGACGTAAATTAACAGACCTCACTGGATGTGTCCACATCATCAAATAAAGGCCTTCAAGAAGAAAATCAAAAATTGGAAATACAAAGTTCTGTTTCCACCCACAAATAAATATTCATTAGAATCAGAGATCATCTAAATAAGTGTAAGGTGGCTTTTTAGAGCTGCTGTGGCTTAAAAAGTAGCTGAAAGTGAAAGAGTGTGCAGGCTGCAAAAGCAAAGCACTGAAAAGGGCAAAAAAAGAGCTTCATTATATGATCCATTGTTAATAAACAAGATCTATTTTAAGTGCAGCTCCACATGGAAGAGAAAACAAAAGGCAGCAAAATAATTTGTCACAAAGTTGCAAATTTTCTCCTTAAATGACGAAAACTGATCTGAATGTTCAGTGCAGTTTGTGTCAGTCGATCTCTGAGGACACAGAGATTTTATTTTCTTGTGCCGATGGGCTGATTACCTCGTTATTTCTAGATAACACTGAGAAAAATATTCTCAAGCACAGCTCCTCTTGGCCTCTGTAGATCTGATGTAGATAGTTAGAAGACTTTATTGATCCCTGAAGGGTAATTCGAGTATTGCAGCCTCAGTTACATGTATTACAACACACACGAGTGGCTACAGTGTGAATATATTTAGGAAGAATACAGCTCAATCTGTGCAAAATACACATATAACTCTGTACGATTGTCCATCGTGCATTCAGTGTGTTTTCTCCTGCACAGACGAGCTGCTGCAACAGGCTGCCACTGACCCGGCGCCATCTTGGTAAAAAATGTATAAAAACACAGCATGCTAACAAAAAAAGCTCACAGTTATAATTTGCATGAGAATTTATTGGATTTAGCATTGAAGAAATAAAAAAAAATGTTGCTGTTATCACTTAATCTCTTTAATTTTTTGTAAAAAATATTATTTTTTGATAATTTCCCTGCAAAACTGTGAAAAAAACTGTTTTTTTGTGGATTGTGTTCATTCTGGAACCTCTGGGGTCACGAGGCAGCATTAGCAGCAACAACAATATTAGATAAGGTCTGTTAGCATCGTGCTAAACATTACGACATGTCACAAGGACAAATCATCTGACGTCTGGGCACAGCGCGGGTTGCAAATCACTGATACTGGTTTTTGGGGGTCGCGGGCCGAAAGTTTGGGAAGCACATTTAAACTGAAGGACGTTGTTTAATGTCTCGTTTGTCTCTTCTGACTCCTCTCTGTCGTGACTTCCTCCTGTCAAACACTAACTGTAACTACTGTTTTGAAAGGCGCTATAACTTGACTTCAGTATAACATAAATATTGCCTCCGCGTCCCCTCCCTCAGCAGATTGGAGAGGTCACGTACAAGCATAGCGATCATTTTACTGGTCAACATCAGGTCCGTTTAATAGAGACGGAGAGAAGCTGGGATTTCTGGGGGAGTTTGAAACCGATCCCTCGCTCCCCTTGTAAAAGTTGCACACTTAACTGGACGCATGCGAGGAGGTGAAATTGATCGTAGCAGAGTGGGTGTGAAATATACGCACACAGCTCTCGGCCACCTGGAGGTGCACGTACGTGTGTGTGTGTGTGACATCTAAGACACCGTTCAAGTCCCACGCACCGCCGAGAGCTGGAGGTAAAGCGAGGTGCAATAACCCCAATAACTTCTACAGCTCAAATTAGAGGTGCTTTTTTTTAAAAAAAGCGGCCTCCCACGCAGCTATCACCACGTTCACCACCGAAGACCCCTAATTATCAGCTCCGAGAGCCCCCGAGTTCACTCCGAAGACTGAACCTCGTATGTCATCGACAGACAGGCGGCCACGCCTCCCCTCTTAATAATGGGAACACTATCATAAAAGGCCTTGATGACATAAAACAAAGCGATTGGCTTTGACATGGGAGGAGATTTTAGCTCATTTGGGGTTTTTCAAAAAAGGGAACCAGTTCTGAATTGATCCTGTGCTTTATGGCCTGCTTCCCCCTCTGCGCTAGGTCCCTGGATTTATTTCTGCGTCTGCACAGCAGGACATAAATCATCCTCGGACTCTCTTTCTTGTGCTCCCTCTTTCTTTTTCTCTGCTGCACCCCCCCTTCTTCTTCTTCTTCTTCTTTCTTCCCTCTGAAGCGAGGGATGTGGCTGTCTGCAGGACAGAGTCCGGCTCTCTCTCCCCTCCGGAAGAATTAGGCCCGCAGACATTACCACATTGTATTTTGCGGTGCATAGTTTTTCAAAAAGGGGGAACCAGTCCTGGCTCCACCACAGTCCCTCTCCTGCGGGCCCCTCGGGCCTCTTTCCCTCACTCTCTAATTAGATTAGCCGGGTCCCCAATCTGGCAACCCAGGGTTCCAATCTGGCAATCCGGCTACCTTTGCGGCAGCGCAATATCTGGTCTTAAGAGGAGGAAATGACCTAAATGTTGGTCAGCATGGTATTCTGTTACGCTCAATGGTGTGCTGACAAAACGACTTTGGTAATGAAGACGTTAGAGGCGAAAGGAGAGAGAGAGAGAGAGAAGAAAAAAAGAGGATTTACAGCTGAGCTCCATGAAAAGTGCCGGGCCAACCCGAAGGCTTGTGGTCGAGGGTAGCCATTTTGGGAGGAGAAGCTGGCAGCCGCGGGAGCCATCGCAGGTCGGGTCAGTTCCAAAACAGCCAATTAGGCGCTCAGGGGCTGTTGCATATCAATAAATATCACCCGAGCATGGAGCTACTTGGAGGCCTACAGTTAATTCGCAATAAAAAGGCAAAAGTGGATCTTTCAGTCGGGATGAATGCTGAAGTCACTGAAATACTACCGGGCCACTCTCTCTCTCTCTCTCTCTCTCTCTCTCTCTCTCTCTCTCTCTTTGTTTCTTGTCTACTTTTGTGCAAGTGTTTAAGCATCTTCAAGTGCCTGAGCAGAAGGCCGTAAAATATCACAGCGGCATCGGAAAGGAAGTTGTCAAGCCAACTGATGAAGCCAAAAGGGGTTCGAACAATTTAGGAGCCTGAGCGTCTTACAGGGACACTGTATTTCTGTCAGTACGGATGCTTAACACACTGCCAAAGAGATGATTAAGAAATATAAAGAAAACACAGAGTGAGTCTGTGCATGAAAGAGGAAAAAAAAAAAGCGAACAAGGACAGTCAAACGGTACAGAGCTTCCCGCGGCGAAACACATGTGCAGACAAGACTAATCCAGCCGTGCACTAAATTCCACAGCCAGCCATCTAGATGGGACGTGACAGTATAAAACAGAGGAGGACGTCTGGAGATTTCACTGACAGGAAGTGAGTGCTGTGAATGATTCGGCCTCATAAATCATTTTTTCGGAGGGGAGAGAGAGAGAGAGAGAAAGATTCAGGGAGCTTCCAAAAACCAAAAAAAAAAAAAAAAGTCTTTTTCATGCACAACTGATGAGTTGATCCCTCAAAGGGTGCTGCTGAAGTGTGTGTGTGTGTGTGTGTGTGTGTGTGTATCGCAGCTCCCACGCTATAACACAAATCAAGATGTTATGGCAGGTCGCGATGACTAACTTGCTGTTGTTGTGTTTGAGGTTTTTCAGTGTGGAGAAAATAGTTGCAATCCTTCACCGTGGGCCCCCGGAGGGAGCCGAGGCCCTGGTGAAGGGAGGGAGAGAGAGACGGGTGAGAGGGTAAGGGAGGAGGGGGGGAGAGAGAGTCCTGAGTCAGGGAGACATGTTCATGGGAAAGATCAGCTGGGGATTTGTCTCTACGGTGTAGTTAGTCTGTGAGTGTGTGTGTGTGTGTGTGTGTGAAAAGGCAGCTTGAGTTTGAGCACATATTTAACAATAACTTCATGCGTTTGTTTTGGCGTTCACGGCGAGCTTCCGATTTCAAACTCATCTTTTTTTTTTAAAATAAAATCCACTTTATATGTTTATTTTTTTTGAACTGGCGACTTCTCCATGACGCACGCTTCTCGCCCAGTGTCAGCTGCGATCGTGGACGATTGTCAGCCTTCATACTCAACATACTTTCTTGCAGGTGTTGGTTCGACTCCCTTAAAAAAGCTCAGAGACGATAAATTCATCCTGAAATATTTCCTGCATGGACCACAGTGCTGCACGTCATCCAACAACAGTGAACTCAGGTAGCTTGCTAATACTCACTGTGGATGTCGGGACGATCGCAACATCTTCTTTTTCTTTACATACGCACCAACATTTGGCCGGCAAAATATAATTAGAAAACATATGTACAACTAACTAATCTTGAGGTATTCACCACAATTCACCTCAGCCCTCAGCTGCCATTTCACGATGCCGGTGCCCTCTTCCCTTCTGCTATGTCACCGAAATGACGACCGCTGCGCACGAGAACCGTCCAGTGTTTGACGCTCAACTTTGCACCGTGTACGCTGCATTTTGCCCTCACTGACAGTGTGATCGGACTTCTGCGCTCAAAGCTGCAGGTGAAGTCTCTACAGTCAAGGTGTCGTCTTGTTCCTTTTGCATCTCTGTCAACTGCAAACACGGAGAGCGACGTGCTAACTAGCCGTCAGCAGCTGCTGTCGGATTTTCTCTTCGTCTGCTGCTTCGACCGTCACTAGAGGAACATTTACAAACCTTTGAGGGAGTCACTGTGTCTTTACACGCTACTTTACTTCTCCTATTACATCACATAGGTAATAATTGGACTTTTAACTCTACAACCTTTTGATTAATTAGCTTTAATTTCCTTTCAGATTAGAATTCATCAGACCCTTCCTATCCAGTGAGAAGCACGTCTCTCTAAATTTGGTGATTTTGAATGTCCATTTATCCTGATCAGGGTTGCAGGGAGCCGGACCCGATCCCAGCTGACACCGGACATCTAGTCGTCGTCAGGATTTAGTGCCATCTAGCGGTGTAGCTGCTGCAGAAACACGGTGGCGGTTCAACGTGGCAGACTCTGTGCGAGACGACCTGCAGTGTTTGCAGACATAAAAATCTGGTTCTAAGGCAACAGAAACAACAATTCTTCTTTAATACACTGAAGGAAAGGCATAGTTGCGAATGTTATCTCACGTTTCCGTCATATTCTGTAAATAGAGCCCTCTAAATCTGACACACTGGACCTTTAATCGTTCCTTTGTGGGTTGAGAAAATTCTCCGACTTCTTGAGATAAATAAACTATTTTAAATCCCTCTTGGATTAGCTGGAAAATACATCATCACGCAGTGAAAACTGGCTGTTTTTCTCATGAAAAGTTGACATTTTAGAGACACAAGCATGTCATGATCTTATAGAAAATGACGCACTGCTGTGGATTAAACTACCGAACTGTATGAAGTAGTTAAAGGAGCTCAGCCGTGAGCCTCCACAGCAGTAACATGTAGACTTTGGAGTATTTTAAAGGATCTGGATACTTCAACAATCACTCCTGATGACATTAAATCCTTTAGGTGGTGCACTAACTAAATCTACGTGTTCACCACTGATGGAGAACAGCTAATCAGACGTGTATTAATATGGAGATGATGCAGATCATTACGGCCTGTATGTGTTTGAGCTGTAATGGATGGACGTCCCGTCTCGCCTGCTGGAGACGGGTTTGATTGAGCGGCGCCGGAGGAGCTGAGCAGCAGAGAAAGCAGCCAGGATGGATGCAGAGAGGAGACGGCGAGCTCCGCTGATATTTCATCGTCTGAATCACGAACAGAGCCGCAGCCGGGCTGTCAGCATGATGGAGGTCCAATCGAGGAGGGGGGCGAGCTCGCCGGACCAACGGCCAGATCCACAGCTGCTTCCAACTAACTGCAGTCCTCGACGCTGAGCTCCAGCTCCAGCTCCAGCTCGCTTCACTTTATTAAGATAAAATTCACAGTTCACGATAAGACATCAGTTTCTGTACAAACCTCATTCTGTCGCTTCAGTCAGCCTCTCAGAGCTCAGCAACGTGATTTCTTCCTTTCTTTTCAGTTCTTGTTTCCTTCCCTCTCTTTCTATAAAATATTCAATTCCTTCTTTGTTTCCTTCTTGTAATTCTTCCAATTTTTTCATCTTTCCTTTGATTCCTTCCTTTCTTTTCTGCTTCCTTCTTTCCTTCCTTCTTGTCTTTCTTCTAATTCTTCTAATTCTTTCTTTCGATTCCTTCCTCTTTTTCTTTCTCTTCTCTTTTATGATTCATTCTTATCTTTCTATAAATTTTCCTTCCTTCCTTTCATTCTTTCTTGTTTGCTTCATCCAACCTTTCTTTTTTCCTTTTATGTTTCCTTCCTTCCCTCCTTCTAATTCTCCTTCTTCATTCTTTCTTTCGATTCCTTTCCCTCCTTCCTTCTTCTCTTTCTCTTAGTTTTATGATTCCTTCTTGTCTTTCTATTAATTTTCCTCCCATACTTCTTTCCTTCATTCTTTCTTGCATTTCATTTTATGCTTCCTTGCTTCCTCTCTTTCCTTTTCTTTCCTCTTTAGGTCCCTCCATCTTTCCTTCCTTCCTTACTTCTTTCCTTCTTTCTCCCTTTCCTTCCTTGCTTCATTCATTCCTTATTTTTTCCTTTCTTTACATATTTTGCTTCATCCTTCCTCTCTTCTTTCCTTTCATTTTTATGCTCTGTTCCTTTCTTTGTTTCCTTCCTTCCTTCTTTCAGCCCTCTTTTCACTTGCTTTGCACACTTCTTCTTTCCATCCATTGTTCTCCTCTCGTGTCTCTTGAAACTCTTCTCGACTCTTTCTCCAGCATCCCGTGAGCACTTTAACACTCCGTACGGTCCCATGTGTTTTGGGACGTCCTCATTTATAAAGACTGTTACAGCGAAAACACGAGAAGAAAAGACACAGACACACACTCACATCCACAGCAGATGAGTCATTCCCTCCTGTTCTCCACCGATGATGGAGCACCCATTAACCCACAGCACCCAGCCGCCTCCAAACACAAATAATCAGCTCTGATGTGCCATCGCGTCCTCCCACCGCTATAATTGTAGAAAATTGTTGGACCTAATTTGGCACAATTCACCCCATTACTAAACTCTCTCTTACATCTAATCCTCCCCTTTGGCACCGGTAATGTAGACAAGGTTTGGATCGGAGTCCTGCTGAGTGAAGGATTCTACAAAGATTACAAGAGCAGAAAACTTCTGAGCTTCTGATGCTGGAAATACAGACACCGTGTGTAGGACACTGAGGGCAGAGGTGAAACGTGCTGTCACTGACTCCGTTATTCGTTATCCAGGTGTGTTTAAAGCTGCTTGTAGGCGAATCAGCCGTACATGTACACTACCTGCCGGGCGAGTTACAGTTTAACTGCTGAAGATATTTCCCTCAGGAGTTGGTAGAACGTTTACACATTCAACAGGTGACAACTTGTCAACAAGAGCCCCCTAGTGACCAAAAATCTATGAATGCAGCTTTAAGTGCACTTACAGTAGACTTTCTACCGATTACTTAGTTACTTTTTGTCCATTTCACATCAGAGAGAAATCTGTTTGAGGCAGTGTTAGACAAAATATTTATGTTTCTTTTTTGCTTCCTTTATTCAGAATATTCAAATAATCACTAACAATATTGAAGGGTTTCTAACACGATCTTTTCAAGGTGCTTTTTATATCGTCGAGCAGTTTTTATCCACAGCAATTTGTGACGATCTTAGACTGTATAAAACGAGGACGTAGTCTCCGTGATGTGGCTCCGTCCTGTCCTGTCGGCTCGGACGAGAATATGGAGATCGCTCGCGGTGATTGGCTCGTTCTGCAGCCAGCCTCGAGTGGACGTTTGAGGAAGTGCAGTTTTTTGGCATTTCCACACTTCGCTTCGCTTCACAGCCACAGCCAGAGGTTTCCGCTTGTTGAAGATGCAGATGAGGGTTTTTAAACAGTTTTCTCAAGCTCACAAAAACCACAGAAGGTTGTTTAGTTTGTTCCTTCTGGGCTACGGTAGAAACATGGCAGTTCAACATGGTGGACTCGTGGAAGAGGACATAATGATTATTATTTTCAGGTGATTATACACTAATGAAAACATAGCTATGTATGTTATATTCCACAGAGCTTCCTAAATCTGACACACCTCTGATGAAATCTCCGATCTCGTTTGGATCTCTGCGTCTTCTCTGTGCTGCAGTCTTGCTGCTGCTGCGGTGAAGAGAAAAACCTTTATTTCAGACTACTGAATGAAACCCTGCCTTCATCTGCGGCAGATCTTCACAACATTGCCACTCAACACCAGGTCGCCTGCCACACGGTTGCGGTTCACCACAGCACCACCGTGGGAGCCCCCGGGGCCTGTCCACATGTGCCGAGGCTGATGAAGCTTCACACCGGCCGACTCCAACTGAATCTTCGCTTCCAGCAGGTTGTTTCAGACGTAGCTGTCAGCGAGAGATCCCACGTCCTGCTGAGTCTCATTTATAAGGCGAGCCTCAGCTGTGTGTGGATCAGTGACAGCTCAGGAGGGGAGAAATGTGGAATTCATTTGGCCCTCAGGAGCGGTCAGCTCGTGGGGGTGGAGGAAATATGTGGGAGTGGGTACGGGGGCTGGAGAAGACAGAACAATAAAAAAAAACATATAACAGAGAGTTGAATGGTATTTGAACACCAGCACGCAACACTGAATGAAAGTTATTCCCCTACAGTGTTGATCCCTGTCATCTTTTCCTAAAGCTGGATTTATCCAGCAACATTTGTTTCCCACTCACAATATTTTCCCGTTGCTTTCAAGTGCTGTGGGAAATGTGACGATTACAGAGTGAAAGCACATTAAAGATGCACTCCTGGTTTTTGTTATAGCGGCCGTCAAATCCTCGAATTTGCCTCCAGCTTTCTTACCGACGTGTCGAAGCCGAACTGTGGCGTTCACGTGGAAGCCACATCAACAATTAAAACTGAAGAAGTAACAGTAAATACAGGGTTAGGCATGTCACAACATGCTTTCAATACATTATCTTTAATATCCTCTACAGCAGGGGTGCAACAGGCGTGAGGTTAAACAGCACAGACTGAGAGCAGAGCATCTTTGTTGCAGCCTCTCTGCTACACAACGGAGCCAAAAACAGACAAACAGGAGGTGAGCAGGGCAGAGGAGTCGGGCACAGAAGGCTGGTCAGGTTACCTGGCCAGAGACGACAAAACGATACAGGGTCGAAACCAAGGAAGCAGTCCAGAGACGTACACGGGAAAGCTGAAGACAACCTGGCAGAGAACTCAATGCAATGAGTGGGTTTATGTTGGGCAGGCAGGTGATCAGGTGAGGAAACACAGGTGAAGCTGCCCGTCATCTGTTCTCTGTGTTCTTCGGCTGTGCCTTTGCAGATACACTGATCTGCAAGTTGTAATGCACGTGTGTAAATGATAAACTGAGGAGTGATATTGTTGAAATTGCACTTATTTTTCTGAAGAAATTTCAGGTTCATGATGTTTTTATCAAAAGTTCAGGAGTGGCCCAAAATGCAGGCATCAGTATACACACCAATGCTAACTTTAATAACAAAACTGTGAGGGATGAACACAAAACAACACAGGAGCAGGATAGAAAGTCAGGGTAAAACTGTAAAACACAGAGAGAAGGACACAAAGCACGCCAGCGCAGACACACTGAGACAGACGAGGAAACAAAGGAAGCACAGGAACTACATAGACATGCAGGACACCAGGTGAAACAAATCAGGGACAGGTGAAGAATCAAAAACAGGCGGGAAAACAAGACAGGAAGTGGAATCAGAGAAGACACAGACAGGGCAGAACTACAAAATAAACGTGACGCAGCATGTAAATCTGTCTCTTTGCCCCAGAGGACGCACTTGAACTAATCAGAACAATGGACACATATTGAAGTCCGTCCAGGCCAAACTTCAAAAATATGATGACAGTTACCTCGAGTACGGTTTTATTGACAACAATGATGGAAGAAGAAAATGTGCCAGCCAAGCTATAAAATATAAATAACCCCTATGGCATTATAAGGGGGGTCTTTGGAAAGTCTCCTCTCCTGTGAGGGCTCCCTGGCCCCAAAAAGTTTGAGAACCCGTCTTAGAAGAAAGTGAAATAAAAACTGCTGCCTCCACTTTGTTTCTGAGTCCAGTTCTTACCTGTAGCTCCTTTAACCAGATGGACACAAATAATTTCTAAATATTCTTAATTTGCACACAGTTGAATACGACCTGAAAAGTCCAGTGTAGTCTTCACAGCAGGATGTTGCGGGGAGCACATGAAACCTTATCTGAGCAGTAAAATGACTCATCTATCACTAACCTCTTCCAAAATGTAGGTGCTTTTCTGTTTCCATCACAGGCTTTTTGGGTACTTCGCAACAAGAGCGTGTGTCATTAAAGTTCCCCTCTCTTGGATTTTCCCAGGCTCACTTGGTCTCTAAAAAACCTCCTCCAGACCACCAAAATCACAGCTGAACCCCCCTAAAAAACTCAGCGTAAACTGCACACACTGACATCACCCCCGACATGTTTACACTGCGCAGCTTCTCGGCACTGTGATCTCACAGCAAATCGTTTCAACATCCATCTGTTGCTGGAAGTTTGATGAATCTTCAGGGGAAGTTTAATCTGAAGTTCACAGCACCTTCTACTGCAGTAATCATGGCTGCATGGGAAGCGGCAGACGTGCATACGTTTGTTTAGATCCGGCGGTTGAACGAGTATTTGAGTATTTGATCTCCACCAGATGGCACCGTTGTCCACAGACGTTCCTCTCAGGTGCCACTTGTTGGGCGTATTAAAAATCCAAAGTGATTTCCATGCTGCAAACCTTTATTACATTTATGTTTATACTGTTAGCATTGGTAGAGATCCATGGAAATCCAACCCTGACAACATTTGTGTTGTGGTTGTTTTACTGCAGCAATGCTGAATCCAACAAATCAGAGTGAATTTCATACTCCATGAACCAGACGCTGCGGCTTTGCAGTGACTTCATGAGGTCAAATTCCTGAACACCTTCCCTCCTGTATTCATGGCTGCGTTATTGTGCTTGGCATCCCACCTACACGGAGCTTCCTGACCCGTCCAAAGTCCTCATATTCTTAGTCTGCTCTCTTGACCCCCTCGCTGTGTTTGTTTTGTAGTCTCCAGGAAGAAGTGCTTTTCTCGTGGTTTTTGTCTCCGCGCGCCCCGATGTTAGGCGGCGTCGCTGCCGCAGACGTGCCCGCTTTTATTGTGATCCAGATTTGGGAATCCTTCGGGGCCAGGATGAACTCATGACAGGACACAGGAGTCTAAATTTAGGGCTGTCACATTCGTTTCAAAGCCGGGCACGTTCACAGACAAACACAGAAAAACCTGCAGTCACTGCGCTCGTATGGAAAAGTACACACAGTTATGAGCACAGGGCCCGGCCTCTACTAACTATAACTAAGTACAGTTACTGTACTTAAGTACAGATTCAAGGTACTTTTGTCTGACAGCTCTGATTACTTTTCCTGTCCAATAAAAACACTCCATCCATTTTCTATAACTGTTGTTCCTTATCAGGGTCACGTGGGGGCTGGAGCGAGTCACACCCTGGAGAAGCTTCCTGACCCGTACGAGTCCTCTTGTGCCTCCAAATTTGGTGTTTTTAAGCTAAATAAACTATTTAAAATCCCTCTTGGGCTGCTCTTATAGAATATAAGATATCACTGTTGATTAAAAGGACCCGTGTTTAGGATTTAGTGGCCTCTAGCTGTGGAGCTGCTCCCTCGTTTCACCCTTTTCTCCCTTTACATTTCCAAGAAGAAGAAGATTTAGCGGGTAGCTAACGAAGGTGAAACTGCTTTGACCTCTCCGTCATAGCGTGACGGATAAACTACGTTAGCCAGCGTCTGGTTCGTCCATTTGAGGCTACTGTAGAAACACGGAGGTTCAACATGGTGGACTTGGAAGACGACCTGCAGAGTCTGGACTCTGGACCTCTGACCTTTCAGCTGATGATTAATATTTCCACTAATAAAAATACTTTTATGCAAATTCTATTTAATTTCTGCCTAAACAGAGACACACTGGACCTTTAACCTACATAACAATAATCCAAACACATCATATATGGCGGTAAAATGCTGACGGGGCATCGATAATACTTGCATACTTTTAGCTGAGTAAGGTTTTGAACGCAGTACTTCTTTCACAGTGTGCTATTAGTACTTTTGCTTAAGTAAAGGATCTGAATACTTCTTCCACCGCTGAATATCGAGGCCCATAATCAGAGCTGTGGTTCGCTGGTCGGGGCGACGACGTGCTGTCTGAGCCCAGCAGACCTACAGACGGTCAAACTGTGGCATCTGGGTTCGGTCTCTCTCCCCCATGCTCCCTGCAAACACCAGCGTTTGGCCCTATCTGAACAGGACCTGGTCTGAGGTATCAAGCCAAGGCCCGTGGCTCTGGTTAGCTTTAAGATAGCTCGGCTCAGACAGAAACACATTAGGACAACCAGGACCGAACCATCTGGCAGCACCTACAACCGCAGAATTAGGGGTTAATCACAGGCAATTAAAAAGAGGTGGGTTCGAAAACTACTCAAAATATTCCATGTGTGTTTCCAAGAAAATCTGAGATTGGATGACAATCATAGGTCAGAGGGGTTTTTTTTTTAGCCTTTTATTAGAGATTTGACAGTGGAGAGATGACAGGAGGAGACAGAGATAGAGAACGAGATGCAACGCAGACTCCAGACTTGAACTTCGAACATTGCGGTTCATATTCAGAGCCTTAAACCGCTGAGCTGAAACCATGTGAGGATTTTTAGAAATATGTTTTCCTCGTCTGTTTTCTCAACCCTGTTCTGGATTTTACTGCTTTTTCTCCAGATAAACAATAAAATTAAAGTAAATTTTAAACAATTGTGTAATTGTCTTGTTTTTTTTATTGTAATATTACTGAGAAACTGTGTTTTTACACCCAAAATAAACAGATATGCAGGAAATCTAATAGAATAACACGAGCGTGTCCAAAAGAAGTTGGCACGCTGCGTAAAATGTAGAAAGAAACAAAATATGATGATTGCAAAACCTCCAAACTCAGCAAAAGACGACTTAGGAAATGTTGAAACTGAGAATTTTTTGTTGTTTTTGGTAATTGGTGGTATTTTGACACCAGCGACGTGTTTCACCTCAGTCCATCTTAAACGAGCTTCAGCCAACAGAAGGCGGTGTCTGGATCTGGTTTTTGGAAGCTCGAGCAGCGACGTCCGCGGCAGAGTCACGTTGCTGAGGGCCTGAAGATCACGGCCATCCTCCGATTTTATGAACTGTTCTTTGCAGTTTCACACTGAGGAACATTATTCTTAAATAAATTGTTGCACTGTTTGCCAGCTCCGTCCCGCCTCATCTCAGCCTCTCTGGATTCGCTCTGGACGCACATCATGCAACTAACCTGTCGACAGTTGGTGAGATCTTCCATCAGAAGTTTTCTAACATTTCACAGCGGACAGTCTTTTGTGTCAACTGTCCAAACTTTTTTTGAAACATCCCAAAAACAATAAAAACTCTTTGAACTATTGAAAAAAAAGTTTCAACATTTGACAAGTTGTTTTTGTGCTTATTTCAGCTACATATGAGGTTTCAGTGTTTTGCACATCATCACATTTACTCTCTTGTTTTTACATCTTCGCAGCGCCAACTCTTTTGGAAACAGCGTTGTGGAATAGATGAAGCCTGATTGGCCGATCCTCTCTCGGCCTTTCTCCAATCATTTTTTTAAAAAAATACCGTAATCAGTGAAGTTCACCACAAAAATCTTTTCTAGGTTTGGACTTCATCTCAACACATTATTCAAAATATGACAAAAGGTAGAGCAGGTTCACGTGCAAAGTCCTTCTAAGTGCAATACCGCAACCCAGTGGAGAGAGAAGGTCTAACAATGACTTCACAGCAGACTTATTCACTGAAGACGTCCACCAGGTGTCTCTATACTCAAAGGAATACAGCATGTACGCATCTTCATCACAGCCTCACAGCTCATCATTACATAGTAAACTTAATAGTACTGATAATCTTCCATCCAGACTTTTCTTTCCTCGAGTCTTTTAGTGAATCAGTGAGTGTCTGCTCTGGTCAGCCGCCTGAATCGCCTAAAAAAAGCCTCTTAAATTTGTCTTTATCGTCAATAAATCTCATAAAAACCAACAAACACAGTGTGTATCCGAGCCCGGTCACTCTTATTTGTCTGTGCCAAAGAGCTCTATTGTTGTCCAGACTATTAAAAAACACATAAATGGTGCTCTGGGTGAACACACACTATTATTATTTTGACTTAACCTCACGTAAACCGGCCTGCGGCTGGAAATCCTCACCGGAGCAGCAAACGTGTATTAATCCGCTGCTGAAAATAGTCCATGACAAACGCGGCGTTTCCTCCTGTCAGAGTAACGTTTGTTAAAATCCAACGTGAGGAGTTGTTTTAAATGATGCTGTATGTTTGTGACCAGAATTTTAAGGATTTAGTGTTTAGAAAACAAGATATTGGAGGACGGACGAACACGTTGCTGTTTTGAGGTTTTCCATGGGATTTGCTGACGATGAGAAAAATGTAGAATAAGGCCAACGTGACGTGGCCTGAGGTACAACAAGAGAAACAACAAATTAAAAGAACGTTCAGGGTGAATGAATAAAAAAACCCAAAACGAAAGCACCATTAGTCGCTCGCAGTGCTCGTCGTTTGTTACAATCTCTGAAATATAAGCGTACGTTGTGAGGAGTTCATTACAGGGAACCTGAAGACGGAGCTTCGCTCTCGCCCGAGGCGTCTCTCCATCATCAGTTGGAATTCCATCGAGCTGCAGAGAGAGGACGGAGAAAATGCAGGAAACTAGAGATGCCCTGGAAGTGTGAGAGAGGCGTACGCAGAGCGACGACGAGGCCTTTTGTGGCCTGGACTTAGAGGAATGTTCCGGCGTCAACACTTTTATAAAAGACCCTTTGATGTGTAACGCCGCTTTCCCTCCTTTCCTGTGACAAATATGAGAGGACGCCTGCAGGAGCACACTCAAAGTTGAATGTTTCTTTAGTTTCACATTGACATTTTGATGCTTCTTCAGAGATCGAACATTTCAACTTATCTTTACTGAGTTATTGTCCTGAAGTGCAGTTTTCTGTCTCGTCTCCATCCTCTGACAGCTGCAATCGCTGAGATCTGACCTTCAACATGAGATAAACAAGTTTTTAAACATTAAGAGTCGATATCTCCTGATACAGGAGGATATAAGTGATGATGCTCATCTACCTGATGGACGTCGTCGCTCTTCTCTAACCATCGTCGGCCTCTGTGCAGTCAAAATGCTGCAGGCAGGGTCTGTGCCGGTATTCGAGCTGGTTCACAGCAGGAAACAGGAGCCTCCTTCTTTACGAAGCTGCTTCATTAAGGGCTTCACTGATGCGTGAGGCTGCAGACAGACGACCAGACTTCAGGAACTTCAGAGCACTTACAGTCGGCTGAAGCTGGAGTGACCACGAGAAGGAAAGACATGCTGCTGCAGGTGGAGCTAATCTGTTTAAAACGTGAATAAAAAACTCTTCATTACGCCGTTTATTGTTTTAAATATGCTGTTTTAATGAAGTACAAAAATATAAGCACCCTCTCATTACATTTCAGTCTCAGTCGCTTTATCCAGTCGTAAAAATCAGTGGTTATGACAAAATACAGCAGTTTAACTGTTAACAATGCCCAAGATGACTGACAGCAGGTCATGCTGCTTCTCGTGTGTAAATTATGTCCACATGACGACATCAAAAAGAGATTATGAGCATTATTAATGACGACCAGGTAGAAACGGGACAAAAACGGTCTTTTACTGTAATTTTAGGAGGGGAACAGTCGCTGTGTCGTCATGTTTTACTGGCTTTCATGATGAACGGCCAAAATATCACTGCACATGCACGTTACCGTGGTTACCAGATGATTAATTAGCATCTCGGTCACATGCACAGATCGTTTTCTTGACCGTTAACGACCGGCAGAAGTTTAGTTTGCTGAAATCAACCCGACTGAAACCGAACAGTCGAAAGCAGCTTTGTTTGACTGCAATGAACCGAACACATGGACACTATTCATCCAGCAGTCTGTTTACAAATGCAGTTTTTGTTGTAATACATACAGTAATTCAAATTCCCACATTAATAAGTTAACGTAGTGATACTGACCGTCAGTGCAGGTCTGAGGCAAACGTTGGCTCTCTGAGTGTACGTGCAGCATTTGAGCAAGGCCTCGTAAATATACTGCCGAGACGCTTTTAACCTCAAACAGTGATCGTGTTCACACACGTTCACATGAATTATGATCCTCCTCGTTCGTTTGTGCTTTACTGAAGAGGACAAACATTTTGGAAAGGAAGGATTTCTTTTGTGATCAATCGCTGTCGAGTCATTTTAAAGCTGCTGTGTGCTGAATCTTTCCGTGATTGTATGAGTCGTTCTTTGCACTGCTGTGCTTTTAAATAAATACTACGACACTAGAAGTTTCTAAATATTTAATAGTTCTGATATCTCATGCAACTCTCCATGAGTGATACGACTGCAGATGTTTTTGTTGTTTGTTTGGACAGGAGATGCAACAACAGGACAGTGGACGGCGTTTGGGGCAGGAAAGTTTGATTTCTTCCCCAGCCGAGCCACCACCTTCCGGTTTAGCCCTCTGCTGACTTCAGTGGGGATTAAATCATTTCACTGTGAGGCTGTGTAGACTTTGCAAATGTTATCGTACCAAATTGATCAAATTCTGATCAGGAAACGAGTCAGTTCACGGGGAGCGTGACACTGAAAAACAAGCGTATTTGTCGTTTTGAGCTTGTGGGAAAAAGTCTTTGTGTCACATGATGTCACCATCACAGTTTGGCCACCATGTCAGATAAGTCAGGTGCTCTTCCTGAGGGCTCGAGTCAACCAGGCAGGGAAGAAGTGTGTGATTCTGGATTTCTGGAGCTTGACATGCACTTGGGATTAAAAGTCAGGATATCTCAGCTGGCGCTGCTTTGATTTTGTCCCCAAACTTTCTCTGTTGTAGCTGATAAAGAGACGGATTCAGAGTCATTCCTGCGGTGTTCATGAGTCACGCTGAGGGGGATTTTCTGTTGGTGCTGCTTCCCCTCACGCCTGCAGAAGCTGTCCGACCAGGGCGGGGCTCCTCTCCCGGATCAGGGCTGACGTGATCTCAGCGACCTTCAGCACTGACCTCTCCCAAAGCTCCGCGTCCTGAGAGAAAGAGGGACAATCGATGTCATCCGTTAAAGAACATAAAATTACAGACAGACACGCTAGCGACACGCCACCTCGCTCATTACATGAGCTCAGTAGTCAGATCCTGCAGTAACAACGTAAGACATCCCGACGCAGATTCACATTTGTTCGTGTTTATCCTCTCTCGAGATAGTCACGACCGCTTGAGTCATCCAAATGTTTGCAGCATCCAGCCGGTTCAAACTAGCAGGAAACAAAGTTAAACCATGCTGTTTCCCTTGAAATGATCAGGGCGGTCAGAGGACGGAGTTACGACACAGACGACTTGACGAACGGTTTAAAAAAGGAAAGTTAAATTTAGCATCAGCTGCCACTTTCTTGACGACACACGCGATAAAAATATCCTGGAATGTGCGACTCTCCCACAGAGGATGCTCCTCGTGAGAGAAAAAAGTCCTGTGCCGCTCCGAGTCAGCTTTAAGGTCAAATAAACACGTCATCCGAATTCACCGCATTTAATTTGATTGCAATAATCACAAAATCTAGCGGAGGATTTTCGTGACTCTCGTGTTATTTTTATGGCTTGTTCAATCAACAGACGGAAGCAATTTTCCACCCAAAAGGAGGAGGAGGAGGAGGAGGAGGAGGAGGAGGAGGAGGGGGAGGAGGAGGAGGGGGAGAAAAATGCCACAGAATTAAGGGCACTTTCTTTTTTCACAAATTTGTGTTAATGTCAAGTCCTCTGAAGCTGGTGAACCAATAAGGAGGACTTTGAGATTTATGGTGCATGATATTGGACAGATCTACGCTAAACCACACGCTACACATTCTCCCTTTCGCTCAGCCTCTCTCTTTTTTCAGACTTCACTGTTGTGGTTGTTTTGCTTTCGTGATTCGTCTCTTCTGTATCTCTTTCTTCTTCCTCCGCCTGCACAATGCACTTTTAATGGTTTTCACTCCCCTGACTCCGCTCCTTGGGCTACAGCGACTCCGTACTTTGATTTAGTCTCTTGATGAAGCCTAAGAATGACCTGTTTTCCATCTTTCAAAGAGTTCAAGGAGCTTTGCTTTGTTTTAACCACAGACTTGTTCCTCGCGTAGATTTATGCTTCATGCTCTACCTGGACTTTTTCATGAATAGATGGAGGACGTTAATAAGGCTTCTGACAAAGCGTTTGATGTAGCAGCGTGCACGAGGGAGAAAATATGAAACAAGATTTTCTTTAAACGTTTAAAGACACAGTGTACACGACTGAGGAGGAAGGCTTTAGCTCGTCTTCAAATATCTAAAACATACATGTTCATTTACAGGATAAGTCTGCTGTTGTTTTTGATGTTATTCTCACAGTTTTGGTTTACTGATGTTTCCTCAGCCTCACTCCGCCTGTCAAGCTTTTAGTCCTTGCCTCACGTACGCAGTTTACGGTAACGGTGTCAGATTTAATGTTGAAATTCATCGTAACTGTTTGTGCTCTTGATTTGAGACAAAAGCATGACTTTTGTCATTGGATGGGTGAAAACACTCGCCTCGTGCTGACGTGTTTTATAATGTGAACCCTGTAAAAGAGTCTTAAATGTGAACTTGATGGCTACACACACGATATCATGCCAGAAAACTGAGGTTAAGTCTACAGGCGACCGGCAAAAATAAAGTCTGATACTTTATTTGTCTGGTTTCTGCAGCATGTACTCAACATAATGAGAGTTAAACCTTTTAGGACTCCTTGGCCTTGGAAGTAACGCTACATTACTCTTGTAAGTAAGTTAGCCGGACATTCAAGCGACTAACGATTGCAGCACATGGTTTAATTCATTCCTTAATTTTTCTTTTGTGTCTTTGGTTTTTGAAATAAAATAAAATAAGACACCTTCCTATAAATGTATTTCTCTTACTACAGCACCAATCACAGCTCTTGCAGCCTGACATACCAGCACGTCTAGCTACAGTGAAGCTAAGGGTTTAGCAAAGTGGTCCGTGGACGTCTGAGACCGAGGCAGGGTCGCTAAAAGTTGAAAGTTCAGATGATCAGAAGCAGTTTAGCCAAATAATCTACCAGATTGGAGGCATTACAAAAAGTACGTGCTATCAAACTGATCTATCAAACTATCTCACTTTGACATGTCGCAGCAGGAGGACAAACAGGTGTAACTAATGACACAATGGCTTCGTTCCATTTGGGTGTTCCAGAAGAAAAGTGAGCCAGGATGGACGACACCAGCGGCCTGGAACTGCAGCACCTAACTGGAACGCAGCCTTTATTAATGTTATTAGTTCCTCTTGTGCTTTTCCTGCTATGAGATGTAAAAATGTCAGTCGTAAAAAAAAAAAAAAAAAAAAAAAGGCATATTACTTTGGCGGAGCACCATATTATCAGAGCTGACACAAAGATGGCCAAAACCTCCGACGACTTGATCCAAGCTGCAATAAATTGTAATTATCCTTTAAAACGGGATTAGATCTGACTTGAATTATTTCGCCAGAAAAACTCCAGCCGATGTGACACTCTCTCTTTTTTGGATCGATCACCACGTTTATCGGCCAGCTCTCGAAAGGCAGGTTTGCTTGAGAGTGAAATAAAATAATTTGAGGAGGCTTAAGAGGGATTTTCACAAAGCTTTTAATGTCCTCAGAGCGGAATGTAAAAATATATTAAAAATAGAGCCCACTGAAATGACAAAACAACGATGATTTGCGATCTGGAACATCCGATTTAACGTATCCTCAGATCTGGCTTCCAAACGCATTCGTCGTTACAAATATGTGTCAGCAGTTTTAATGCGTTTTGGAGCCGAGGGCGCGATCAACAGGACAAAAATAAGCTTGTTTTGACCCTTTCTCGACGCTTATAGCCGAACTCAAGCGGCCAGCTCTGTAACAAGCGCAGTTAGTGCAGCGACTGGACGGGAATGTGACGAGGTGTGAGAGCGATGAGCGTGGAATCCGGCCTGACCGTGGTTAATGGGAGCGAGAGGACCCGGGATCCAGAACTCCCGGAGCACTCCTCTCTAATCAGAACCAGCGGAGGGGGGAGTCAGATGACATGGATTTTCCACACCGACTGACTGAAAGCAAGTGTGGGGGGGTGGTGGTGGTGGTGGTGGTAGGCTGAGGCAATGGAGTACAGATCAGCGACTCCAGCTTCTCATTGATTAAAGCAACACAGGGGGATGAAGAAGAAAAAAAACATATATAAAAGAAAGATGGGATCAAAATATGATCGCTTTGAACGAGCTCCAGAAACATTCTGCGTCAGCGCTGACAGCCTCTTCTTAATATGATTTTAAATTTACAATTGGATTTCGAGGAATCAAAAGAAATGAAAGAAAACAGACAGGCTTTCCTGTTTTTCTTCACCATGTACCCAAGTCCATTGTTCTTGGGCTTAATCACCAGTACGAGGAAGCCACGAGGAGATGAGCCAGTCCATGTGTGAGCAGTCGATAGCACAACGCTGGGCCGCATATCTTCAGAAATATGCGTAGGTTCATCAGCGATCGCTCAGGAGCACTTGTAAAATCTGATTGCGTCTTATCATAAGCAGTCCTGATCAAAGCATTCCTCCGATTGTTATCTAAAAGAAATTACATCTTCACACGGAAAGTATGTTGAGATGTTACATGTGTTTGGAGGAGCTAAAAAAAGGCCACGGAGGTGGGGGTGGGGGGGGGGGGGGATGATAAATGTGATGAGTGCCGTCGTTGGCCGATTACCACCCAAGTGCATTGATGAGGACTCATGGGAAAGAACCGCGGGTGTCTCGGGACATATTGAAGGCAGCTACAGCCATTAAACCGCAGCTAATGACTCTATTATAGAGGTCTGTTTTCTTATATGCAGAACAAAAAAAAAAACACTTAAGATTGTGCATGAGAAAATAAGAAAAAGCACACACACAAAAAAAAAAGTCCAGATCACCCGCGAGGATCAAAGTTTTAACTCCATCTAAGCCCTAGCGCTGAATCATTTCCACTCCAAGATATGCGGCCTTTGAAATATGAATCATGCTTCATAAACCGGCGTTATTAAATCAAGTAGTTGCTTGCACAGTGGAACACAAATATGACTTGAGCTCTTCATTGACTCGTGGCACAGCTTTAAGTAGTCACAACTGCCACTCAGGCTGCACATGCGGTCGAGAAAAAGGCACGACAAAGGGGGTAGAATTACTTAACGGCAACAAACTCCCAGGCATTTGCATATCTAACTGCTTTCAGGCTGAAATCTATATGACTCCAGTGTGAGGAACATGCGGACTGATTGATCGCCGCTCGGGGAAAAGCCACAGTGGATGCTCTTGACAGACAAGAACTGGTACCTCTCCTGACCCGGGATTTGCTACCATCGGCGTTGAGGGGCGGTTCAGCTCGTGTCTCCTCTTTCAACCGAAGGACCATCCAGGATGAATAAAGCAGCTCGCTAATGAGCAGCTCGCTGGCTCATTGTTATGGGCACGCAAACATCCATGAGAAGACAGAGAGAGAGGTGGTGGTGGGTGGTGGGTGGTGGGGGGGTTGGGTACATGTTGGGTCACACACAAGCACGCATATGAAAGACAGAACCGGGGTTACACACTTCATGAGCATGTGTTCGTACTCGTACATGTGCGCCCTCGCAAACACAAAGAGGTGGAATGTGACCCTGGAGGGGTTTGCATGTCTCCAGATCTTCATCTTCATCATGATCATCATCACCGCCAGAGCCCGATGTCCTCCAGCGGCGCTGACTAAGATGATTTTCCACTGTCTCCGTCCCAGTGTCTCTTCCAGGCAAGAATATGGAGATGGAGAGAAAAAATGGTTAGCGAGCGCTCGAGGGGTGAATGTTCCTCACCGTGGCAGCGCTGAGACAAACAGAAACTGGAGTTGTGTGTCTGGACAGACTTGAGATGAAAAAGGCGTAACCGAGCCTTGCGAGATGACAAACCGCGACTGGATTAGTCTTGATTGATCGAGCTATTAGAGGTAATAGGTGCGTCTCACCTGTTTATAGTGTGGAATTAATCTTCATGCGTTCCAAAGACGGGAAAGTCTCCGCGAGCCAAAGTCTAAGTGCAGTCGGCAGGATGGTATTTTATTTTAAAAGCGCTTGTTTTTACGAGATTCACTTTACTATTATTAGACGTGAGGGAACCTCACTTTCCACTTCATAATGATTAACTGCCACAAATCCTCACTTAAAGGATTTCCCAGCCAAAAGTATCATCATTTATTCACATTAGTGGAAGGGACTATCGCGGTAATGTATGCCATATTACACATTTACATTTTTTGAAACACAACACTCGACAGCAGAGCCGCCCTCTGCTACATCGATTACCGACACATCCAATGCCTCGGTGGCCTTAGATGGCATTTATATAGCTCCTCTAGACAGATTTCACATTTTAAAAATAGTCACTGACAGAGATGTCGTAGCTGGAGAGAGTTATGGACGACTTCGAGAGGGTGTCCAGCTTTTTTTATGTGTACCTCATGTGTCAAAGATTCCCCCCCGTCCACGAGACGAGTCGTATTAAGAAATTAGGTGACAGCGTTGTTTTAATATATAAACAACGCGATGTATAACCGTTTGACCGGGCGGTAACTAAAAGCAAAACGTTCTCAATCACTCCCATGTGTATGAATGCACAAACACATGCAACAGCCTTGTTATTCCAAACTGCGACCACAAGTTTATGGAATGGAACTTCAATCATTAGCTTCTATTTTTGCTTACTGTTTAAAGGGAAGATTTTGACAAGCTGTGAGGCGACAGGTCTTTGAAACACAGAGCAAGAAAAAAAAAAGAAGAAGGAGAGAGAGGACGGGAAAGATGGGGGGAGGAAAGCATCGGCGGACCACACACACAATAAGCAATCCTCAAACTCGCTCTACTCTTAAATGCCACAGTTGCAATCAACCTTTCCATCTAAAAGGGGAGCGCGCAGCAGCACTCCTGCCACACAAGAAGAGGCCTGCTTTGAAGCTTAAAGGTTTCAGGCAATTAGGACCTTTAACGGTGACAATTTGTATGCCTCTGTCATTTTCCCCGAGATCCCCCAGCCCCGAGGACTGACGCTCCTGCTGCTGCTGCTGCTTGCTGCTTCTTGCTGCTGAGGGCTTCCACTTCTGTTCCCTTCATGAAATGCCAAGAGCGCTGGGTCCTAATTGAAAAACAGCTTATGGGAAAGCTTGGCGCAGAGCCCCGAGCCAAGAGAACTGGAAAGAGTTGTTAGAGTCACACCAGCTACCATAACCAAGGTGGCCAAGAACATTCAGAGAGTTTTTATGGCCTCTTTTCATCATCCTAACGTTTTACCGTCACTGTATTTTTGCCTGTGACATGAGGGTGCTACAGTATTAATGGCTGTATCATCCACTTGAGGGCAGTATCATTACTTGCATTAAGGCCAGACAGCGTTCTCCACTCTGGGAGTCTTAAAAAGCTAAAAAACCACCACCTAACACGAGCTTCACTGAGCATTACTTTGACTTCTGCTCTTTAATAGATGAAGTAATTTCTCAGGAAAATTCTCCCCAAATGACCCGTGTGTCGAATCCCAGCGATACAATGCAGCTAAAAACACCCAGCGCTTTTTGGTCTGAGAGAGGATAGTGTTTCACGGCTTCTGACAGCTCGTCCCACAGCGGGTATTGTGGTCCTGCTGCCCTTACTCCCCTCCGTGTATCACCGAAGACAGGCAGTAGCTTGGGGCTAAACTGCGAAGAGAGAAAAGGGGGCAACAGGTCCAATTACTGGCCGGTCCAAAAGTCTGATTAGAGCCTCAAATTTTACACCGCTACAGTCCCGTAGAGACTCATTTCAAACAATGAAGAATGGTGACAGAATGACTCAAATCCTTTAGTAAATGTAGACCAGACCACAGGGGGGAAATACACCATTTGAAGCAAAAGGCCTGCACTTAAATCTTGTGCTCCGTAAAAGCCAGCGTCCTCCATTATTTCCCCTTTAGAAGCTTCACGGTTGGGTTATTCCACTCGGTCTGACAGTATCATGTAGATTCTTTATCAGCTTCTTCCAGCGTTTCATTAGAAGGTATACGAGGGAATCGTTCAAAGCCAAGACTCTTGTGTTTTTATGGCTGGAAATATTCTCTAGATGTCTCGTGCATCATTTCATACACATTTTCCCCAAAATTCAGCCCGACATGTTTGGTATCTTTGGAAACGCTGAGCTCTCCGCTAAAATCTGAAATACACTTCTGTGGGTTTGAATGATGCTTCACTGAACAGCTTGAGTTTGTACTGACTGAGCCAGCAGCAGGTTGAAGTAAACAAACATTAAAAAGTAAAAGTACTGAGGTATGTGAAGGCGTTTATGTATCTGTAGTTTCATGGGGATTTTCATGGTTTGAGATCAATTCAAGACAGAAGGAATGAAGTGAAAACATAAGAAAGAAGAACCAGGAAGAAAAGAAGAATACCTTTAAATGATCAATGCTTTATGAAGTACTATTACTTAGAATTTCTTGGTATTTCACATATTAAAATACTGTGAAGAAGTGCTAACTGCTAATGTTTGATTATGTCCGATGTTTTGGCGATTTTCATGATTTCAAATCAGTTGAAGAACGAAGGAATTAAGCGAGAACATACAGATTGTGCAGTATTTTTTCTTTTAAAGTAGTATTTGTAGTATCTATTTTGACATGTTCAAAGTTTAGCATTGCTGCTCAGTGAAGACTGACATGTTTGGTATCTTTTGAGTTTGTAATAACTGACACATGGGTGTGCAATTAGTGGGATTTTTAATGAGTAGAAATAAGTATTAGCAGCTAAATATATCCTCAAGTTTAGCTTTGGTGTTCTCGTTTGGGGATTTTCAAGTTTGGAGAATAAATGGAGATAACTTTTATGAAAGGACAAGAGAAAACAGAAAGTGAAAAGCTTCATTTCTAGTCTTGGAGATTTTCATACTTTCAAATCAGCTGAAAATGAAAGGAAAGGAAATATAAGGAAAGAATATGAGGCCTGAAGGAAGGAAGAAAGTAAGGACAGAAATAAAGGACAGCTCAAAATTGTACTTCAGTTTTGGTCTCAATTTAATCCTGATGTGTCTATACGGCCTACATAAACAAACATGACCATCAACGAGACAATTATACAGTTATTCTTAATGCCTGACGCCGGGTCGGATTACCCTTAAAAAGAACAAAACAAGGCAGTGGAAACGCTACTGCTTTTGGTCGTAAAGGCTGCCAGGATAAACACAAAATTAAAGTTTCTTGTAGCTCTTTTAACTACAATACTTCAGTGAACCTACTTGTTGACTTTCCAGCTATGATAATGAGCCAGACACTGACTGGAGAACGGCATGAGAGCAGACAGAAGATCGATGATCAGAGATGAGATGGAAGCAAACAAATCAATCAGACTAATAACCCCGCCAAACTTGACTCTGACACTTGAATGTACATTAAAGTCCACGCACAGACACATTCGGCTTTAATATTTACTGCTGCGCTTCGGTTCTAAACAACCATCACGCTTACACTGAAAGTTCAGCCATAAATCCGGAAAATTTGCTTGGATCCGAGCTGAAAGACTGAGAGCTGAAGTTGACGAAGATGACAGCGACGTAAGCATCATTTCATACTTCTTACAGATGAACTGCCTCCAGGGAATGTGTTTTATTGAATTTCGCGGAGGTATTTAGTGCCGCTGCCTGAGTGTCTGTATTTTAGATACCCGTGTCGTTCCCACTCTGCCTCACTTCATCTGAAAGGGACTGTAATGTAGGAAAATGAATAAGTCTGTATCCCACCCTACTTTTTGTGCGGCTGCGAGTTCCCTCAGACTTTCCAGCCATAGAAAAAGCAAACTTTTGTATTGATAACTGCTTTTCAAACCCCATTCAGAGAACAATTGCTGCCACACAACCCTTTCACGGTACACTGGGAAAGCTCTTTCAACACGGGTTTCCAAAATATCCTGTCTAGGGGCGTCCATTGGGCAAACATAGCAGTTTGTTAGTCACGTCTTAATGTACGACTTCTCTTTCTGTGCACCCTCTTCAGAGAGGAAGGCAAACCCTGCTGAGAATGGGACGTCGTAGTTCCACTGGATTCCCTCAGTGAGAACGATTTCAACAAGCTCTGCTGAGAGACGACTTTGTTTGACTTCGACTCAGCGAAAGACATACCTCAAAACAGTAAGCAGAACAATGGCTCTTCAGTTGTGGAGGTATGAAAGCATGAAGGCATGGGTGGGATTTATGAACTGGGACAAATCCCACATGCAGTGAGAGTGAGAGCCCCGAGAGCACACACACCCTCCCACAGATGCCTCATTTACTTATCACACTGTATCGCTTACACCAAACCAGAGCAGCCAAATGCAGTCTATATATCCCAGGCCATCTGAGGTCAGGCGCAGGTGCAGGGATATTTCACAAAACAAGACATTTATTACGAGCTGGTTTTCAGCACCGCACATCCTGGCCAAGGCTTAGTGCCCTCACTTCCATCCTTTGTACAAGCGTGAGATTGTAATCGCAGTAGGCCGTAAGCCAAACACACAAACATAGGTGCAACACTGTATTTTTGTACTGCTGTCAAAATATCGGCGCACCGCAGACTAAACATCAGGGGGGGATACAGCCGGCCATGTGGCTTGACAGATGTAGTGTGAGAACAAGAAGGGACCGCTACGAGGAAAATCATTTTCACAGGACTGTGAGATTCATTTGAGGACATTAAATACAAGAACAGATTTAAGTTCTTGAACGCTACCTTGAAATCTTTTTTTATTTATAACTTCATAAACCTCCAATTGGGGTTTCCATCAGAGCAGGAAATTTGAATTTAGCATCAGGAGCCAAATCCCCCAACTCACCAGCCATTTTTACTTTTTAACCAGCCTGACTGAACCGTCCAACTTGCTGGGGAGGACCTCCAGACAACCTGGTTGGTCATTACTTCCACTTAAGTTATGCTTCCAGTCCCATTCAGTTCAATTTTCCAAAATTCAATCCAAAGTTGTGTGGAGAAGTTAGGCCGCAAGCCAACAAACAAAATCTTTATTTACGGTGGCGCATTAACGGGCTTCAGCGTAGCTACAACGGCTACATGCGAGCTCTAGGCTCTTAAGCCACGCGGGGAGTTACAGTACAGCTGAAGGTAACCACACGTCAAGGCAACAGCAGCTTCAGAGAGACGACATCCAGACCGCAAGAACTGTGATCGTCTGCTTGTGTTTTCTCCAAGTTTCTGATGCTTTTGGAGAGAGTGAAGACAATATAAAGGAAGTTGAAGAAAGGTTCAGTTATCTTCTCGTTTTTGAGTAAGACACATCCAACAGAGTGATCTCCATCTCTGTCACTGTGAATGATTGAAGATGAACGCACTGATGGCATGCCAGGAGTGTCTAATGCAGTTATGAGACAAAGCGAAATAGAAGTTACTCAAGAAGTTTGATCCAGTGTTGATCTACATCGCAAAGTGAAGTGTGGGGAATTTAATTGAAGCAGGACACAGCTCCGTCACGTATGATACACCCGTCTACTGTTGCAGGAATCTGGCACCGAACAATAAATCCAAACCTTCGCCACTGTTATCTACAGCTGCAATAACTTAGCTAAAACCTAGCTAATTCAGGATTGGTGAGCTCCACCATGTAGCCTCTTCATGTTTTGGTTCTTACCTTTAAACAATGCAAATTTCATCCAGTCAGATTTGGTAGATGACATATTTTGAGGAAAATTTGATGCCACTATCTCTGGTTATGGTTCTAACTCTAGTCCTGAACAGGCCATCAGCATGATCTTGTATTACCATGTGTATCCCGATGCAGATACGGATTAAAAACTATTATTTTATTGATTCATTTTGATTGTTTAGCCCTGGCGGAGGTGCACGCCCTCTGAGATCTTTCTAATTTGCCTCACTGTGACTGTAGGAGCAGTTAAATTTATCAGCCTTAGCTAAAGTTTTACCAGCGTTTTGGGGCATCTGGTGGTATTTTCCCTGGTCTGAATACTCTGTGTGCTATTCCGCAGCTATTTTCCACCGCGCCCCAACCAGACAAGCATGTGTACAGAGAGGTCTCTGCAAATAAAAGCAAAAGCAGAGAAGTAAGGTGAGCGTCACAAAAACAATCTTTGATGAGGCCTGTTAAATGAAAGCATAATCCCTGGAAGATAACTCAAACCAGGACTACTGTGGGTGGTCAGAAACAGCTCAGAACCAAGTGGCAAAACAAACACACACGCATGTTTTGCCCTTACTCTGAGTGATTGAATGTTTACAAACTAATTGCGTAGCGCTGGCTTACATTAATCTTCCATAAGAATGTCTGTTTGTAACACCAATTAACTCTTTGAATGTCATTTCCAAATTGTCTGTAAGAGCTTGCGTCAAGTCACATCAGCCCAAACAGCGCGCTCGCTGGTCTTTTTAATCTAAGAAATCAAAGCTGAGTAAACACCGCTTTGGTATGTCTAATTCTTTGAGCCAAACTCCAGCGGTCAAGTTTCACACATACCGACACACATCTGGAGCACTCTCGGCATGGAAGATCAAGCCTGATATCCTGCACATGTTGCTGCAGTGTGAGTCTCTCCCAAGGCTCTGACCCTAACACTCTACAAATACATCACCGAGGAGAGGGGAGTGATCCGGCTTCTGTCTGTATGGAGATGTCAGGATTCCACCGAGGTAGCCAAGTGCTCTCATCCACATTTCCAGAGGGATGTTAGATAAAGTTAGACATAATTGTCAGAACAAAGACAAGACAAGTACTTAGGCAAACAGTGAAGGGGAGCAGGGTGGATGGTGGACTTTTTCTGACGCTAAGTGCATCAACAGGAAAATATGAAATCATTTTTTATCTGTGCAATGTTTTGATGAATCTATCTAATGTTCGTTCAGTTACTTCTAAAACAGTAACTTAATATCAAGAATGCTTTTTTTCCCTCATTACTTAAAATGTCTCCTCAACTGTCAATCGACCCGGACGAGCCAAAAAGGCTAACGCACGCAATCTTACTAATCACTTCTCTCGTAACGGAGACAGCTCCTCATTTTTTGACAAAGTGGGATGACGCCGGTCTCTCGGAGTACATTAAAGGTTCCAACGCTCTTTCATCACAGAAAATATAACACCAGGCGCTTATTCATCTGAGGACAATTGTTGGATTTACTGAGAGAAAGGTCGGGAGCGTGCTGAGACAGCAGAGTCGGCAGCCATCCCTGATCTCCCTTGACCCTGCCAGGGTTGCGAATACATAGGTGTCATAGCAAGAGCCTCAGTTGCTTGTGTAGGGTTTCACCTGCCTGCCATGTTGGACCTAAACAGGATAAGCCGTGTATGTCGCCTGACAGATGTAGTGTGAGAAAAAGTGCGCACAAAGACCTCTGGAGAAATCATTTTCCCTTGGCGCTTCATTTAGAAAATTCTCCGGGAGTGTGTAATTCATTTTCGGGGGAATTAACTAAAAGACCAGGTTTCAGTTATGGAACTTTGCAGTGAAACCTGATTGTTCATGACTTTATAAACTTTGGCTCACTTTAGGACTCTTTTTAGATTCAAGGCTAGTTCTAACTCTAGGGATGGCAATGTCAGCCGGTCAGGCGGTTGGTCCATCACTTTGGTTCCAACTGAATTATCTCAGAACGAAATGTTGAACATAGATTTATGGTCTCCAAAGGATGAACTCTACTGACTTCATCGAGTGCCACCAAGAGGTCAAAGTTTTCACTCATACAGTGTAATACCAAAGTACTTCTACAAGGTTTGGCACAAAATTTCGTGCAGACATTCTTGGTTAAAGGACGTGATTCTCTGGCGTTTTCCTTCCTGACAACATTGAGGTTACGGGTTGAGATTTTGAGTTTCCCAACTTTTCAGCTTGTGACGCCTTAAAATGAATCAGCGTCAGATGAATCTGATAAACGTATCAGCCACAGCCCTTTGCACAAATTTCCATGCTTCCCTCTTAAGACCTCTAGTTTATCTGGCAGAAGATAACTGTTGGATTTAGCCTGAGAAAAGTCGTGAGTGTGCTGAAACCACAGAGACAACAGTCTTCCCTGATCCGCCTTGACCCTGCTGAGGGTACAACTCCACGAGTGTCACAGCAAGAGCTTCACTGGGTCGTGTACGGTTTCACCTGTCTGCCTTTCAGACCTAGATCTGAACAGGTCGAGGAGAATAGACCTATAGAGCCCTCTCCTTTTCTTCCTCCCTCCCCTCCTTCTTCTCCTTTCTCTCCCTCTCTTTTCTTCCCGGCCGGCTAATCTCTTCTCAGGTTCAGGATTCCCGGTCTGGGCCCTTTGAGGAGGAGGAAATATGGGGTTGGGTAAACATCAGGGCTCTCACTGGAGGGATTACAACACCCATATATCACCGTGACAACCCTCTTTTCAGCGGATGACAAGTCGCCAGGACCCTGTGCAAGGAGGGATCCAATGACACTTCCTATCGCCACTACAGACACTGATAGCGTATACCGTCACCGTTTTCACAACATCATGTCAGTTTATGAGGATCCGGTGTCTACAGATTCTCAGCCAACGTCTTTAGAACGGTTTGAGGTTTTTCACACATTATCACACCTGATGTTTGGCTTGTGGGCATCTTCAGAGGGTAACAACACAAACGGAAAAAGACTCTAGAGAAGTGCTTTGATCACATGTCCTTTCAGAGAGACTGCTGCTCATTGTCCATGACTGCATCTCACTCTCTCCTCTTGACGAAGCGATGTGGCACGCATGGCGACACGCTGCTGGACACATTGCGCCTCGGCGGTTGGGTGTTACTCTGAATAATGTGAAACCATACTCAGGCCTCGTTTGAGAAAGTCCACTTTTTATCCAAAAAGACATCACTAAAGGTCAATGAGGTGGATCATTTTCCCAACCTCTCTGGGCTAAACTCAATTCCATGCGCTCATGCATTTTAACTGTCAAAAGGTTAAAATTCAATTATCCAAATGGCCGTGCTTTTCCAAAGAGGTGGGTGCGTCCAGTAAATCCTCAGTGTGATACATAACGAGAGGCAAGGGACACACAATGTTCTCCACGGTTGTTCTCCTCACTGGTGTGCAGTTGACAACAACCAGTCATGTCGGAGCAGAGAATGAAATCATTGAGGGAGGAACAAAAGGGGATTCAGAGTTTATGGTAGATTACCTCTAACAAGGGTTTGTTTAATCAATTGGAAAGTACACGTTCAACTATTGATGTCATATTTTGTTTTAATGTTGACCGCAAACTGAAGGAATGAAATGGACTATAAACTTTCAATCTCTGGACTTTGATTAAACTTGTTTTCATCTAATTTATAGGAATTTCTGAAATGCAACTCTTACCTGCAAAAAGGGACAAGGATATGTGCTAAATTATTATACTGAGCACTTTTCTCATAATATTTACCCAGTTCTGTTTTAGTAGAATTAATTTTAATTAAACATGATCCTATGACTCAGGTTTAAATGCAGCTACTCTTGAAAAGAAAAAATTGAGGATGGTGTGTAAGAATATACTGTGTAAGTGACAGTATATACAGAAGTGTTGGAGAAGTATCACTATATGAATTATATATATACACATATAAGATACTATACTGTATAAACATGGGAATATTGAGGACTTGTGCACAAAATATCAGTCCCGGTAAAAAGCAGCAGCGATGGCGGCAGTCCTCTTAGATTAGAAGTTGAGAAGTCTGATGGCCTCGTGGTAAAACCGTTCTTAAGTCTGGTGGTATGTTCAGCAATGCTTCTGTATCGTCTGCCAGACTGTAACAAGGACAGTCTGCGAGCTGGGTGGCTGTGGTCCTTGATGATGTTGTGTGCTTTCCACAGACACCGCTGAAAGATATCCTGCACGGCCGAGAGTCTGTTGACAGACAGAGTAGCTCTCTGTTGTGATATGTGGCTGTGGGCAGAAGAGTTTCTGTACTGTGTTAGCAAGATTTTGATGATGCACCTGTAGAAGTTTGTGAGGGTGCTGGCATTCAGGCCAAACAAACAGTGCCATTGGTGAGCTTTCTTGACCACGCTGTCCTTGTGTAGTGTCCACAAGAGGTCCTCCGTAATGTGCACAGCGAACAACTTAGAGTTGCCGACCCTTGTGTCATCAGAAAACTTAAAGATGACATTGAAGCTGTGCTTGGAGGCACCTGCATAGGTGAACATGGAGTACAGGAGGGGGCTGAGCACACAGCCCTGTGGTGCGCCCGTGTTGTGGATCAGTGAGGAGGTGTGATGTGTGGCTGCTGATTCTCAGGCACGCTCGTCAAAGATTTGAATGTCTAGCTGCAGATGGAGGTTTGCAGTCCGAGGTGATTTAGAGATGAGTTTTGAGGGTGGTTTCTTGGATACAGGAACAACGGTGGATGCCTAGGAGTTTGCCCAGTAGTGATTTCTTTTGTAGTCCATGATGCAGCATAGTCTGTCTCAAAGCAGAGTAGTAGTTGAAACCCTATAGTTCTTCTTGGCATCCCTGATGGACTTCCGGTGGTCATATCTGGCAGTCTTGTAGGCATCAGTGTCCCCTGAGTCGAGGTGGTGGCCCACACTTCAAATGTTGTCAAACTTCTTGGCTGACCTAGAGTTTCTGGATGCAGACTGTGGCTTTTGGCACATCATTGTCAATGCACTTACTTCTATAGCCTGCTACAGAGTTGTGTGCATTCATGTTGTTGCCATCAGCTGCATCTTCAAACATCTGCCTGTCAGTTGTCTCAAAGCAGTCCTGAAAGACCTCATCAGCTTCTTTGTTCCATAAACAAAGGCATGGCAAAGTTACATGAGAAGATCAGTACCATTCTCATGTCTGTGTGTTAGGTATGGAGCTGGGGTCAATTAGGTTAGCTTAACATAACTCTCCACCAGACAACAACTACTTGTTGTTACATTTTTGTTCATGTATGGATTAAACAAATCAGAGGCTAGCTGTTTCCCTGTTTCCAGTCTTTATGCTAAGCTATGCTAATTGACTCCAGGCTCCAGACAGAAGAGTGATCCTCTGATCTGAGAAATCTCAAGAGCAGCTTGAGTTGCTACATGTGGATGAATTAGCACTGAACTATTTTGACAGTGAAGTAACAGTCATTCTTCAGATGGAATTGGCACGTTTCTCCTGGAAACTAAAGTTTTGTTTTGTGTTTTTCAAACTTTTTTGAAATTGGCCAAGCACCAATGCTTTTTTCTTCTTTGCTGCATGCAGTTCCACACGTTCACACCTTGGAAGCTGTAACGAGTGAGTATATCTACAGTAGTAATGTGTACACACGGCAACAGTAAGAGTTCACAAACTACGGCTCTGAATTGTACATTGTTTACAGTTTTACCAGCAGTTGTTTTTGTTCGGCAATTACATCATATAAAAAACACTCACAAAGCTGTACTTAAGAAAAACAACAGTCGAGATCGTATCTATGCAACTGTGGTGACTGCAGGCACGAAAGTGGAAAGTGGATAAACATTTCTTTAAAGAAAAATAGTTTAACAACTATATATATATATATGTATGTATTGTAGTGAAACATCTTATTCATATGAAATGAGTGAATGTTTATTGTTTACTTTAACTGTCATCTTACAGGACAGAACATCTGTTTAAAACTGTGGACAGCGGCATAACTAAATGTTTTCATATTCTTGAAACAGCCAAACAAGAAAACTTGACCTCCCTTTGCAGGGAACAGAAAATGTAATCCAGGCTGTTTTGCCAACGTACCAAGCTTCATGTGATCGAGTTGGATGTTGACGATGCTGAATTTTATGGCAAAGAAGTTGTGTCTGGTACTCAGTTATATAAACACAGTGCCATCTCAGATGTGTGGGCAGTTTTTTCCATGTTTTAATTAAAGCAACAAGCATTGAGGACAACGAGCCGTCCGCAGATTTAATCCATCTTGCCTTAATCAGGCTGTTTGGCTGAAAACGTTCATGTGTACATTATCGCCTCGTCTCTGATCTCTTTTTATTAAAGCCAAAGAAATAAACTTAGAATTTGTGAGCTATATTCAGATATACTGCACGTCTGACATAGGAAGTGTTGGCAAGCATCTCGACAAATATGAATTAGGCCATCTGGGAAGAATTATCCTCATTAAAACAAAAAGCTAACAGTGATTTATATATTCTATATTCTGCTGTTCCACTATCTCATAACTATAAGTATTTTATCATGGTGAACATGCATTATCTCCGTCCACTCCCTTTCCCCTTCTCTCTGTTCCCTCTGAGGAGTTGAAGCAGGATGACTAATTAACAGCATTAGTCTCCATAATTCAGGGGAAAACCATGATGTCCAACATCCGATAGCTGAATCAAACTCATATGTGAACCAGCAGCGTATCGCATGCCTCGCTATCAAGAATACAAAGCACCTCGTTTTAATTAGGCGGCAGTGTGACGTCAAAACTCGACGCATGATGCCCGGATCGCTGACCGCAGAAGACCAGGCCTTCCTCCTTCACCTCATCGTTCACGTGTTTCTTTTTCTTGCAGGAGCGAATAAACCCCGACCTGCTCGAACATCCCTTCGCCTGAGGCACAGAGGCTTCTACAAATGATTTGTGAAGCGATGCGGCTGCCAAAAAACCTCATTCATCACGCTGCTACAGTCAGTCATAAGCATAAATCATGATGGATGTCATATTTAAGTCCAACAACTCCATGAATATTCAACATTTGTCTAAGATCTGCCCTGAACATCTGGCCCAAAAAGTTGTGATTTGACTTGACGGCTTTGGTAGCATGAATCTTGACATTTCTCACTGTGCTGGATGAATAATTCCAATTTATATAATCCTGTAATTACTGAGCAGTCAGTTATGGATTTCAGGTCAACCGTATCCACCCTGATGACTCCAGCGCAAACTTGGCGGGCCTTGCAGTCGATTCCCATGACACACGTCTTAACCGTGGAGTTTCGGCCAACACGTGCGGTGGTCGAGCTGCTTGTTGCTTTTCTGCATCCCCCTTTTAATCCCTCTGACGTTCGGATGAAACAATACAGAACACACATGGCGGAAGGTGAAAAGTTGACATCCTGCGCTCTCAATCACACCGGTGGGTACGCATTTATTCTTAAAAAAAAAAAAAAAAAAGAAGACACACCTGCCCGAGAGTGTGCTCACACATAAAAATGTGTGATAAAAGACAGCAACTTTGCCTGAAGCATAAAAAGCATGACATGACATTGGAACGAGACACTTAAAAGACATTTCCCATTCTGTTTTGTTTGGCCTCTTTAATATGCATTCACAGCGCAGGAACTCATGAGCTCATATTTTAGGAAGAATTAAAAGAAAAACACGAAGAAGACGGGGACAGACGACGAGCTTACCTTTGACTGACGAAGCTGGATGCCGTAGAGGAGGATATTTCGGAGTTTGGCTGCAGAGGCGAGGTCCATGATGGCTGCTGGCTCTGCCGCTCTGCCGCTGACGGACAGCTCGTCCGAGGCGCTCAAATGCATCTATCAAAACAAAAGCCACCGCGCCCAATCAGAAAACCGCTTGCCAATAGCGAGGATCACTTACCAGAACAGCAATTATGCCCCCTTTTTTTGCAGCAATTACAGCTCATTGTTCAAGCAGTTGTTTAAACATGTTGCAACTCTATAGGCCTGTTTATTTAAGGAGAGGACGTGAGCTCTGCTGTGATGAGAGTAAACAGAGGTCGGTTGATAGACAGTCCTGTCTGAGGGTATAATGATTCTCTAATTCGGTTGTAAATCTTCAAAGCCTCCGGGGTTTATTTTCCCCAATTAGGGCAGCATAATCCAGACACATTGGTTCGCATTACTGTGTCATCCTTTAGAATATCTAAAACTCAGTCCATAACCGACACACTGACAGCAACTTAACTCAAGATTTATTCACTGCAATTATTTTGTCATATATCCACGAAGACCGCAGCAGCAACACACGGGAGAATTGTTTCAAATGTGTCAGGACATCTGCTTTAAACCGTGCAATTATTATACTTTAATATCAATCAGATGTTCATGTCAGCAGGTGAAGTTGAGTTTTGAAGAGAGATTACTCAGCACATTAGCAGGTGTTCAATCTCCTCGGGCCTCCAGGCTGTGAAACGCTGATGCCACGGTGATGTTTGTGCCCATTTCCAAAACACAAACTGACTCACGCGCACAGGAGACAGGAGACAAGGACGTTCTTTTGTTGCAGTAACTGTCCCGCAGCCAAAAAAAGGGTTTAGCAAAGATGAATGTTTTATTTCGGTTAACGTTACACACATTAACATCTCGCAACTGCCCGCTGAAACCACTAATGTCTACCTTTTGGCCACTGGGAAGGTTCACTGGAATGATTAAAAAGGACTGTACAGTACACTTTTGGCAGACATCACATCAGGACATTTATTCAGCAACTAAAGAGTGATCAAAGCATCAGCAGTCAGTGTCTGGTTCTGAGCTGTCAGTTCCTCATAATAAGAGACTGATGGCCTTTTTTATTTTTTTTAGAGCCTCACCAGAAGTCCACCACAGAAACTCTCCTCCATCAGTCATCTCTAAAGACCAGAATGAAATCCACAAGACAGGTTTTGTTCCTCGATTAGAGGTGTGTCTGATATAAGCATGGCCCACAAACTCAATGTTTCTGACCGTTTTGAGTTATTCTTGGAAGCTAGCGAGTGGAAGACGGTCAGGCAGGACAGAGGGTAGCCTTAAAAATACAACTGCAACACCTAGTTTAACTGATGATCACTGAAAGGCTGACTGTGTTTAATTTATTATTTTGTTTCTTTCATTACTTCTGTTTATTTGTAGTTAGTGAAACCCTCAAAACTTAGTTTCACCAATGAAAAAGTCTTGATCTTGAGTCTCGATCTTCCAGTCCATCTACGTTCCAACCTCCACCTGTGGTCATGAGCTTTGGGTAGTGACCGAAAGAATGAGATGAGAGGTCGCCAAAATGAGCTACATCCATAAGGTCACCAGGCTCAGACATAGAGATAAGATTAGGAGCTTGGACATCTGGAAGGAGCTCAGATTGGACAGAAGAAGCCACCTCCTTTGGAGATGTTCTGGGCATGTCCAACTGGGAGGAGAACCCAGGGCAGACTTAGATTTCGCTGAAGGGACAACATAGCACATTTAGCCTGGGAACACCAAGGAATCTCCCAGGAGGAGCTGGAATACATTGGGGTTACAGAATCATATGCCATATGCACTAAATGCAGCCGCAAAGTCACAAAAACACCAATCGTAGGTCCAACATAAAACAAGTTCTTTCATTGTTTAACAGTTACATTAATTTTAAGATTAAGCTTTTAAGGCCCAACGTGGTCTGGCCACCAGTTATATTACAAGCTCTTGACTTGTTCCAACTAAACCTGAGATCCTAAGATCCTCTAGCATGGCCTCACTTGTTGTCAAAGCTGGTGACTAAGAGTGACCGGACTTCTGCCATCAGGAACCCTAGCCTCAGCCTGCGGAGATCAGGTTTGCCAAAACATTTTTAAATCATTGCTTAAAATGTTCAGCGTTTCATATTTAGGGGGCTACATTTACAAAATCAGAATCTTTATGTTTTTGTAACCTTGGAATGAACCTTTTATATCTGCAAGTGCTACAGGTTCTCTTCCACCACCATGGTTCTACTGTAGCTTCTCCTTCAAGTCAGGAAGAAGAGGTTGAAGCAAGGATGTTCTGCAACTAGACAACGAGATGCCACTAAATCCTACGCACTGATCCTTCAAACATTGTGTTAAACTTAAGAACTGTTGCTATGGATTAGAAAGGTGCTTAAACTCTTCACCAATAACATGTTCAAGGTGTCCCAATATATGATTTTTTACCTGCCAGTGATGTTAATATATTAAAAATATTAATCAAGAAGAGATTTTTGACACCTAACAACATAAGACAATATGGGAACCCAATTTTCATAGAACGTTAGACCAACCAGCGACCTTCGCCAACCAGTCTTCTTCTCTGCCCTCGAGGCCACCACCTACACTTCAAACTCAATTATCCCTCCACTGATCACTACCATGTGATCAAACCTGTACGTGTGCGATCTAACGGCACGTTGGTGTTGAACTAAGCCTCCTCACTTACAGCCGTGAAACTCGGCGGCTGCTTCACGTTTCTGGTAGTCACAACTTCCCAGTTCACACACATTCTAACATGACCATGAAATCAGGTTAGACAAGGAGGGAAAAGTAAACTTTGTGTGATCCATTATAGTAATGGACTGTTTTCCTTTTTTAGATACACTTTGCTGTGGTGAGGTTAAGTTACTTTGATGCGATCTACGTCATGTATTGTAGAACTTCCCGGAGCTGAAACAAAGGATTATTTTTTATTAGCGATTTACTGATTGAAATAATAAGCAGTGAAATAAATATTTAGTCTCTAAAATGTTCCAACCATCAGTCCAACATCCAGTCGTACTCGATGTACAAAGAGACGCAGAAAATCCTCATATTTAAGAAGAATGAGCAGCTTTGACTTTGTTTGACTCTAATTCAATCAAATTGGTTGTTGATGAATTGTTCTGTTAACTGTTGACTGATTAATCACTTAACTAATTTTGATTAGTTGATTGTGTGATGTGTTTCAACTTAAATAAGTGTTTGAGGAGTTAAAGTAGAACAGAACAGCACAGAAAAGAGTCTGATCGAAAAGTTTACAATGTTATAAACCAGAAAAGAAAAGAGAATAAGGGAAAAGAGTTGGATAAAGTAGAACAGAATAGAGCAGAGAAGCAATAGAGTAATGTAGAATAGAGTAGAGTATCTCAGAGAAGTGTAGAGTAAAGTAGAACAGAGCAGCTCAGAGTTGAGTAGCATAGCATAGAGTAAAGTAACGTAGAGTAACCAAACAGACTAAACTTTAATTGTTTGGAGCTGAATAGAATAAAGTAGAGCAAAGTAGACTAGGAATAGAAATAGAATTATTAATTAATTAAATAGAATCTAACATACAATTTAAATTACACAGCACAGACTGGAGAAGAGAAAATAAAAGAACAGAACACTGTATAAGCATGTTAACAGGAGGAGTTGTGGGAACTCTGACATGCTCTTGTTTTGGTGTGGTAGAGTCTAAAACCCAGCTTCAGACTGTGTTTACATGTGACGTGTGTGTGTATTTGTGTGTGTGTGTGCTTACACGTGATGTGTGTGTGTTCCGATCTTTATTGAAAACTCAGACAAATAAGTGCAGGGATTCAGCGTAATGCTGCGTGACATCCGAAGTGATTGAGACTTGTCGGTCTCTGCAGGTTTGTTTCTTTCTCATTACCTGAAATTGTTTTGGCACTTGCTCTGTGTGTTGGTTAAAGAGGTCAATTTTCCAAAATAAAAGAAGGTAAACAGGCCTTTTTCTTGGAACAGATATCATCAGTTTGTTTTAGACTTTTCCTCCCGTGAGCTCTCAGGACAGCGTTACTCTGTTGGTGGTGGATGTCGGGTGTTTTGAAGCCGGGTGAACAGTAAGTGAGGCCGAGCTGCAGAGCTCTCCTGGGAGGTGTAGGGTTTCCAAACAGCTACAGAGCTCATCAAGGTAGCCGAGGTGGACTACAGGTGACGTTTTTACAAGCGGAAAAAAAGCAGGAAAAAGTTTGGCTTGCCCTGTAGTACATGTATCTTGAAAGAAACTGAATCTGTCCCGTGCCAGATGTCTGTACTCACGAACATGAACGAAAGGTTCACTCAAAGTGTGGGAAATGATACTGAGACATGTTCACCTTCCAGAACCTGCAGACCTACAGTAGCTCTTAATACACTTAACTGTCCTCTGAGCTGATTTTCAAGGAGACTCGAGGTCTGATAAAAACAGGCTGCAAACTTTCGGGAGGCTTCCCAGTTTGCACAGAGATATTTGATAGTACAACCAACCGATTCCAAAAAAGTTGGGACGCTTTATAAAATGTAAATCTAGCCTGGAGGACACGACGTTTAGGATTTCCAAAACAATCTGAAATGTGGACTCGTCAGACCACAGCACACTTTTTCACTCTCTGTCAGTACATCTCAGATGAGCTCGGGCCCAGAGGAGTCGGCGGTGCTTCTGGATGTTATTACAGGCCGGACCGGCATTCACACTATTGTTCTTCAAATCTTTATTCTTGTACCTAGGTTTTTAAGAACTAGTCCTACATAAACCATTAAAATATCACAACGTTCGGCTCATTATAGTATTTCTCGACTATTCAGTGAAAATTGGTATTTATACGTAAAATCTTTATACATAAAAATCAGAACACTGAGCTCTTTTAAACTGAGAAAGTAATGACTGTAGCTAAAATCAAAATATATAATATTAAGTTGAAGTGAAAACATACATGTAGAACGGAGGGTTGAGTGTGAGTAGTTAGTCTGAGGCATGAAATGCATAAAATTAAGGGGTGAATGTAAAGCATATTGTCATAACTTATCAGCAGTAACACCAGTACACCTTTTCATACTAAAATACGACTTCCTGTACATAATTTTAAGGTAAAAACCAACCATTTCCAAGATAACTGTACAGGCTGAATCAGCAATAGCAAAAACAGCCATGATCTTGAAAAGTCATAGAAGAGGATGTAACATAAAAAGCAATGAGCACAACATTTACACAGATGCTTTTGTTCTGGCGTGACAAACACAAGTCAATCCTGTACTAATGAAACCTGCTGTGTGTGGACTTGCAGCTTTATTAAAAGGGCAGAGCATCTCACAAAAAATGCAGTGGTTTGATCTAGTAATGTGTGTGACATATGTACTTATTAAATTGGAGTTGTTGGAATTTTGTTTGGTTAAAAAGACACTTCACAGAAAGCAGAGCAGGCAGTTCAGGTTATGTTGGCTTTACCAAGCTTTATTTTGGCGCCAGTCCACCGATCCAGGTTAAAAAGTTGAGATTTTAAAAAAGTTTTCTTCCTGTAACTTTAAATGTCAGAGTTGCTGTGCAGTTTATACGTGACAGTTCAGACAACAAGAACAGCCAACTCACAGCAAGGAACGGAGACAGGAGTCTGAGGAGAACGTAAAATTTGAAGTGGCTTTTTGGTCATCCAAAGCAGCATGACTTTAACGAATGCAACGACAGTCAGTCCACCACTGTGGTCCAGGCTGGAATATCTCAATAACGACTTAACAGACTGGCATTAGATTTTTTTCATTCATTAATTCTTGGTCCCCAGAGGAGAAATCCTATCGACTTTGGTGGGTTTGGATAGCCTGACATTTAATACAGATATTCATGCTCCCTTTCGGGATGAATTGAAATCATTTTGGTGATCCCTTAACGTTCCTTCCTGCGCTATCATCAGGTCAAAACACTTCATACTCCAGTGTTACATAACTAATAACATTCCCGTCAGCTTCAGTTGGACTTTGTGGGTAGTGCTAATTATCAAATCTTAGCATGCTAACTAAGGCTGTGACAATTACAACATGACCACACTACCGCGGCGTTGACCCACCTTGCTATGTCTGTGATTGGTTGACAAGTCAGAAAAACAGCCTCTGACTGGTCAAAAGACTCAGCCCAGGCCTTAATGGGATTGACAGTGAATGGCTAACAACATGCTAACAACAACAACAATAGTAATTGTTTTCAACAAGATATCCTGTGTTGGGTTGGTAAAGTGCAAAATCATGTAGATACATTACTTCTCTACCGTGGTAAAGGAAAAACCCATATTGTCACATCTTAGCTTAGCATAATAGCATGTTACCAATGGTACAATTCTCATTGTGAGCATGTTAGCCCACTGACAATCACCTCAAAGCACTGCTGTGCCTACGTACAGCCTCAAACAGCCGCCAGCATGGCTGTAGACTTCTTGTCTCTTGACCATGACTGCGGTATCCATGTGTGAACTCACCCAAATGACGACCAGCGGGTGCAGAACAGCCTGATTCACTGCCTCCAAATCCCTCAGCAAGGTCTCCACTTCAGACAGGCTTGAACCATTGACCTGGAGACCAAAGAAATCAAAAGCTAGATAAGAACTTTTGTGCAAAGATGACATTTTCCTCCATGAGGAGCAGCAGGATATGCTACAAGCTTTTTAATCTAACATCTGCACACTCCTTTGGCCAGAACAGATCATGAATATTTACATGGACATGTTTTCATTTCTCAGAAAAGTTGTAGCTGAAATGGGAACTTACAGAAAGCTGGATGAAGTTGGACTCCTTTAATAGATACCTGGCGTTTTCTCCCAGCAGATCTGGGATGACATCCAGCTCCTGTAAGATGGAGATACCCCGATGTTTAATATTCAGTTCTGCTTGTTACAGGAGCCAGAGTGATAATAACTTAAAGCAAGTGCTGCAGAACGAGGGACCTAATGCATCTCCATGTCGAGTGACTGATTGACTTCAGTGCTCAAAGGTCAAGAGCCTTCTGGTTTTTGTTCCAGCCACTTCTTCAATCATTCAGTGTGAGAGTACAAACCACCTGTTTGCCTGCCATGAATAATTTTATGATTAGAGAAAAGGGATAAAAGAAAAAACACTCGCAAACCGAGTGGCTTATTTCCATCAACTGTAATCAGAAGCTTATTAGTACAAATGGACGAGATTAAAAAAACGTAACCGTTTCTGGGCTCCTTTATGCGTCTGAGCTGGCAGGAAAACTCTGTCATATGCAAAAGCAGCGATCAGACGCAGGCCAACTTAAATTTCATTACACTGCAAATTGAGTCAAAAGCCGGCTACAGCCAAGAATCGTAAAAAGCTTTTTTGCTCAAAGAACCAGCACATTTAGGTCCTGATCTTTCCATTCAGTTTTCGGCCTTGGCATACGAGTGACATGAGGCAACCGGATAGCACGCCGCTGTCCACCATGTCCGCTTTACATTCATCTTTGTTGTTCTGTGCCTCTAATTACAGCCTGGTACTACAATTTCACACACGCAGGAAATAAACACAGATATAAACATACAGATTCTGAGTTTGGCATTCAGATACAGTTGTTCTACCCGTTAAAATAACAGAAAGTAATTGGAAATGTGAAATGGATATGGGAAACACATGTCGAAGGGTTAATTGGTCTTGAAAGATAACTGCCCATGGCTTCAAGAGGAAAATCATTTCAGTCCGAAATGCAGATTTTCAAGGTTTAAAAAAAATTTAACATGATCTAAACCAGGTTGGGCATGAAATCCCAGAGTAGGAATGTTTATTTAAATTTAGGCATGGCCTGAAGAGCCAAGAAGCCGCAGAGGCTCGACGACCAAACCACTCTGAGGACACAAGAAAAACAAAGTTTCAGAGCTTAGATCGGCACCAAGCGACCTTCGACAATGAATTTTGAATGCGGTAAGGAAGAAACCTTTTAGTAAGGATGAGTCTAATTTAAAACAACGCAGTGTTTAAACATTAAAAATCCCATTAAACTTTTATACTTAAAGGTCCAGAGTGTGTGAAATTTAGGGAGCTCCCTATGATACACACGTTTTCATTAGTGTATAATCACCTGAAAATAAAAATCACCATGTTTTTGTTACATTAGAACAAGTCCCCTTAGTTTAGTTGCCTAGTTTTGCTAAATTCCTGGATGCCTGGATGATGGATATTCAACCCCATAGACACTCAACAATTAGGCCAAAATAGAGTTTTAACCTCAATTTTAGGGGATTTATTGGTTTCTGACTGGGGAAAAACTCTCCCGAACTACTGTGTCTCTGGTCTCTTTAACCAAATCACACACATTTATGCAATTCTCTGTGATCTTCTATTGATAACTAATGTAATATTTTTTACATCGCCCTGAAATCCCCTGATCTAATAGTTGTTCAGATGCTCAGATCAGGTCAAAACTATAAATGTCAACCTCATGGCGGTGTGGCAGGAAAAAGTCAGGAGGATCGCCAAAGCCGGGAGGCTTCATCCTCTGGGAACCATGAATGTCTGAACAAAATGTCATGGCTACCCATCCAATAATTGTTGAGACGTTTTTGTCTCAACCAAAAGTGGTGGAGACAGACCCAAAGACGGACCCTGATAAAGATTTTGATGTATCACGCCTGATATATTTATCTTATTGGAGGCATCAAGACGGGAGACAGCAGCTACAGTTATAGTAATTTTAAGGGTTAGTACTCTGCAAGTACGTTTGTAAATTGTGAGTACAAATCTGAAGCCATCAGTGGCTGATGAAAAGCCCTCTTCTTGCTGTGGTGTTACTCCGTGTTCTCTGTCTAAATGACAGACCCTCTTACAGGTTGAGGTTAATCGTTGAAAACCTTCACTAAGTTGATACATGAGTCTGAGGACCATCTTTGATGGGCTGGATATGAGAATATTACCATACATCAAGATAAAAGGAAGAGAATACAGAGGAGGTGATATGGCCTACTTTTTTTTTAATGAAATACTTCTTTCCTCCGTTATAAACTGACTAAACTCAGACAAGTGGATGTTTTATGGGCACCTTTGTTCCAGATTTCACTGAAGCCAAATGTTTGAATAACTGGATAAGTAGGACATACACGGACTGCAAAAATGGGTTCAACATGGAGGCTCTAGCATGTTGGAAAAATTAGGTTTTCAAGGACGCCTGATTCAATCAGATGCAAATCGTTATCGCTAATATTCATTAAATAAAATGCGATCAAGAGATGGGGATTAATGCTTGAACTCTTCTTTTAGAACGGATTATTTGACAGCTCAAACTTTTCATTTTTACAATAAAAAAGATAAAAAAGGTCAAAAAGGAACTCTTGGGTGGCGTTCATTTTAGTTCAGTCAAAGTATTTATTGAGAGTATACCTTCAAAATATTTTATATTTATACCAATGAGGTGCCCTTAAGGCCCCAACTGCACCAGTAAAGACGTTGTGGTCAACAGATAAAATGGTTGTGCTGCAGCTTTCAGGTGTGTAATTGTGTGACCGACCAGGGTGTTCCTGGAAATCATCCCTGGATAAATAAAAGGTTAAAAAAAAAACCTGCTTCCTCCTGGAATGTGGTGTTTTCAGGAGATTAATTTTTGTATAAATTTTACATCAACTGACAATCTTTCTTTTTTCCTCCATAAGCCTGGATTTAAACTGCTTCAAATGGATCTCTCAGATAACATCCTGCTGATAGAAGCCCTTAATCACACATGCTGACAAATCCTCCACCTGCACACACGCACACACACACACACACACACACACAAAACACACTACACTATACTGTCCGTTTTCAGCCGAGCTTGGGCGGCCCAACCTTGCTTATCCCTGTATTAGATTCACGTAATGGCACTGAGACAAAGGTAATTCTTCATCTTCCGCTTCTTCCACTCGCCTTTCATCTCCCCTCTCCGTTCCTCCTCCCTCCCAAACTCTCTGAAAAGGATGTATCTGGTTCCGAACACGCGCACCGGAAAAACACAGCCCCGCCAGCCACCTGAGCACAGACGGGAATGGCTTCCATCAGCCAATCCAAGGAGACTGATACTGACCCCAATCTGTCTCTGGGGCCCCAGTCCAGCACCGGACAGCGAGATCCGCCCGTTTTGACACCAGCTGATGAAGGACTTGGAGCGAGTTTAAAGGAGGATGGATCTGTTTGGATCACGGTGGAACATGGAAAGACGTAATGCGACGTGCTCTGCCGCCTCCTTCTACTGTCAACAGCTACACTCAGGGAATATATATATACATCAGGATGATCCACGTTTCTATCCTTGAAGCCATGTGTGGCTGATTTGTCAGCCTGGGTGTCTGCTCTGGAGAAGAGTAATAGGTGAAGGGCATGAACGGGATGGATCATAAACACCTGTACAATGTCAGGTGATTAAATATGAAGTAATGCAACGTTTTATGAAGCTTAAATGTTAAATAAAATCTATTTAAGAGTGGTGCTGATTGGACTCTACTCTCACTTTTTTAGGACCTTACCTTGGAGTTGTTTTTTGGGATTACATACAAGAGTGGGAAAAGCAATGTTGAACCGATTTCTCAAGATTAATTCAGAGGTTCCATAAAATAAAAAAGGTGAAGCTATATCTTCTTTGGCGTTCATGTACGTTTTTCTTTCCACATATTTCTCTCAGGCTGCATATGGACCCAACATCCTCCAGTCATAAAGTAGAGTAACCTTTTCAATATGTTGCCTGAGGCGAAACCCAGGGCAAAGAAATCACACAAATCAGTCGCTGCTGCCTGTAAAACTTAATTTCTGTGAGCTCACAATGAAATGAACTACTCCTCTCCATTTCAGCAGCTGGACAGTAAAACTGTTTAGAGAGATTATGGAGAGGCAAACTGTGAGAACGCAGAATAGACAGACTGATAGAAGATGCTTGTACCACTCTTTCAGTTTGATCCACTTCTTGACCTTTAACCCGTATGTTAAGCATCCAGACAATCCACCTCAATTTGCAACTTCCCAAGGAGCTTCTGGATTAAAGACAGGTGACAGCCAAGCAGCAACCTCTGTGCCTGTGAAGTGAAGCCAACGTGGAAGTACCAAAAACTGCAGTTCCTCAAATGTCCACTTGAGGCTGGCTCCAGAAGTGAGTCAGTCTCCATAAGTCCCCATGTTAAAATGACTTCACAGCAGAAATAAACATGTTTACAGCCTGGTACAAAAAACAGGTTTGGTCTCTATAGCTAATTTCCCCGTTCATGACAACTGTACTGAGGGTGAATTTATATACAACTCACCTGTTCACATTATATTAAGGCTTAGAGTGTGGACGCTTTGATTGACAGGTGTTTTAAAGATGGCTTGTTTGAGCACCCAGGCGTCATTCAGCCCGCCGATTTTCAGAAAGAAGAGCCAGGACAGCCAACATGGCGGCAGCCAGAACCACAGATTTCGAGCTTCAAAACAACTCTTCATAAAACGGTGGGTGACGTCACGCACACGCCACGTATTCTTCATACTGTCAGTGGTGACAGCACAGCACTGAAACAGTATATTTAACTACGATGCAGAAAAACAAGTGACTTCAGCTGCAAGAGTGGTTTGAAGAAGTTTCTAGCAACATTTTGACAGGATTATTTGCTGTAACTTTGGGTTGCCGTACGACCTGCTGTGAGTCTAAAATGACTACAAGCTGCTGTCCTGTCCAGCTGCACTGACGAGCTGACTCTAGGCTCTTTTCAGAGCCGCAGTGTCTTTTTAGGCCTGCAGGTATTTGATTCTCAAAACATAGATTTTCTAAAGAATATTTCTTTAACACATTATAAGCTGCACAAAGGCAGCGTCTGTTGCAGAAATAAGACAGGCATTCATAATATTATGTCCATCCCCCTGAGCTAAATGAGCTCTTTCCTAACAGGTGATACAAAACATCAATTCCAGCCACACAGACAAACACATTCTCCAACTTATACACGGTCTGATTTTGCATTGCGCTCAATCAAAACCTGTCAGTAGTTGGTGATCGTCACTTTCTTCTTCTAAACACAGCTTCATTTTTTTACAGACCCAAAACCTGTAATCACGTGTCCACTTTTAATCACAAAGCTTATTTTTCTGACGTCCATTCTTCCTAAAGAACGACGAAAGGTTGCTTGAGTTAGCGGTTATGTGGCTTGCTCAAGGGAAACCCGACAGTTGTTGAGGTAAAGGAGAGGATTTCACATGTGGAGCCTCTACGTGGTCGGAGCTGTCGGACTGAATATCTGAGACTGTCACTCATTTACTGTTTTGCATATGGATGCTGTTTTCCATTGTCTATTAGGAACAATTTCACAAATTAAATGGAGGATGTTTGCAACATCGGAATTCGATGTGCCCGAGAAAACAAAAACAAAAAAATAAGATTAGAGTGAGAGGGAGGGATATGAACTGTTTTGGAAACTGGGAGCGTGTCAAGTCTGACTGAGCAGAGGTGGTAGGAGGATGAGGAGGAGGAGGAGGAGGTAAGAACTCATCACTAAACACTCAATTAATCAAGCAAACTCCCACGGTACAGGAAATATGACTGCCATCTGCTCTCCATGTAGGGGAGTGAGAGGAGGTGGAGGTCGGGGATGGAGGGAGAAAAGGAGGAGGAAAAGCTGCAGAGAGTGGATGTCCCAGACAGGCTCCATTAGAGGTTTGACCGCACATGGCAAGTCTCACCACCGGGCCACCCAAGTGGAGCTCACATCGAGTTTGTGGGGGGATTAGAGGTACAGGGACGGGGAGATAGAGGAAAATAAAAATGGCAAACTCATGGGGATCTTCAGTGTTGCTGTCATCAACACGACCAACATTTTAATCAGCTTACTCACTGTGTCGAGAGCTCCAACAGCCTTCTGGAGAGCGTCAGCCAGAGTCACAGCTTGTGCAGATCCACCTGTAATAACACAAGCCGACCGCGATAGAGTCTCTGAAAGAGAAAGACATGTGACTGGCTGAAAACTCCTTTGATAATTGCCATCAAGGGTGAGAGAGTTCATTTGCATGAACACGACTGAAAGAAGAAGCGAGTCAGAGTTTTGGGAGCAAAACATGTTGTCATAGTTACTGAATTCATGTTGATCCAGAATCTGAAAGAAAAAAACATTTCAAAACGATTTAAGCTGCAGACTGTCCTGTCAGTTTTCCCAACAACAGTATTCTTTAGCTTCAACTCGCTGTTAGTGGCACATATAACAGAATTTTCAATTCTGTGATTGGCTTTTTCTTGCTGAAATGCACCTTGGGAGCTGTAGTTAACATCTACCTTGGTTTGTACCAAGTGACAACCTCCAACCTCCTGGGAAATGAAAAAGAAAAGAAAAGCTGCAGTTCCTCAAATGTCCACTTGAGGCTGGCTCCAGAAGTGAGTCAGTCTCCATAAGTCCCCATGTTAAAATGTCCAACTTCACAGCAGAAATAAACACATTTACAGCGTGGTACAAAAAACAGTTTTGGTCTCTATAGCTAATTTCTCCATTCATGACAACTGTACTGAGGGTGAATTTATATACAACTCACCTGTTCAGATTATATTAAGGCTTAAAGTTAAGTAAAGATGGCAGCTATATCACACTTGATACACTTAAAACCACTAAATTGTTGATCTAAAGTAAGACACAAATGTCTAATAATGGCATCTAGTGGTGCCCCTCGTTCTTCTTCTTCTAGAACAAGGGGCACCAGAAACAGCTTTTTCCACTTCAGAACCAGAAACAGCTCAGTTCATCGTCAAAAACAGAACCATTATGAACCATTTCTACCGTACAAGTGCCTCCACAAACGCACCCTTCTAACCGGGATACACACTGACGCATGTACGCCTGCACACACATACACACCGTTGTGCGTATTTAAGTATGTTCACGCGCACAGAAACACAAACACACAAACCGAAACGCTCGACAGTTTCTCGCGGTGACAGATGAGAAAACTTTCTTCCTTCCGTCCTCTCTAAAAAACACACAATGAATTCATTCACATCAGAGGCTCTGGGAATAATCACTGTGCACCTTATGTCACCATCAAACAGGTAATTGTTGGTCCAGGTGCCGACGGGGTGAAATATAGGTCTGTGTTTATTTCCATTTCTCTGATTGTGATAGTCTCCCTTGTCCTGACTTGCTCTCCATAGTATTCACTGTTCCAGCTAAGCTGAACAATGCTGCAAAGAATGTCTCCCTCTGAGTACAGTGAGGGGCCATTTTGGTTCCTTCTCTTTCAAGTCTAACTCTAACCTGCCAACAAAAAGAGACAAAAACTCTTACAATTCTCATTTCTGACCGTTTAAGCTGTCTGAGATGACTTACTGCCTTCATTCTTTCATGTGTGTATATAAAATAAGAAGATGAAAAGGTCCACTATACATTGTACATACAGGAAATGATGTATAACGAGGGTGACTCACCTTTGATAATGGACTCTGCAGCAGCCAAATCCCGTTTGTAGGTTACCTGGAGGACAAAATGACTGTAAAGGATCAGTTCGCTCAAATTAGAAAAAGAAACAAAAGATGGTGTCTGGCCATGCAGATAGTTTTGGTTTTATGTGCCAAGATTTTAAGATATCTCCTCTGAAAAATAATCCACTACCACACTGTGTTGGAATTTCGTTTGGGTTCTTCAAAGCATTGAAAAACAAAATTTGAAAGACGCAACAGCAAAGCGTCTTACCAGAAACAGTGTCCCAATTACTCTAGGTCTGGTTCCCAAGGTGTCCCAGGTGTGTTCTGCTACATAAGAGTATATTTACTGTATGTGGACCTTTCTCAAATACTTGCGTCTTCTTGAGAAATACTCTAAATCAAATAATCTAATAGCTCTGATTGCACTGCAAGAAGCTTTCCAGATGACCAGGAACCATTTCAAAAACTCAGGAACCTTACTTGAGTTTCAAACAGAGATACCAAGGTCCAAAACAAGTTAATACTGACAAAAAGGTCCAAGCTCAGGGAGTAGTTCGTGTAGTAGTAGAAGTGTTCTTGTTTTTTCCTGTATGTGACAATTGCACCTGAAACGTAGCTATCATTGTTAGACAAATTTGGCTGACAACACTTCTTCTTCAAATGTTATTTAAAAGGTCCAGTGTGTAGAATTTAGGGGCATCTATGGGTGAAGTTGCAGACTGCAACCAACTGCCCATCACAGGCGGCACGGTGTTGCAGTGGTTCGCAGTGTCGCCTCACAGCAAGAAGGTTCTTGGTTTGAACCCTCCAGTCTGCCGGGGCCTGGGGTTAATTGGTGATTCTAAATTGCCCATAGGTGTGAATGTGACAGCCCTGAGCTGAAGTGGCAACTTGTCCAGGGATGTACCCCATTTCTGGCCCAATGTCAGCTGGACACGACTACAGGTTAAATGGATCACCACAACGTCGCCCTTCAAGGCCCTATCTAGAGCCAGTGTTTGGTTTGTCTGTTCTGGGCTACTGTAGAAACATGGAAGAGGACCCATTGTGTCATAACATAAAAGGCTCATTCTAAGGTAACAAATACATTAAACACTAATAAAAACATAGTTCTGAATATTATATTCCATTTCTGCCAAATGCTGTAATTAGAGCAGCTTAAATGTTTGGTCCTTTCAATTTCCTTCTTCATTGCTTTAAGCACCACAAACAAAATTCTGTCCTCGTCCATTATATTGGGGTGTAGACAGAAAACTCCAAACCTCAGCACACAAAACCAAAATTATCTTCATGGCTAGATAACATCAAGTCTAACGAAAAGAATGTGTCTTTTTGTAATTTGGGTGAACTAACCGTTTAAGGCAAAAAGATACATGATCTGATAGAGGGTTAGGCTCAAAACAATTACATTTAAACTAATGTCTACATGCTAATCCCGGATGTCACATCCAATATATTAGTGTTTCCTCTTTTGCCAGGATCACTCATTTCCAATTCATGAGGTTTGTTTGTAGCCCATATGATAAATGAGCAGTGGGCATACAGCTGCATCAGCCAAAATGTCACCAAATCCGCAATCCCCAAACCCAAAACAGGCCTCTGGCGAGCTCACCTTCCACAGTGTTGGCGGACCCTGGAGGAGCTTGGCATTGGTGCCACAGTACTGCAAAGCCAGATGGAGACACTCTGTGCCAAACTCAAAGTCTGACTCACTGCACTGCAGAGGGGACACAACAGCGAGAAGTGGATGTGGATAATTGACAACAATACATTTCCATCACAGTGAAGGGAAATTTGGTACACTATGTTATTCCACTGCAGTGTTGGAACTGCACCAATGTCTGCAACCAACTGGACACCCTGTTACATATCTGCGTATTTAACTATATACAAGAATAGATTAAATGTTTTTAATTATTATACAAATATTGTAGATTTTACGGTGGCTGGACAGCCCATAACTTCCATAAATTTTATTTTAAAATGGTGTAACGCAAAACCATTGAACTGAAGCCAACAAAGAAGGTTTAAACCTGTATTTTTTAATGGCCAGCAGGGGGCACCTCCATTGGCTGCAATTTAAAAAAAGCTAGACTGCATTGAAATTTATGTAAAAAAAGATCCTACTATCTCTTAATTTATGACCACAGTCAACAGTTTTCTCATGAGTTCATGGTCTTGATCTCTAGTTTCAAGTCTTCTTCCATAAAGTATGATGGTTATGTTGTAAATTTTGGTCCCATTTTTTCCTGCTTGAGTCAAAACCAAGCGCAACCCAACTCACAGTACCTCAACAAGTAGCCAGGGCAAAACCAAGATGGCAATTTCCATAATGCCAAACTCAAGGCTTCAAAATGGTTGTCCACAAACATGCAAGTGATGGATAGTTAATTTCCTTTTCTTGGGAACTTCAACGTGCTGCCAACATTTCATGACAATCTCTCGATTAGGGTGCACAAGGTAAAACCTCACGAAGAGTCCACACTGCCAAGGGTCATCCTCTGGAGAGCATGAATGCTCAGTAGATTTCCCATCAGGCTATTTATGTTTTGAGAATTGTCGTGTCAAAGTACCTTTTGTACTTCAGTATTAGGGTAAAAGTTTACCACGTTTGAGACTTGTTTCTTCTCTTGTCTATGCATTCCCAAAATAATTTGGTTCTGTGCAACATATGGTCGTCTCAGACAGAAATTAAATTCTGCTTTAACTTAAACTTCCTGCAGATATTTCACTTAAATATCAGTCTGTATCGTGATCAGAGCTGGTGTTTCAACAGAAGAGAAACAGGCTCATAACAAAATGGTGCCGTCACCACATTTTTCAGCAGACACTTCAGAGGATACTGTTTTCTTTGGCTGATGGATTGTTGGCCCTTATCTATTAAGAACTTTGGTTTCGTCACAAGACACTTTCCCACATTGTTCTGTAAAACGTGATGTGTTTTCTTTGATAACTGTGGATGCTACACAATCTGTTGTTCCTGCATATGTGAGAAATGGCAAAACTTAATCTTAGAGCCTGGGTGGTGATGGTGGAAATCAGCGGCTTCATGTTTACTTTGAAAATTATACATCTGGGTGGAGAACCTCATCGATTTCAGCATCTTGAAGCATTCTTTATATCCCACTCTCAATCTAAATGCTTTAACATGGGCATTTATTGTGTTGGATGACCAAAAAGTAACTAACAAAGGGGTATTTAGCTTTACTACGAGCAGAGATGATTGTTTGTTCCTGTCCTTTGTTTTCCTCTCCTTGTCAAGGTACAGTTCCAAGGCTTATTAGTAGGTAAAAACATGTGTTTCTAGTATATTTCATCAGTGCTACACATGCAAATAAGCTGCTTCAATAAATGTGTTACCTGTTACACAAAAACATGCGTGACTGTGACTCCAAATACTGCAAGAGGAGAAGAGGGGCACGTCTGTCATAACAAATTTTGGAAAGTAAAAAAAATAAATACAAAAGACAAAGAGGAAGTCTAATTGAGATAATTAGACCTGAAATACCTTCAGGTGAAGACAAACCTGAATGTGGATGTTAATGTTTGAGACATTATTCCATATAAAAGTTACAAAAACAAGATTAAAAGAAAACTGAGATTTCATTTGGGGGTTTTTTGACCTCAGGCAAATAAAAACTGAAAATTTAAATGTCCTGCTGGGCTGATTATCAAACCACAATACTTTACGAGTACAACCAAAATCCAACTGGCAAATATTGAGGGTGGGTATTTACTTTTTTTCTGTATTATTTGATTCAACTGAGATCAAAATGAGATCTAAAGCATGTAGCTAATTATAATAACTATTTCACTTTAAGCTTTAGTTGATTGGGGAGCAAGCTGAAATAACCAATGACATACTATCACCATATGAGTTTATATAGTATGTTCGCAAACAGTTAGCTATAGGCCCCAATGCTACTCTCCTAACTCTGTTTTGGTCTCCACAAACTCCTGAAGGAATCGTCTGCTAAATCAGAGCTTCTTACTAAAACCAGCTGCCTTCTGCTGTCGGCTGTGGTTGGAACAGGTTAAATAAGCCAGATGAATAAATCAAAAAATAAAAACTACGTAAAGCTTTGGAGTGCCCTCGCGTGGGATTAAAAAAACAGAGGAATTTATATAAAAATATTGATTAGTGCCACTCTAAGTAAAGGTCTTGCTGTTGTCTCTCTGATGCCTTAAAAAGTAAAGTAAAAATCACATTTATAATCCAGTTTGGACGACTGAATGCAGAGCAACAATCTAGCACAGCATTGACGCTTTATAAAACTGATTTGATAAACACAGTCCTGTGCCTGGCCACCTCATTAAAGCTAAGTCCAATATTCATTATTTTTTTTAGCTCGGTTTTGGCCTTTAAAAAGAAAAATATCTGACTCTTTAGTTTACGGGCTAGTCGCTAACTTTGTCTGTCTTTGACTGTTTTTTCAGGTAGTGTGTCGCTGGTTTAACAGAACTTTTCAGCTGAAAACAGCTGCCTGCTAATGCTGGAAACAGCACTGATGAGAGCGGTGAGACTAAAACAGTAAAGTTACAGGCCAGAAAAACAAACAATTAACTGACAGATGCTAAAATGCTCAATAGAGCTGAGGGGAACTACAGAGCCGAGCGATTTAACTCTGTGACCTCTTTTTACTTTACACAAAGTCACTTGATCCTTTGTTGAGATGAAAATATTGATGACAGCAGCTTTAAACGAAGGTATTAGAAACAGTATCCAGACAGTATTGATACCAAAGCTCCAGCTCTTCCTAAATGATTCTTAATTAGGATTAGATCATATAATTTATTGTACAAATTAACATTATATTTTCGACTCACAGCTGGGAAAGTGCAGATCACACAGAGGTTTGGATTGAGGCGATGAGCTCATTTGGTTTAAAATGCAGTCAGGACTACAAAGACCAATCCATGCTACCTGAGATTATACCTGGGTAAGATTTTATCAAGCTATAAAAGAGAGGGGTCTTTTATTCCAGGGGACCCTGCAACAGAAGAGAGAAATTACAGCAGAAATACGCTCTCGGTCTTGAGGTAATTTAACCTTTAGCATTTTCTCCCCGTACAAAAGCTTTCACCGGGGACTGGATAAAGTGTCTCCCCCTTTGTCTTTTCAGCCCTGAGTTCTTCTCCTCTCAATGGATGTCAAGATACAAACGTGCACCTCTCAGAGATTTTTCATGAGCATGTCCTACAGTCCTAACCTGACACTTCCCCCCCGTCTTTTGAAAGGTTGAAGAGGACGAGAACAACAGGAGGAGAGAGGGGGACACCCTCTTTCTCCAGCGACCTCCCGAGTTTGTCTTAATTTATGCAACTTGACTTGCTTTGACACCGCGGCGCAAATGTGAGCTCTTTTTTTTTTTTTTTTTGCTAAAGGCCAAAGCCAACAGGGCTCTCAAAGCAATCTGAAGATCTTCGTGCGCCAGGAATAAAAATAACTGCGGACTCCAATTGGAGGCATACTTTAGCTCTTAGCTCAAAGTTTGCTGCGTCCGTTCAAAAAACGTGGCTATCAGAAAAACCATCTAATGGAGTCAAGATTGGAACAGCAAACTAAGCGTGTGTGCAAAAATAAATAAGGTCAACTTCTGTGACTCAAGTTTCACATTAAGTTGTCTTGGATAAGCCTGCCAGGTCTTTGCAATAAGCCCCAGCTTTCAGGGGAGAATCAACACATTTACGGCTTTACGTCAGAGGATAAATTCTTTCCATTTTTCAGGTACACATATTATAAGCGCGTGCTGAGACTATTAATCCTGAATCCACCTAAATGTGCCATGTAATTTCAGCGCTTTTTCACCATTTTTTTTCCAACTGAGCCTTTGTTCGCTTTTTCTTCCACAGACTACTCGGCTGCTGCAGTGTGGCAGAATAAATTAACGTGTCAGTTCTTTTCCCAGACGCAGCAGAGGCCGAGTGAAAGTGATAGCACCCACGCCACAAGCTCCTCACGGTGAAACCCTGCAGGTTCTGGCACATCAGCTGAACAATGAAGGACTGTGAAGGCCTGTTATGATGTATGAGAATCATAAAGACCTTTGTCATATAAGTGGAGTAATTCTTTGAGCATAAATCTCCACCTGACTGTCATTTCGTAAGATTTGAGAGACTTTTTTTTGTGCAATTATTTGACACCAGGAGTAAGCGGAACATGCCTGCAGGACAAGATTTGTTCTTCCTGTGATATTAGGAGTTGTTTTCATTAAAAATAGCCATTGTAGAAATCACACTTCTGGTTTCATGTGCTCTGTACAAATCCTGGATTTCTGCTTGATCGCTTCAGTTACACAGAATGAGCTGTTAAATAGTGACAGTTTTATAGTTTAACACACTTCTAATGTAAAAAAAGAAAAAAAAAAGGTTGAACGCATGAAGGTGGTGGCAGTTAAAAGTGGGAAAAAGTTTCTTTTCTTTCTCATTTGTCCCCCTTTTCTTTCCACAAATACTTCATCTGAATTAAGTGGCACAAGAAATACAGATAAAGATTTTGCATAAAGTAAAATATCCATGATTTTTCATGTGAATCTCCAAACTGAGTGTTTTACAGAGTGCTTCACTGTGTCATTATAATTACATTTGAGGATACAGGACAGAGACGGATGACTTTAATTAACAGGCTATCACAAAGGGGGATGACTGTCACAAGGGGGACGAGCTGATGTGAAACTCTGTGCTACTTTTCAGCGAGGGTACATTCAGACGTCACCTCAGGGTTATCCAGCGGTGTGTGAAGGGGTGAGGAGGAGCTGCTGGGGGTGTGTCTATTTGTGCCAAACAGAACCACTCATGAATCCACCTGGATAGTCTCAGTTTCAGAGACATTACAGGCTGACTGTGAAGGCAAACTGAGTGTCTGATTGGTGGCCACAGCTTCTCCTCTTCAGGTCACTACGCTTTTTGGCAGACACTGATAAGTCAAAACCACACTACCGCCACTCAAATGAATGGAAAAACCTGCGTTTTCTTCCATTTTTTGGTCTGAATGTACCCTTACACCGTTTAACTCTAGTTCCACAGGGCTCTATCCTTGGCCCCCTGTTGTTTTGTGTTAACAATGTGCCACTGGAACATATCATACATAAACAAGCAAATATACTGTGAGTCCCATTAAAAAACACTGACAAAAGCAAGATGTGTGTGCTGGAAGTGCTGGACGTCCCAAAACTCCATCTCCAGCTAAATGAAAACAAATCTATTATCCTCCAGTCTGTCTTATTTTTACAACATCTTGGCTCCCCGTCCACAAACGTCAAACCTGCAGCCAAAAACCTGGGTGTAATATTTGACAGTGACCTTTCATTTGGAAAACAAGTTACAAAAGAGCATCTCGCCCTTATTTTGAGAAGGTCATACATGTTTTCTTTGCATCATCCTGGTTAGATGATTGGAATTGATTGTATTCAGTAAAGCCAAAGAGTTTCAATAACTTTGAATGTGTCTCCAAGTGCAGTCGCAAAAGCTATCAAACACTATGTTGAAACTGGCTCTCATGAGGACCACCCGGGAAAGGAAGACCTTTGCTGCAGAGGATAAGTTCATTATAGTTACCAGTCTCAGAAATCACCAATTAACCTCAGATTAGATCCCACATAAATGATTCAAGAGAGTCAACATCAACTGTTCGGAAAATACTGCCAGAATCAGACCTTCGTGATTGAATGGGTGCACAGAAACCAAGACTGAGAGAGACAAACAAGAAGAAGAGGAGAACTGCTCGGGCCAAAGAAACACATGGAATGGACATTAGACCAGTGGAAAATGTGGACTGATGGTCAGATGAGTCAAATCCGTTCAACTGCTGTGTCTTCAATGGATGGTATCTGCGTGTGTGGTTCCCACCCTGACGCATGGAAGAGGAGTTATGATGGTGTGGGGGTTCTTTACTGGTGACACTGTTGGCCACCAAGGCCCTTAAATATAAAACAAATTTCCTTTTATACCACTTTTGTTTACTAAGTAATTCCATATGTGTTATTTTAGAGTTTTTAAGTCTTCAGTGATAATGTAGAAAATAACAAAAATAAAAAATAAAACTTTTGTACTATATATATATATATATATAATATATGTATCTTATTATATTCTATTGGTATGCTATTCCATTTTTAATTGTCATTTGCCCTTTTGCAGTTCTGAAATGTTTTGACCCCGGTTTAATTATATAACACTTTATCATTTTGATTTAAATAGTTTATCATTATCATTATTATTATTATAATTATTACATTTACAGTGAGTAAGGCTCAAGGTTTCTTCACTCACTGAGTAACAACACTCACAGATCACTTGTTGTTGATGATGAATGAAGATGAAGTTAGCTGCATGTTAAATGTTGGAAGGACAAAGACCATTAATTCATTAAAGCCCTCGTACCCACATTCTTGTGTATTAAAAGGTGAATCAAAGAGCAGACTCTACCCTCTGATAGGCTTGATAGATGACATCGTACGTGAATCCCTGAGGCATCTCGCTGGCTCTGTACTTGGCTCGTTCCAGAGAATGATCCAGGTAGCCCTCTTGCGTGGTGGCTATCACTGTGGAAACAAGAGGCCGGATAGCTCCTGCTGCCTGCGTAAAACAAAATTCTGGTTTTATTATTTGTTTTGAAAACAATCATAGAGTTTGGAAAGAATCTTTAAGAGAGAAATTTTCCCGCTTGACAAGCTCTGTAAAGGGTGAAATGAGCCTCAGAGCTGCACTCAAAAAGAAGCAGAACTTGTACGATTGCCATTTTGGCACTTGAGTGTGCAATGATACAGTCTGCTCACAGCTTGATGAACAATAATACAGTTTGATTTCCTCTCAATATTTTTATAAGCCTGGACAGTAAACAAACTATGACGGCAGACTGCTTTCAAGTTTCAGTTGTCTCAGTTGTTTCTAATATTTTTTTGTTAGAGTTTAATGAGAAATTGGAAAAACAGATTATATAAAAACATTAATTGACTTGTTTTACAAGCAGATTTTATATAAAACTGAAGAATAAAACTGTCTAGACGTGAATATTCTCAATAGGACCAAATGCCTGAACAAGGACTAACTTTTTCCAAAGGTATTTGGGCACAAACTCGTTTTCTAAAGCGAGATGAATGATGAATGCTGTTGTTACATTTTTGTGAAGTGACATTTAGAGGTGGAACGCGTTCAGAATTATGACACAGACACAAATAAAGGTGAACAGACACACGGGGCAGCATGAAATGAGCTGAACGCGCATCGAATCGATTTCAAAATGCACAAATGTGACCAAATGGTAAATGTACGGGTTACGGAAAGGAAAATCTCACGAGGAAAATCAGAGTTGTCACAGCAAAAACCACGTCAAACGGTAACGTTATAGCATAATGACAACACTTTTTTTTCACTTTGGATGTCCACTGCCAATAAAAATGATAAAATGTTGACATAATATGTAAATGCTGCAGTCATATAATCGGAAAACACAAATAAGAAGCGTGGGATGCTGCTGAAAGCTGGAAAAACCTAAAAAATGGACCTTACGTTATGATTTTTTTTGTTTATTGAATAATCTTGATAGCTGTTCGGCCATAACCGCACACATTTTGAGTCAGCAGCCATAACACAAAGTAACAATAAATCCATTTTAACCAGCACATCTGGAGCACGCAACGCTTGTGCCTTCGGAAAATTCAAAAATAATCAACATTTCTGAGATAATATTTTCATGTCACTATAGCATGATTGAAGGCGGCTTCCAGAAGTAGTCGTCGGCGAGCGTGTGCGAGAGAAATCTCTAGTTAATGAAAGGAAAGCAAACATGTGTTCTGTGCGTTACACATGCTGTTAAAATCAAAATTAATCTGTTGCTCCTCAGCGGAGACGGGCTTTCTGCCATGAGCGTGGATACTGGCAAGATAATGAAGACCAGACTGCCTGCTGTGAAAGTTCATCATCACGAAGCACGCACACACACACACACTCAGAAACACGCCATAAATGTTGGCCTTATGTCAGGGTGCTCTTGCTTCTTTCACAACCTGTATGACCTGCATCTCACGAGTCTCAGCCATCAATCATTATGAGACCATTCGGCAAGTTTGTTCGTCACAGCGGTCCAAATGTTTTCCATCTATCACTGATGAAATAAAAAAGACACCACAAGGAGCGATGGCTCTTTCACTCTGGTAAACAGTTTGTGAAAAAATAAAAAGGTGAGATCACGAGAGCTGTTTGTCTTCTTTGGTCTGAACCCGACTGGAAAACTTTGTTGTATTTTTATGTTTTGGTTTGTTTACATTCACACTGCACGATGAAAAACGATCCGCAGACTGCGAAAGAAAAGTCGACGTGTCGCGCTTGGTAACCCGTCATCCCACGAGGTGAAAGGTTTGATTCCAGCCGCTGTGACTGCAGCTAACCATGATGGATTTGTTTACACTCTACGCCGTAATTGACCTTCTCTGGTTTTCAGCTAAAAAAAACCAAAAAAAAACACATGAAGTATGAGCTGCAGTCGAGATTTAATTAGCTGCACTGTGCTGTCCAAGCATGAGGAACTTCTGGCATTTTAGGGTTGTTTCCTCTATTTGTACAGGGGATTAGGATCTGTCTCTGAGCTGCTGTCCTCTTGGAAATAGACACATCCTGCTTTTATGTGCTACTGGAAAAAATGATAATCCATAGAGGCTACACATCTTCAAGTCATATTTACAGTTGGAGCTCTGGAGATTGCTTTAATTATGATCGTTTCCAAGCTGCAACATTTGCTGAGCTTTGAATGTTTCCTCGTGACAGAATGACCATTTGACTACAGACTGAATCTGCAGCATTTCCACTGATTTCCACCCCGATATCCACGAGGCTGCCTGTTTTAAGGCAAGCGGCAACCTCCGTGGCCACGAAATGAAGCCAATGTAGAAGTGCCAAAAACTGCAGTTCCTCAAACATCCACTTGAGGCTGGCTACAGAAGTGAGTCAGTCTCCATAAGTCCCCATGTTAAAAACTTCACAGCAGAAATAAACATGTTTACAGCCTGGTACAAAAAACAGTTTTGGTCTCTATAGCTAATTTCCCCTTAAATTAATTGATAGTTTGCTCTGAAAAAAGTGAAAACTATACATCCCTGCTTTCCAGAGTCATGTTTTGTCTGACCAACATTACTTATTTTATAAGACTAGAGCTGCAAAGATTGACAGAAAAATCACTGTCAAGTATTTTGACAATTAACTGTCCCTGTGAGTCATTTTTCAGAGGAAAATATTTGATGATTCTACCTTCTTAAATGGGAAGATTTGCAGCTTTTAGCTGTCTTACATTATGAATTGATTATTTGGACAACTTAGATTCTGGGAAAATGTGTTTTTTCACTGTTTTCTGATGTTTTATAGACCTGACAATTGATCAATTATTCAAGGAAATATAAGTTTGCAGAAAATCCTCAGACTCTAACACTGACATTGTTTGGCATTTTGGCTTGGAAAATGATTCAAATCATAAATTTATGATCAGAATAGTTGCTGAATTTAGCAATTTTTCTACTAATACAACCAGAATACTAATAAATGGTTTCATCTATCACCTCACTTCATCAAATGGGCCAAAGGAAGAAACACAGTTCACAGTGTTAAAACAGCTTTTATCATACTGACCCCTTCTTCCTTGGCAGCCATGGCTATCTTGTACAGAAAGTCCTCCTCCACAAAAGGCCGCACGGCATCGTGGATGATCACCACCTTCGGCCTCTCCTCCTCCTCCCCCTCGCCCAGAGCCAGCACTCCGTTACATATCGACCTGTGGCGAGTCGAGCCACCTGGCACCACTCGAACCTTCCTGTGCTGGAAGAGCTGGATGATGTCCGTCATCAGGTCGACGTTTTCTTTGGCAACGACGACCACGATGCACTGGATCCACGGCACCCTGCAAGAACACATTGTGCACTCAGTGGAAGTCTGTTTGGTGAGGTGAGAAGTCAGAAAGACCAGAGAGGACCGGCAGAACTTCTTACATTTAAGAATTATGGCTGGAACTAATCTATCAAGTCTTGTTTCATCTGGAGGGTGTCGAAAAATGCTCATTAAAAGTTCCCAGAACCCAAAGCGACCTCTCACGCACCCAAAGATACCTGATTTACAGAGAATCTTCACATTTGAGAAGATAAAACCAGCAAAGGTCCAAAACCAAAGTGTTAAAACGACTCGTTTGCTTCCCGTTTACCGAGTATACGACCGAATCCTTCCGCTAAGATAAGGTAACTGTAGGATTGGATTGTGGGCCTGACACCGATGACCTTTGACCGTCCTCTGCAGGAAGGCTCTGTGTCACCGGCGGGGCCACACAGGCAGCATCTCTCCCTGCTCTTTAGTCCTCCGGGATGTTGCTGCACTCATTTCCTGACAACATGTAAACAGTGACAACAAACTAAGAGGAGCCACATCTGATTACAAACACCGGTTGTTTTCGTGTTGTTGTAATGAAGGTCAGGCAGTGATCACCACATAGCGTAAACATCCACCTTCTCCTCACTGTTATGGAGCCTGGAGTCTGAGTACAGTACTGCTGTCTGTCCTCCGGTGATGGAAGACAGACTCGAGTCCTAAATGTGTAGATATCTGCTTTCAAGTGGCTACAGGAGGTTGTTTTTCACACTGCAAAACAGTTACAAGGTGCGTTAGAGGTACACGTCGTCGTAAACAGGTACTATCAAGTATTAAAAGGTATTAGTATTCTTTAATTCACCTCTATGTAGCCATGAAGATAGTTATGGAGAAGCTTGATTTGTCATGTATTACACTACATTACGTAGTAGTAAACTGGTTACTGTGAAATTCACAGTAACTAACTGGAAGCTGTTGACAAGTAACTCTGCAGTAAATTATTTAGTCACTGTAATTTTCTACAATTCATCACTGGTTACTGTAATTTTCACAATAACTCTACAATTACTGCAGTTTTTTACTGAATACACAGTATACTACTGTGAAATTGTTTACAGTAATTTATTGGGCACAAACACAGTAAATTATTGTGGATTTCACAGCTGAAATTTACAGTGCTGATTTTTTTTACTGTAGTTTCTCCTTTACACTGGGGAGGAGTGTTCACTATTTTTAGTACCACTCAAACAATGTACTAGTATCAAACACTGGAAGACAGATAACGGGGGTAGAGTCATATAGAGTCAGAGTAGGACACTGTTTCTTTAGGATGCTAAATTTGGTTCAATATGATGTTTTATGGACCTGACAATTATACATTATTTGTGGAGATATAAATTTGCAGCAATTCCTCAGACTGTAACGACTGGAACCAGAGGCCGGTTGGCATTTTTTCTCGGAAAATGATTCATATCGTAAATTTATGATCAGAACAGTTGCTGAATTTAGCAAATTTTCTGTGTTAAAACAGCTTTTATCATACTCTTGTTCCTTGGCAGCCATGGCTGGATGCAGTGAGCCCAGCAATGCTTGTTCGGAGACCTCACAATGGCCGGATAAAACCATTTCTGCAGGAGGTAAATAAGATAAAGAGTAGCTCAGAGGTGGAAGAAGTACTCAGATATTGTACTTTAACACAGTACTTGAAGTACTCAGTTATAGTGGAGCAGTTGAGGGAAATACTCAGGTATATTGTAGTTAATTAAGGTGTAAGTATAAATGTATGAGCAGCCTGCACAGACACACACCGGCCGTTAGAGGAGGTGTTTAGTCCGGACTGAGCGAGACGTTTGTGTCCCTCTACCTGACCGTTACCTGGCCGTTACCTGAACGTTACCTGAACGTTACCTGGCTGTGTTCACAAACAGACATTATAACATCTATTTTAATCTTTTCCTACCTCTCGAAAGCCTGGATAGTGTAGCTTATGAGCGGCCGGCCCAGGAACGAGCAGAACTGTTTGGGTGTCAACAAGCCGGTTCTCTCTCCGGTGCCACCGGCGGGAAGAACCACAGACACCGGGAAGTCCACGCTGCATTCAGCCGGCTGGTGGTCGCTCATCCCGGCTTCGCGGGTTGGGAAAATCCCTGGATGAGCGGGCCTGTCTGGTTCGCCGTTATTATCGCGCTGCATGTTGACGCGGTTAAACCTCCATCAGTCCGCGGATGGATGGAGGGGTGGAGGTCACGACAGGTCACCACCAAAGACACGGTCCATTCCCGGTTAATGGGCGGGGGTGGGAAGAGAGACAACGTGGATGGAGGTTTGGGAATCAACACTATCAAGTTATAAGAGTTAAATGGAGGACTTCCGGTGAACTCTTTCAAAATAAAACCCCCAAATCCAGGTTGTTTTTTAATCATAAAGCACCTTGTGTATAAAAAAGACCACAATTAATACTCCACAACACAATACACAATACTCCATAACAACCCCAATGTGTATTCCATTTGAATAAATGTACTGCCAATTGCAGTAAAATGTAGCAACAGCAATATTAATTGTAATGTTGATGTCTCTTTCTGTTAACTCAGTGAACGAAAAAATAACTTACTGTGCAAAGTGATACAAACTACAGCTATCAGGTGAATGTAGTGGAGTTAAAAGCACAGCTTGAATGTGAAAGTGCATTATTACACTGTGAGGTGTGATGGAAAGCTTACCGAAATTACTAAACAGACCTTGAGTTGATTTTGTCAGAATAGCACAATGTTCGTCAGTGAAATGTAGACTCTAAAGATGTAAATACTTAAGTAAAGTACCAGTTTTCAGAGTATATTGTACTGAAAGCTGAATATTTCCATGTCATGCTAAAAATGCATTCAATCAACTGAATATCAATAGTCATGAAAGTGGAGTAAATCATCTCATTTACAATAAATGCAGGAGAGTCAACTGAAGTGAACATATTTAGCACTCTGTTATGTTTTATTCTATTTTGTTTAAATTTGGATTCAACTTTAATTTGAAAGGTAAAACTAATTTCCGGTCAAAATCAAGCTGGAGCTTGACACCTGTCCTGAAGTCAGAAACGTTTGTAGTAGCAAATCTCACGAGAACACAAAGAATAGTACCTGCCTTTGAATCAGACAATAAAAATCATGCCAAAATTATTGTAAAACTTCACTTCTTATCACAGCCTATAAGAAAAAATGCAATAGTTTCCTGCTCATGAATATTAATGAATTATCTTAAGAGTGTTACTATGACGATTGCAGCAAGGACGACAACTTCTTAGCTACTCGGTATTGTCACAGGTGAACGGTGGTGAACTGTAGTGTCGGACATGGTGAAGTCTCCACTGACAACAATGCACGTGATAAAAAGTGATATTTATTTCATATAAAGTTATTACAGGACAGACTGATGAAAAGCTTTGAGATTTCACCCACATGCTGATGCCACTTAAGCAAAACTTATCATATTATATATTGCCACAGGAAATATATTACATCATACATCATAAATCTTACATAGTAAAAATTTTATACACATGGCCATACTTCAAAAAGGCAAGTAAGAATTTGATATATGTACAAGTATTTACACGGGATATTTTGAGATGTTTGGTGTCGTTTACTGGTGTTGGTGCCGATAGGTACGCGTGCACGTGGCTACTGGGACAATGTGGGTTTGCTCTGCAGACTGTACAGCCCAGTTCTGTTCACATTATCTTTAACCACGTGGAGTCAAATGTCAAATAAAAGTCCTTAGCATGCTCTTTGGAGCTCTCCATCATAGTGAGGAACCAGCTTCACCTAAATCAAGTCCCAGTCACATTGAGAGATAATCCACAGCTCTGGACGTTGTGTCTCTGTATCACAGAGACAAAACTCCTGTAGGTTCATGTGGATTCAGAGTCTGTCCGCACGCCTGCCGGCTCTCAGGGTTCAGTCTCGTGCCAGTTTGCGTTCAGGCGGTTCTTCCCCAGCCTCCTCTTGCTCTTGGACTTGTGCTTGTGCAGGAGGTGCGGCGGCGACAGAGCCGGCTCCTCGAACTTGTTGCCCGATTCGTTGTGTTGCCTCGAGTACCTCTTGCACTTGCACGAGGTGACCACGGTGATTTTGTATGTTCTCGTGCTGCCGTCCTGGCACTGCAGCTGGATGCGCTGAGTGCGGGTCTTGTCGTTGACGCACCGCCAGTCCTGGTTGCTGCTCCGGCGACCCCAGAGCTTCCTGCTGTAGGAGCCGCCGATCCAGTTTTGAAGCATCTGAGCTGGGAGACACTCACCGGTGCACACCAGCTCCTTGATGGGGTTGATGCTGGTGCAGTGCCCATCGGAGATATACTTAGTGGACCTCAGCTCTCTGCAGCCGATTTGGCTTCGTTCTGTGGAAAGACACAAAGAGAAATATCAGAAAGACAGTCAATTTGTCTCTGAAATGTCAGGAAATAGTGAAAAACAACCCAAGATAACGTCTTTAAATGTCCAAAAACGGTTAAAATACTCAACTTAACGGTCATGTATGAAAGAAAGTAGCATATTTTCACATTTAAGAGACCAACTGAGATGATTATTTGATTTTTAAAACAGTTTAACTACCCAAATATTCAACTATTTGTTGCAGCTTTAATGTTGAGGGAGATTTGAATTACAATGTCCTGTTCGGCGCTCCTTGAGGCAACAGAATTACACTTCAGAGTCACTCTGTGTCATTAAATCATCATGATACTGAAAAGGTTAATATATGATAATAGCAGATTACTTCTCAGCTCTTTATCCTGCACATTACATTGGTTATGAGTCCCTTTGTAGCCTCTGGCGAGTCACAGGAACACAGGGGAAGGAGCACAATAGCACACTGACCTTTCTACTTCAAAATGTCGAGGAATCACGGCACGGCACGTGAAAAGGAAAAACTCTTTTTTCTATTTAACGGGAGGATTACGTCTGTGCAGCAGCTACGTCTGTCAGTATTATTCTGCCAACCACCACCACCACCACCTCCACCCTCCACTGTAACCCAAGCTCAGCTCCATTCAGACAGCTCCATACGCCTCAGTGACAATAACCCCCCCTCTTTCTCTGTCATAGCGTTTGATGAATGAAGTGGGGTGAGGCTCTCTGAACAACCCCTCCACACACCACTACCTCCACCACCACCACCACCACCACTACCTCCACCCCTCCCTCCTTCACTGTCGGCTGCCACAATCAGAGGCTTCCTGTTCACGGGAGAACACCTCCATTCAGCCAGCTACTCGACCCGGCTCATCCCCGCCTGGACGACAGCCAGCCAGCCAGGTGTGTGTTACACCGAGTGTTCCCTCTGCTAGCAGAGTCTCTGTATGATCACGGTGATGTTATGATCACTTTTTACAACTCTCCAACCTCCAACCTGTACTTTACTTTACATCTATTTATTCTGCAGCTGCAGGACTTTGTTACTTTTTACCAACAGTGACAGACATGAAGTCTGTTTTTGTTTGTAGACGATGATGGGATTAAGTGCCTGATTAAAAGCTGCCTCATTTGACTCTTTTAAGATGCAAATGCAACAAAGTTTCACTCTTAAAAATGAACTTTTGGCTGCATGCATCCTTCAATTAAGGGAAATAAAGAAATTAAACAAAGTATAAAAGTACAGAAATATTAATTGGGGATGGAGGAGCTTTGAGGAATCTGCTACAACCTCTTTGGACTACAGAAACTACAAAAAGAAGGTGACTGGACTACAGTAATGACTTACCAAATCCGAGAAAGATTGGATTCAAATATCAGGACTGTGTAACATCATTTAAGTAAACCCAGATTATAAAATAACACCAGAAAATAAATAGTAACAAATAGTACAAGTACTTTAAAGTACAATAAGATGACTCTAACTCATCCTATAGTCTCCATATAATCATCATAGGAGCATCCTCCCTCACTCACCGCCTCTGTCGTGCGCCGCGTTGGCCGCTCCTCTCCCGCCGTGCCGCGCACGGTTCAGGGTCACGTTGCTCTGAACCTCCGGCACCGGAGCCGGCGCGCTCACATGCGAGAACAGGAGCTCCGTGGCGTCGTTCTTGAAGGCTTGGCAACTCCTCAGGAGGATGCAAAGGACGAGCACGGAGTGGCACGAGTCGTACGCGCTCAGGTGCATGGTTGGTTGGTGAGATGTAGATCCGCCTGGAAGTAGACTGATGCTGGATGAGCTGCATGTGAGAGTGGTGGTTTTATACAGACGGACCGCCTCTTTGCTTTGGCAGCTACTCAGGTGCGTCTCTGTTAGGAGGATCTGATTGGTCGGCACGAATTTTACGCTCTTAGGATGAGCCCGCCCACGGCTTTTATTTTGGAGAGATTAAAATCTGATCCTGGAAGCTGGAGAGGAGCTTCCATCCATGATGATGATGATGATGATGATGATGATGATGAGATTACATGCCTTGCTCATTAACACGTGGTTTTTGGTTCGTTTACAACATCCTGATATATTTATATACAAAAAAAACAACACTGTCACGGATAAAATCTTTGACTTGTTTTCACAGTCCACCAACATTTATCAAGATGAAAACAGCCATTATATATCCGACATGAAGAAATACTTAAAAGTAGAAGATTTAAAGAGAATATTTAATCTAATTAAAGCAACATTACATTTAGCGCCTCCAGTTTCAGAGTGTGATCCCACTGTGGTAAATATGTACACGTGTGTTTGTTATGATTACATTACTTATGATCAAAAACTAGCGACACAGCTGAACATTCCTTCGTCAACGTCCTCTTCACTCTTTTCTCCTCTGCCATTATGTCCATCGAGGCTGCTGAGTCTTGTGACACGGCCCGCTTACCCAGCTCCGGTTCTGGCACGACACTGGCTCTGCTCCCCGGGCCTGTAAACCTCCTCTTCTTCTTCTTCTTCTTCCCGGTGGTCCAAAACGCCTGTGCTACAAACACTAACACTCCCCCGGTGCTCTGCGCTCACAGTGCGGGCAGCCTGGCTAACAAATTGAGCTAACATTAGCTAAAAGCAGCTACAGTTAGCTTCACTGTCCATCAGAAAAGTCTGTAAATCACAAAGCGATGGTGAAAACCAGAAAACATTTTCTCCATAAAATATCCAGATTCACCAAAATCAGTGAAATAGCTGTTGGTGTGTAACTCATGATGGACTGAGTACACAGTGCAGAAACAGACTTGCACAGCGGGAATAACAGAGGCACCATTCACCTGATTACATGTCAGTGTAGCATCAGCATGATTTAACTATCAATAACATTTTCAGGCTCCAGACAATGTAAAGCCATAATTAGGTAACTTGAGAAATCATCCATCATCGCCAAGATTCCAGGTCATCTTTATATTGGGAAACGCAGCAGCTTCTACATTTGAAATCAGACAGAAACAGTTCTGCTGTCATTACATCAGAACAGATCAAATCACAGATGTTTTTGTAGCTACATAAAGATATTTCATAACCTGAAAATCCATCTGAATAACACCCCTTTTTTTGGCAAATACTAAATGTGGTTTATTACTCTTCAAAATAAAAGCACTGTCGTGTCATGCAGTTTCTTTGTCAGGTGTCAGATTTGCTTCAGGATGTTTTCGGGCTGGGTGAAGAGTGGGGAAAGAGGGTCAGGCGGAAAGGAGAACATCCATCCATCATCCGTAACCAGCCGGGGTTTGAACTGGAAACCTTCTTGCTGTAAGGCGACAGTGCTAAACACTGCAGCACCGTGCCGCTGAGGAAAAACAACAGAAAACTTTAGATTCACCAAAAAGCAGAGAGCAATAAGCACTCTGTTTGTACTGCTCATTATGCAAAGACAGACATCTAATTAATACAAATATTGCAAAATAACTTGGGTTTAACCTTTGACCTTTGGATAACATGTTGGCAGTCCTGCTAATCTAAAATTCAACAAAGACCTGAGGACCTGAGGCAGGCCAGGGTCAGCGATAGAGATTAATAAATAAATAATAAATACTCTGAACAAAGGATATGATATGTCATATTTTACTTCCAACAAAGCAAATCAACCCAGCTAAAAAACAGATGCAGAAAAACTCAGATGAGTCATCAGTTACTGAACAAACTGCTGAGTAACCTGACATCTGTTGTGTTGTCCCGTGTTTGAGACAAAGCGTAGAAATGATTGCAAACATTTGATCTTGATCCGGCCCACATGCTGCTCATTATTAACAGTAGTGATGGAGCATTAATCACACACGTGTGCACACGGCCGTGCTCATGTTTTACCTTCGTTTTTTCTTTTTTGATATTCTCCGTGTCGTGACTTGCCTCTCTCGGGCGCACGTTTAATTCAAGAATGAAAGCTGATATTGTCTGTGCGTAATTTGCTGTCTGTCTGTGCCGTCCTCCTTCTGCCTACCTCTCAATCCCTGTCAGTTACACGTCTAATGATTCGAGTGCCCAGACTAACTGGAGTCTTTGTGTGTCCGCTGTACAAAACAAGGAGAGATATAATTACGTTTGCGGGGAACATTCAATCCAGGCTTGTCTTACTGATCTGAAAAGAGGCGTCATGCAGAGACACTAATTGTTGCTCATGTGAATGAAAGCTGATACGTGGATCACTTGTTGGTTTTTATTATCACACAAGCACTTTTTTTTTTTTTTTTTTTTTAAAGGCTGTGGTCCCTTTTTCAGGACAGAGGACAGAGGAGGCCCGAGGATGTTTCTTTCTTCTCCTGAGTGAAAGGTTGTTGCAGATTTAGCAATATGATGAGGATATTAACTGTTTAATAGAAGAGTTAAGAGTAAACTCAACAATTCAAAGGTTATTTTCAAGATTTCAGAAACAAGGAAAGAAGGCATGAAGTGAGGGAAAGTAGGAGGAAGGATTTAAAAACGGAGGAAATAAACATCATTAGTGATGCACTATGGCCAAAACTGAGCAGACACATGTGACAACTTACATTTATGTACAGACTGTGGTTATTTTTCATTGTTTGGGCCACTTAGATGAATGAGCAAGTGAAGAGAAATCTTCATTATTTTAGCCAACTTCATTTGTGTTTGGCTCTCAGCATAACAAAGCTAGATCGTTAAAGAAATTTGGTGTGGAAGAACTTGACAGAGTCCTGAGCTGAACCCTTTAGGGACGAATGGAAACACCAAATATGAGACAAACCCACTGACGGTATACAGAATGGACAGCTGTGTCCATTTCTGCTGTGAAGTTGGACATTTTAACATGGGGACTTATGGAGACTGACTCACTTCTGGAGCTGGCCTCAAGTGGACGTTTGAGGAACTGCAGTATTTCACTACTGCTCCTGTGGCTAAATCTGGGTACCAAAACATTTAGAAAATCTAAAACTGGAAGAATAAAGGCGGCTAAATGTAGTATTGCTCACATTCCTCCACTAACTTTTGGCTATGACGTGTATTTTAGAGCTCATATTGAACTGTTTGCTCGTCGACACTTGTCAATCTTTCTTTTCTTACGCAGCACAGATGCAGCTTGGAGTGATAACAGTGGCAGATTTAGGCTAAACTGTATTTTGTCATCATAACATTGCTGTATTAAAACAGTTGGAAACATCAGAACGGGGACAGCACTTACTAATTTAGTGACTCAATGATATCTGGGCTTGGAGTTGGTTGGTAATAAGCTAGTTAGCCAGACTTGCTGACACTGCAGGTTACATTCAAGCAGACAAGCACACTGTTTAATCAGCTTCTTAAAGTTCGGTTCATGTTTTTGGTTTGAGAAATAAAAGAAGACGTTGCTCTAAACTCATTAAATCAAACTGTACAGGCCTGCTGTGCCTCAGACCGAACAACAATGGAGAGGTTTACCGGGTGATTCTTTTTATGATTCTGGTTTAGAAAAGTAATGAGTGACTGCAGCCATCAGGAAAATGTGGAGTAATATAAATACCACGGCACCGCAGCCTTAAAATGTAATTGTTCCTTCCTGACTCTGGTTTTTTAAATCTCCTCGGCAGGTGAACTCGGTCTGTCATTAAACTTCACACTCAGTTTCTGTTATTGTTTCCTCTCTCTCTCTCTTTTGTTCTTCTCATTCAACTCCACTTCCGAGAGAAAATAAAGACCAACATGGCCGGCTCTTCTCAGAAGACTATTTACACTTCGACGCCCCTCTGAGCTTCTAATGGGACCGGGTTAAATGAACGCTGAAAAGTGAATATGATAGGCCTCAGCCTTTGTGCTCTCACTATGTAAAGAAACAGAAAGCTGAGAGCTGACTCTCCCTCTCTCTCTCTCTCTCTCTCTCTCTCTCTCTCTCTCTCTTGGAGTAGTGGTGAAACTCGGAAGCAGCAGGACTTCGGGTTCAGCCTGGACCCTCATGGGAAGTGAAAGGTGGCCGGGTTAATGGCATATTGACAAGCAGCATGGCAGGAGTGTGTGTGCATGATCAGGAAGCGCCCACATGCAGCAAACGGAGGTGTGGCGAGGGCGACCGGAGGGAAACAAAAGGAATGCACAACACCTGGAACGAAGCCAAGAAAGGGAGAGCCGTGTGGCAGCAGAGTTTGGCAGAGATCCAAACTGCAGACGGACAGAGGACCGTGTCTCCTTTATTTTGATCTTATAGGACAATAAACGGCACTTATAACAAAATACATTTCCTCAAGCGCGATCAACAAATAAAATGTCACATATTATCACAGATTAAATAACACAGCAGTGTATAAAGATGTTAATTTATCTGATAGTTCAGTTCAGGTCAACAGGTCAACAGGTGACTCTAAATTGCCTCATAGGTGTAAACGCGAGCATGAACGGTTGTTTGTCTCTCTGCGTCAGCCCTGTGACCAACACCTGACATGTCTAACATCACTGCTTGGTGGATAAGTGGTTAGAAAATGGAATTTCACTGTCTTACCTGCAGTAGGCTGCGTTCAGCGTGCTGGCACCAAAGTAGAGAAAGCACTGTTTTTCACTCAGCCACCTGAAAAACAGTGTATAAGCATGCTCTCACCTTGTCTTCAGATGTGCAGAGGTAATGTGTCCTGCACAGCACAGTCAGGCCGAGGCGTAGGAACACAGATGTATTGCTCACTGCAGGTTTGGGTTTGCCTTTTTTACATGGCTAAAACACGATTTTCTGCAGAACCTGTCCAGGACTCAGGACTGCTTCTCCAAACAGGGAGCACACTGACTGTAGGTAACACACTGACTATGGATAAGCACCGCATAAAATTGTATTTTAAGTTGGCTATATTTAGCTAATACTTTTTTAGTTAAGCGACATTTTAGAGTTTAGAGAATTTCTAAACTGCGGTATTGCTCGTACTTCTGCGAGTACTTCTTCCACCACTGGTACTTTTACTTTTAGTCGACCTGTAGTTGCTTTATGTACATGCTACTTGTGACAAAATAGTCTCAACTTAAAGACACTTTTGCAGCTTTTAAGGGAGCTTTCAACCTCTGTGAGACTGTGGTGGTGGCTGGACCTCTGGCTCCCCCTATAGAGAAGCTTAAAGTTTAAAGCACACTTTGTTGGTTAACGCGACCAAACTCAGCTCATATTAGATTAACCTTAATTATAAATGATAACTTCTGTAGTAAGGCTATATGTTTATATACTGATAATAACAAAAGTGTGTTGAGGGATTTGACAGATCTGAATCCACTCAGGATCATTAAAAAGAGACTCTGCACACTTGATTTTGTTTCATCTCTGAAACAATGTGAGGCATTTTCCATCCATCCAAAAGATCAACACATCAACGCTTCATTAACGCGCTGTATCTCATTTGTTATCTGCACACAAACTGAGTTGTAAAGATGTTTTAGAGGGAGCGATGTGCTACATCCACAGTTGCTCCACAGATGTGTTGGTTGCATGGATAAACTGTGGTTCATCAGGAAATTCTTACAGCGCATAACTCCATCGACTAACTAACTCCACGTACACATTAACAATCAAGATATGTGTGTATCAGCGGAGCTGCGTGTTTGAACTTCGGATAAAGTCAGGCCTTGATTCAGATCTTTAAAGCTCGACGACTTACGGCCTCGTTACAGCTGAGTACTTTCTCATCTCATGATTGGAAAGAGTGAGAGTTCATGTTTTCTCCTCAAAGGTTGAACTAACTTAACAAGAAAACATAACAAACAGCTGCAGCTGTTACATAAACTCCAATATTTCCCTCTGACGTGTCGTGAGGGTGAAAAGTAGAAAGTTTCCCAGAGCTCAAAACACTCAGGTTACAGTAAATACAGTGATTAGTAAATGCACCAAGTTGCTTTCCAGCAGCGGAGGGTTGATGGATGTGACAGTGACGGCGATGACAGGGATTCATTTCAAAGAATGGCTGCTGCGCTCTGATATTCCACTCCCGTCTGTGTGAAATCAGCTGTTTGACTTGAACTCAGAGAGAAAATCTTTGTGGCCTCTGTGACACATTATCAGGAACCACAACATGAAGCAGCCCCAACGTTCAACTTTGGTGAAACGCCGCCGCCTGCAGGAAATCTGCCTCCACTGCAGGTTAAAGGTAAACATGTTTGAGCACTAATCTGTGCTGAATTTAACAGACTGACACCGTAAATCTACAAATACACGAGCATGAAAGACAAACTGACATTAAACTTACATTATTTTAAATACAAGAGAATTATTTTTTTGTTTGTTGTGATTTCAAGCATAAGTTTCCTGGCAACAGGTGACAGACAATGGAGGTGGAGAAGGTAAGGACACCTTTAAAAGCCCGAAGGCGAATGAATGTAACTTTTGTTTACTTATATACTTTATGATCTCTTCTTCTTCTCTCATTTTAAATACAGGAAATAAAGAAGTCTCTCCAGAAGTGTGGAATAAGGAGGGACGTTGATGTTTGCCAGCTCAGCCTTGCCAAAAAGTGAGACCAACTTTTTTTTTGATATTTAAAACTTGAGCAAATGCAGACAGATGTTGCAATTTTTGGCTGTTTTTCTGAGCAGAAAGCTCACCAGCGTCCCCGACCTGTCCAGATTTCACTTCCTGAGGGAGCTGTGGCTGAATAACAACAAGGTAAAAACTGTATTTCAGCCACCAGATGATTCTCATTTAAGTTTAAAATCGAGTACAAAACAAAACATTTGTTTTTACTTTGAATCTTTCAGATCAGAGAACTCAGCTGTCGTTCCCTCAACTGCTGCTTGACTGAACTTTACCTCCACAACAACAGCATCAAGTCTATTTCTGGTAAATCTTTGCATCTTTCCTCTGAATGTGAAAATGCATAAACCATCACCTGGGAAAATAATGCCCTGCTCCTTTAAACTTGATAATAAGAGACATTTGAACTTGGTGTTGTGGAAAATTCCCCAGAATTATAAAATACATCAAGTGTGTTGATTAGGAAAAACATTTACTATAGCATGTAGCTTTGAAACAATAAATGTAGTCTGAAAATCCTTAAAAAGGTCCTCTGAGCTGAAGTAACGACATCAGGCTTTGAAAATAAAAGGAAAGGGCCTTGAACTGAAGCCTTGAGGCGCTGCAGACTCATGAAAAGTCCTGAATCAGACCCCATGGCTCTGGTAACAGTATGATGGTGCTGGAATGGATTAATATGGCATCTGAGTGTGTAAAAAGTGTGGTTAGGAGTGGGTGTAGAGTGGACGTTAGGGGTGAACTGCTTTGTCTTCAGTTCGGAGCCAACGCTGGTTTATTTCTTGCACAAGAATAAACTCTGTTCGTGCTCTTCCTTGAATCTTTCATGGTCTTCCAAGACTTCAGTAGCTCTTCACTTTCGACTTCTCATCAACAACAGCCATAAAATGTTCAAAATTTTTTGCCTTACTGGCCATTGGGAGTAGAAGATGGCTCAAAATGTGTTGGTTGATCTTTGTTTTTTATAATTTACTTTTCAGACTCTGTTTTTCAGGAGTACAGATACATGTTCAACTTGTATCCTAGATAAAAAACAAAACATTAACCCGTTAATGCATGATTACTTAAACACAAAGATGTTTTAATTTGTTCTTTTATGTTTAATTCCTTTTTAATGTATTTATTTAAAGACTGTCTGAATGTTTCCTGGTCTCTCATGCAGGGGCTCTGAATCATCTGACCTGCCTCCGACTTCTTTTTCTCCACAACAACCAGATCCGAGGGCTGGACGACACGATGCACGAGCTGAGGAGGATGCAGCAGCTCCAAACTGCAAGTGAGTGATGAAAGGCTGCACCCAGTAGATCGAGAATACGTCTGTAACTTGTTGGATTCTTCTTCGTCTTTGCAGCTTTTTTCCTCAACCCCATCTCTCATCAGCCTGGGTATCGCCACCATGTGATCCACTGCCTGCCTTCACTCCAGGTTTTAGACAGAAAAGGTGAGATCTACAGACATTCAGAGGGACGTCTGACCTGTCACCAAAGTCTGCATCAGTTGCATGGTGTCTATCTGTTGTGCTGTCAGAGGTGAAGTCGGCGGAGAGGAAGAAGTCCTTCCAGATGCACAGCCAGGAGCGCCATCGTGTCCTCCAGTCTGTGGCCTTCTGCAGACGGGTGACATAACTCCACGAGCAGAGAGGATGTTTGTTATTAACGTGGCCAACAGTCTGATCATTACACAGTGAAAACATGTGTTTGAATAACTCTGTGGTCTGCTCAGAAATGTCAGAAGACATCACGGTACATTTTATTGTCCTGCTTTCTCGGGGGAATCCATGTAAATGGGGAACACCACTGATCTTACACATCAAAGTCTGTTTGTAGGTCAGCATGTGAAGAAAGTTGGTTCCAGAAGAAGTTGCATAAAACGTTGGTTGGGGCTTAGATCCCTCAAATAATTGGGACTGAAGTTCCAAAACTAAGAGCGTAGTTATCTCCCAAACCAAAGTAATCACAACGACTGAACGCTAGAAGCTTCACAAAGTTGACTTGTTGCTGAAAAACTTTTAAAAACGTTTTAGACTGCAGAAAAATGTGTATTTAATTAAAAAACACTACGTAGAAATTGGTATTTTTGCAAGTGTAATCCCTCTGTGGTAAATATGGACAGCAGCACGTGTATTGTTCTGACTACATTACTTATGATCAGAAACTAGCGAAAGAGCCAAACATCTCCTCTGTCGTTATGTCCACAGAAGCTGTTACATTACCCGTTTGCCCAGCTCCTGTTCTAGCGTGACAAAAAGCCTCCTCGTTATCTCAGTGGTCCAAAATGCCTGTGGTACAAACACTAACACTCCCCCGGTGCTCTGAGCTCATGTTGCTGGCAGCATCTCTGACAAACTGAGCTAACATCAGCTAACAGCAGCTACAGCTGGCAGCTGTGTACTTCACTGTCCATCAGGAAACTCTGTAAATCAGAGTTGAGGCGGAGCAGCCAGGGGACTTCATAAAATATGATCCAGTTTCACCAAAATCAGTGAAATAGTCGGTGCCGTGTGACTTCTCTACCAGGAGCATCCAGCTCATCGCCCGAACTCAGAGATGATAAAGAACTGAGAAAACGAAGAGAACTCAAAAACTCAACACGGTTACTTCGATGAAATTGGTCTTTATTTCATGTGATGAAGCTCAAGTTGTTTGACATATTGGAAATGATCAGTGCTGAGGACAAACAAAGCCTCGTTGGACCGGTCGTTTGACTTAAACGTCTCTGTCCGATCAGGCTGCACAATAAATGAAAGAAGAATTACCAAAACAAACAAAACTTTTGTGTCCTGGTCATGATGTTCTTGTGCTGTGTTACAATGATCAACATGTTTTATATTTTAAGGAGGGAAAAAAAAAAACCTTCATTTTGTTACCGTTGGGTAAATCCTGAGCTTTAACGTGTGTCACAATACGCTAAAAGTAAATTGTTTATATTTAAAAATATACATTTTTTTTTTGGTCAATATTGTGCAGCCATGCTATCCACTCACAATCTGCCATGGAGGTTATCAGGTACAAAACAAACGGCCCCATAACAAATCAAGTATACGGCTACACAGTCACTTCCTTCCTGCGCGGGTTGCTACAGTTTCTTAAGGCAGAATTACGTTCCATCATTCACGTTTTTTACCCTCCCAGTGACCTCTACCACAAACACGTCAGCCTATGTTATTCACATTCACGTATGACAAAACCGTCTGAAAAATTAACATATAAAAATGACAAAACGATGAACCACTGTGGCACAAACCATCCTCGTATGCTTTAGTGTCTCCCTGCCTTTGTGACAGTCTGTCAGTAATAAATATGGGTCCTCGTCTCCGAGCTGGACCAGTCTTTGTCTGGCTTTCAGTCTCACTGCCAGTCTGCTGTCCGTCTGCGGTGTGTGTGGATGGATTCTGGACTAGGTGGCTGTTTGTGTCCTCAGTTGTCAGCAGCCGCGATGGGAGCGGGGTTCGAGGTGTCCGCCGCAGAGTCTGATGAGGCGACCTCGCTGCTGGCGTCCACCGAGAGCTCCTTCATGGAGTCTGAGGCCTCCTGCACGCCGCTGCTCTCCTCTGAAACAGAGACAACGTGGTGAGATGTGACTTTGACATCTGAGGTCGAAGTTAGACATCAACATGCTTCATCTTCTGTCCTGTTGGTTTAATAAACTTTACTTCCTCCTCAAAAAGTGCAACCTGGACAAGAAACTTATGAAGAAGCTTTCATGTAACTTAAAATTCAACATCTTTCCAATTAATTATTTTTTTTTTAACATGTTTTTAGCAAATATCTCCAGTTTAAAAGAGGCGCAGTTCTTCAGAAAATGCTTACGGTAATAGAAAGTGCATGAATAAACTGGCTGATGAGTTGGTTATTTAAACTGCAGTGTTAAAGCTGTGTTATTTTTTAAGCTTTAAATATTTCAGAATCCCGTCATTAGTACTGATTACTTCCTTTTGTCTTAAAGAAATAAAAAACAAACACCCTGAGCTCTTTATTTTAGATTTTGCATTTCCAATCCTAGAACAGATGCACAGATGTTTGATTGATGTGCAAGCTTTCAAGGTTTTTCAGACTTTTACTTAAAAAATTATACACCGGAGGACAGTTTCACTGTGACTGAAGACAAAGTTTGAAATTAATTTCAGATAATTGTTTTTAGAATCTCCTGTCCGACCTCACAGCAGAAATAAACATGTTTTGGTCTCAGTGTTGTTGTTGAAGTACCTTTGCTCTGCTGCATCCTCAGTTTGGCTGATTCGGCCTCTTGCTTCTCTCGCTGCTCTTGGAGAGTCTTGCAAACTTTCTTGTGGGTGAACCAGTGCATCTTTTGACAGGCTTGGCCACAGTAGATCACCTGGTGCAAATAAATAAAGTTTACTTCAAGTAACTCAATAAAAGCCACAAACAAAGGAAAGAGGAAATACCAAACTTTTTGTATTGTTGAAAGAAACTGCTTTAATTTATGTGGTTGAAAGGAAACGGCTGGTTTCCATCCACATAAGTGAACAGAACATCATGCTGATAACAAAGAGTCCCCAGGCAGTGACCTCCATCTCTCTCTCATTTTTAGCTCACTGTTGTTCTGGTTCACTGTTGAGAAGCTTTTTGCAGAGGTAGAAAAGGCTCCATGTTCTACATGTTTCTGGATATGTTGCTTTTGTTTTGACACGCACCATTTTACAGATGGAGCATCTCTTCTCGGCTCCCTTCTCTCCACAGGAGGTACAAAACTCTGCGTCCATGAAGCCCACCTGACCCGTGATGGCCTGCGTCAGCACTGACAGAGCTGTGGGGTCGTTACCCTGCAGTGACGGAGAGACAGAGATCATTCAGACATTCAAATCTGATGTGTAAGTGGGTCTAAAAGAGATCTAAACATATTTTCTGCAGACTCACAATCTCCACAGGAGCGACACTCCGCACCAGCTGCTGCAGCAGAGTAGCGTCACAGTAAGGAAACTTGCGGATGCACTCTCTGATGAACTTCTCTTGGTACACGGGGAAGCCGTCGCCGTCTCGACCCTTCAGCAAACTGCAGGACAGAAATCGAGGAGATCGAACATTTTAGGAAACCTTTATAATAAAAATCAAAACTAGTTTGTTTGTTTTTTCTGTGTTTTTAAACATTCATTTTAATCCTGAGATTTAATGTTAGTTTCAACCAACATCAAACATTGTCTCACCTCTTGATGAGGCCGTCCAGCTTGTCCTCGCGGTCTTTGAGGAAGGAGGCGCACTTTCCCAGCACACAGCTGATGTAGTGCATCTTCATGGCAAGCACCTCGTTCATGTCCTGCTGCTTGATGCACTTCTCGCAGATGAGCTCCATCACCCGGCGGCATTTTTCCAGAGCCTCCGCCTCCGCCAGCAGCGGGTTCTCCTTCACCAGCATCACCATCTACAGAACACAGGAAACACGTTTTAGACACAACGGTGAGAGAAGAAACTACAAAGCATTTTCTAGTCGTTTATTTTTGGCACAAATGGAGCCTCGGTGCGTTTTTGTGGACGGCACAAGACCAAAGACGCTGAAGAACATGCTGGTTTCCAATCTAACTAATTACAGCAGCTGATTAGTCCTCTGATTGCTCGTCTCCGCGCTACGTGAAGGAACATAATCAGTGAAATAGGCAGCTGATGTATCTGGATGAAAAACCACTCATACTGATGATGACCATTTCTCTACTGTTAGTGGAGAAATGATGGACGAGGGAACTGCAGGACGGAGCTCTGACATTAACAATGACTATACTACAGCCTCTTTTTTCCCCTGTCCAGCTGTGTCCTACCTTGACGGGGTTCAGGTTGGTGCTCATGATGACCTTATGAAGGGGTCCGGCCAGTTTGTTGGGCAGCTTGGGCTCCTTCTCCAAACCCTGCGGCTTGGTGTAGTAATCCAGTCTGGCACGGGAGAAGAAGTTGTTGATCACGGTGACACAGTCGTGTTGGCCTGAGGACAGAGAAGAGGAGGCGGTTCATTTTTCAACATGAACGAACAACAAAATCAATTTTAGAGATTATAGAGTTGATCATATGAGGATTAAAATTCTCTGTATTGACAATATAACACCGTATCTGTCAAATTTAAGTTTAGTTACATTAAATAATGATCTGTGGCTGATGTGAGGTGTCCATATTTGTTTGGGTTTCAGTACCAAGAGGGATATTTTAGAGCTTTCAGAAACTCATAATTGTAACAGCTACAGCATTCAATATTTGAGGGAATACATCATCTCATTGAATTTGTCTTCCACTTCATAACTTAGCCTAGCTCGTTATCTTCCGCACTGATTCCCACTAGACTCTTGGTTCATGTCATTTCATAACTTGCTGAGTCACTGGCAGCTCCTGCACACTCAGTGCTGTTTGTCTGGCATGATATAAAGGAGGAGGAGGGTCTATCTAGTGGTAGTGGTCACACTTTCATGGTCCAGTTGAGGGGACGGCAAAACTGAAAACAAAAAGGTAGTCCTGACACGTCAGCACTCTGTACAGAGTTACAGAGTAATGTGGGGATGATTTAACTCACAGGAGAAAATTATGTTCTCTCTATCTATGGAAATGAAAAGCCCTTTTTTTCATGCAATTTTAACCAAAAAGTGCACAAGTTAAATCGGAATAATGTCTCTTAAAATACACTAATTATGTGAGTAAACTGAAGTCTTTCCATCAGTAGACCAGCAAAAGTAAAAGTGTGTATCTGGTAACAAAATGTTGCTGGTGGTGTGTGTGATCCTTTGTCTTTGAGTGTGTGATGACACAAAGCTTAATGACACTGGACTGTTGAATGAGCGCACGTCACATCCAGACGTACCAACAAAGGCGGCCATCTGTGCGGCGGTCCTTCCGACAGAGTTGACCACGTCAGTTTCCGCCCCCGCGTCCAACATCATCCACGTGATGTCAGTCTTACCTACAGGAACAAAGGAAGAGGAGTCAGAACTTTTCAAAATAAGAGACTTATATTAAAGAGTTATATTAACGTCATACCTGACAGGCCGGCAAACATCAGCGCCGTGTATCCGTGCTCGTGTTCATTACAATTCACATCGGCTCCGTGTTGCAGCAGCAGCTTGCACATGTCGGCTTTCCCTTTGTAAGCGGCGTGCATGAGAGGGGTCATCCCATACTGTGCACAAGACAGAAAAAAGAAGCCATGATTGATTTATATTTTCTTTTACAGGAGCAAAAACTCACACAGCTTCCCTTACACAACAGAACATCCGTTACAAACAGCTGATTTTGACAGGGAGGCATGAAAAAGGATGACAGACGGAAGGACGGACATGAAGGACGTTCTCCAAAGCTCTTCAGTGTAGTGACTCACAAGCCCTCTTGTCCCTCACATATGTCACTGAACAAAGGGAGAGCTCTGCTGGTTTTCTCTCCTACAAAACTAACAAACCTGAAGTGGAATGAACCAACACGAACTGTGAGGACAAGCCTCCATTTGTGCCTCTAATGATTACACTGAAGTCAGAGATACAAGCTGCTGTTTTTACCCCCAACGGCAAGAAAATAATGAAAAAAATATAATTCAACAGATGTTATGAATGTAGGTAAATATGTATGGTCGATGATCGTAAATCATTCAGTTTTCTCAAAGCATCCTGGCTAAAAGATGAACCAGGAGATACGTCACTGCTGGCTGCAGTCTTTACTTAATTAAGGGAGTACACCCCAATCTTATACCTCTTCTACCTCGCAGCAGGTAATGTACTTTTGATAGTGGCAGCAGAGAAGAGTCTTTGAAGACTCAAGTCGAAATGTCTTCAAAAATGCAACAGGTTTAAGTTTTGGTTTTGGCGCCTCAAAATTAATCATCAAGAATAATATACTTTAATTAGACAGTTACAAAGAGCTTTACAATACAACAGAGCACAAAACAAACCATAACAACAATAAGTTAACAGCAATAAATAAATAAAATGTGACAGAATATAAAAAGGTCAACTAAAGGCCCTTTTAGAAAAGTGTGTCTTTAAAAGCTGACACAGAGTTTACAGCTCTGATCTCATCAGGCAGGTCCGACCACAGTCCTGGAGTCCTGACTACAAAGGTTCTGTCACCTCTGTGTATAAATCTGGAGTAACAACCAGGAAGGACGCACCTGAGGACGCACCTGAGGACGCAGGGCTAAATTCTTGGTGCACGACCTCTTGGGACTTTAAAAGTAATCAATAAAATCTTAAAATCAACTCTGTAGATAACCCGTGGGCAGTGTAAGGAAGCCAGAATAGGTGTGATGTGATCATGTATCTTTGTCCAAGTCAAAATAAGTCTCAACAAGTCAAAAAATACAATGAGGTAAGAGTCGAAACTGGGATTAATATTCATCTGATGAAGCTCATCAGTTCATCCATAATGCAGTATTTTTTTTGTAGTGTTTGAGAGTGTACTGTGTCAGAAATACTGTGTTACCTCGTCCAAACAGTTGACTCGGACATCCTTACAGCCCAGCAGCCTCGAGGCCTCTTGAACATTTCCTAAGTGGAAGAAATTCAACATTATTGCAGAATAAATAACAACAACAACAACAACAACAACAAGCTTCAACAGCAGCTCTAAAAGGGAATAAACCAACCTCTGTTATCTAGTATTATATAGCACATATTCTCCTGAATCTACACTGCAAACACTGAAGGTACATCGTTAAACATGCATGTTATTAGTCAGTTCACTCAGGTGGGCAGAGCAGGTAGCACAGCTAAGTTAGCCTCTCATGTACATACACATTAGCTGACAGCTAACTGTAGCTATCATCAAGCAAACTCATATTTAACTGCATTTAATTGGCATCATTAAACAGCGCAGTCACCCAGCGGTATAAATATAAGGCTGACATGATGTTGTAATGTGTTATAAGGTTATTTAACAGACATATATGACAACTTATCAGAGCTAGCCCCTGTGTGTGGTTTCCAGAGGGGGGATTAGCTTTTAGCCGAAGAGGCTTACCTGCCGTGATAACCTCAAACAACTCCTTTTCGCTTGAAGACAAGTCTCCCTTCTTTGGAGCGGACATGTTGGAGATGAATAGTTTAAATTTAGACGCCAAGGGAGCAAATAAAAGGCGAGGTTGTTGATTAAATACTCGCTTTCTCGTAGTTGTTGCGGCAGTGTGTGGTGATGCTCGGGCATGCAAAGCTAGCTCAAGTCGAGCTGTCAGTTGGAATGGACCACTGCGTGCTGTAAGAGGGGTGTCGATCGGTTACAACCAAAAGTAAATATTACTAAAGATTATAAATTTAAACCAGCAACCAAAATAATTTTCAAAAGAGTTAAATGAAGATATGCCAAATAACAGAAAATGTATTATTTACAGGCAAGATACTACGATTTGAGCAATGACAACGGTTATCACCCCTGTTCTGTCACTGAAATGATCAGTTCCACAGAAGTCTAGAAAGTTCATAAAGCAGAGAGGCGCTTCAAAGTGAACACATGTTGAGAAGTCATCATACAGACAGCTCACTATGCGTTCATTCATCTTTATTTATGTCCAGATTAATACATTATATTAAATAATAGTAAAAAACAAAGCCCACATTTACTCAGGACCAAGTGTCTATCCATCTATCTATCTACAATATCTACTGGATGAGTTGTTAGCAGCTCCACCAAACATATTGTCTTGATTCAGTGTCTAAAACATAAATACATTTGTTTGTTTTATCAGTTTCTTCCTCTTTCCAATAATTATTATTGCAACAATAGATTAATTTATGTTAGTAAGCTTGAACGTTTATTGAAAAGTTATAAAATCAATTGTGGCGTTCCCCAAGGTTCAATTTTAGGCCCTCTTTTTATCCTTTGCATGCTGCCACTTCACCAAACTTCATCAGGAGATATGGCATAAATTTATAGCTATGCCGATGACACGTAGCTTTACGCTGTCGTCACTCAGGGCCAACTGATGCCCTTTTTAACTGCATTTTAGATATCAAGTTATGGCGGAGATTCAGGGCTCAACCACAGATCAACCACAACACCTTCAACGCTTTGAAAAATTCATTGACTTTGTGTTCAAGGAGATCTTTACTGCTAATAAATTAACTACACTCTGATAACAAGGCTGTATCTGTTGTGCTGTTGTAATATATTAATTATTAATCATGTAATAGATCATTGATTTGACGTGGACTTTGATAATAAATGTTCAGCATAACATCTTGAGGACAACGCACATAGCTGGTTGTTGATGTAGGAGTAGTAATGGATCCAGTCAGAAGACAGAAGTAGGAAAATAAAAATTTAATCTTTGGCATGATTGTACACTGACATATTAATTCATTCACATCACTTCAAACTGTAGAGTTTTAAAGAGTGGCATCATTTGTAAAAGACAAGAAAAGACGACATGATCATGTATCCGGGCTCTTTGGTTGGATTAGGATCCTGCCCTTCGTACAAGCCGAAGTAGACGACAGTGTTCAATTCAGACTTTCTCATGTTCAGCTGAAAGCAGACAGAAACAGACACATAATGTATTCATTGAACTAAATAAATAAAGAAGCACAGATCAGATTATCAACACACTTGTCATGACATGATGCCGCCTCAGTTGTATCGTCTTGTATTGTCTGTATGCTCTCATCACAGTGACACAACTACTCTATATCCCAAAATACTCAATGCATTTACAGTATATGGTGCTTGCCAATTGGCCATTAATCTACAAGTGGTCCAACAATTCTGACCCAAGTTATCTGTAGACTGTGTCGAGGCTTCTACAGTTGATGCAATTCAAATGATAAAGTTTGGGGTCAAAAGACGTACCTGTTCGGTGATGTCGACCCTCCAGGGGTTTACTTGTAGTCCACAACACCAGCCTGCTCGCCCGTACAGCCATGTGCCGTATTCGTTTGGTACCGCGCCCTCTTTGACCAGCGTGGTGCAGCCCAAAGGTGATCCTGATGAGTCCCCACAAAAATGATATGAAAAAACAACAATCAGTGCAAGAAATTACCCATCAGTGCATGTCTCAGTGTCCAGTCCTCCCATATCACAGTTGTTAGAATCTCTTTTGGGCTTTGGACGGTTGATTTGGACAAAACAAGATATTAAGGACAACAGGCAAGACCATTAAATCGTCGAGTAAAAGTACTTTTCCATCAGCTCCCTACAGTAAATGTTCTGTAACGTTTCTCACCTGCAGATTCGAATTTGAGGGTGTTGTTAAAAACACTGTTGAACAGGAAGTGATGAGAGGTGACACAAAACTCTCCACAGCGGTTGTCGTCGCTGCCGTGGCCTGTGATGACGGCGTACAGCTCCACCTGAAAGCAGACGCACAGCCGCTGACGTGATCCAAGAGGCAGGACAGGAAGCTCTTTACGTGACTACCCACCGACCAGCGTCACAGCTGTTACCTTCTTAACTGACGCAGGGATGGTGAAATTGATCGGCTGGTATCTTTTGTTGTATCTTCTGTTGAAGGTTCCCCCGCCGTACAGTGACATCACTCTGAAGGGGTGGAGCAGCTCTTCATCATTACCTGTGATATTACCTGTGGACAGAACAAACTTTTTGAATACATCAATTTGGGTTTTGAGAAACGTTGATAGATCTTATAATAATAAAGCCTTAATGTCTTAATGGTGGCACTTGGAGAGCCTGATATTTTCCGAGGTGGTGCGTGGTGTGAAAAGTTTGAGAAATACTCGACATAATCGTCCATGTGCCTCTAATGAAAGAAAGCAACATCAAACTCACAAAGATCTCTGATTTCTCTCTGCTTACTTAACCTCAAATGTTCTTGTTCATATTATAAATGATGTTTATCATTAAAAACTATTAGTTCTGTTTGCTTATGTGTAGTTGTCTAATGTTAAATGTTTCATCTCATATCGTGGTTCATTATTATTAAAAAAACAAATCCAGGCTCTGTTCATGCCCAACAGGCTAACTGTGTTTTTTTTATATCAGGAAGATGAGTCAGAATATTTCCTGGAACTAAAATCTTTGTTTTTGCCGCGAGTGTCCAAATATGTTCCGGTAACTATTTACAGACAGCCTGTTCCTTCCTGCAGAGAGATTCCTGCTCGCTGCTTTTCACAAATGGACCGAAAATGTTCTTCAGTCACAGCTCTCCATCCTCACAGCCCAGATCGGAACATGAAGGTGTCTCTGAACTGTTACATGTTCTCATGGTAAATTCAGTTTTAACTTGAAATATTGATATACTGTATGTACATATTGTTATATAGTACATTTGTAAATTAGACGGAGCAACATTTGGAGGAATTTCAAGGATGTAAACAGGAAGTATAATGTTGCCATGGAGTCAGTCAGACTATATTTGTTTACATTTTGGCCATTAAAAGAATGCTTGAATGATTCTTGATTTCTAAGCAGATTTATGGCCATGTATTTGTGATGTTCTATCTTTAGGTAGTGTAAGTCACGGCAAATCTAAAAATGTGTGTATCATGACTGTGTTATGACTCAGAGAAGGTGAACAGATTTTGACTGGATCTACAGCAATCAGGCTCAAATGATTTAAAGTACCTTAACTGTTGACTGTTGATAAATCAGAGAGAATAACCAACAAGCACACACCTCTCTCTGTTTCACCCTTCATCTCTCACCTCTGGACAGGTGTGTGCCTCACAGCCTCACTCAGAGTTTATTACCTGTCTGATTGCCGGACGTGTCGCCGATACTGAATCTCAGCTTGAGGGAGACCATCCACGGCATCGCCCACGGCACCGACTTCATGGTCAAGGTGCATTTGTTGCCGTCCAGCAGGGGAAGCAGAGGGGACACGTCTGTCAGCCAGCGCCCAATACCTCTGCCAATAAATAACACATACCAGATAAAATCTGTGGATTATAAATCTTAAAAAACATTCAGATTTGTGCCATAGGAGTGTTTTATTCTAACATCTTTACCTGCGGTAGGCAGTGATCCATCGGCCCAGCTCCATGTTGCAGTACGGACCGCGATGATCGCAGCAGATGAACAGCTGCACTGTGTGATCCCAGTGAGCGCAGGACAAGTCTCTCTTCTCTGGACAGGACAGGGACGCATCGAGCTCCAGCACGTTAAAGTCCGACAAGCCTGCAGAGACAATGTGTCACTGAAATGCCTCATGGCTCGTGTCCTCCTCATGCTGAGCTCACACTGACCCACTAATGCAAAGATGAAGTTACCTGACGGCATGTTGACTGTTGCCACCGCTCCTTTCGCCCCCTGCATTCGGACTTTGTCAAAAACAGGAACAACCTTTGCAGGATTTTGAAGTCTGGTCAGCAGATCGGCATGGTAATCAAACCTGGAGACGAAGTCACAGATAAATGCAAAAACATACAGCACACGTGTGGACTGATAACTCTGTGGACAGGTTATTATGGCAGGTGTACACATCAGATTCAAGTCATCAAAGTTGTTGTTTTGTCACATACACTACATTTTAAACTGTGAAGAGAAATGCATGGTTCATCTGTGTTCTTACCACTGCGCCTGCCAGTTGACGAAGCTGAACGAGGGGTAAAGAAACAAGCCCATCTCAGCCAGCAAACCCTGCTGGTCAATACTGTAGAAGAGGCGTGGGAATGGAGTTGACTGGAAGGTGACATACACCGGCTGTCCAGACCTGCAACCCAAATTCAGAAGTATCAAACCTTAACAGGATGGAGAATGTTAGAAAAGGTCAGACCAACAAATAATTTGTGCAGCAGTGTAATAAAAGAGGAAGCAAACAGAGCGTTAAGCATCAAAGTGAGGGTGCGATGGACTTACTGGAGCCCCTGAACAACTGAATCCTCCAGGTGCACCATGGAGGCAGGGATGCTCAGCGTTGTGTTGCAGTCATCTTCATCACAGTTCATATCCTGGATCGGGTTTCCGGGGAGAGCGTAGACAAGAACACCGGAGGCGTTGTGTTTGGCCATGTTCTGCACCTGGAAGGAAGTACGGTTCATCTGAAGCTGATCGGACAGAAGCAGCACCCGGACATGACCGCCGACGTGAACAGACCTTAGTGAAGAAGGAGCAGTTTCCCTCAGACACCCAGGCCACAGCACCCGTCACTGAAGGCAAAGGATCACACCCGTCGCCTGCATCCATCAGCTGATACGAGCTTTGATCCCAGCGCTTCTTGAGCCAGTCGTACCTGGCATCTAGTCTCTTGATGATCACAGGCAGCTTCCACCCTGTGAGGAGAGAAACAAGTGCGAGAGTCTCAACACATTCCTGGTTCCCTCCTGCCCTCCCGCCACCGGCAAACACCGGCCCCTGATTTCCCCTTTCATCCCTTAATAATCCATCCCCAGATTCTCATCCCTTCATCCCTCCTATAGTACACCGTCTCGCTCTATATTGATCTGGTTAAAGTGTTAAATCTGGAAAACGACACACAAGGTATGTTTGTAATTCACTGAATAAATCTGATTGCATCATTACACCCTGAAATTCAGGGAATCGAGTTAAATATTAACGACGTTTTGGACCTAAACTCAATCTAAATACACACATCGACCCATTGAGCCTTCAAACTGCTGCTTTGCAGGCAGACCTGCAGAGTTTAAGTTGCAGTATAAGTTCAGACAGCTTGGGTGACTCACACCAAAATGTTATTAATGTCATTTTATGAATGCAAAATGCATTCCCCAAAAACAAAGTTGTCACACCTACAGCAAAAATTTTACAGTGAAGGAGAGGAACGCTGTCAGTAAAATATACAACAAAAAAAAAAAAAAACATTTTGGAACCTAAGACTCCAGCAAAAACAGGATTTTTAAAGTTTTAAGTCACTTATTTTGTAGAAAAGACAAATATTTATTGGACTGGGGTACAAAAATAGAATAGAGAGAGAGAGAGAGACAGCGCTCTTACACTCGGAGGTGAAAACAGCCTGGGAGATGCGGCTGCCTGAGCTCCAGTGGTAAAACACACTCGGTATCCAGTTACCCAGAGCGAAGATCGGCACCGGACAGAAGTGCAGCCTGGACAGAACCTCCTTCTTACTGCAGAGACAAGAAGGACGTGAAAGACACGAGAGCATAAAACTGAAATTAAGATTATGGTAATATTTATTGAGACAGTCAAATGTTGAACAGCAGCCACAATATACAAAATATACCAAAAAGTTTAAGAAATGTCTGGAAGTGTGTGTGCAACATGCTGATTTCCAACATTGTGCAACTTTTCTACCATGAAATAATAAACAATAAGATAAAATATATTTTTAATGTAACTCCTCCTCTGATGTCCTCCGACTGCTCTGCATGAACTCTCTGTGACTCTGTGTGACTCCCTCACTGTTGATCATAAGTAATGTAATTATAATAAACACATGTGCACAGCTGTCTTTATTTATGACAGCGGTACTGCACTCTGAATCTGTGGGTGCTATTTCTGCAGAATGTTGCTGGAATGAAGCAGAAATGTTGAAGAAAATACAGAAATAATAAGTTTGGAGAAATAAATCAGCAGAAAATAGAAAAAGAATAATACAGAAATCATAAATTAAGAAAGAAAATATGTGAAATAATACAAATAAATAGAAATGTAAGTCACATTTTATAAATTAATTAATGCTTATGTTTATTTGTGGTGCATTTAATGACATTAATTTATTTATTGAGTCATTTTTTTTTATTTTATTTGGTCAGTTTTGGTCCTCCATACTGGACCGGGCTTCATTTCAACACTTTGCCCCAAAGCAGTGGCTCCTCTGCGGTCACCTGTGCTGCACGGCGACCCTGTGCACCTGGTCCCTCATCCACAGAGCATCACTGCCCGCAGAGTCGTCCAGGGACAGGAACAGGACCTGGGTGCTGTCGGGCAGGTCCTGCACCAGGCTGGTCAGAGACGACTCGTTGGTCCACATGCACTCCAGGAAGCCTGACTTTTTGGTGAAGGCGTGGATGATGAGAGGTCCCCGCAGGGTGCCCGGCTTGTAGAAGAACTCTCCATCCAGAGTCCGGACCGTAAACGCCTCTGCGCGGTCTCCAGGCTCCGGCCCGGCTGCCCAGGCGGGCTGGCTGGATCTCAGGCTGAGCGTGTTGTCATCGGACTCACAGGCCGGTTCATCCCCGATGAGTTTCGGTTTCACTTCAGCTTCAGTCAGAACAACAAGAACCAGCAGCAATATCCAGACATTTGAACGCAACGAAGCCATGTTCACGGTGCTGGAGAGGGACCGTGAACTCACCACAACCTGACCGGTCCGAGCATTAGTTTAACAGCGTTAATCTGAAGTTTGAAGTCCGGACTGCTGCCAAACTGTCACACTGACAGTCACACTGATCCAAAGAGTTTTGAGTCGGAGGCGGGTCGAGCTGCTGGCTACGGCGAGCCTAGTGGGACAAGCTTTATCCAAACACTGAGCAGCGGGGAGCTAAAATTATTCCAGTCTGGGATTATTAATTTAATGGCATGAATAAATATGTTGTGTTAAGAAGTGGCAAAAACCTCATTAACATTTATCTATATGATGATATCTATGTGCTTAACATGCAATTAATGAACAATTTAGCACCTCAACATGTTTTCTGGTTTTCCCTCTGATGTCCTCCGGATGCTCTGCCTATGCCAGTGTTGTGCCAGAACAGGAGCTGGGCAAGCTTTCAGTGTAGCCGGCTGAGCAGCCTCTATGGACATAATGACAGAGGAGAAAAGACCGAAAGAGACGTTCACAGAGGAAGCTAAGAAGAGAAAATGAGAGAGCAGGCGGACAAGAGTAAATCTGGGACTGACTTTTAGTCCCTGTTGAATTGGTGTTAAGTGATCCAACACTTCTCAGCTCTTTATCTTTCATAAACAATAAACAGACCTCCCTGATTTGGAAGTCTTTTTCCCATCTGTGCCTTAAGTCTGACAATATCGGTTTTACTATATTTTCATAGACAACACACGCTAATGCCAAAAAGAAGCCCCGTGATTCACAGAATAACATAATAACTGCCGACATCATCCACTCCAGCTGTGCGTAAAAACCCTTCATGCGCAAAGGGAGCGCCGTGGTGCAATGGACGAAATGAAGACGATGACACTGAAGCTGAACTTAAAATAATCCAGCAGCACACACAGTGTTCGTTATCAGCTGTAGGTCAGGCTAAAAAAAAAAAAAGGTTTGAGCTTTTACACTTTTACGCAGAGACGTTTGGCTGAAATTACGCACGGTGTGCGATGATGGTGATGAAACTTGTTCTGATGGCCGTGCTGCTTCTGACAAATGTTTTCTGTCAAGAAATGGATGTTGACTATTGGACAGAAGGCATCGAAGAGGTAAGACTTCATTCAGATTTTAAAAAAAATCTTAGATTTTATCATCTGAGAATCAGAAAAACACATTTCCATACGAATATTTTGGCATAAAAAGTATTTTCTGTCACAGGAAGATGATTTATTTGACTCAGCTGCAGCTGGAAATCAAATATGAGTTCACAGGGAGGTGACTTGATCATTTAGTAACATGTAATCTTTCTTTCTGTCTCCTACAAGAGCATTTCACCAAACTCTGAAGTAATTCAAGATATATTTGTGGTAATGACCAAAAAACCGGGACCACGCCAACATCTCGGGCTCATGGGGAAGAAAGACTCCGGTAGAGACATTTTATGATTATTTCACACCAAATTACATCCTGTTTATAACTGCTGCGTTTAAATCTGACTTTATTTGTCTTCCAAACAGTAAAAACACAGACAGCTCGTAAACGTCAGTATTATTTAATTAATTTCAGCACAAATATTTGAAAAACATGAGAACTGTGGCGTTTATAACTTGTGTTTTTAATCCCCAGGACATAAATTTCTAACGTTTGTGGGTCTCATGGGTAAAAGAAGCTTTGATTAAGGTATGATCTTTATAATAGTGGCATTAAATATACATTAAGAGGTAATGTGGAAGAAAAGCTGCCTAGTAACAGCTGATTTCATCCCCTGCAGGAGCCATGTGAGCTGCACAGAAGACTGAAGATCCGCTTTTGTTTTATTGCTTTAATTCCAGATGTTTGATTTTGTTGTTGATCATTGCTTCATAAAAAAAAAACAAAAAAAAAAACAACTAAAAGTCGAGTTTGAGGCTGCTGCCACTGGACACACAGCGCCACCTGGTGATGAAATAATGTCTAGAATGAGTGGAAACATCACATCAGATAAATCCATCAACTCCTCAATATCATCACAGGTTTATTAAGTGACTTTGTACAATACAAATGAAAAATAAAATTAAAAATACAGAGATGGAGTACATAGCTAAAGCAAATTGCGGTGTTGACTCTTCATTTCCCACTGATCGTTTCCGCAGAGTGATTGAAATATTGTTGTTGTTTTTTGTTTGTTTCTTTAAAGCGTCCCGTTAAGATGTGAACGTTTTGTGTTTCATGTCTTTTCAACAGCGGACGCTGCTCTCGAGTCTCTGAGGAGTTTTTCTAAACATACAAAAAGAAGTTGTTACTTTCAGCTGGCTCGGTATATATAAAAATAAACTAAAGTGAAATATAACACTTATGACATTATAAATGGTGGTCCAAGGAGGCTAGTGGAAGCAGCTAAACACAGAGGAAAAAAGAAAGCGTTACATTTCAGAAAAAAAAGAAGCTTTAGCCATTTTTTGTTGTTGTTGTTGTAATCTATATTAAAAAAAAAGGCCCAAGGTGCGTTTGTTTTATTGTTTTCTTGATCTCAGGTTTCACCGCTGACTGCCGCACTGATCGGAGGAAGGGTTAAAAGATTTTCACCTGATACACTCAGAACAAAAAGGATTAGTTAATGCCTTGTCCTCTTCTTTTAATACGTGACGGACGATCAGGTTAATGTTCATACACGGTTACTTTCTTTTTTTTTTTTTTTCTTCCTGTAAACGAGTAAACTTGATTGTACAACAGTCAAGACCTCCGTAAAACTGTACACATCAGTCGTTTAAAAGCAAACCTTGGGGTGAGGAAACAGAGCAGCGAGTGGAGGAGGCGGGGACAGTATTCAGTTATAACAACAACAATAATAATAATAATAATAACATCAATAATAATAATAATTAAAATAAGAATATGGGTTTGGCCTTTTCTAAAACAGGATTATTTTTTACTGTTGTTAAGGGGGAAACACATTCTTCCATGATGATGAGTCCCGAGGCAGCGAGGGGAGGGCGGGGGGAGGTCGTGTAGACGCCATCCACCTCCTCACGTAACCCCATAACACCCCCCAGTAACCCCCCTCTAGTGGCTGGGAGCAGGAGCACAGCTGTGCTGGCAGACAGAGTGAGGGGGCCAGGGGACATGGAGGGAACAGGGGAGAGGAGGATAGAAGGAGGAGGAGAGAAGGAGGGAAAGAGGAAGAGGAGGAGGTGGGTGATGTCAGTGCCACACACTGGCGTCCTGACCGGCAACGTTGGCAAACAAAAGTAACTCGAGCCGGGGTGGTCCTGCCGACTGTCCTTTAAAAGATCTTGCCTTTCTTTTTGTTTTTCTCCAGAGTCCTGCAGGAGAGGAGACACACACACACACACACACACACACACACACACACAGCACCATCGGTACCTGGAAATATACTTATACTTTAAATTGTACTAGAAGAATGCATACATCACTTTGTAGGAAACTGGGTTAAAAAGTATGTGTAAGTATATGTTGTGTCGCTAAGCACAGCTAAGCTGGCAGTTAAAGTCTAAAAGGACGGGCGGCAGCTTTTTACACAACACAGGGTCAGGGATCTTTCTGTAGACGTGACATGCAGTTTAACAGGTTAAATGTTGGACCTAAATTGCCCAAAGGTGCGACTGTGAGCACAAATGATCGCTAAATTCCACCAGGTATGGCTGAGATGCCTGCGTCTTTCTGCACAGAGGTCACAGTCAGACAAACGGCGCAGAGAATCAGGTCGATTTTCAAAATAAAACACTCAGCATTTTTTACTCATGGTAGAAGCAAAAAAAAAAAAAAAACAAGAAAAAATGACAAAATCTGAGAAAGTTAGCAAAATCTGGCAGGTGAAACGCTTCTGTAACACTCCTGTTGTGGCTGCAACCTGACAGAGACACGCCAGGTGAAGTTGTGCTATGTCTCAGTGATGAGCTGGCGACCTGTACGCCGCCTCTACCCCGATAAGGATAAGCTGTTATGGAAAATGAATGACTGAATAAACTCTAAGAGGTAAATCTTAAGAAATATTTCAGGGTTTTCTGTGTTAGATCAAGAATCCAGGCGTGTGGAAGCTCGATGGAGCAGCGCTTCCTTCACACGAGCAGTCAGTGGGAAAACATATCCTCCTGCAGGAGGGTCATGTGGCCACACGGTGGCACTAATCCACTGCTGCCCTCCATTTATGCTCCACTCAAACTTACAGTCGACGCCATGAATGCATGAATTTATGCACGACACAGCAGCTGCGAGCGTGTTTGCCGTTCGTACCTTGAGGCCTCCAGTTTCTGCTGCTCCAGGCGCTGCTGGGTCTCCCAGTTCGCTCTCTCGTCCTCGAACACGCGTCGCTTCTCCTCCAGCTCCTTGTGCTGAGCCTCCAGGTTCTTCTTCATCTGCTCGTGACGCCTCTGGAGCTGCAGAGAAAATCAGACGGAGTCAGTACTTTGGACTGTCACACGTACGTGAACTACAGAGCTTTTTACACGACGCAGTGCCGCCTTTTGTCACACTGAATGCAGAGTGAGAAGCCTTTGAACAGATAACACTGCAGCTGAATCACAGAGAAACAAAAGAGCTTCGACTTCTGTGACATTTATGAGCTGACAGATGAAGGAAGCTGTCAGCAACAGAGACAAAAGTGGGCAAGATTAATGCCTCAAGCCATCATTCAGTTTAAGCTTCTAGATTTGACTTCATATTTTTCAGAATTTATTTGCAGCGTCAGATTAAAATAGAACAGAATAGATACTTTAACAGAGATGGTGGAGTGAAGGGCAGCCACCCAGAGCTGAGGTGAACTAGCACCCCTCCAGTTATCGGTTCACCTTTCATACTTTGGTCCATACCGGACTTGAACCGTCCAACCTCTGGTTCCCAATTTTATTAAAAAATAAAATCAGACACGGGTAGAAGACGAGCAAAGGGAGCAAGGGAACGAGGAAACGAAGGAACGGAGCATTCATTTACACGGATCAACAACACACTCGCAGAAAGCGTCGTCAGCACAAGAGGAAGGAAGGAGCCCAGACAGAGATGACTAACTTCAGTACTCATTAAACCAGGTGTGTGTGTGTGTGTGTGTGTGTGTGTGTGTGTGTGTGTGTGTGTGTTTTACCTCAGCTTCAGAGTCTTTGAGTTTCTGCACTTTCTCCTTGACTTTCATCTCAAACACTTGCTCCATCTCCATCTCCATCTTCTTCATCTTGGTCACGTGCTCTCGCCGTTCCTCCTCCATCTGGGCCAGAGGACTCCTACACACACACACACACACACACACACACACACACGGAAAAAAACACACGTGCAAACACAGAGATTTAGACGAGCGCTACAGAGTGTCACCGACACCGACAGACTACTGGAGAGTAATGTCACCAATCATCAGAGCTGTCACGATAATTAACTGAATTTAGTAGATTTAACAAACCCAATTTGATCTGCACACGATTATTTTAACATTTACCTCCCAAAAAGATCAAAACGAAGGAGTATGAGGCGCATTTTATACTTTTACTTGTCTTCATGAAACAGGTGAAAGTAAAATATGCATCATCTTCTCTCCAGGAGCCGACAGAAAGACAACAAACGTCTGCACAAGCTCTGTACGAATCTCCCATCTTATCGTGACAACATTACCCCTCATTTCCCAGAGAAATCCAACGTGTCGGGGGGTGCAGGAGGGAGCGAGAGGTAAAAGTTTAAAAGGAAAGAGACGGGATCCAACAACAAGGCTGTGACGGGAACAGGAAACCAAACCAACCACGAGACATCTCGTCTCTGAGAGGCCAGAGGGAGGACCGAGAAGCTAATGCAGAGGAAGAACCTGTGAACACCGACTGTTAGTGCAGGCGTCGGGTTAAATGTTAGTGAAGCTCGCCGGGATGTTTGACTGAAGCGTGAGTGTGCAGAGACCTGATGTGACATACCTGGAGAGGTTACCTGTGATGATGAGGAGCGTTCTTTTCTGACTGGATGGAAGTGATCCGCTCTGACTTGAATGTTAAACTCTTAATAAATAAGACAAACTTAAACTCTTGTCGTATATTTAGTTCTAGAGAAATATCAAATCTTCAGGGACTTTAACTCGAGCCCAAACGATCCTGAACGACCTAAATGAACCTCTCTGATATATTGGTATCAACACAAATGTTGTCAGACGTGCAGTAACGTGACGTAGATCTATTAATTATGCTCCATTTGTATTTTTTATATTTATATATTTATTAATGATTAAAACCCCAGTGGAGGGGGCGTCCTCATCCTGGTAGTTCATCTGGTAGAGTACACGTCCCGTGTACGAAAGTCCTGCCTGCAGTGACCTGAGTTCGACTCCGGCCTCTGGTTCTTTGCTGCGTGTCGTCCACCTCCATCTATCTCTCCCTGCCTTCCTGTCTTATCTTGAGCTGTCCTGTGAAATAAAGGCAAAGAAATACTCCTCAGTGGAGTCACTGTTTCATTTAGGACAATAACTAATCTGTAGTAACCAAATATCTTGTCATTATCTTTGTTACAAACTGTATACGGATAGCATGATGGTACACCTGACAGCTCAGGTGACAGACCTGATTTGCGGTGTATCCGTGATGTCACCCACAGGTTTCTGAGGAGCCGTTTTGTGGCTCAAAATCTGCAAAGACGTGGATTGTCTGTGGATCTGAGGCGGGCTGAATGACGCCTAGATATTCAAAAAAGCCATCCATAACAGCGCCTACCTTCCAATCCTGCATAACTTTATGCCTCAATATAATCTGAACAGGTGAGTTGTATATAAATTCACCCTCAGTACAGTTGTCATGAACGGGGAAATTAGCTACAGAGACCAAAACTGTTTTTTGTACCAGGCTGTAAACATGTTTATTTCTGCTGTGAAGTTCGGCTTTTTCACATAGGGGCTTACGGAGACTGACTCATTCTGCAGCCAGCCTCAAGTGGACGTTTGAGGAACTGCAGTTTTTGGCACGTCCACACTTCACATTCACAGAGGTTTCAGCTCGGTGTGGGACGCAGCAGCAGTTGTGGCCTTAAGCTGATCCGAACGCAATAAAACGATGTTAATGTCGTGCATCTCATGATCACTCTTAACCGTTCCATTAATCTCACAGACAGATCTCTGTTATGACTCCAAGCAGGGATAACAAGAGCAGCAGCAGGTGGAAGCAGCAATGAATGCATCAGTGGAAAGAATCAAAGGCTTCCTTGTGAACGCATCATATTCACATCTGTCAAACTGAATTCATGAGTGTGGCAATTCACAGTTTATCTCCCCGCTGTTCCTGGAAATATCTACTGACAGAGGAGGAGGAGGGGGAGGAGGAGGAGGAGGAGGGGGAGGAGGGGGAGACCTGAGTCGACAGGGAGGAAAGAAAACACCCGAATGCAGCCAACGGGGGAGGAAAAAAAGAGGGAGGGTAGGGAGAAATCATTCACAAGGGACTCAAAAATAAGAAAAAAAAATGACCACTTACATTCCATCAACTGTGTCAAGTCTAAAAAACAAAAACACACACAACCAAACACACACATACACACACACACACACACACACACACACACACAGAGCATGCAATAATGAGGTCATGCACTAAAACGACGTGTGATTTCAGCCACTTCTTCGCTGCGAGGAAACACAAACGATGTCGATGACTTCGTGAGCTCGAACGCGTCAGCAGAGTCGGTCAAATGTTTAGCTGTGTGTTAGCATCAGCGGCGTGAGGCCTTTTATTCAGCTGGAGCTGAGTGTGTTAGCCATTTGCTCGTGTCTACATGAATCAGAAAGCAGCGTGGTGCTCTGAATGGATTTACAGAAATCAGTGGCATGATTTGATTTGATTTGATTTTTTTTTTTTTTTTTTTGCAGGGTTACAACAAAAGCAAAAATCATGGAGCGTTTGTCAAAACGTCACAGACAGACAGACAACAAACGGACGATAAATGAATGAATGAATTCCCCCAGTGCAGACTTTTCCGGTTAGGAACCTAAATACAGGACAGGAGTGAATAATGTGACAACTCAGCAATCTGCCATCACGTTGTACAGAGCAAATATCAGCCATGATGGTTGATAGAAAATCAGTAACATACAATTACTTATTAGGGATGAACAGCATATCTGTATTCCGACCAGATTTTGTTCATTTAAAACTGAAATTGATGCTGCTGCTGTTTTAGAAAACTTTTACAGAACCGCCTCAGAGATTTCTGATCACAACAGTGAGAGAACTATCTACAGCTGTGTTTTTATTGCCTGTAAAAAGTACATTTATCTGCACCGGATCATCGTTTCAGTGGAGTACTCGCTCAACCCTTTCATATGTTACCATGTCACATGACTGACTGACTGTCATGTGACTTTTGTAAATAGACTTTTAAATACCTCCTAAGGGTATGCAAATCATACTATATCTAACACACTGTATCTGTGATTCTCAAACTGTGCTACATGGAGCAAATCAACAATTTTTTAAAAGAAATAAATTAACTTAAAATCATGTAATACTGTGGAAGTACTACTGCTGCAATCCATTCTGTCTTTCCTGATATATTCTGTTTCTATGTAAGTCTGAATTAATTATTATTATTATCCTGAATTAAACCGCGATGGAAAAGTGCTAAGTGGAGCTAAAATGGCTCGACCTGCCGTCTCCGGCGCGCTTCGTCTACGACTTACTTGGTGGACAGTTGGCCTTTAGCCCTGTTGTTATCTACTCCGTTGTAGGTGACAGCGGCGAGCTTCCTGCTGCGGTAGTTTTCGTAGTGGACGTTGTTTGTCACGTCCTTCAGGTCCTGCATGTGAGTCCTGAGGTTGGACGACAAAGAGTTCAGAATATTTAAAGTGTTCACCTGAGAAATGATTCAGCTGCTCTGTTTATTAGCTGCATGTGTTCATCACCTGATGAGCATGTCCCTGAGGATGGTGAAGTCGCAATGGTCGCTGTTTTCAACTAGAAGGGAAAAGAAAAAGTCAGTCAGCTAGTTATCAGAAATATAAACCTGTTTGCTCCTCAGACAGCAGGAAGAAACCGTCATACCTTCTGCAACCCCCCAGGGGTATTGTCTACCTCTGACCCTCTTGCTGTTCACCTCGATGATGGTGTTGCTTCCTACTACAGCCAGCGGCAGCTTGTCCTGTAAAAATAACAAAGTTTGGCATCAACTCGAGCGTGTAGAACGACTCTGTGATCTGAAGTATCAGGTGACGTCCAGCACCTTGATCTTCTTCACCAGCCTGTTCTCTTCTTCGTCATCCGTCTCGGGGAACTCGTAGATCTTGATTTTGTGCTCTTGGATTTCTCGCATGATCTGGCGAGAAAAGAGAAAAAAACATTTTTAAAGCAACTTCTGGCAGAGCTAATCGGAAACAGCTCAGCTAAACAGGTGGTACAGCTTATTATAACGTTGAGCCAGGGAAAATAAAGAGAGGTATCATCAATACCCTGTTGAGAAATGTTCTACTTCTTCCTCTGTACTTTAGTAAACTGAATTAAAGTCTGACACTAGATGCTTCATATTCTTTGTTTGCACTCTCCTCACCTACTGTAGCTCATACAGCATACTTAAACTGGTAAAAAGATGTTGATATCTACCAACCATATCTGTGATAAGGGTACAATCAGACAGAATCTGGCACTGCGGTATAAACACAGGGTTTTTTTTTTCATTAATGTGAGTGGGAGTCGTCTGTTTTGGCTGCGGTGCTGCAGCAGGAGCGTCTGAAGTTGAGCCGGATCCAACTTTTGGAAAAAAGCTGCCCGACATCACGCTGTAGCGGCCAATCGGACGATGGGATCGGTCGAACCTCCGCAGTTCTCTCAATCTAAACCCTGTTGTGTTCTGGCTTTGTTTATTTCATGTACCCAGCTTCTAAATCTGAGTCTGACTCACAATATATGCTGCAAAATCCTGACATGAATACGTTTCCTTTGGTTGAGAGACATAGACAGCGAATGAGAGCGATCGCCGGCATCGATAAAGCCGGTCAAACAAAGAAATAAAAAGTTATTTCCTGATTGTTTCACGGCGGTTATGTTCAGCACAAATAGAAATCAACCCCCAGCAGTTCCTCCTCACCGCCACGACAGTGTCAGAGCCTATCTGAATGTGTCCTCAACACACAAAAGCACACTGCAAAAATGGAACTGCTGCACATCCACCTTTACATGTATGTTTGATTTGCAGTGCAGCACATCACTGTACAAACAGCTGTAACACTAAAGAGCGTTTACTTTATTTGGGTTTGCTTCATGATGCACATTCTTGCCCACATAACGATGACCACAGAAAAAAACAAAACCTGCTCCCTGGTAGGTTTTTTTCTGCAGTAGTATGCAGCTGTGGAAACTACTGACCTGTTTCTTGAACTGCAGGCACTCCTCTGGGGTGAGGGTGTCTGCTTTGGCGATCAGTGGGATGACATTGACTTTCTCATGCAACCGCTTCATGAACTCGATGTCCAAGGGCTTCAGTCTGCGTGGAGAGAAAGATACATGCTTTACAGTGTCGACCTGCCAGCACCCTCTGTACCCTGTGCGTTGTGTTAATGTCTTATTTTCCAGCCAGCCCAGCACATTTAAGTACAAAATAATTCATCAAACTGCGCTGGAGTTCACTCCTTTGTCATTTTAGGAATAAATGGGATGTTTTCAGGTTGACTGGCTTTTTGGATTCGCTGTTTCTGAGTCAGCCCTTCTTTAGACAACACAAAGAGAAGCGGAGCTACACCAAATATAGAAAAGGCATCTGTGACGCATGACTGATGTTTGTAATGTCTAAGAAAATGACCTCGTAGTCATGAGAAAGCGTTGCTATTCTTGGCTGTTTTGGAGCTGAACAGCGAACATTTGACACCGCTGGATTTGTACTGAGTTATAGCTTTGCATTTTGAGATAATTTCATTTTTATTTGACAGTGGAAATACCCCTCCGTGCTGAAGCAGAATCTGATACAGCATTAATAGCGGGATGCGTGTTTGACGTGTTGCCAGCAGCCATGAAGGTCGATTTACAGCTCAGAGCTGCTCAGCTGATGACAACTGTTATTATCTGACAGAGGAGCGACAATTATCAGTTATCAATGCACTGTACAGGTTATGTAACTGATGCTGCTGCATGCTCAGTGTCTGTGAAGTTTTACACATCAGCACGATCTCTGTTTGTGCACATCAACAAATATCAGACAGAAATGTGAGCAGACGGAAAGACGGTTCATTTGTAAATGTTGGCTGATATTAATATCTCAGAGCTGTATCAGATGAGCGAGATAGAAGACAACAAATACTAGATTATGTACAAATTCAAATAAAAGCAGCCCAGAAGCTCCGAGGTTTTTTACTCTGATCCAAACTGACCGGGAGAATGTGCCGCTGTCAAACTACGATGACGCAAAGCCAAAATCATCCATGTCAGTGCGATCACCCGTCGTCACCGAGAAGGAACCGATAAACCACAAACCAGCGTATTTCCTAAACTAAACAAACTGTGTGAAGGAACACAAAGAATGAACAGATATATCGAGATATGTGTGTTTAAAACTGACATTTCATAACAGCAGGGCAGCAACTAACAATTAGTTTTTTTTTTCCTGTTTGGTCTAAATGTCAGAAAGTTTTGGAAAATGTCTGTGACGACACTCCAGAAATATGAAGCGACATCTTGAAATGTGTCGATGTTCAAACCACAGTCCAAAACACACGAGCTCCATAACGATGAAGAAGGGACGAAAGATTCACGTGATGAAATCAAACAAGGTATTATCTGGAATCTTTGCTTGAAAAATGACTGACACGGTAAATTGATTATCAAAATAATTGGCCAATATTTCTCTGTTGATTATCGGCTAATCGTTGCAGCTCTACATAATATATATCAGCAGTCATGCAGTGTGTTGCTCTGTTCTGTTTTCCAGCCTTTTCTAGAAATAACCAAATAAACGAGTTCATTTAATTGTTATTTGGATATTTTGTGTTTGTTTATTGTACAGTTTATTTTACCCTCAAAATAAGAAACTTACTGACTGACTGAGCTGCAGCCAACGATTATTTTCATTATCAATTCATTTGCCAGTTTTTGTTTGATTAATTCATTAATAATTGTCTATAAAATGTCAACAACTAGTAAAAAAAAACTATTCTTTCTCAATAAATGATTCATTAACCAGAATAACCGATTGACAGACTCTCAGCTGTGTTCAGAATGTCAGAAAACACCTGGGGAAAGCCACGTTTTACCATTCAACAGAGCTTGATGTGGCTGGGTCACGATCCTCAGAAAAAAAACAGTCACCGGCGTTTAGCTGGGAGCTCAATGTCCAGATTGTCTCTCAGTGCTGGAGGTCATTGTGATTCCGTGCGAGAGCCGTCAGCTGGTGCTACGAGGGGATGCTCTGTGTGAGAACATACGCTGCCCATCCTCAAGGCTAACGTACTGTTTGTGTGGGTACAGAGGACTGGTTTGTACAGACACAATGTCTCACAGAGAACGGACGGACCGTCCGAGAGAGGCGATAAAAGAAAGACAGAAAGAAAAAAAACACGAGGAGAGACGAGGACAGAGGCTTCTTCGCTGTTTACAGTAAGTCACGGTCAACAGAGTGAGCCGTGTGAGTTTTGCATAAACACAAATTGGGTAGCTCCACACAGCAGACACAAACACAACACGACAACGGCAACAACAGAAGCTCCCTTAAAGCCTCGACTCGGGGGCAAGCTTTCATATTTGCATTTGCGATGCATTTAAATGAGTTTAGACCGGATGTCTGCCTTTTTTCAGCGCAGGAAACAACCTCTGCCACTCTTTCTACTCTTTGACTCCGATGTGCATCACACAGGACACGTATGAAAAGAAGAGTGGAGCGCATCCGAGCTGTCAACTCACTATAAAACATCCGGTGGGAACAATAAACATTCCAGCTCAAATTCCACAGTCGTGTCTTTTTTTGGGGACGTTTGGCGATCGGTATCATCTGCTGGGCGTTCTGCCAGCGTCGCTCGTGTGTCCCCACCCCCCACCCTCCTCCTTTTCTTCACTTCGCGAGCTGCACAAGCTGCAACCCTTTTATTTAACCCTTATTTTGCAACACGAGCTGACTCAGTCTCACATGATCATTTACAGAAATCGGCCTGTGGAGGAGTAGTTACAGGAGACTCGGGACCTGCCTGCCTGACGTGGCCACAGCTTCGTGACGTTGGCCACGAGGAAGTTCAGCGCCTCGCTGTGAAATGCGAATGGAGGAAGAGCTTTATTGACTTCCCTTTCCCTGGATTTGCCCAGACTGCACCGGGATCTGAACCAGCAACCTCTTCGTTTCCACTCACATACCTGCCTATCTGACCTTTGGGGCAACTCTTGACCTCTCATTTCCTGCCATACACTCTTTTTTTTTACTCATTTCCTCTCACTGCTCAACCTTTTCCTTTCTCCTATTCGCTCCTCGCGTCCATCCCCCTTTCTTTGTACTGAACAAGGAAGTGACAGCTCAACCGCTTCTCGCTGGGTGTGCCCATCCTAACAACAGGGGTGGTGTTGCGTTAAGCGTAAATGTTGCCCACACTTACCCGTGTCCTGAGGGGGCGATGAAGTACAGGCAGCAGTGGATTCGGCTGTCGGGCATCTGTCGTCTGTTCACCCGAGATTCTGAGTTCAGGTAGTCTTCAAACTTGCTGTCTATGTGGTCGATGATTGGCTGCCAGCTGCGTGATACAAATAAAAGCTTTGGTTAAGAAACGAATCCCCACCAAGAGCTGAAACTAGATGAAGCTGAGGCGATCCTTACCAGTTGCTGTTGTCGACAGCATCTCCGAACCCCGGGGTGTCGACTATTGTGAGCAGCAGCTGGACGCCGCCTTCCTTTATTAAAACTTTGGACTGCTCCACCTGACACAGGAGGGAGAAGTGTGTCACAAACTGTGGCTTTGAAACCAAACTGCTGCACAATATGGAGGGAGGGGTGTAAAAAAAAAAATCATTATCTCTGTAGGCTAATACCATCACATGTCCTATATTTCACCTGGAAAACACTTGAAGCTAGCGACGTGCAGCAACACGCCAGTCTCACACTGTGCTATTAGCTAGCTATGCTGAGAGGCATCTGGAGGTAGCAATGCTGTCAGTCAGGAGCCAGACAGATAAAGTGCAGCACTTGAGGCACTTGAGATTCAGGACAACGTTGTGTAATTAGGGACGATGGCATTTATGGAAACAGCTGACGGCGAGTCAGACTTGTTTAAAAACCATTGAGAGGAAAAAGTTTGCACAGCACGGAGAGCCGTGCAGACCTCGGGTCAGCTGCTGACAGAGAACGATCGAATAAGATGGCGTGAATCTAAAAGTAACAGACGTTTCTTTGTCCTCTGCTGATCAGTTTGGATGACATACGGCGAGAAAGATGCAGATTTCTTTCTGTTGTTAACAAAGCAACATCTCTGGCACTGTAAATCAATGTTTTCTTAACAGTGCGTTTATGTTTGTTTTCATTCTAATACGTTCTGTCTGTTGATGCTCCAGCTGCTGCTGCGACTGTGAAGCAGCTCGCCAAGAAGTTTAATGTCACTGCGTTCAGACTCTGAGGCAGTTAATCTGCTTGGGAGCCACACAGCTGTAAAATTAAAATTAAAAAAAGAAATAAAGCAGGCAGTTATGTCATCAGCACATCTTAGATTGCCATATTTTTCTCAGATCTTTTTTTAACTTGCATATATTTTTTATATTTCATAATTTGTGTTTATTGCACCAGGGGTTGTGTACATATAGCAGCAACTGAAAGTTTGACTTGACCTGACGTGACAGAATCTGTATTTTGTTGCTTCTGCGGCCACTTTTTCAAATAAAATGTCAAACGATGGTTTGGACGGCTGCCAAAGCTGTTTGTGGGTTTGAAGTTTTTAACCAGCGTAACTGTGTTTATTTAGCTGTGCCATTCTTCGAAGATATTTGGTCTCCTTAGCTGTATTTAAAAAGAACAAACACTCTGTGCTAATTTCCCCTCTGTGTCGGTTTTCTATATTTTTTTTGCAGCGTCACATGCCGTCACCGTCGTTGTGTTTTTGTTTTTAACACCTCGTCTGAATAAATATCTGTCGCAGTGTACCTGCACGGTCTTTTTGATTCGATGTGAAGGACCAGGGTACTCTGCTGAATACAGGTCTGTTAGGAACAGAGAGTTGATCAACGTGGATTTGCCCAACCCCGACTCGCCTGAAAAAAGAAAAAGAAAAGCAGAAGACAAATTATTTATTTTCGGGCGGCCATGACCGCCGGTCCACCCGGCATTATATCCACACACAAAGATCACTGTTGACATCCTAAAGACAATCAAAGGCCATGTGTCCGTCCAAGATGAGACTGACATTTACCCAAAACATTAATCCATTTGGGGTAACAGTTAAAGGGCTAAAGGAAACAACGCAGACAATGGTTCTTGTTATGTGCAGCTGACTGGCTGGCTGTGCAGTCTGGGAGGCTTCTCAAGCTTGGTTGGTCATTGTGTGCCCAGTTTCCAAGCTCCCAATGAAAAGGATCATTAGTGGAAATGACCATTGACACCGCCTGCCTTGGCTGATGGCCACGAGTCAATATTTAACAACCCACTATTTACGACAGGGCCGCAGCCAAAGTTTAACGTGCAGAGCTCGTGCATTTTTATGCACGGCGGGGAAAGTTTACTGCGACGTGAAGTGATAGCAGGCCTGTGAAATGAGCTGCCCCGCCATGTGAAGTGAACAGGCTGTTGGGTCATGTGTTTCATGAGGCATGGGCAGACGTGCCAGTGCCATCTCCTCTCCTCTCCTTCCCTTCCTCTAATCTTTCATCCTCCTTTCCTCTTTTCACACCATGCTGGTGACGCACTGCGCTGCACGGCGGGGACATGTGGGCTCGCGGCTCATCGCAGCCAAGAAAAGCTGAATATTGTGTGTGTGTGTCCGTGGAAGAGGGTGATAGCATAAAAAAAAACAATGGCAAGCATTTAACTACCAACAAGCCCAGAGGAGCTGTTTTAGTTTCCTTCTTGCTAGATGCATCGCCATCTGTACCTCAGAAATTATTCCCAAAATGAAGCCATTTGTCACAAACACATCGAAGCGTTTGCAAGTCCCGGAGGAACACTCGACCCAAGCAGCTTTTACAGAGAGCGAGATCCGAGAGCTTTTGTTATGATGATGTTCTAATGCAAAACACCGCACACTATCTCAAATGTATGAGCAGTGCTGTAGGATGAAAGCCTCAAACGGGCCGAAGTGTTGAGAACGCCACGGGGTGTGCGCTATTCTTAGAGGCATGCTGGGTACAAATTCTGCTGGTCCCACCACAGGAAATGGTTTTGACCCGAGGAAACATTTTCCCTCCAAACAGGGACTGATCAGCCGAGGAGGATCTTGGCCCGGTGTCAACGACCACATCCAAGCGTTTTAGAAGAATGTCTGCGTTTTTCTGATTCGCTGAGTCCAGCTTTAGATAAATCCGCCCCCAAACTGGGAGGCGGTGTCATCGAGATGAATTCTAATGACAGAAAAATGCAACTGTCCTCTCCTTTCTGACTCAGCAATTAACAATATTAACACTACAAAGCTGGGGGGCATGTCCCTTATGTATAAATATGGCTACACACACACAGACACTCACACACACTCTCTCTCGTGCTCTCAAAAACAAACCACAGCAGAGGATTTGCCAACTGCAATAAATACAATGAAATGATTCATATAAAAACAAGGGCAAACACAGCAGCGTGTGTTCTTACCAACGACCATCAGGGTGAACTCAAAGCCCCTCTTGACAGACTTCCTGTACACTTGGTTCGGGAGGCTTGCAAAGCCAACATATCCTTCCAGATTCTTTTGCTGCTGTAAGACAGAAAAAAACAATACACACATCAAAAACTGTAAAGAAATGTAAATCCGGCACCCCCGGCTTAAGAGAAAAGTTTGAGTCGCTCTATTCCCACGCTCCCAATATTCTATTTATTCATATGTAGATTCAAAGATAGACAAAACATTTTAAAACCCTGTTTGACAGCTTCACGTACTTCCTCTGCGTCTGGTTATTCCAGTTTTCATTCAAGTTATATCAGACTATTAAATCAAATAAAATCATAACAGATGTGCGCATCATTTTTAAAGTTGTAATTAAACAGGACAGAGTTGGTATTACTGGAGATTTTGAGTCAAATTCAGCTCCGCCGAGCCGAACGCTCCGTTTGCAATGGTTAAAAAACGTCCAGTCATTTCAGAAACAGAGAGATAATTCCAATACTTTCAAACCTTTAATTACATACTTACAGCTGTTTTGTGTGGATCGATGTAATGCGGCCCCAATGTGCAGGAAAAGCCAGCGTTTCCAGGGTCGGAAACAAAGAGAGGGAGAGAGAGAGAGAGAGAGAGCACAAAAAACAGAGAATCAATCTCAGGCCATCTGACAAACAAACCATTCTGTCTCCAGAATCAGTTTCCCAAGCTGAGACGCCTGGGGCTGAAATGATTCATGATATTGGGAGGAGGGGGGTTACTGTAACAACACAGACAGTTGGACAGTGTAGTACATATTCCACTCCACTTGCTCCTTTAATGTCACAAGCGCCATAAAGTAAGAGCCATTCAATCGCTGCAGCTTTTTCTTTTCTCGCCCGTGGCCAGGAGAGGATTTCTATCTGCCTCTCTCTCTCTCTCTCTCACACACACACACACACACACACACACACACACACACATGCTGGAGCATCTCCTGCCTACCATCCACAGCCCACATGTCTTCAGTGTGACGCTGTGACTCTTAAAATGCCGATTTATCTACACAGGATGTGCCGTTTAAACTCCGCAGCGTACTTCTCTCAGTTTATATCACCAGGAAGAAAATGTGAGCTTTGAAAATGACAGCTGTCTGTTTCCCTTCCGGTTATGTCTGACATTTTTTGATGTAGGAAGTGGTTGCAGGTGGAGGACTAGATAGACTACACCACAGATGTGCTCGTGGTGTAGATTTGAAGCAGTCAGTCTAGAGGTCACCGTCTGAAGCCAACGATCTATCTACCAATGATCAGATCTATCTCAGGTCAACTTTAACGTATGGTTACTGTGTTGTAGGTTAATTATAATGTATGTTTGCATGCTATCTATCTATCTATGAGCTTAAATTAAGTCAAGACATCAGCTCTGTAATCCAGATTAGATGGTAACCTCTCTAACCGCTGCCTTACTTAGATGCTCCAATCAGGGCTGTTAAACCAAATCATTGATCACCCACACACACACACACACACACACACACACACACACAGTCACACACAGTCACACTAATGCAATCCCCATTGCGGACACACCAACCACATAAAAAGGGGGTCGTTGGCCCCCTTTTCTTCCATCATGCACTGATATAAAGCTATCTATACCGGCTGCATTATGCGGGACTATTTAACGTTAACTGGCGGAAACATACAGTGGCAGTTTGTGTCGTTGGTTCTACTTGTTAGCATTAACGTGAGCTGTTTAATCCAACGTACGACACTAAATTAGCCAGTCAGACGAGCTTTGAAGCAATTAAATGTCGAGTGAATGTGCTCGGCTCGTAACACGCATATAAACGTTAGCTGAGATAGTTTGCCGAAGAGCCAAACGCAGGAAATGACACTCCCGTTAGATCTGCTAGGCTAACTAGTTAGCACCCCCATCCAACTGGAGGCGGACTGGGCGTTGGTTGCTCAGACAACTGCAGAAGCTAAAATAGCGGCAAAGCTAAAATGTGTCCCCGTTGAACAAACCCAACGCCAGCCGCCACAGCTCAAGTTTACGGCGCGAGTATCGAGGATAAAGTCGTGACTGCAGCGGTGGTCTCACCCATAACGTTGACGCTCCCTGCCGCCTCAAAAACCGATCATTGACTCGCCGACATTCCCTCCCCTTCTCGCTGCTCTTTGCTGGAGCTACGCACTATGAGGCGCGTAACGCCCACGGCTATCAACAGCTCTACGCCAGGAGGCCGGCGTAGGAGGCTACGTGAATCACAAAGGGAGGAACAAGACAGATCTCGCGATGATGTGTGATTCCTTTTAGTGACGATGTGCTCTCGCGAGAAAATGGGTCCCCTAAACTATCTACACTAGTGATGGGAAGTTCGGTTCATTTTAGGGAGTCAGATCATTTGACTCAGCTCACCAAGAAGAGCTGGTGTTATGGAATTTTCCTACTCCCCTTCAGAATCTGGCTCCCCTTTGCGTGAATGTGCATGTACTGCAAGCATTTCCTTCTCTTGTTGATTTATGGATTTTTGGTTTAAATATGATTACTGGAAACAATCTTACACATTCTTTTCTGTTTACTGTTACAAATGACTATAACAAATCGGCTATATAGCCCAGTAAATTGGCATTTTGATGGTTTTATGATGGTTTCGCAAGCTTTATTAAAAAGAAGCTTTATTAAAAGAAATTCAAGTCTCCTCTCATGCTATATTAAACAATATATTATATATTAAAACATTATCTGTAATCACTTAAACCCTAGATTTGGCTGAATTATGAAAGATATAAGTGGTGACATGAGTCGTTTTGGAGCCGGCTCTTCTTGGTGAGCTGAGTCAAATGATCTGGCTCCCTAAAAAGAACCTAACTTCCCATCACTATTACCTTACTGTTCAATTAAGTAAAGGTGGAGGGAGAAAACGCGTCGTCCATAATTGCTGGTGTTACAAGTTTACATTAATGGTAATCGTTAATTTACAGTTAATTTAAGTTTGTGTCTCAACGACATTTCCAGTGTCACGGAATTCCAATAGCGTCTGTTGTATCCATGGCAACGAGGACTCTCTAATGCCGCTTCCTTGGGTTGGTTAGAAATGCACTGGACGTTACTATTGCTTTTTCTTATTCGCTAATGTATGTGGGGCGTCTGCTGTGTCAATAATAAAAAAAACTATGTCGCCTATATGCCCGAGTACGGATATCTAATGAAGCAAAACTCGTATTTAGTCGACCAAATCGACTATCTACTGCCAGCTGGAGGAAGGGTAAGAGACATTAGACTTAGTCATGTTTGTTTTAAACTGCCAGTTCAAGCTCAGCTCCACTGCTTAGATGAACATAAATAGTTAGACTAGCTCTGCTTATCAGAGAAGCTAAGCATGTTTTGTCTGATTGTTGAACTACAGGTTACTCATGGAAACAAAAGCTGAAAATGTCCAATCCAGTTAAAAAAGCAAGACAAGGAGAGAAGCTGCCTCTTAAATCTAGAGGAATCCAGAGCAAGTAAGCCGGGTCGTCTCCTCCTCACGGTTACAAAATGTGCAATTAATTTCTTTAATATGCCAAATATCCTTGTTTTTCTAGGACATCTTATGATCTCAGGAGGCTTCAGTCGCTGCTTATCAAAGCCAACCCCAGACAAGAGGTGAACAAAACAACAAAAGACGCCACTCTGAGGCAGTGTGTCTAGACATTTTTGTGATAAGATACAAACCGGCTCATATTTCTTCAGGTCTGTGTATGTATATTGTGGTATGAGACTCTCCCTTGTGTTGCAGGTGGCAGCGTTGAGTCACAGTAGAGCACGCAGCAGATCTCAAGGCCTGCATCCTCCTCCGAAAGACACCAGCAGACAGAGGAGCGAGAGCGACGTCAGCACTGAAGCATCTGAGCTGGAAAAATTCAGGTTTTCAGTCAAAATAATCAAAACATAAGCTCTTATTTAGTTAATGTCTGAATATATCCCACACATCCAACAGTTTTTTACACTATTTCCCTGCATTAGGTGCAAGTCTGTATAGGTAACTAGTGCTTGGTCTTGTTTGAACATTTTCAGCAAAGCAAGGCAAGTTGTTTTTTTTTTAAATAGCACATTTCATACCCAAAGGCAGCCCAAAATGCTTCACAGGATCAATGAGAAAGAGCACAAAGAAGAGATGGACCGTTTCCAATTTAGACACACTATGAGCCTTTTATTCATTTTACATTTTATTGTTGATGGTAGTTGTTATTGTTGTTTCTTGTGGGTGAAGATGAACAATGCAGCTTTCAGGGTGCAAATATTTGCAAATAATTACCCTCAGTAATCAAATGAAAAGCCTCAAATAGAGTGATAGCAAGTCTTTAATACTCTTTTTGTCAGATGTATGACAATATTAAGCCATGCCTCTCTTGTAGCATGATGGTCTCTGGTGAGTGTCTCACTGTTTATCATCTCCTCTAGATTAATGCTACGAGAGAGAGAGAGAGAGAGAGAGAGAGAGTCCAGGGGATGAGCTTTTTATAGAGCACATTTCATACCAAAAGGCAACCCAAAGTGCTTTAGAGGATCCATTAGCAAAAGCACAAGGACAAAAAATAAAAAATAAAAAATAAGCCAAGAAAAACAAAACAAAACATGCAAACAGCAACAAAAACAAAGACGCTGAGCCAAAACAATCAACAGCACCCAGATTAGATATCAGTGCCAGTATGATATCTGAGTTTTCTTACTGATACAAAATCATATTTTTCTTCTTATGTAAAATGTTAAATGTCATCTAAACAGAAGCAGACATACAAAATCTCAAGAAAATGTCAACATTTCGATTTAAATCAGGAACTATGAGATGCATTTCTGTCTGATTATCCAGCCCTGTGTGTGACCAGAACACGCTGGTGTAGGAGACCTTTTAAGCTTCAATACTGAGCTTCTTCTACATCTATGGTGCAAAAGGAACCCGTAACTCTCTAGAATTGTTTTTAGGTGGCTGAACATTCATTATCAAATACAGTCCGCCCCATTTTGGACCTAATGATCGACATTTTTCAGCATCACGTACAGAGACCAAAGATGTTTCAGCAGCCACCCACTGCACACGCTGTTCTCTGACATCCTCACGTCTTTGGTCAAGAACCGACTCTGCAGGTAAAACATGAAGCACTTCAGCGATTCTTCTCTCATCGCACACAAGGTTGACGTCACTGACAGTACTAACTCTTTTTGTAGTGAATGGATTGACCATGCACCACCCGAGTCTGTCCTTAGAGTTCTGATCTGCCTGCGATTGTTAATCAGAGATCCTCACCATCAGGTACAACTTGAAAAATATTCTATACCCTATGAAAACTTCCACTTTATAAATGTCTCTATAACTGCTTTCTTTTAGAAACTCCTCCATCAGCTCCAAGGCATCAGTTTACTTGCCAGGGTAAACGCTCTCTAAGATTTTTCCCATCCATCACAACCTAAACAAGCTGTTTATCTCATATCATGCTCATCACTGCTTTATTTCTCTCTCAGTATATGGAGTCTGTCACTGCCATGTACATATCTTGTGATGAACAGGCGTTTGCTGCACAGAAGCTGGTCACAATGACCTGTGAGTAACTTGATGACAGTATCTAAACGCTTATATAATAATAATAATAATAATAATAATAATAATTTAGCCTTGAGTACGCCCTCATGTTTACCGATCGCTCCGCAGACATGTTTCAGAAGCTGTCTGTCGTTGAAAATCAGAGGGTCTGGGTCATCGAGAGCGGCGCCCACAGGGTGAGTGATAAGCTGTGATAAGCTTATCTGTGATTGTGTGCTATTCAAATCATATTCTCATGATCATATAGTCACTCCTGCAGGTGTTATGGAGCGCTACTGGTCACTCACTACATGCTGTGTTGACAATACTGAATGTATTTTTTGTTTTACTGATGACAGCGTTGGTCCATCCAACACTATCCACCAAACTTTCCAATAAATTTGCAGAGGAGATTCATTACCCACAACAATCCTCATGTTTTTGCTGATCTTTCTATTAACCAACATTAGTTGGTTAATTATACAAGAAATGTTACAATATAATGCACAGATTCATGCTCCCCGGAGGACGAACCTTTTCTATTTTAGACACATTATGACCCCAGATATGAAGTGTTAAATATAACTGACAGATAACAGTAACATTCATCACAGACATTGATTTTCTACAGGGGATAAACCCTTTAGATATTAATGACCTCTCTTGCAGCATCATCCATATGTCAAACTACATAAATACATTTTATTCTCTGTGGTAGCTGTTATGATTTTTTAGTTTTGTCACTTGTGGGTGAAGATGAACAATGCAGCTTTCAGGGTGCAAATAATTACCCTCAGTAGTCAAATGAAAAGCTTTATATAGAGGGATAGCAAATCTTTTATACTGTTTTTTATCAGGTATTATATATTAAGTCATACTTTTCTTGTAGCATGATGGTCTCTGGTGAGTGTCTTACAGTTTATCATCTCTTCTAGATTAATATTATGAGAGAGAGAGTCCAGGGGATGACAGGAAGGGAGTAACAATAAGATTAAGCTCGGGGAAAACAAATAAATGGAAACTAAAAATGTTTTTATGAACAGATTAAGGTCTAAAGTAAAATACTTAAACAAAAGCCACAATAAATAACAAATGAACACGACTAAGATGCTTGTTAGGCTCTAATAGTAGACACAACGTAAAAAACATTCTTCCAAGAGGCTTGCAAATCACATACAGACACTCTCCCTCAGAGAGGGATTAAGACTGTCCGTCCCAGGCACAGCCTGGCAAAAAGCTGATACCACACTGGCACCACACTGGCAAACAAACAGACTAAACATGCCACATGGCCCAGCGACTCTGTCACGCAGCTTCTCCATGATTTTAAGCTCTGGTGATGACAGCTGCCCGCAATCACTCACTCACTTCAGCCAAAATACAGAAGAGCAAAGAAAGACACACGCACTCTACTACGACACGTAACAATTAAATATAGTTGGTGGAAAATGAAAAACCTAATGAAGTCAATCATATCCAGACCCTGGTGAAGCTCCTCTCCACGACAGATAGCAGCGTGCTGCTCGGAGCCCTGCTGGCACTCACCACTTTGGCTGAGAGGTAAGCAAATACTCAGTTTAATACTTTAAACACATTTATGATTTCACCTGTTGCAAGTCATTTTTTCTGCAGCCCAGAGTGCAAGGAGGAGATCAGCGAGCTACCGATAGTGGAGAACCTGCTCGTAATACTGCAAGAGTATGACCTGCTGTCAAAGAGGTTCGAAATCACTATGTTGATGTTTTTGTCAGATAATTGGTGTCACTAAGTTATGGGAACAAGTCAAATTGCTGCATCCCGTCTTGTCTCATCTTATCACATCTGTTCTCATGTCGTCTTATCTGAAAGTACACAAACAGACTAGACATACAACCCTTTGGATACTGAATAATAAACTAATAATCTTAAGTGCAGCAAGATTTATAACAAACACAATAAAAACATGAAAATAAGCCAGCCAGGACTGAGTCTGATGTTTCCTCCAGGATGAGCGCCGAGCTGCTGAGGCTCCTGTCCCCGGTGTGGCAGGTGAGGGAGCAGGTGAGGGAGCTGGAGGGTTTGCCGGTGCTGCTGAGCCTGCTGTACGGCCAGCACCTGAAGCTGCTGTGGAGCGTCGCCTGGATCCTGGTCCAGCTCTGTGAGGACGCCGACACCAGGACAGAGATCCGGAGCTGGGGTGGAGTGCAGCAGCTTCTCCGGCTCCTCAGCAGGTTTGATATTAATGTAACATGATATGAAGTCAATTCACAGCTGTGCTCAAAGTTAAAACAACCAAAGACCTTCTACTTTTGTTAGCACACTTCACAATTTCCCTGAAAAATCCCAAGTCGGAGCTCCAGCAGGTTCTTTTTGACCACGCTGAAGTATTAAAGGGTTACTCCACAGATTTAGTACCAGACTTCCTTAAAGATCTGCTGACTTTTAGTCTCTAGTTTAGGCCAAACTCCAAAGACAATGAATCCTACATTTCCCATAATGCATCTTAGTGTCTTTAATTGGTCCCTGATGTCATCCAGATTATCTCAGTTTTCTAGATCAGAAAGTCTGCATGACAAACTGAGCCAATGAGATTTGAAAGATTTAACAGGCAGTGAAGGTCTAATGAAAATATACTGTTGGTTGCATTATGGGAATTGTAGGATGCAGCAATTCTGGAGTTTGACCCTCGTAAAGTCAACATATCTCAGCCTCTGCAGCATCGATTTTAACCACTCTTCTTGTTTTAATCTGTCTCACATGAGTTCACAAACATTTATGGGAGTACATCACTAAATTGCTGCAGTGCCTTGGAGTATTTATAAAGTGAAGTAGGTTTAAATCATTTATCTGCAGGTTGTTGACTTGTAGTTGTGGTTTCTGCCCTTCAAAGCTACGTTTATGGCTTTTTCCTCCTTGGAAACATCAGCTCCCGCACCGCCTGAATCTCAATCAGTTTCACCTCCCAGCTAATGATGGTCTGCTGATCAGAGTAATGAACATCACAAGACGTTTCGCTCATTAAGCTTCACTTTCAGGCCAAAACAAGTGACGAAAGAAGTGCCGTTATTTACATTATTCAGCACGGTGACGTACGCAATAACTCTCACAGTGACAGGCAGTACGTCTCTGACCGCTCGTCCATCGACGCGCTCTCCAGCGCCAACGCGGCCGGCCGCATCCAGAGGGAGCACATCAGGGAGGAGCTGAGCCCGCAGGAAGAGGTGGACAACACCGTGGCCCTGCAGTCAGGTTGGCTACTGTACAAATGATCCAATAAAATACTGTACTTTCTGCAAGGTTTCTTGATTTTGAAGTCACCCAGTACGATTTTGTGCTGTTAATAATTTAGGATTCTGAAACAGGCCTGTAAATCTTTTACTCGTGCTTCCCGCTGCACAGTAAATTCTTCTCCCAGAGGAGTCTTATCAGTTGCTGAGAATGTAAACAGTTTTTTCCTGAAGTGAGAATCTAGACCACTGAGACTTACTGTGTCTGTGATTTAGGAGGAAATAGTTGTAAACGCTCTCTCTCTGACTGTCTGAAGACACCACTCTGAAATAAAACTAGTTTGGAGGAAAATATAAATGTTTTGTGAGGGGATATCCCAATAAACATCTGCAGAGAAACAGTTTAAAAGCATTGGCGTTTCCAGACTTTGTGGTTCATGTTCACAGCTGACTAATGGACTGTCTGAGAATTTAAGATTTCATGTTCTTAAATACAATCAACTGAGCCTCTTTAATCTATTTTCCAGCCTGCTGTACTGTTCTGACTGAGCTCAGTTTGGATGACACATCTGCTCACCACATTGTGCAGGTAGGGAAACACCCTCCTCGCTCAGAGCTGCACAGCTGACCGCATGTAAAACATTTTAAAAACCACTTTTGACTTTCTGTTCTCAGGAAAATGGAGTCTGTATAATCGCAAAGTTGATTTTACCACAAAGCTCCGGACCGAAGGTCACATCTTTACAGGTAGATCACTTCGTAAATGTTTTAAATGACCTCATAATGTGAATCGAGATGGTGTAACTACTCATTTGTTTGCGTGTTGGCAGTGCTATGCGTTTCGGACCCTGCGGTTTCTCTTTAGCGTGGAAAGAAACAGACATCTGTTTAAGAGGTGATGTTACAACATATATCTATATATACACACACAGATCCTAAACACACATAACCTTAGCTTCATGTCATGCATTAACTGTTGCACTTTGGCTATCTGTTTTGGAAAAAATCTCTCCAAAAGTGCTGTTATGCAATCTTTTATCCATTTCAGACTCTTTCCCACAGACCTTTTTGAGTTGTTTATTGATGTTGGACATTACGTACGGGACCTCGCGGCCTACGAGGGGCTGCAAACCAAAGTTTCATTCTACACTGTAAGAGAGCAGCTTCTAAATGGATCCACGTGTTTATTCAGCTGTTTTTTGGGCTGTAAAATGAAAAGAAATACAAATAACTAAAATAAAATGGATTATTTCTTACCTTGGAAATGGATGGATTAATGTGTGTTTTGTATTGCAGGAAGAAGAGCTGGACAGTCTGAGAGAAAGCATCGAGGCTGTGGACCAGAACAGACCTCCCCTTAAAGTCATCAATGGTTACTCCATACTGGACCATCTGGGCACCGGGGCCTTTGGAAGCGTCTTTAAGGTACGGTGAACATCTTAAGAACTGCGGTTTGTCATGCTTCAGCTAAAATATCCTCGATGACAGGTCCGAAAGCAGAGCGGACAGAACCTCCTGGCGCTGAAGGAGGTGAACCTCCACAACCCGGTATTTGGCAAAGACAAGAAGTCCAGAGACAGTAATGTGGAGAAGATCATCTCTGAGCTCACCATCATCAAAGAACAGGCACGAAGTTTCAATTTAAATAATCAATCTGAACAAGTTCGGCCATATTTTGTGTTACTTATACGTTCCTCTGTTCTCCAGATGACGCACCCAAATGTTGTTAAATATTACAAGACATTTCTGGAAGGTGAGGATACTTATTTTCCATTTTAGCTCACAGCTGTTATAAAGAAGGAAAATGCTGAAAACTGAATCATACATGTTCGTTTTAGGCGACAAGCTGTACATTGTGATGGAGCTGATCGAGGGAGTGCCGCTGGCCGAACATTTTAACTCTCTGAAGGAGAAACAGCAGCAGTTCACAGAGGACAGGATATGGAATATTTTCATTCAGGTAACAAACCTCAAAGCTTTGTGAAGTAAATATCCACCTGGTAAAGCAACGTGTCTTGAAAGCAACATGAGTTGATACACGAGTGTACTCCTTCAGCAGAAAAAATGACTTCTGTGGGTGAAATGTTGTTATATAGACTGAATTATTAGGTTTCATTTTACTGTAGTTACTCAAGGTTTGGAGCCACAAATGTAATCTTTATCTAAGCGTTTTATTTTTAAAAAAGAGCAATTGTGATTTGATAAAAAAAACAGATCATATTTGTGTTTACGAGAAAAATAAACACATGAATCAACCCGTTCTTAGCATATTTATCCTCACAATAAAATGGAGCGACGTCTGCGAGCGAGACAACTCGAGCTGCGCTGCACAAACACTGGTGACATGCCTCACACTCAGGCTGCAGACAATTCCCATTACTTTCTCTGCTCTGCCAATGACCCTGCATCAGCAGCACTCATCTCCAGGCTCCAGGGGGGGTTAAGATATTTGCTCATCACTCTTCATCTTCCTGTGTCTTGCATGAAAAATATTAAACAGAATCCACTTTTATATATTTAATAGTGTTATATTTGGAATGTGGCTTGTTGATGAAGAGGTGCTTGAGCTCATCACGTCGGGATGTGGACAATAAAAGAGTTGGAAAGACAAGTTTCCAAAAGATCAGAGTGTGTTTAGATTCTCCAGCAGCTGAGGAATTTCAGTCTATTTCTGTGCTAAAATATGGATATAAATAATTTCCACTGCCAAATAAGAGAGACATTTTGGCTGAATGGAAACATCTCGGCCTCTCCAAAGTTCTCTTTAATAACTCGATGAAATCCTTCGTGTTCCCTCAGATGTGTCGAGCGTTGCGGTACCTGCACAAGGAGAAGAGGATCGTCCATCGCGACCTCACACCGAACAACATCATGCTGGGAGAAAAGGACAAAGTCACCATCAGTTAGTGTTCCACACACCACATTCACGTCACGCTGCCTGTGCTGTCTCAGCATAAACGTTAACCCTGTTTCTTTTTATCCGCTTGAAGCCGACTTTGGCCTCGCAAAGCAGAAACAGGAGAACAGCAAGCTGACGTCAGTGGTCGGCACCATCCTTTACTCCTGGTGAGGAAACTCACTCTGAGCGTTCAGCTGCTTTTAAATATTTGGTTTAAGGGTGTTTAGAGTTTTCATCAGGATGGAGTCAACAATGGAGTCTTACAGCTTGAGGGGAAAAAAGAAGATGAGAGGAGGAAGGCACTAAGACTAAAAGTTTGACTTCATTCTTGAAAAGCAGAATAACTAATACTAATCTGATCTGCTCATTGTAAGCATCATAAATGCCTTCAGTCACTTTGCTGTTCACAAGTTGTATAAACATTTCTGTGTGTGTGTGTGTGTGTTAGTCCAGAGGTGGTGAAGAACGAGCCGTACGGAGAGAAAGCTGACGTCTGGGCTGTGGGCTGTATCCTCTACCAGATGGCCGCTTTACAGCCTCCGTTCAACAGCAGTAACATGCTGTCGCTGGCCAGCAAGGTTACATACAACACACACACACACACACACACACACACACACACACACACAGTCATCTGTCGTCTGTTATCGTTCTTTCTCGTTCTGTGCCTGCAGATTGTCGAGGCCGTCTATGAGCCGATTGAAGAAGGAGCTTTTTCAGAGAGAGTCACAGACATGATCAGATGGTGAGGCTTTTATTTTGAAATCACTGCTATCGATCATTTTCTGTGATTTTATTGTCCTACTTAATATTAAATATCCTGCCAGGTGTTTGAGCCCTGATGCAGACCAGCGTCCCGACATTGTGGCCGTCAGCTCGAGGATCTCCGACATCATGATGAGGCTGATGGACGGCCTCTATGCTTCCCAGAATGCACTGGAAAGACGGGCAGAGAGAGACAGGAAACGAGCGCAGAGGTACTTCCTGGAAAGGCACAGAAGCAGGACGGACTGCTGTCACTCAAACCTCTCTCAGGTAAGTAGTACTTGTATTTTATATACTGTGGCACAGAGAGGTAACTAAGAACTATTTTTATGATTAAATATATAAATATGTGCTCTTTTTGCAGGAAAAATCCTCGATAAACACGGAGACTCCGACTCCACGCTCCTCTGCGGCCTGCAGCTCAAACCACAGCGAGCAGACGATCAGTCAGGGTCTGAATTTAACACAGACTGGGAAAATATTTGAAAAGAAATTGATTTCATGTTGTAAATCATCATAAATGTGTGTTTTCAGATGATATCTCAGATGGCGACGCTGAAGCTTGCGACACAGCTGCCTTTACAGGAAAACACTGCGGTTAGTTCTCCGTCAGTTGTGAGAATATTCGTCATGAGGTCGGGTAACATGTTGTTCTTCCACGATAGATAAGTCAACCTGTTATCTGTAAAGAAGGGGAGGAAGTCTGGCAGTCTCACAGTACAAGTTACTGTTTTGTTCGTCATTGCTCGTGGTTTTAGTTTTTCACTGTCTTGTGTGCTCAAAGGATTAAAGCCCAGTGCCTGTGTTACACCTGACCACATTCAATCTGGGTCCAGACCAAGACCAGGTACGTTTCCACCCTCACCCTGCTTAACTTACTTCTTGAAATTAGTCTGTATAAACACAACGAACCCAAAGAGCGGATGTTCTTTATAAAATGCGTCTCTCTTGTTTATTTGGCCTCCGTCTCTGTTTGTGTGTCTGGCTTTGCTCTCACCTCAGTGTCAGCGGGGATTTGCGTCTCCCAGAAGAAGGTCCGGCAGATTGATGATCCCATTCAGAGGCTCCTCGTGCAGCTGCACAAACTTATTTACATCACACAGGTACAGTAATACGACGGTGTTTGTTGCATCGCGCCGAAGGTCAGTTTAGGCGTGTCTCATCAGTCCAAATCTGGTTGGACTGGTTTCATTCATCTGGTTTCTATAAACTTTAAACCACATGAACATCAACCTGCAAAAAAAAAAAGGTTGTGTTTCATCCTTGTGTGATTTGTGACTGACAGTGTGAATATGAAATGCTGATTTTAACCAGAATTGTCTGTTTTTCACCTCCAGCTTCCGCCGGCTCCGCACCACAACATCAAACGAAGAGTTGTTGAAAGATTTAAAAAGTCTCTCTTCCACCACGGGAGCGATCCGTACAACCTGAAAGTGGAGCTCAGCAAGGTTTGTTCGCTCTCAAAGTGTAAGTCAGACAGCTTGTTCTGTCAGACCGACAGTCCAAAAACTCAAAGATATACAGCCACAGAAAATCCTCACACGAGAAGCTGGGAACCTTCTGCATGAACTCTGTTATTTATTTTTCAGTCAACTGATCGTTTAATCCAGTCGTTGTTTTTGCTTTAAATCAAACATGAACATGATCCCAAATTTAGACTCTTTTGGAGCAGAGCAGAGGAGAGATTTATTGCAACTTGGCACGCAATTGGTTTATTTATATCTGAGCCAGGCATCTGATGCCACACAAATCAGGACAATCAGTATTATCTTATGTTTATTAATAGAGAACAATGGTATTAATGTTTAAACTGGAGCTGGCTACAGTCCCTGAAAGCAAAGTGAGAATCTCCCTCCTGTTTTTTCTGCTGTAGCTCCTCCAGGCTTCTCCAGAGCTGCTGGAGTTAGGCTCAACCAGCTCAGACTGGTTTCCTCTGGTCCATCACTTCACAGGAGACCCCCACGCTGCCAACAGCACAGGTACGACATCATGATACGTCCAGTAAAAAGGCACCAGACGCAAAATACTGTACGAACAAACTCACAAACACAAACTCAGAAGAAATGATTGATGCAGTCTGATGTGTTCTTGGCTTCACAGCTTCATGTTTAAAGTTTAATGTCATGATTGTGCGTCTGATTTTGTGTTTCTGCTCCTGACAGGTGACGGGAATCTCAAAGACGGAGTCACTTATCAGCAGATGCAGGTGAGATTGATCTGGATTCACTAATCATCATTTAACATCTGTAAAATATAAACTTTTTTCACGAGTGATTCTTTAAATCGTCATCACCGATCAGCGAGGATGTGTTAGCTTAGCACAAAGACTGGAAGCAGGGAGAAACAGCGAGCCGCTGCATCCAGACAGGAAATAGTTCTGGCTCTTAACCTCTGTAAAACCACAACTGCTCATTGTTACACTTTGACTTTTGTCTGGATTAAACAAACAGGATGCAAAGTGTGAATCAGGGAGCTGTAGAGCTTCTGCTGTTTCCCCTCAGCTTCAGTGTAAATGTTCATTTTCAGGGGATCGTCGAGGAGCTGCTGGAGGAGAACGGCTACTATGAAGCAACACACAGCAGGTGATCTGGAAAGGTGTACAAGGATGAGACGTGACCATTTTTATAGTAAAACTATAATCTGTTTAATTTGATGTCAGAAATCAGTTTGTTTGAGTCCTTATGCCACTCTAGTTTTTCTTGAATTAATTAATTTACTCACAAAGTTTAATCTTTCATGTGTTTTGTGTTCACTTCAGGGTTGCAGAGAAAAGAAATGATCCTGAAAACAATCCTCCTCACAAGTAGCTGGACCTGTCTCTAGTCGGCGACACCTCTTTGGGTCTCAGGAATCTTTTATTTGTGTAAATTTCACGTGACTGTGTGAATCTGCAAAGATAATTTCATACATGTACACTGAACTGTTTGAGAATGAAGCTAATTTATGAGCATTCCTGTCAGTTTAGGCCACATGAAGCTTCTCACTCTTATCAAAGTGAACTGGCCTGTAATCAGCATGCACACACACACACACACACACACAGAAACAGCTGACTTACTGAAGCTTTTTTTCAGGGTTCAGCTTGTGCGAAGCTTTCCGTTTTGTTTTTTCAGGTTTGTCTGCGTTTAGCACTTTAACTTCTCAGGATCAGACTCAGCGGTTTGACTGTTCTAACTCCTCGCTGCAGGGCTGCACATCACAGCCTGTGTTTCAGATGGCTGCGAGCCAAAGCTGCAAAGCCAAAGTTCCTCATTCAGTTCGCCGCGAAAGAGCTGATGGGAAACTCAACCTCCAGGTTTCAAACACATCGCAGTGTTTGACTGCAGCTTCAGTGAAAACTAAGATTTTATTTTGACAGTTTTTTCCTCTACTTGAACTTTAACATGCACTTTGAAACACAGTTTTCATTTTCATCATTATTAACATGTGACATGTACTTTTTGTATGTAATTCACATTTTCTCTCACAAGCTGAAGGGACGCTTTCTTTGCACTTTGATCCAGAAGGGATTATTAGTCAGTATCATCTCCATGTAAACAGAAACAGCTATTTTAAAATGATAAATAAACTATTTAATGCAGACGATGGCCTCTTGTGATTATTTGTCATGTTAATATGAAGTTTAAACATAAACATACTAGTACAGAACTCAGTACAGAAGTATTATCAGCAAAATATACCCCTTGTATCAAAAGTAAAATGTCCCCTGTGGCTGATATCATATTATATTTTATTATTGTTAGTATGCGTCAATGCCTAAGAGGGGAGCTGCAGTAGACGATAAATAAAAACAAATCTTTTTTCTCTAATCTTTGAGCTCTTTGGGTTTTGTCTTTCTTTGCTTGAACATCTGATGGAAGAAGTCATGAGTCAAAATGTTGTAATAAATTGGAAGCAATGAGGGAATGACAAACAGGTGAGAGATAACGGTGTCCAGGTGAGATCAATCAACCTGAAATGAACCAAAGACTCCACAAACCACGACACTGCAGTGAATATTTACTTTCTACCACAACTGGTTCAGCTGCAGATTTATCCCTCAGCTCCAAAAAGCTCGTCACGAGTCTCTCGATTAAGCGTTAATCACATTTTCACGTTATGTGCACATAAATCATCACTGAGAAGACACTGCATCTCTAGTCGGATATTTACTGAAAGAAAAACTTGCTTATTTTTCTGTAAATTTGGACTTTATTCATCACAGCTCAGTGGATGCAGTGATCGCTGCAGTGCAGTTCCTCGCAGGTGTCACAGGGGGGCGGCATGAACCCGCTTTTGAGCGAGGCCAGCGTTGACCTCAAACAACCTCCGAGCTCCTCATCATTAATCATGCACCGCTGTGTCAACTCAAAAATAACTAAAGAACAACAACACAGCTTCAGTGGAAACATGAAACACAGACCTTAAATCCAACACACGAGACTTTAATAGACCAACAAACAAAAAAAACACATGAAACGTGATCTATTCCAGGTTTATACATAAAATATGTGGAAGATATCGGCACGTTTAGAGTAGGCACGAGTTCTTACAGTAAACAGGCTGCTGGTTTACTCATCAACAATCCTTCTGTTTTTAATAATTAGCTTTGTCTTTAACCATAATCCTTTTCCTCATGTTGCAAGTACAGATACATTTTTTATTATTAGTATTATTTCTACAATACAGTATATTTTATTCAGGTACAATTCTGTGATATGATATTAAACTGTCATATTTTGTTAAATGAATTTTCTTTTGTAGAAAACGTTTATACAGAAATCATCAAAGTAAAAAAATCTTCTCAGTATCAATACTGAACATTTCAAACAACATCCAGGCCGACGCGTAACTGCAAATATGCCATAATTAGAACGTGTATGAGACAATAAAAGTCCTGTATTAGCTCACTTACAGCGTACAAACTCTTTAAAATGCACAACAATCGAGCAGATCTCCAGAAATGAAGAGGATCGACACCTCGCGTGTTCAACATGAAGCCGTGGTTCTGTTCACACGTAACAAAATCCACATACAGCTCACAAATAAACCTTATATCGTGTTTGTTTATAGATTTTTATCTGGAAATGTAAAAACAATAATCTGTGGTTTTACAGGAGGTTATGTGAGGGACTACTTTTTTGGCCGGGTGCAGTGACTACCTGGAATTACCGCTCTGCAACCAAAAACACTTACTCACAATCCAATTTTATCTGAGTGTCACTTCAAAGATTCATATTCAGTAAAAGTATTTCAGTATTCCAGTAAAAACGTGGCCTACTGATGAAAAAGGTTAACAGCTCAGCTCAACTGTCACACTCTGATCTCCTCTGTGGTTTTTAATAGACTTTTTTTTATGACGCAGCAACACGCCGCGAACCACTGAATCATCAGTGCTGAGTCAGAGATTCACTGGTAAGAGGTACTGATCTGGTCTGTGATAGCGATGAGTCAGCAAAGTCAGGTCAGTGTTCATGCATGAACTGAACACCTTCAGACTCTACCCACGCAAAAATGGCGATGATTCACGAGCCTGAAATCTTGATTCGCAGCTCGCGGGACTGCAAACCGCTGAATATTTGTTATGAGTGATTTCGCCCACTTTCTGCTAAGCTAAGCTAACCGGCTGCTGGCTCCAGCTTCATGTTAACCCTTAAAGGTCCAATGTGTCGGACTCTATTTACTATATATAACTGTTTTCATTCGTGTTTCATTCAGGAGGGAGAGGCGTTGCATTCAGCAACCACTAGATGTCACTAAATCCTACACACCGGCCCTTTAAATGGTTTTCCCAAAATGTCAAACTATTGCTTTAAACCGCATCAGTACTTATATATCACAATATAACAAATAAGTACGTAAAACACGTATTTGTACTCATTAGTTATACATTTAGTTTTGCGTTTACTTTCCCATTTATACGTCTGTGAACTTTGTTAAAGCCTGTTAAGAATCCACCGCCGTTATGAGCAAAAACAAGTTTCCCTTTTGTTCAGATCATTTCTCCAAACACGCTCAAACAGTTAGTCTTCTTTACACGCGTAGAAATCCACAAATTGTGCGTACAAACTGCAGCCTTTGAGAGAGCGGGAACAGATATTCACACATTATGTAAAAAGATCAACCCAGAAATTGAAGTCCATATGTTTACTAACTCTGCTACGCTAATGCTAAAGGCATCGTTATTTAATGAGGTAAAAATTAATCCACGTGATATCTCATGCATATAAATACAGTAGAAACCTGACACGGAGCAGCTGGAGAAGGATTTCCAGCAAGTTATGAGGCGTCTGCCAGGAGGGGTTAAAAATGAAGCTGTGATGGATTAAAACTTGACTGCATCAGTCTCGTTTTCCCCCCATGAACTCACAAAAATTAGCTCTTCTTTCATCAGCGCAGTCGTCTTTAAACACGCCGACGGTTCTCCGACCACAAACTGAGGTAAGACACTAGAAACGCTCTGCACTGCATCTGTAGTTTGTGTTGTTAGTGTTTTCTCTCCGAGCAGCTTCACAGTTAGAGTTCATGTGCTCCGCTCCGAGTGTTTATTCTGGTGTTTCTCCAAGTTCTGCAGATCCTCCAACATCTCCTCGATCAGAGGTGGCATGGAGCCCGGGATCTCCATCTTCAGCGTCACCACCCTCTCAGCTCCTGTGGAAACATATTTTCATAAAACACGCTGCTTCAGCAGGGTGAACACCTCCCATCACATCTCTCTCACTCGTGTTTGCTTCAGCTATCTTAACTGGAGGACTGACAGTTAATTCTGACATCCCAGAGCTACATTTCGCTCACACAGTCACACATCAGCAGCAGGAAAAACAAGATATGACTCTCTTTCTGATGAAAGCTGCAAAATCTAAGTATCACGCTAGTTTTAGAGTTTCCTCTGGGCTTCGTCTGTAACAAATGAAGCCTGCAAGCTACAGTAGCTCATGCAAACACCTGTAATAAAGCGGCCCACTTATGCTGTCGAGGCTCTGCTCGCTCTGTTCGCTCCTTATTTGCAAACTCAACTGAAACACTGCTGCAAACACGCTGCACTGCTACACTGCTGCTCTCGTAGCGTTCATGTTTGCACTTCATGGGTGGCGTCGATCTCAAAATTCAAGTTAGACGGCGCGGCGGGGAGTTCCTCTGTGATTCTTCCTGAAAGAGTTAACTACCAGCTGAGATTCAGAGGCCCACTGCTTCACAATATTTGATATTAATATCTCAGGAATGACATTTTTAAGTAATATTTTGTAACTTTTCCGCCATAAAATATGGCCAAGAGTGACAATAATGGCCATAAAACATCAAAAATAAAAATTCAGCTTGCAGAAAACAGAGCAAGTCTTTTCCTGTAATGTTTCTGAAGCTTCTGTGGAGATTACAGGATGATGATGAATGCTAAAATGTAGTATAAACGTAGCACGACTACAGAAGAGGTTCACAACACAGATGAGGTCTGCAAAGGTCACATCAGCCCACCTACAGATTTTTTTTTTACAGCTTTTTAACACGATAACTGAAGCTTCTTGTGTGAAGTCGGAGTTTTCTGACCTTTGGCGCTGATGCTGCGCAGGTCAGTGATCTTCATGAGGGCCTTGGGGAACATGAGGGGCATGCTGGGTCGCCGTTTGCGGGAGTAAATCTTCAGCGCCTCCAGCAGCGGCTCCTGCAGCACCTCCACCTTCGACGGCTCCTCCAGGTCCTGACGGTCTGTTCAGACGGACACAAGAAGACACAAACCTCCAAGCTCAGCGTTTCACAAACTGGTGACTTTACACCCGTTCTCAAGCGTCCCCGAGCTTCAGTACCTCCAGAGACGAGACAGATGGCGCTGAGGAGGCCGCTCTCCGTGTCGTCCATCTGCAGCGGCAGCAGCTGGCCGGCGAATGTGAAGACCTGATCCGTCAGCGGTCCAAACCCGGCATTGTGGATCTGAGTGCGGGTCAGGGTCAACCCATCGGAGAAGGTCATGGTGTCCTGATCCGGAGTGTAGCGAGTGCAAATCCTCAAGATCTGGACGGAGTCAAGAGGAGAGAACAAACGACTAATTAAACGAGGAAATAAATGTCAGGTGAAGAGTTTTCCACGTGCAGATGTTGCTCTGGTTCCCATCATGAACTCTCATGAAGCACACATTATTAAAATATGGGACAGAAGCAGCTGTAGGAACGCTCTGAGAAATATGTAAATGACCTCCTGTGTTGATTTCTGGACGGGCTTGACGTCACATTTGTACCCAAGTGTTCTTCTCCATTTTATTACCTCGTACATTTTATTTTTGCCAAAAACTGAAGTTAATTAAATCAGCAAAAGAACAGCAGGTGAGTTTCAGCCTGATACGCTCCACCCAGCAGACACCAGCAAGAGAAACAAATCATCTGGACTATGAACCTTTTTTTCACCGCGGGCAGGCGGTTCGTTATTTTTAATTGTTCAATAAGTGTACTGTGTGACACTTCAGACAGATGGCTTCCTGTTTTCTGATCTGCATCTGTTTGCTTTGATAATTTTCCCTCCGTTTGCCGGTCATGCAAACTTAAAAACTCCCCACATCTGTTTAGATGGCTTCAAACTAAAGCTCCGTCAATCAAGCAACATGTTGTCTGTTTACAGTAATCAGCGCCATCGTCCGCATCCAGCAGAGGTCCCTACCTGCCGTCCTTGGATGTGAGCTGAGCTGCCTGTAATCAGAAGCTCAGCCTGTGGGAGTATACTGCACCCTGAAGAGTGTTTTGCTGTATTTTTGGTTCCTCCTCCGCACGCACACACACACACACACACACACACACGAGTGTTTCTGCTGGAAAGGCTGGAAATCAGCATTTCTATCCGCCTGTTTATCTCGATGAGCCGACTCCTGATATTCATAAGAAAGTTCTTATTTTCTGTGGCTGATTTTCTGAAGACTCTGTTAAACTTTTGGATTGAAATGTGACCACAGTCAGTTTGTTGATCGCTCCGTCACTCTTCTGACTGAATGGACCGGCACAACATTTGTTAAAGGTGTTTATGTCCTCTGAATTGTAATAACTTTACACATCCTCTGACTTTTCTTCTTGACCCGTACCAACATCAGCTTATATTTGAGATATCTTTGGCTCAGTTACACTTCAATGCTCATTACCGCGCGCTGTCACTGATGAATAACATTAATGCAAATGCTGCAAACAAATAGCGAGCGTGCTGTTTTTATTGCGGCGTATAGCACGCGGAATGACGTAAACATGAGCCGAACGAGAAGAACTTGGCAAACTCGCGGCGCCGAACGCCTCATCAGGGAAAATCTGTGAAAATGAGCTTGTGATCGTCGATGGCACTCCACTGCTGCTACCGCACCAGACCAATCAGGTCCTGATTGTGACTTGGCAGTGAATGACAGTGCAGACAGTGTGAGGATGAGGGAGATTTAAATGTGACGAACGCCGCCCGAGGGCTGCTGTCTGTCTGCCAGCCTGCCTGTCAGTTTGTCTTTGGCGTGAGTGTCGGCCGACAGCATGTGTGAAAATCTCGGTAGGAGCTGTGTCATGTGTGGGCATGTGTTTAAGTGTAACTCAGTTTGATCCGTGTGCACTACCAGGATGTCCAGGCAGGCGGTTTTCAGCAGGGTGATCTGGTCGGCGATGGTCAGGCCGGTGAAACCGGGCACCCGCTTGGCGAACTCCACCACCTTGATGATGCACTTGGTGGCGAGCTCGCTGAACTTGTCCCACAGCCCGAGGTCCAACTGGATCCGGTGGTCTGAACTGGAGTTCTGGACGGAGGGAAAAAAAGATACAGAACTTCAGACTAAATCATCGCACAATAATTTAATTTTGACATCTACAAAAGCAGCCATGATGTTTATTTTCAGCTTCAGCTTCAGCTCAGTTAACAGGTAACAGCAGAGCTGCAGCGTTAGGAACATTACCTCTGCAACATCCTGTAAATTATAAATTAATTATTCTCACTGTTGACATTTAGTTTTTGTTTTTTTAATATGTAAATATGACACACAATCTGCTGTAATATCTACCACCTCATACTTAATACAACCTGCTGCATAAACCACATTTCAGACTCTTTACATGTACGTAGTTTTTATGTTTCTCTTCATGCCTACCTGTGAAGCTCCTTGTCTTTTTAGCTGTACATCGAGAGCAACGTGTAACCGGAGTCAAGTTCCTCGTGTGTGTACGTACACCCGGTCAATAAAAGTGATTCTGATTCTGTTTATACGACATATACGGAGCATTTATCTGTTTTGTTTCCATCATCATCCATCTCCTGAACACATGCTGTCTGCTGCATCTGGAACAAAAAGGCCCAACATGCCTGTAAGGCCGCTCAAACAATCCGTTAGAAGTGTGTGATGACTAATGGATCATAATAGAAGCAAACACGATGTCTGCTTTAAAATCTCTACAACTCTAAGACAGCTATGGAGTTGATTTTCAGTAATTAAGACTAAATGTTTCTGCTCCATCTTTCTCTCTGACACAAAACCATTAAATCCAGGCAATGCATCAACAACATCACTGAGAATGAATGTGAATGAGAGAGTAAAAGTTTCCTTGATTACACTCGAACCAGGAAATCAAATTCCTAAATGGAACAATGGAATTTATTTGTCCTGTACTTCCTGGCATCGCTTACTTCTGCTGAATTATCTAACAAGAACATGATGTGAAGAACATTCATGTGGACGGCGCGCCCAGATCAGACACATTACACCAGTTGGATTACTGGATTGTGTTACCGCGGGGAATTATTGGAATTTTTTTTATCATGATGGCATGTGCAGTTATTCCTGTTTGTGATGCGTGAGTCACACTTTGCACTAAGAACATGATGTACTTTTTGTTTCACGGGCTTTCCGTGGAATAGCCAGTGGTGTCATGATCTTGGTCCCGAGTGCGCGGCGGCTGTTTATCCTGTCATACTTCTTTGGATTTCACACATTTCAAAGCCTGTTTTGAGGCAAACACATCTTTTAATAATTAATAATAAATTCAATATTTTCTTGGATTTAAATGAAGCAGCTCTCGCAAGCATGTTGCACCATGAATCAGCTGTTTGTGAACCTAAAATCTGTCTCTTGTCTTGTATTTTCTCTGCAATTACTGCCAAATTATGTTATGTTGACCCATAGAATAAATTAATTAATGAATACTGTTAGAAAGATTTTGTTGATTTTCTTGGCCACAAAGTTAGAAACTAAACTATGTGAACTTCCTCATATTTTTATATTAATCTGCAGAGTTTCAGTTCGAATAATAATAAATATATCAATGTGAAATGATCATGTTATCCCAGTTTTAAGCCTCGGGTTAATAACGCGCCTTTCACAGCAATGTTTAAAAGTTTTGGGACAATTTTCCCACTTATGTTTTATCTATATCTGTTGGCAGCCACAGTGGAAATATCTGTTTAAATTCCTTCAGCTGTTACTCATAAAAGGCATATCTGATGAAAAGCACTGCTGCACTCAGAGGACAGCTTTTGCTCTTTTGATATTTTCTTCCGATTTTTAACAGTCTGGTCTCATGTCGTGACTCACAGTGGTGTATTTTCCCAGCTGGCAAAGAGACGGGAAAGTCTCTCTGTGAGCTCTGCAGATCTTCTCCACTATCAAGCCGAGCTCCGCCGTCAGTTCGTACGTCTCCATGATGGTCATCTTCACCGCTTCCTTCTTCCCCTTCCCCCGGTTTCTGTCGTTTCTCACTGCTGAGGAAAAGCAAGACGCACCTTATGAGATTCAAACTGTTCAAGTATTACAGTGATTTTTATGTCACATGCGCTCATTTACATCCTATATGTGTCTTTACACACAGTTCAGATAAGACAAAGCCGTTGTTCGACGTGATAGCATGCAGTGATTGGTGCAAACGTGTGACAGCTGTAGGTGGGTGATGCTTCATGCACGTCAGATTTGAGCATCACCTGCTGCATGTTACTCAGAGGCTCTGTAAGTAACTCTGCAGCAGTAACAGAGTAATAGATTTAAAATTACGTCGCTGTGAGTTTTCCATCTTAACCTCTGGACCCAACTCCAGTGCTAAAGTTAGCAAACTAGGCTAACTGTGCATGCTGCCAAATGTTTAATACTCCAAAAAGGACACGATGATGACTTGAAATGCTAAAGTTACATAACCAACAGTATGTGGGCTTTTTAGAAAATGGGGGAACATTGTGTACCAACACTCTCCGCTCAGTGGCGGAAATTGGCTCTCAGATTTCAGTGAACTGTGAACTGAAACGCCCACGGAGAGGCCCGAACCGTAGACACTGTTTCCACAAATATGTCCAAAAAAGGTTTTTATCCTCTTCTGAAAAATGGAAAAATATGCAGCTGCAGTATCATTATAGGCCCCTTACATAAAAAGTGAGGAGTCAAATATCCAGAACAAGCCTGCAGACTAAATACATGACAAATGACTGCCAAAGTGTCCTCGAACATAACGAAGTCACACACCACCATATTTCACTGATTTTAGTCAAACTGGATCATATTTTATCTGCATCAACTTTCCCGATGGACAGTGAAGTAAACTGCTGTTAGCCAACGTTAGCTCAGTTTGTTAGCCAGGTTGCCCGCAAAGCGAGCTCAGAGCACCGGGGGCGTGTTAGTGTTTGAAGTTTTCAGGGAACGAGGGAAAGCTGACAGAAAACAGAGCCGAGCAGTGTCATGCCAGAACCGGAGCTGGCCAAGCAGGGAATGTAACTGAGTTCAGCAGCCTCTATGGACACAATGACAGAGGCGAAAAGATTGAAGAGGAGCGTTGGCGGAGGAATCTAAGAGCAGAAAAGGAGAGAGTGAGCGAGCAAGAAGCCGCCAGACAAGAGTAAATCTGGGACTGACTTTTAGTGGCTGGCGAGAGCTTGGCTGTCTTGTTGATGTTTGACTGTGTCGCTAGTTTTTGATCATAAGTAATGTAATCAGAACAAATACTCAAGTACAGCTGTCCATATTTACCACAGTGGTGCTAAATGACTAAAAATACCAGTCTCTACAAAGTGATGCTTTATATAGCGCGTTAGTCCTTGTGACTCCGCTCTCATTTGTGGCCTGAGCCTCACGCGACACCCAGTGGTGACATTCAGTCTGGTATTGGGCTAAATGTCAAACAGGTTTGAACATTTTTTTTTACATCAGCCCAACCTTGATCTGGAACTTTATCTGTGATACAAAAGAGTTTCGATGACGGCAGCCGAGCTGTTTGGATTATCTGTTACTCCGGGGAACATGTGAAGCAGCCTCACGCAGCCTAACCAGGTTAGCCTTTCATAATCCCTTCGGTAACGGTGTCAACATGTTTCACTGCGTCCTACTGACTTGGCTCAGGCAGCTACGCACATGTCAGGAGGAGCTCAGGATTATGCAACACCTCTGTCTCTGCCTTCCTCACCCATTCCCAGCCCCATCCCCCCCTCCACTCTCTCTCTCCCTCTCTGGGTTCCCTACAGTCATCATTGTGTAAACACACCAAGTGAGATCATGTTACTCACTAAGTGAGGCGGCCAGCGAGCAGTTACATAGCATCCATCTGTCTGCTACATGTGATGTATTTATGTAATGTGTGTGTCTGAGTGTGGAGGAGCAACAATGAGAACATGTGGATGGGTGGATCCTTCGCTGCTGCCCTATCACCGCCCTCGGTTCCCTCCACATAACACACACACACACACACACACACACACACTCTTATCTGGGTCACCGCATTTCTGGGTAACACACAATTTGACTTTGTTTCTGTTACACGGTCGAGGCGCTGCTCTGAGGGACTATTTCAGCCGACTCTTGAGGAATGTTCACGCTCTAACCGCCAGCTTTGTCTGGACATGCAGATAAGAAGCTCAAAGCATTTAAAAGTGACATTTAAACAACTCAGCAGCGGCGTTTCTTTACCAGAAACTCGGCTACAATTAATAACAAAACACTTCTCATGAGCAAATCTAGAAAACACCAACATAAGCGGGACGTTTGGGGCGGGTGAGGAGTATGGAAATCCTCTTAGAGGTCAATTTTTTCCCCCCACATGGCAACATTTGACTGACATCTGAGAACCAGCGTTGCTAGGAGAGCTGCCGCCAGTGTCAGTGTGTTGCACTACTGACCGGAGAACGCTGGTACAAGACGTTCCAAAAAAGCCCCAAGTGTCGGTTATGTAACTTTAGCAACTTAAGCCGTTTGCCCCTTCACAACAGTACGCATTCGGGAGGTCCCATTGTGCTGTTTTCACTCAGAAAGTGAACTTTTATGTCACCGTATTCATACGCTGGGTTATCAGCCTGTATGTGTTTATGATTGATAAAAAAAAGTTATAATTATTGCTGGCTCTGCGTCTTTGTCCGCCGACTCATCCAATTGGGTGCAAACGTCTCCACTGTTTGTAGTCAATTACCTGCACCCTCAAATTCTCCTTTATTTTGGTGAATATTGTCAGTTATTAAGACAGAAATTGGCGGACCCCTTGCAGTACCTCTGCAGACCCCCTACAGGGTCACAGAGCCCTGGTTGAAGACCCCTGCATTAGATGTTATACACAACGGCGTAGGTGAACACATGAAGCAAAATATAAATAATTTCTATTTACATCAATCTATCAATGTGAACAGCCACAACAAAAAAAGTAAAATTCATTGTTAACTGCCACATTATGAATCCATGCCGAACACTCTTAACGTGGTTGATATTCACAAGGAAGCTGAGTGCGGCTCGTTGAGCTTACTGCTGCAAAAGTGCACACGGTGACAACATACACGGTGACTCATCTGGATTTAAGCAGATGGATGATCAGTTTTTAGAGAAAGTTTAGTGAGTAAATCAAGCTGAAAGGACGTGAGTTGGGGGTTGGTGGCGGATTACGCCCCTTGTGTGGGATCTCAAACTTGAGGTGAAGTGAAAAACATGTTAATAACATGTTTACACACACGTTCTTGACGATAGATGATAGATAAATGTGTCAATTTCGAATTTCTAACTCAGACTTAAAGGTAAAGATCTCCTTCCTCCTCCTCCTTCTTTAACTCTGTAGCACAGTGAAGGCAGCATGTTGTTAGAGCAGCAGCATCAGTCCTCCTTCTGCGTCTACATAGGATGTGCTCATGCACAGTAGTGAGCTGAGTGTAGGTCAACCTCGTTTTGGCAGCACTCAACACGCAACCACGTGTAAACAGCCCTGCGTAGGCTGCATAACAGCTCGCTGGACTGATTAAGATAAAGAGTGTATCTGTTGTTGAGTTACCTCCATTGTTAGGACACGTTAAGTCAGAGTACTCAGACCGCCGCTGGTCTGAATCAGCTTTTATGAATCGCTTATGTAACGTGTAATTACAAAAACACACAGAGGTAAACCTGAGTTGATAATTCACGTTTATGACGCTGACCGTTCAGTAACCTCTCTGATCAGTCACACACTATCTACTGCCAACTCTGTCCTTGAAGGGGTCATAACATCCTCTATATTTAGTCACATACTGCCCGAGAAGATAAGTCCTTCTGTGGGTCGTGAATGTCTAACTTCAGAAACGAACAACCACAAAAGATCACGCTTATTTTCATCACGAGAGGGAGACGAGGACAACGTTTTGGTCTCACGCGGCCTTCGGTTGAATCCATGAATATGGATGTCGTATCCATGATGTCAGGCTTTTTGAAGAGGTGAGCTGAATGACACTTTAGAATTAGCTATAGAGACCAAAACTGTTTTTTGTACCAGGCTGTAAACATGTTTATTTCTGCTGTGAAGTTGGACATTTGAACATGGGGACTTATGGAAACTGACTCACTTCTGCAGCCATCCTCAAGTGGACGTTTGAGGAACTGCAGCTTTTTGGCACTTAAGGAAGTTTCCGCTTGGTTGAATCAGAGCGGATCGGACACTTACACTCCTTGGACATTCCCACAGCGAAGCACTTCTGGAGTCGACAGTACTGACAGCGGTTCCTGGTGATCTTGTTAATGATGCAGTTTCTGTCCCGGTGGCAGGTGTACACCATGTTTTTCTGCACGCTGCGGCGGAAGAAGCCCTGCAGACATGATATAACGGTAGAGAGAAGACATTAAAGATTCATGTTCAACAGAATATGGAAATAAACCGGCCTGAAGAGCCAATCAGGAGCAGGAATTTTTGAGAGCTTCCCCTTTTAGAGCATGACACACATTCACACAATGACTGCCTGCATGAAAGCCTCTGAGAGTTTTTTGTTACTGCAGGTGATTTTTTTTCTTCTGTGAAGCAAACCACAGGCGTGACACGTTACCTTGCAGCCCTCACAGGCGCTGACGCCATAATGGTAGCCCGAGGACTTGTCTTGACACACAAAACAGGGCTTGTAAGTGCGAGGAGGAGGCGGCGGGGAGGGGGGGCTGGCGAACAGGTCGTCTGAACTGGAACTGGAGCTGGAGCTGGAGCTGGAGCTTTGGCTTTCAACTGCTGCAAAACACACAAGGTAACACAATACAACGCTTGGAAAGAAGCACAGCAGGGAGAATGTAACATACTGACAGTGATTAATCTAAACCTGCTGGGTTTTAAAGGGGAATCCATGACAGCAGCATGGTTACTGCATCTTCTTGGGTTGTGGAAAGTGTTTACTTTTCTGCTATTTTCTGACATTTTAAAGGCGATTCATCTATTACAGGGCCGTCTCTTTTTATTTGTAATTTAAACTTTAGTTCGCACAGGGCAGAAAACAGAATATCTGAAGTATAAGCACTCGTTTGAATTCAAAATTTGCCGTCTATAAAGGTCCAGGTGGTCCAGCAGAGGGCAAAGTTAAAATTCCTGACCTTTTACACGTACTACTGACCTATCAGTACGACCAAGGCTCTTGGTTCGAAGCCCAGCTGGAGTTTGCATCTTCAGGTAACTCCATTCAGGTAAACAGGTGACTCTAAATAACCTGTAGGTGTGAATGTCAGGCCTGTGATGAACTGACGAACTGTCCAGGGTGTGTCCTGCCCCTCAGTGTCTGATCGGGGTAACAGGTGGTTACAGGAAATGGATTGATGGACTGATGGACTGATGGAGGAGGACACTAGTGAGCAAAGCCATGCTGACTTTATCGGGTTCTTTATGACAAGCTGTTTGACGACGTCAAACACTCCACAACAAGTGTAAATTTACCGTGGCATCAACCATTGGTTTGTGGACAACCATTTTGAAGCCTTGAGTTTGGCATCATGGCCTGTTCCATCTTTTTTTTTTCTGGAGCCAGAAGTTGGACCACAGTGTGGAGCTGGTGGGTCTGAGTTTCATGAGCCCGGCATGTTGAGCTGGACAGACTCATGGAGAATGACCAAGTTAATCACGCCCTTGCATGCCCTCCTTTATCATCTATTTCACTCATGTTGTAATGAAGATTTAAAATTAGTGACTGACACCATAAACTCAGGAGTAAACTGTTTATTGAGGTAATAAATCAATAAGGAAGGCTCAGTGCATTCAGACCTGTTGCAACCAATGACACTACACACTGAGCCATTAGGCTGCAGGTTTCAGACACTTCCACGCTGGTCATCCACTAATTTTATACCCAACCCAAGTGAGACAGTTGATGCATCGCCAACTGTACAACCTCATCGGACTGTCTACTCAACATACAGGCAGATATAAAGACTATACTGAAGAGTAATACACTCTCTGACTGCCGGATGGACACAGTCACAGCTCAGTGTATCCCCGCTCTGCAGGAACTAAGAAACCGAATCTATAAAGTGAAACCCAAACTGCCTCATGAATAGGAGAGTGCGCTCTGTCCAGAGGAAGCTGGACTCAGTCTTCCTTGAACCAGAGCTGCAAATGTATTCAATGTAGAATTAACCTCTCCCTCGTCTATACAGCTGCACCCATTGTAACACGGCGTTAAGCTCCATTTTTCCAGTTAAATGTGTCATTTCACTCCATCAGTCGCAACAGTCAGCCCTCCCACTTTAGACCCACTTTTGAGGAGAACTGCTCGGGCCTGTGTGGGGTTCGCCCGGCCTCCCCGCTGGCTCTCTGATCACCTCCACCGCTCCAACGCTGACAGAAAACGAAGAAAGACGCTTTGAAAAGGGGACAAAACGAGAAAAATTGCTTATCTACATCCCCTTGAACCCGTGGCCTCCGGTTGAACCTGGAACCGGCGGGTCAAACGGGGACACCCCCATCAGGCCGAGCTCTCTCTCCCAACACAAAACAATGCAGGAGCATGCCACAAGCCCAGCTGACTGATGAGAGGCAGAGAGAGGGAGGGAGAAGGAACAGAAAGTGTGTGTGACGGGGCGGTGTAAGTGATTTGGTCGGGGGAAGGAAGGAGGGGGGACAGAGGCTGCCCCCATCCCAATTTAGGTGGTGTTATTTGATGTATGTGGCAGCGGATTGTGCTGCGTTTAAATCAACAAAAAATGTTAACGGCGTTGAATATTTTAAAAGTCAGAGGAAGTCTAAACTTTATAGATGCTACGTGCTGCTAATTGTTATTTTTAGTCATACTGATGTTCGATCTGGGATTTTTTGTGAATCTCATTTTGCGTCTCAATAAATACAACATCCAAAAATCTTTGAATGTTCATTATCGGTCAATCTGTTGATTATCAAAATAGTTACCCAACTGATGACGACTTGATTCTCTAGATTATTTATTCATTTATTCACGTCATTTGTTACGTGTATATGTACTTTTGTTGCCCCCCTGGCATTACTTCACACTCTGAAAATGGTAAAAGTATAAATAAAGGTTAATTTTAATGGAAGTGTACAGTATTGGTGAGCAGTCCAAAGGAAATCTGAGGGTATATAATCTATATCGGTTTATCTATGATTGAATAAAGGATTTATATATTTATGTTCACAGTGATTTGGATTTCTTATAGACTATTAATAATATGGACTTTATGTCATGGACCATTAATATTAAGCTGGAAAATCACCTTATTTTTATCAATTACCATAACAGATTACCAATACTGTTCTGCTTGAGTCTGTGCAGTGCCCCCTAGTTTGTTCTTCTTCTTTATAAATTAAGTTTGTTCAAATAAAAAATATAAATAATAAATGTTTCTGGTTAAAAATACATTTAGTGAGTCAAAAAAATTCAAATAAAGAAAATCAGATTTCTGAGTCTGTAAAGTAAAAGCAGCAACAGTACTGCACGTATTACTGCAAGTATTATTTTGAGGTACTTTTATCCTATTCTATACTTCTATGCACTTCATTTCAGAGGGGAATATTGTGCTTTTTATACTTATTTTACATCAAATAACTTTTGTAATTTAAGTGCACGACTTTTACTTGTGATGGAGTATTTCTGCATTTGTTGTACTGCTACTTTCACTTCAGTAAACTGTCTGACTCTCTCCTGACCTCCTGAGCTGGTGACCGTCCGGTGAACCCACGGTGACCCTAAACTGACCGTCCCTGCCCGCCCCGTCCCAAACACAGACCACCACACTGTCATGAAGTGCTGCTCGCTGCTCACATACAGTACCGCGTTTCCTGCTGCTCGCCACGTCCTCTTTTTCTGTTCAAAAGAAAAGCTGCAGGAGGAAACTCATCAGTACACAGAGTAACACTTAACTGTATCACCCCGTGTTTGACACTGAAAATAAGCAGTTTATAATACAGTTAATAAATGGGTTATAACATTTTAAACGTGTCACCAGTTATAACTTATCCTTTGAGGACATTTAGTACGATAACAACTGTGTTTTTACTATGTTGTCATTCAACATGTGTTTATACAGCAGCCTCCACTCATGCCTGCTCACATTAGTTATAGTTGTTGACAAATATTATTATTATTTGGAATAAAACTCAAATCTCAAACACCTGTGTTCATATAAATATGAAATCTGATACAATATATCATCTGCTGTTTTACTCCTAGTTCACAGTCTTTATATTTTAATAGTTTCATGTCAGTTTATGTATTAATTTTAACACTTTCTACATATTTTTGAAGCTATTTCTTGCACCAGTCTATACACTGACTGTCCACTTCATTATATCCAATACAATGACTCTTTCTGATATGCTGCCCACCACATTTACACAATGCCACCTCTCAATATAATGGCATCCAGTTTAACGCTACTGCAAACTACAACCTCAACAGTAAACATAATAGTTACCGCTGAATGACCGTGTCAACAAACAATGCAACATTATAAGCTTTGTAAAAGTAGAGTAGGTTGATATATGCGACTTACATCCTTAGCCTGGGTTTAAATTAAAATGTTTTATGGTCTTTATTTAGTTTTTAATCTATTTTATTGTATTTTCACTCCAAAATATCTGCATTCCTTTCATTTTTAAATATTTTATCTATTTTACTGATCATTTTCATAGTTTTTACATCTTTTGTGCATTAATCTCAAATTGTTTTACTGTTTACATTTGTCTTATTAAATGAATAAAAGGTGCTACACCAGTAAAATCTGATTGATTGATCAGAAAAGGGAAGTGAACAGCAATGCAGTTGATTTATCCAAATATTATCTGCCTATGTAGACATATTTTAAATAAACTTCAGTGTTGTTGATGTTTTTAAATGGGAGGATTGTTTTATGCTGAAGCACCTGACCTTTAATGTAAATACTTATGGATATATCACATTTTATATCATATATCAGTTTTTTGTGGATGAAGGACTGTAACACCCTTTCCAAGGCAAATTAGTGGTTTCCACACACACACAGGAATCCACTTGGCTGTGAATGTAAATGAGCAAACCACCAAAACATCCCTGATTCAAATGTTTTTAACCACACATCAGTTTACACTCACACTGCGAGCACCGGTGCTGCTGCCAGCCCGCTGACTCCATCAGCTCGGGGAAGAAGGCTGACAAATCCTGGTCCTGGTCCTGGTCCTGATCCTGGTCCTGCAGCATGCATGCTGGACTGGACGTGGTGTAAAAGTCCATGATGTCTCCGGTACTGAAAGCTTGAAATTCCAGGTAGTCAAACATGATTCCGTCGGGATTTGTTGTCCTGCATGGACCAGCTGTGGCGGATGATCTCTGTTTGCAGTTTATATTTGAGATAAAAGTTGGATAAAGTCAAAGCAGCGCTGGAGAACAGACCTACATTTCCCATAAACCGTCAGAAATTGTAGTCCTCCAGCAGGCACACAGCGGTTAAACACATCCAGATCTGGAAGCTGTTTTGCATAACAAAGTTTGTCCCTGGACGACTTCTCCTTCTTCTTCTTCTTCTTATCTCTTCTTTATTGACGAATGTCTCAACTCAACCTGCTTCATACTAGTTACATCAGGCCGATGGTGTTACCTAATGTATGCGAGTGAACTCTCCGTGAACCTCCTCTCCGCTGCTGCTGACCTTCACATGACCCACCCCGCCGTCTGACATCAGCAGCGAGCAGCGGTGGAAACGAGTACTGAAGCCGCTCACTCAACTCAAAGCGTCAGTATACTGTTAAAGGAGCTCACTTAAATCAAAGTTTAACTTAAAGTATTAAAAGTACGCAGCAGAAGCTGAAGTATGCAATTCTCCTTTGTTAAACCAGGTGCCTACATTACCCACAATGCAACCAGACAATTAACTGAATTGACCGAACTATCTACTAGTGATGGGAAGTTCGGTTCTTTTTAGGGAGTCGGCTCTTTCGACTCCCAAACGTCTCTTCATTTTTTTGCTTATACTTTGTATAATTCAGCCAAATTTAGCACTGTTTTGACTTATGATTTATATGTGTACACATATATCACTTCAGTTATTCAGAACATCCTTTGCACTGAAGTATTTAAAGTAAAATATTCTAATATCAATAAATTGCTGTAGACAGCTCCTACCATTGCAGTTACAAACAATGGTCTTGTGAACCTATGAGCCCAGCACCACCCTGCTTGGTGGTATCCCTGTCTAACCTTACATGATTGGTTGGCACCGTATTACTTTACAACAACAAAAAAAAACTTTAAAGAGCCGGTCCTTTGAACCAGCTCGTTTGCGACGTCACTACTACAGATGTCTGGTTAGCTCAATCCTCTCTACCCGCAGATTTGTTGTGATTTTGTATATTTCAGTTTGCAGACGTCCATACTTACACTTGCTATTTTGAGTACCTAGATGGTACACTCGCTATGCACCATCAGTGCACTCAGTGTGCAGCTCTGGACACTTTGGCCATTTTGGCTACGTAGCGCAAATGAATTACACATAAGATTTGTGAATTTAAAAAGTAATTTTGGCTCCAGAAGTGGGTCAGTCTCCATAAGTCCCCATGTTAAAATGCAGAAATAAACATGTTTACAGCCTGGTACAAAAAACAGTTTTGGTCTCTGTAGCTAATTTCCCCGTTCATGACAACTGTACTGAGAGTGAATTTATATACAACTCACCTGTTCAGATTATATTAAGGCTCAAAGTTAAGCAGGATTAAGAGCGTGGACACTTTAAAGGACAGGTGGGGGGCATTACATGTTTTATTCAAGCAACCTGGATTAATTCAGTCCTCCTCACCTCCACCTTATGTTCCACATCTGTGCCCAGCAGTTTATTTTAAGTCCTGACTCTGATGCAGGATTTTTAAAATAAGGTTCACCCTTGTTGTGTTATATGTTATTTGAATATAACGCTATTGCTTTTTAAAATGATATATTTTTTGCATATTGTCTCATCTCATCTGATGCCAATATATTGTCACTGTCTGCTGTTTTAAGCTTTTATTTACGTATGTATTTATTAAAATATTCAAGTTTTTAGCTCTGATTTTATAGTTTGCCATAAAGGGACACTTATCTCTTTTAAATAAAGGCCATTCAAAGCTGATGTTCCAGTATTGGCATTTCATGATTGAAACCATGTGGCCTTTTTACAAAATCAATACATTTTAGGCTCAGTTTCTCTTCATTTACGTCCACTGCCATTCATGATCCTTGACTTTAAGTTAGAAATATTTGCAGTTAGGAGGATCCATAATTAAATCTACCAGAGGATGAAGTAGGTCAGCTGCAAGAAGGGTTGGTCGGCGGTGGGGGAAGTAGTGTGTGTGTGTGTGTGTGTGTGTGTTCCACTTTAAAATAATGGATGTAATTTGCAGCATTCTTTAGCTGGAAATGACTGAAAACAACTTCCCTGCTTGAAAAACTAAAACAAAACAAGAAATCTGCATCTAGATTTAAGAAGAGGAGAGAGGAGAGAATACTGGAGTGTTGTTTGAAAATCTAAATACACTTGATCTCCTCAATGCCACTGCTAACCCCATTGAGGCATAGAGGCAGCACAGATCCAATGTTAAAGGAGGCTAATTACTCCCAGTATCTCCCACACTCCAGGGAGCCCAGGTCATCCAGAGGACAGGCATGTGAAACATTCCTGCAGCCTGCTGCTGCTGCTGGACCTCCCTCCCAGCTTCAGTCTTCTCCTGTCCTCCTTTCTCCTCCTTCATCCATCCTCCCCCGGCTCCTCGTCTTTCCTCCTCCTCCTCCTCTTCATTCCAATTTAATATCTCACTTTTTTTTCTCTCGCTTGCTCTTCGTCTCCGTCACTCTTTCCCATATTCGTTCAGTCTTTTGCTTTCTCTCTGTGGCGTGAGTGCATCTATTCAGCCATTCGTCAATAATCTTTTTTGGCAGGGGGACTTGTTCGGATTAAAGCAAGACTGTGAGGCTGCACTCAGGCACAGCTGTGATTTGAAGTAATGCTAACAGACTCAAGACGACAACACGCTGTTAGATAGGCAGGTAAAATATTTACCATGTTTAGCGTGTTAGTTTGGCGTGCTAACATTTGTTAAATAGCACTGATCGCCGCGTGTTATAAGCAGACATGATAAACAGACAAGAAAGGGGGCAAGACAGAGGACTGGAATCACACCAGGCTCACCTTAGTATGCATAAAGCACATGCTCCACCAGGTGTAGCTACCAGGACACCAAACAAAGTGAAATTTTGACCTGATGATGCCGCTAGATGAGAAGTTATAATGCACGTCACTGCTCCATAACCTGCAGAACATGCAAGCATCAACCTCTGCGGCTGTGAAGTGAAGCCAACATGAAAGTAAATCTCTTTGCCCTGCAGAAGGAAGCTGATCTGACGTGTGTGCCATCATTATATCACGATACTTTCAAGGATGGAGACTTACTAGTTGGTTTGGTTCAGTTCAGCAGACCTGCTTCCCTCAGCTTTTCCTCGCTAACCCTAACACTAACCTTTTCCTTCTCCACACAGGTGTGGAGGAGACATTAATCCTTCATGGGCTGGAATTGAACCTGGTCTACTACATTAAGGCCTTTATGATGTGAGCTACTGCACCCCACTGCGGAGCTATTTTAATCTGGACCAAGCTGTGCACCACACTGACTATGTCCGGCGTTTCTGCTGCATCATTCATTTGTCTTTTAATGATCTCTGACGAATAAGAAACCCATTTTCAAATGAGACACTCTGTTTCTGTTCTAATTTTGAACCAAAATGCGATCTCCTCTTTTTGTCTGAGGATCTTTGGGCTGACCAACCCGAGCTGATTTCAATCCAGCGGGCTGATCGTGAGCTGATCCTGCCAGAGAACCTGGCTGAGAACGCAGCTTTGTTCTCCTCCACGTGCTCCAAGAAAGATTTTCCTCGATATTGAGAATTTCACTTGTCACCTTTAGATGTTGTCACCTTGTCTTTAGAGAGATGCAGTAGGTGTGAACTGCCTTTTGTTTTTGGGAAGTGTCACTTTCCAGTTTGTGCTTATTGTTGCATTATAAAGAATTTCACTTTTAGAGTTTGACTGTTATTAATTAGGTTTTTGTCCTGATTCAGTCAAAGTCATGAAGGAAATCGAACCCTAAACCACACAAACAGGGAATTCTTTTCATCCGCTCGTCATTTCCTCTGGATTTTAGTCCAAATATTGCACTGCACCAAATGGTTAAGTAGGAGCATAAAGACAGACAGCCTAACAGATCCTCAGACTTCCTGTTGCTTCTTTACAACCAGTTGTAAACTTTAAACTCGGAGCCTGGCACCATTGAGGAGTTATTTATTAGTGCAATATATCTCTTTATTTTCACTGTCACAAGCGGGTCAGGTTTAAAAGGGCTCTCTGTGAGCCAAGCTCCTCTTTGAAGTTAGATTTGATTTTTCTAAAAGGATCATGCCTTTTTTTTTAATTTAAAACATCTGGAGGGAGTAAGATATTTGAGAAATGTCAGCTACGGGCTTTGGCTTGCAAGTTTTACATTCATGACAAAAACAATGACACAATTATGTATTATTTAAAGTAAATTAGCAGATCTGAACTGAGAGTCACCACATTCACCCCTTCATACAACGTTGTGTTTATTAAACATTACATGTACACTGAGTATCATCAGGCAGAAAACATGTGCGCTGCTCTCTACTCACAGGATAGCCTTGATTTGACACATATTTAGATTGCTGACTAACGCAAATGATTTTAAAATGCCACAAATAACTTCAACACCAACGAATCAGGCAATTACCACAATGAGACATCTGGGACTGATGTGGAAACTGTGAGTGTATTTCATTAGAGAGTATTTCATCTGCCAGATATTTGGTTGCAGAAGCGATCTTTAATTAATTACGGCTACATGAACATCGTAATTCTCTTTTTTTTTTCTGGGTTGAATAATCCCAGAATAAATGTTCGTTAGCATTGCTCTTCACAAGGTTGTGTATGACGATTGCATGGCTAAAAACCTGAAAAACAGTGTCAGTTTGAATAAATAAATAAAAGTATCTGAACTAGTTGCTTCTACCAGATATGTAAGATGCGTTACAGTATACGGATACAGAAGCAGGTCACACTGCTGCAAAAAGTGACTTGAAGAACCAAAAATCAGCTCATGCTAATCAGCACGTCAGTAGTTCACGCCTCTGTCTTTCTTGGCGGAATATTCCACTTCAGTCTGACGTCAGTTAGCCCTTTTTTTGCTAGCTCTGCTGTTAGCTGAAAAGAGAACAAAATAAATATTGATAAATTAAATATTTGAAGATTGTTGGAGACAATTAACACAGGTAACAATGGAGGGAGCTTCACCTGTTGCAGGACCTTGCTGCTAGTAGCCGGATCAGAAAGGTCACCATGAGTCTGAATCTTCATCCTCACCACGGTCTTCCTCATTTTCAGGTCTAGACAGTCCAACAAGAGAACATTAACGTTGCTCATGAAAACTTAAGTGTGTGTGTGTGAACTGAAGTTTCGTTTACCTCGCTGGCAGAAGAATGGATACTTTTTGTCACAGCCCCAGTCGCTCCAAAGGTGTTGCGAATCCTCAGCCACACAGAACTGGTTTCCGAAATAATTATCTGGCTGACCAGATTTCCAATTTGTGAACGAGCTTTTGCTCTTGTCGGACCACATCCATGACACTCGATACAAGCCAATCCACGCGTTGCGCGTTCCCTTTACCGACATCATCTCTTTGTTTTCCTCAGCGCTCTCGATCACAGCCAGGTCCTTGTGGTGTGTTCGGCAGTAATCCCGAGCATCCACCCATGTCATCTTCTCATCATTGAGAATATATGTTCTCTGGCCTGGTGGATTTGTGTCTACAACAGAGCAAAAATGAAGCTGGTATTTGAAGCAGCGCAGCATCAGATGGATTTAACATGGATTCAATGTGAAAAGCAAAAGATTGAATTAGTAGCTATTATTTGCACGTCTTACCATTGTAACAAACAAATTTGAATTCTGAGAGACAGCTTTTATCATCCCAGTATCCAAGTCCGCCCACTTTCACACATAACTCATTTGCATTTTCACTACTTGGCTGGCCGAGACCCCAGTTGTGGTACCCAGTTATGCTTGTCTTCCCAGTCGCTGACCATCTCCAGGAGTTGGACTCACTGCCCATAGTTTTCTTCCAGGACTGTGGGTCATCAGACAGCCCGATCCATACAAAAGTGGGGTCCATACCACTTTTGTTTAACTTGCTTATGTCGTCCATGCCTCTAATGGTTGCTAGGTCAGTGTATTTCTCTCTGCAGTAATCACGAACGTCGGCCCAGGTCTTCGGCTGGTCGATGTAGTGGTACTCACGAAGCATTAGGTGGAAGCAGGAAGTGAGGCCGAATCCTGAGGGTTGATGATGGAGAGCATGTTTATCTGAAGGCTGGTACAGATGAATCCGTGTTGTAGGCAGACTGTAAACACTATAACGTACTGCACCAGTTAAAGGTTTCTCAGCACAATCCATCATTACTTTATCGTGGCAGGTCAATCTAGAACATTTCAAGAACTTTGAATGGGTCTTCAAGCGCTCGGTGATCAGCGCTTCCACTGTAAATGTGTTCAGGTCTTTTCTCAGTGCAGTACACATTTATCTCCAGTCTTATCATGCTGAAAAGGAAAGCAGGACTCGGCCTACCTCAGTCTTACTACAGAAAATCAATCAGTAATAGCCTGAAATCACTCCCGCTATCCCCTCTGCAGCATAACAGACCCTTAATAGATCACTGAGAGAGCAGTAAAATGATCCATCCAGCTGTTTGGATAATAAATAAATCAGACAAGAGGCAGAAAAAGTGGAGGCAGTTCAGTGATCTGTAATGTTACTCCAACTGACACGTGAAATCAACATTAATGCAATATTTCCATCGTGTTTTAGACTGTTTAAAGGTCCGGCGTGTAGGATTTAGTGCTTAGTTGCGGATAGAAACCAACCGAATCACTCCTCGCGTCACTCTTTCTTTCTAAGCGTGTAGGTGAGCAGCTACAGGTGGTCTTTACACTCGAGACAGTATTTGTTTTGTCCTTTGTGGTCTGCTGTAGAAACATGGAGGACTCTCAATATATTTCTACCAATAGGTCTCTCCAAACGTGTATGCACTCGTAATATTAACTATATATAATAATTAGCTGTATTATATGGTGGGACTTTTTGGCGTGCACTGCTTTTTTTGTGTTACATTGTGGTAATTGCATACACTTCACACAACTCACTTTTAATAAAATGGAGCAGATGAACAGAAAATAATTCACATTTCACTCTTGACTCACCCAAATGGACGAACACCACGAACACGTTATAGTCCATGTGTGAATTTACTGAAAAGCAGAAAACACATATTAACTGCAAAGCAGCATTGTGTAACTTTTCTACCACGTAATAACAGATTTTTCATCACGCTGTTATGACACTGACTTGTAACAGGGTGAAGAGTGCCTCTGCCGTTAACACTCTGCTCACTATTCACCTGTTCTCACACTATGTAACTTGTGCTATGATTTCCTGTAAGAGGTACGTATGTTTTGGTGAAACTGGATCAAAGTTTATGAGCTGCTTTGACTTATCTTAAATATTTTTTTTTACAGCTAAGTAAACTATAGCTGCTGTTAGCTGTTAGTTAGCCGTGCTTCCCGATAGGTGTGCAATGTTACTGGGCTCATCAGAAGAAGAGATGGCAAAGAGAGTGAGACACGATTACAGAATGAGAAGAGACGAGTAAATCTGGGACTGACTTTTAGTGATTTAGTTTTTAGCATAACTAATATTATCATAACAAATACATGTTATGATATTACTTTTGTAAGAGACAACAAATGAGTTGAGCCAAAATTTGCAGCAGAAAATTTGTTAAGTAGACGTGAACAAAACAACAGCAAAATGAAGAAAGTGAATGTTCTGGTGTTATTATGAATGTTAACATGGATACATGAACACACAACAGACAATTTTCTGCTCTTTAAAAAAAAAGATAAACTTTATCATCGCATTGATAAATAATTTATATCTTATCATTTACGTTTAGATACAAATATGCAAACACATTCTCCAGATCACATTTTAAAAAGACACATTTTAATTAGTGTTTTAAGGAGTGCCTATATAAAAAAAATATTAATTAGCAATAAAATGAGATGATACGCTGAATTTCTTTCTCCAAATAACACACTCGCTGTCCAGATAAATAAATAAATACTCACAGGTTTATATGAAGTTGAAGAGTTGTTTTGTTAGTTTTTATATTCTCATCCACTATAGCTCAATATTAAACCCTTCAGTGCCAAAAGCCTCATGTAAATATGGGCTCATCTCTAAGACACACACCGTTGCTGTCCTTATTTTTTGTTTTATATTTAAATATTCAAATCTGACAATGTCACCTTGCTTCCTACATGATAATTTATCTCTATTTACTTCTCTCGTTTTCTTGATTTTGTTCCTGCTATCACTGCTGTTGTTTTTGACAATAACTGTGTCACAACTGACATTATTACTGTTGCTATTATTATAAAATATTTCGTAAATATAAACTCAAAACCTCCCCAAAACTGACATCTTTCTGTCTGCTCATGCACTCGACATATTGCAAATTTTAATTCATTTATTATTTCCGATATTAAAAATATTTGAAGACCACAGTCAGCTCCGTCCTGTAAGTGTCTGGTGGTCAACATCAGTGAAAGTATTAAAACACAAAATCAAAACAAAATATTAATTATAAGTTAAAATACTCCAGTTTCACCGTGAGACACAATAAAATCATCAACACAACTGCTAACACTCAGATGTTTAACTGGGCTCTGTTTTATCTTCATCATGTTCTGTTTGAATTTTTTTATCTTACAAGAAAAGAAAAACACTGGATAGCATCGTCATCAACACTTTTGACCCTGTGAACGATCTGATGAATCATAAAAGGAAATTTGTTTGCTTCGGTTTATAACGTGAAATCTATGGCCATCAAACTCAGCTGCTCTGTGTGTTTAGTGCTTATTTGCATGTTACAGAGTGTTAACTAGCTCACAGTTAGTTTCACACCTCTGAATCACAGCAGACACACACACACAGAAACGGTTCAGTCTTTATTTATATAGCAACAAAATCACAGCAGAAGTTATCTCAGGACACTTTACATACAGAGCACGTCTACTCCTTATTTTATTATTTACATAACCAGTGAGCCAACCAGAGCTCGGATGAGACTGATGCAGCTGGTTGTAAATTGACTTGGAGCTAACAAGATGTATCGTACTTGAAAATTTTACTGTTTTTGTTTGTGGTGATCAATCAGGACACGACGTGCTGTCAGAGGCAGAAGAAAAACAACCAAATACATTGTACTCAATGTAAAATGTGCCAAATTATTAAATACATCGGTTGAGTTGTGTCAGACATGAACTTAAACAGACAGAGCTCTCTCGTGTGTTGATGGTTAACAGAAACTTTCCAGATGTCCAAAATTTAAATGAACACAAACAGAAACGCCACATAGCAAGTTCTAAATATACAGTATGTTATGATATTATATAATAGGACACTGCAGTCTGTGCAACAAGCAAGATACAACACTACTAACTATTACTCTAATCTGCATTTGAAATCATCTTTAAGCACTCTGGCTGTAAATTAGGTCTAGATCTAGATTAAGAGCAGTGAAAGCAACATTTTTTTTTTTTTTGCTTTGAAGAATAAAATAAAAGTTTCACAGATCTTAAAGTGACATTTAAACAGCATTAAGGCTTTAACTAGGAAGTAAACCATCATATCACAACAATACATTGATCTATTGAATTTCCTCTTGTTGTCATGTTTCCCTTAACTTCCACCTTAACTGCCACATGAGGAAAGAAGTGATATAAACTAGACAGAGGCTCAAGCTCACACACACACACACACACACACACACACACACACACACACACACACACAAACAAAAGAGAGCTGCAGATAATTAAAACAAATGTATGTACACATATGCAGATTTAAAAACAGTCAAATGAAGACTGATGGGACTCTTTGGTTTTTATTATTCAAAGCTGTGAACACACACACCTCAAAGTCATGTCAGTGTCTGAAAAGCAGCTACATCGAGATGCATTTTCAAAGCTCTCATAGTATTTCCATATGAAAATCAGGAATCCAGCAAAGGTGACCTTATTGTCGGGGAGGGGAAGTTCAGGAGTTCATGGAGGTAAGGAGACCGTGTATGTGCACAGAAAGAAACTTTAATCACTGACTTATCTGCGATGAACACAAAGGATAAAACACAAAACAAGCTAAAAGGCAAAAAACCCAGAAAATTCAACAACCAAAATCTAAAACTAAGAACAAAACCGTGCACACAGGAAAGCTTGAGTTTGACTTGGGCCGTGATGCTGTTTTGGTCCTTTCTCCATGCGACTTCAAACCCCACCAGGAGTATTTCAGAAGCGTTTTACTTTGTTAATATGCTCAGATTTGGTCATTTTTCCTGATTAAGTTGTTTCTAAATAATAATCTAAATTTTATTTTGAAAATCAACCATTTCTGTGTTTGATATCCGGCCAGTTTGAGTTGCTCTGTGCAGAGTGACGCTGCCGCCAATCTGCCGCTTCTGGTGGGGTTTGAAACATTGACTAGAGTGGAGCTAATCACTGCTGCAGCGCGCACTGTGCACACGGTACATGTCACATCCGTGCACGGTGGGATATTCGACTTTTCTGGGTTGAATCTTCAATTGCAGCTTGGCGTAAGTCAGTCCATGACTTGTTAGCGCTGGACCGAGCTGAAAAGGAACAAACAAATGAAAGATAAAATATTCAGAGCACCATAAAATAACATAATCATTTTGATGTTGTATTGATGTGTAATCAGGTGAATGATGTCTATGTCGTTCCCGCTTACACACTATGTAACTTTGTGCTCCGGGTACGATCATGGACGAGAAGACACGTCACACACCACCAACTATTTCACTGATTTTCCGCCTCAACTCTGTGATTTACAGAGTTTCCTGATGGACAGTGAAGTAAACTGCTGCCAACTGTAGCTGCTGTTAGCTAATGTTAGCTCAGTTTGTCAGACATACTGCCCACAACATGAGCTCAGAGCACAGGGGGAGTGTTAGTGTTTGTACCACAGGTGTTTTGGTTTGACCACCGAGATGATGAGGAGCTTTTCAGGAAGTGGAGCCAGTGTCGTGCCAGAACCGGAGCTGGGCAAGCGAGCAATGTAACCAGTCTTAGCAGCCTCTGTGGACATGATGACAGAGGCAAAAACACCTCTGTCTATGCCAGTAAGCTGAGAAAGTGAGCGAGCAAGAGGCCGCCAGACAAAAGTAAATCTGGGACTGACTTTTAGTCGTTGGTGAGATAAGTAATGTAGCCATAACAAACACGCGTGCACAGCTGTCCATATTTACCACAGTGGTATTGCGCTCTGAAACTGGGGGCACTAAATTGTAAAAAATGCCGTAAAAATGTTTACACTTTGTTGCTTTGGAAATATAAAAAATAAATAACGTTTCTCTCATGCCATTTCTTAAAAAAGCAAAACTCTGTATAGCCTTGTTTAATTGTCCCACTTCCAAGAAAAAGAGAGAAGAGAGAAGTTTTACCTGTTCGAACAAGTCGTTGCTGTTGGCTGGATCTGTCATGTCAGCGTCAGTCCTAATCTTCATCTTCACCACAACCTTTCTCAATGGACGATCTGGATGATCCAACAAATAAAAAGAGACACTATGAATATGAATAAATTAGAGCAAATATATATTAGTAATTATAAAAAATAATGTCTTTGTATTGTAGTTAACAATCACCTTCATGACACAAGAAAGTGTAATTGTTGGTACAGTTGCTAGTCTCCCACATATGTGAGGATTCCTCAGTCACACAATACTCTGTGCCTCCATTTGGCTGTCCATTTTTCCAGTTTCGGAATAAGCTCCAGGCGCCATCAGCCCAAGCCCCTGGAATTCGGTACATACCAATCCATGCCGTAACATTGTATGGTGTTGCGAGAGAGATGTTTGTGTTTTCAAGCGCAGTCTCGATCCTCGCCAGCTCTGTGTGGTGGAATCTGCAGTAACGGCGGGCAGCAAGCCAGGTTTTGAGAGTTGAGACAAACACAAAGGTTTTCTCACCTTCAAGTGACACTGCAATTAGAAGTGAAGCCATAATGTAATGATTAATGTAATAATCATTCCAGAGCTTTTTTTGTTAAAATACTTGTTGCATACGTCCAACTATGTTACTGTTGTGGAGAAACTGCTGCAGTCAAAGGTCACTGGTGAGGTCAGGAGGGAAGAAAATGTTCAGGAGCCTCTGATGTCTTATGCTATAATATTTATTGACTACGGTCTATTTTTTCTATCATTTGCAACTCACCTCAGTCCCACTTCCTCAAGTAAATTTGCATCTTTCAATTGACTTTGGCATGTAAAGTGAGCCTTCTCTTACATGCATTTGATTTGGACCCATATGAAAGATAAAATGTAGCTTGCAGATATTCAAGACTTTTCTCTCTCAAGACACTAGAGGTTTGTTTTCAATTTTGTTTTTTTGGAGACTGCTTGGGTTATAGGGAGCAGTGACTATCACATTCCTGTTTGGGCAAAGCCTGAAAATGATTTAAAATTTTAAAAGAAATTGTTTAAGTCAAGTATTTTATGCCAAATAAACTCTGCCCCAGCTGTTTTATGTCTTTCTAAATGAATCAACTTCAAAACAAGCATTTAGTCAGTGCGTGATATCCATTACACTAATTTTTTCTTACCAGTGAAACAAACAAAACTTCTCAAATTTTCACACTCCCCATCGAACCACATTCCTTGAGAGTCAATAAAAACGCAGTACTCTGCATTCATATTATCTGGTTCACCAGGATGCCAGTTTTCAAAAGCAGTTTCGCCCATTGCACCATTTGTTGACCATCTCCAGGCGTTGCTCTTTTTGTGCATGATGTCCTTCCAGTATTCTGGGTAATCCCTCAGTCCAATCCATACGGCTGAGGTGTTCATATTGGGTCTTTCCAACCTTTCCAAATGCTTCTCTGTTTTGATGGTAGCCAGGTCAGTGTATCTCTCTTTGCAGTAATCTCGAGCATCGTCCCACGTCTTTAATAGGTTGACGTAGTGGAACAGACGAATGGCGTAAGAGGAGAACATGCAAAATCCTGGGGATTGATGATAGACCGCATATCAGAAATAATGGCACAGCAGACTTAAAGAGGAAAATCTTGTTTTTGGAGACCTCATATAGCTGTAGTGAGAGCTGGAGGTGTACTCCAGGGGTGCTGTAACATCATTGGCTTTTAGCTATTTCTTAGTTTACAATCCAGCGTGAAAATTTTTGTAGAGAAGCATCGTTTGTACACAAACATTTGTATAGTCAAGTTATAGGCATATAAACAAAAACAACTGACACAACCGAACTATTAACCAATAATATTGCAGATATTTTGGTATTGGTGTATTTGTTTGCCTGTAAGTCACAAGATATTGTTGTGTACCACAAGTCACCCCAAAACCAAGAAACTAATCACATTTAACCTGTAAAATTATATAAATAACTCCCAATCTTACCAAAGAAGAAGACAATCAAAGTCACGTTACGGCCCATTTCTGGCTTAACTGCAAACAAGGAGAAAACAGATAACATATATTTTACAAACTTGAAATAGCCTGCACAACCACACCAGGTGTTTTTGGTTATTCTGGCTGTAGACCTCTGGTCAACCTCTGGGCAATACTGAGATAAATAAGTTGGCAAAACTTTAATTTACAGCAATGTAATGGTACAAATTCAGACATGTGCAACATAACTAACGCAAGTATTTATATGTGCTGCACAGTGACAGAGATTCACGTTGTGTGATGGGCTGTGTCTTGTATTGAAATGTAATGGAAATCACATCTAAATGACAACAACCAGAGGTCTAATTAGGAAAATCAAGTGCAATTGGGTGTGTCCATATACCTCCATCCTGAAATACAGTACACTTTATACCGGTTTACATTTGCATTACTAAAAAAAACTTTATTTGATAGCTTCCAGTAATGATTTGGTTATTTGCAAGTCAAACTTAATGACACTGCTTTACGAAAACTGAAACGTGTTAATTTAAATGTTGCTGGATTAAGAGTAACCTATCGTCTAAACACATTTCCTTAACCAAATCTGAACCAGCTTTTATCTATATTGAAATCTCTCTAGCAGAGCTTACTTTGAACATGTTCCACCCTTTTTCTGTTACTCAGTTCAGCTTTGTTCACTGACACAAGTTCCACAAGGTTCTGTGTTTGGACCATGCTTCCTTTAGGCAACATTATAAGGAATCACTCTATTAACTTTTGTTGTTATGCAGATGATGTCCAACTATTTATTATTATTATTATTATTATTATTATTATTATTATCCAGAATACTCATTATTTTTTCAGAATGCACATTTAAGAGTAGGCCTGCCCAGATGAGTTCTGAACCATCCCTTACTGATGCTGCTATAGGCCTATATTACCAGGGGCCTTCTCATGATGCACTGAGTTCTTTTTTTCCTTTCCTCGCCATCAATACACATTCATGTCCCATTAATCCATGCTACTAACTTACTTGCTAACCTTGCCACTGTTGCCAAGTGCTTGTTCATGGTAGATAGATTAAATATCATTAAGCTTTAATTTTTGATGATTTTTTTATTTTTATTTTTTATTTGATTATTTCAGATACACAAAGGGTAAAAAACATTTGAAACTGAGATTTTGTAACTAAAATTATTTAAAAGATTTTTACTACTTTTTCCTCAACAAATGGAATGACAAAATAATTTATAACTTGCAGCTTGTCATCCAATTTTGCAAACTTCAGTATTATCTTACTCATTCCCCAGAAATATAACTGCATACTCAAGTATAAAATAAGGTCTTCATTTTTGATTGAACTCTATGCAATAAATCCTGCAAACAAGCAACAACCTGCACACATACTGCAACATCAAGAGAGAGAGGGTGTGTGTGTGTGTTTGTGTGATAAAGTGCTCCTGCCAATATTTTCATATGCAAATCACGATCTTGGTAAAGGTTTCCTTTTATGGTGCTTACTTGGGTTGCAGCAGTATACTGATACCATTGTATACCGAGGCATGGAAATTGACAGTTATACTGTGCTGTGTACAACCCTGATTCCCTAAAAGTTGTGAAAATGTAAATAAAAACAGAATGCAATGATTTGCAAGATAGACAAGATATTTAATGTGAAAAGTGTGCTGTGATCTGACGAGTCCACATTTCAAAATGCTTTTGGAAATCATGGATGTCGTGTCCTCTGGGCTGAATTTACATTTTGCAAAGCATCCCAACTTTTCTGGGAACTCCACTTGGGTACATTTAAATCTGTACATAGATCTGTGAACGCTTTTCTCGTCCTCTCCCCCCATGTTCTCATTCATTTAATCTCTCTGCACACCTGCTAGTCATCTCCAGTCAAGCTGACCTGTCCTCTTTTCACCACAATAAGTACCCGTTGCTGACATCCAGTTCTTGGTGGGCTGTGCTATACAGAGTGTGTTTAGTGCCCTGGTTCAGCTCAGTAAAGAATTCTTATTAGCCGGTTTATCTTTGTGCTCGTTAACTTGTTTTCCTGCCTGTCAGGCTGCCAGATTAACACACCAGTTCTCTCTGACTCCAAGACTGTATGTCTACCAGCTCTCCATTCTAGTTCACCGAGCCAGCCACCAGATATCCCTCTCCAAATTTTATATCTTCCCTCAGGCAGCCACTTTTCTTTCTCTCCATCTTTGAAATAAAAGACTTGTTTTCCACTTACCTGCCTGCCTCAAGACTCTGCTTTTGGGTTCTGTTTTTGATATGTGACAAAGTTTATTTCTCCAAGAGCTGTAAATACTGGACAAGTTTTAAATTACAACCAAGGCTGGCCTGTTCGTCACTTGAGTTTGGCTACACTTCTGCCGTGAAGAGATCTGCAAATTTATGCTGTGGTTTGCATATTTGTGTGCCTCTCAGTCCAGCCTTGATACCATCAACTGGTACTAGCACTTAGTGAGCAAGTGTGTCATCAATTGTTTTTCCAACTTATTTCAGATAAAACCAGGAAAATGGCAATATGAGGCCACTCAATTTGAATTTACTGCTTTATATATAGTCTTAAATTCAATGTTTTAGGGATTTGGACAAAACAAGTAATGTGAAGATGTTTGTGGAGTCCAGAAACTGACATAATGTAGTTAAAGGGATATCAGACAAGTCAAAATTATAATCGCAAATTCAAGTTACATAATTTTACCCTCAATATTGTTATAACATGATCTAAAACATCTAAGATCTATATATCTTATATAGATATCTTGATACATGCCTGAAATCTGTGAATCTTTAACAGAAGCAATTTAACAAATCTGGTGATGTGACTAAAATCAAATCAGTCAGCAAGAAACTTTATTCAAGTAAGTAAGTACAAGGCATTTTTTTGCAGGTGTTACAATAAAAACAAGTCAAACAAAATCGTATATATATATACTATATATCTGATTATACTTTGACTTTTTTTGTAAGTAACATCAAATGACTACAGTTTACAACTCATAGTACAGCCCTGTGTTCTAAAATAATAAATTGAATGTTAATATAAAATAGTATTTTTGTCTGACTTTTTACAGGGCTTCCCAGCTCAGTACAAACTTGACTGAAGTTTCAAGCATTGACGAGATATAGGCTAGCTAATCTCCAAGAAGAGCCTTGTAGATAAACGAATAAATGAATATGCTTATCACATCTCTAAGACAGATGCAAGGATGAGTGCGAAAAGATCCCCAGTAATAAACCGAAAGAGCAGAATTATGAATAGCAACCAAAAGGCAGTAGAGAGAAATGTCTTCAAATCACATCACCATGATCTATAACAGAGAAGACAGCTTCACAATCACTTTTACGATATAAAGTTGGTTACAAACTAAACATACATTTAGTTTCCTATGTATTCAATACAAGTTTCTAAGGGGAGTTTAGAGCATGGTAAGGACATGTAGGTACAATATTGTATCATCAGCGTATATATTTACATGGCAGCATGCAACAGTATTATTCATATAAATTTTAAGGACTAAAATCTCAAGTCTTACAACTTTAAGTGGAGTTTTATATGTCTTGGATAACATAGCAAACAAGTAGAGCGATGTTGTTGCTCAGCCATCAACAAAGCAGTAATAAAAGTACAATTAATTTTTAAATTGGCTGCTATTTGCAAAGCAAAACACAATGTAGCTTTGAAGGGTTGCAACAACCTTAAAGAAATTGTAAATTGCCAAATAATTTCTTGAAATCCAAAATTATGTCTTCTCATCACATTCAAGAAACTAGACCTAATGTTGTTTACTAATAGTACACTAGTTTACTCAATTACTATATGAATTACTAAAATGATTTGATTAATCAACTTATTGTTTAAGCTCAACATTTTTGTGCACTATTACTTACATTGTTAGCCATATCAAGTCAATGTGCAGCACAACTTACAACAACATTAACAACAACTTATCTCATTATTACATTGTGAAAATAATTACATAAACAGATTATCTGAGTAATGTGGTAGCTGGTAGCTCACTTCTTAGAGCGTGCGCTTTTATGGTCTCTGTCCTGGTGGTCCTTGGCCGTTTGGCTTCCCCCTTATCTTCTTGCTTTCCACTCCGTCTTCAGCTAGCCTGTTAAATAATGGCACAAATGCCCCAAAAATAATAATCTTAAAAAATTAAGTAACAACATTGTAAAATTATGAAACATTTCTAAATGTAAGATGCTTCCTACGTTCCAGGCTGGATTCTCCATTTCAGATTGACGTCAGTCCATCCCTGACTTGCTAGCACTGCACTGAGCTGAAGAGAAAGAAGAATAAGAAACACACTGATTTTTGTCTATATCACTGTGCCATTCTCATGACCATGTAGTTTTCTGCATCGGTTTCTTCTGCAATTTAACATCCTCAAAATAACAAAACAGAGAAAGAGAATTTTACCTTCTGGAAGATCTGAGTGCTAACAGCTGGATCGGAGATGTCGGCATCAGTCTGAAATTTCACCCTCACCATTTTCCTCAGTCTTGAAACTGAACAGTGCGATAAACATGTAGTCCCAAAACAAAGAAACACACGCAGTACATTTTGATAGATCAAATCCAAAAGATTTTTTCTTGTGTGTGTTGGTGTTGCTCACCTTGCTGGCAGATGAAAGGATACTTCGCTCGACAGTCATCGTCATTCCATTCATGTAGCTCATTCTCTACAACACAGAACTGTTGACCACCATTGTTATTTGGACTATCATGATCCCAGTTCGTGAAGGAGCTTTGGGATTTGTCAGGCCAAGCCCACGGCACTCTGTGCAGACCAATCCAAACTCTTTGAGCATATGATTTTGCAGCATTGACCTCATTGTTTTCTTCAGCGCTCTCGATCATGGCCAAGTCCGTGTGGTGTGCTCTGCAATATTTCAGAGCAGTATCCCACGGTTCTGTATCTGTGATTAACACGTAGGTTCTCTCATTTTCGTTTGTAACTGCAAAAGAACAGCGTGAAAATGAATTATTACTATTTTACATCATAGTTGTCTTCACTGTGTAATGAGGTCACATCTACTCATAGTTGTGGCTGGACAATGTGGAATTAATTTGATTCAGGTTCAGGTTGATCCTGAGGCTGCAACATATTCTGTGAAACTGATAAATGAAGGAATGCAAGAAAGATTTTTTTTTTTACCAGTATAACAAATAAAATTGTGGACTGATTCACATTTCATATCATTCCATTTTCCGTCAGTTTCCATTCCCACACAGGTTTCGCTACCTCCCGCATTTTGTGGTTCACCTGTCGCCCAGTTACTGTAACCAGTTTTGCTTGGTTCACCGGTTGCTGACCATCTCCAGGAGTTGGATTCATTGCCCATAGCATACTTCCAGAATTGTGGATCATCACTCAGTCCTATCCATGCCCATGAATATGTAATGGTCGGCTTGAGGCTGTTTATATCATCCATGTTTTTGAAGCTCGCCAGGTCAGTGTAGTTCTCTCTGCAGAAATGCTGAGCATCGGTCCAGGTCACTACCATGTCAATGTAGTAGTACGTTTGTGGGGGGAACTGAGAGCAGGAGTTCAAGTGATATCCTAAAATATGATGATAGAGGGAATGATTGGTGTTTAGTGAACCGTTTGCATGAATTAAATCTCATCTCTGACACACTTCTGTCACTCTGTTCTGTGTCACGTTCAGAGTGATTCAAAAGTCCTTTCCTTTGGACTGAGACCCATCTGCAGAAATCATCTTCTTAATTCCCTTAACTCCTCTAAACATTAAGCATTAAGTATACTAGTAGTACAATACTACATTACTGTAGTAGCAGACTAATATACCACGACTCTATTACTGAAATCTGATTGACCAGTTTAGTAGCTGTGATGATTGTAGTAAATCCTCCTTTTCTATCTTTTTAGCAGCGATAAATCTCTACCCTCTGTGAACTTATTTGAATTATCTGTTTTTTACCTTCAGGCTGTATAACTCAATGAGCTCACAATACAGTTGGCTTGGGTCATGTAAACTTAAAGACATAGGTACCCATGACCTTACCAAAGAAGAGGAGAATCAGGGTCTTGTAACAATCCATTTGTGATTTTGCTGCAAACAAGAAGGAAATAAGTAAATAACACATGTATGACCACGTTTTTCAAACTTCATGAATGAAGTGGTACGATAAAGCAAACCATACTCATATTTTTCAGTCAGTTTCAGTTGAATTGGTTAAAATCCTGAAGACTCAGAGGGCAAAGTTGTGCTGTTAATATAAGATTCACATATCCAGTTGTTGGATACATTTAAAAGTTTGGGAGTCACCAGGGGAGAGAGGGAGCGTAAGGTGTCGTTATACGCAGATGATTTATTAGTGTATATCACCAACCCTTTAACATCCATTCCCAACATCTTGTCTGTTCTAGAGGGTTTTGGAAAGGTATCGTGGTACAAGCTCAACCTTTCCAAAAGTGTTTGATTTCCCATTAATGATAGTCAACAATTATTTAGTTGTCTCCCATTTAAGGTTGTAAATCAGTTTTGTTACCTAACCTAGGGGTCATTATCATGGAAACTTTCTCTTATTTACTCAAACAAAACGTTGCAGAACTTCTACAATGTACAGAACAGGATTTTGTAAAGTGGTCGAATCTTTTTATTTCACTGGCTGGACGAATTCATATAATCAAGATGAACACCCTTCCTAAATTTCTCTTTCTCTTTCAAAGCATTCCATTTTTTTTTTAAATTAATAATGCCTTTCTTTTTAAAGATGTGCATGTAAAGTTTGCACAGTTTTTCTAACATTGTACAGTGCTTAGAGTTAGTTAACTAAAATATTTATAAATAGACTCAAAAACAAAGTTATCCTAGTTTCTGTTTAGATGTCCACACACCTTTTATAACGCATTTAAGTTAAAAAGGATTTTTTTTTCAGTTTTAAGTTATATGAAAAAACAAACAAAAACATCTTCCGTCTACCAGCTCCTGAATAACAAGTGGACAATTATTTCAGTGCAGCTGTAAAGGTGCAATGGTTTTCTAACTACTCCCAGTAAATATACTTACAAGTTTAAAATGCAGCCATTGAATGTTGTTGTAAAGTTGAGATCCTAACTCTTTGCAGTTGATCGTCCAAACATACACACCTTTGCACATGGAAGTAATCCTTGACTGTAACCTTCGCTCAAATATATATATGCATAATTGGACAGTATTTTCATATGCAAAGTGTGCCTTTGGTAAAAGTCATTCTGTCTAGTTTGGTTACATTATGAATATCTTATGCCTTTCAGATCTTTTTATGTGACGTGTCAACACATTCTCCAGCCACGAGTACAGCACCTTCCAGCAGCACATACGGCAATTTATAAAGACACAGTTAGGTTAATTTAATTTAAATTTCACCCTCACCATTTTCCTCAATCTTGAAACTGAACAGTGCGATAAACATGTAGTCCCAAAACAAAGGAACACACACAGTACATTTTGTTAGATCAAATCCAAATGATTTTTTCTTGTGTGTGTTGGTGTTTCTCACCTTGATGGCAGATGAAAGGATACTCATCTTGACAGTCCCTGCCATCCCATTCAAGTGATAGCCTGAGGATTGATGATAGAGGGAATGATTAGTATTTAGTGAACTGTTTGCATGAATTAACACAATAAAAAACAATAACAATTATAACAACAAAAATTATTAACAACGTTTTTTTTTCCACAAATCTTGAAGCACTAGTTGGTGTACAAGGCCTAGAAACCACCAAGAGAAATATAATGCTTTATATCTAGGGATGTCAATGTTCATCCATCCGTCGATCAGTCCTACTGTGGCATAGACTGAACAATCTCAATTATTAAACAGATTGCCTTGAAATTTCACTAAGATGTTCGTGTTCCCCTGAGGATGAAAAGTTTTTGGTGATCCTCTGACTTTTCATCTACCACCACCAGCACGTCTATGACCAAACTAGGATGGTGAACATGGCCACTAGGCGATCACTTGATCTACATTTATAGTATTGGTTATTTTGGTACTGAGATTCCCTGTTGCTTTCAGTCATGTTTACTCAAGATATTTAATTTAAATTTGGAGAAAAATTAGGTAACTTTCCAACAACAACAAAATCTTTTCCAGATTCCTTGGTCCAACAGCACTTCTACAAATTCCCTCAAGTGCTAGGAGATGGGGAAAAAAAGACAGCTCCTGGAAACAAACAAACATTTTTCATTTTTATATTTTATTACCTTGTATGACTCAACAAGGTCACAATACAGTTGGCTTACGTTATGTAAAATGGACACCTTACCAAAGAAGAGGAGAATCAGGGTCTTGTAACAATCCATTTGTGATTTCGCTGCAAACAAGAAGGAAATGGTTAAATAAGACAGGTATGACCACACAGGTGCTGACAGTTATTCTGCTCTGGCTGATACTGGGAGAAACAGGAAATTCTGTAAAGTCATCAAACGTCATGAACAAAGACACATGCTAATATTTTTGGTCGGTCCAATTGGGTCAACTGAATACTTTGAGGGCAAAATATATTACAGTTAGTTATATTACAAATTACAAATACTCTCTTGGAGGCCACTGAATGTATCACAATAAGATTTGATTTGTGATTTCTAGGTTTTTTAACATATGACAGAAAATCTTTTACCACTACCACTCAACCTTTTTATATATAAATTGACATGATCAGCTTCAACATGCTGTTAAAACAACGTTCATATATCCAGTTACTGGATACATTTAAAAGCTTGTCTGACATCCTTGGACATGTTGGTTTTGTAGAGGACTCACAGATTAATTCTGTCTGAATCGAAATAGACACAACTCTGACCCTACAAAGATCAAACATGTTATGGCGCACTGGTTTTCTAACCATCTTATGGCTCCCTTTAAATAAATAAATACATACTTACATGTTTAAAATACAGGTTGAGATCTGATGATGGCGACAACTGATCGTCCAAACTCTTGACAAAGATAGACATAGCTGGACAATATTTTAATATGCAAAGCGTGCATTTGGTTAAAATCATTCTAAGGAGGTTGGAGGTTGATTAATTTCACATAATTAATGAAAAAGTTCCCTTTTTTCTTATTTTGGTTTGTTTGTTCTGGTTTAGTGGACACACACGTTGAGATTTATGTTTTTCTGAAGACACAGAAATACACTAACATCATGTGGATACCAGTGTTTAGGTAATAACGGAGTAATATAACGCGTTACTAGCTATATTTTGATAATATTATTACAGTTACTGAGTCCGGTAACGCGTTACAATCTGAGCGGAGGTTTCGAAAAAACAACCCAGATGCAAGAGCCATAAATAAAGAGGAGAAGAAGACGGTTTGGGGATGGCAAGATGGCAACACCAACAACTGATAATTCAACGTTTTCTAACTGGTTATACTCGCACTATTTTGAATTCACCACAGAAATATATAAGAAACTCACAGTAAGGTGCAATTCATGTGCTGGCTGAGTATGTCGTGGAGGATGCGCTGCTTCTTTCTACAGTTGAGTCGCCGGCGTTTCAAAAGCTCGTCTGTGGATGGTAATGAACAAAGCCCTAAAAAAGACGTAAGAAAGCAACTGAAAAGTGATGAGTAACTTATTACTCTACACAGAAGGTAATATTGTAAAGAAACTTTCAAATGCAAATAACTTGTAATATAAAATATATTCGATTTTGGAAGTAACGTGCCAAACACTGGTGGATCCAAAACAGGAAGTGAGCAAGCAAATCTGCAAGGGACTATTTACTATTCAAACCAGTAAAATGAAATGTAAATGGCTACGTATGTCACTGCATTTGCCTTTGATTCACTGCAAGTCAGTCTCTTGCAGATATTTAAATCTGATTTATGATTCAATCGTATGGTTTACAAATCAGTGCCATGGAGCAACAACAACAACAACTAGAAGCTTGTTGTTTTAAAAGTGCCTGACTCAGGTTGACCCAAGTCTCGAAAGACTGTCAGACTGTTCGGACTCAGACCCGTCTGCAGATAATCTGATTATCAAGAAACCTCCAAGGTTTTGTTCAGACTGCCAGATGATTAATCCTCCATTTAAAGTTTTCCTGTTGCTTCCTGTTATCTAACTACCATTAATTTGTCATTCCTCAGTATGTTATTATTATTTGTGACATGCTTTCACCATCTGATCATAACTTTCATAAAGGTACAATATGTAAGATTGGACGCCGCAGCTCCCTCCACCCCTGACTGCAGCTAACGCAGGGTGCCAGATTGAACACACCGAACCTTCTAGCAGCTTCTACGTCTGAGTCTGACTTCAGTCTGTGCTCTGAAATAATGACAAGAACACACACACACACACACACACACACACGCCTTTATAATGTCACCAGCATGCCGACCTCTGCTCATCTTTGTTGGAACTCTCACTATATGAAGAACAACAACAACATTAAGGGTGGTCAGATCACAGTATGAACCAAGTGATGTGTCTGTCACGAACGAGCCGGTTCAAAGAGCTGCGTCTTTTAAGAGAACGATGGGAGTTCTTTTCTTTTTCTTTTTTCTTTTTTACTTTTCTCTTTAGGAAAATTACCCGCGGGCGCTGCATGCAGTGACTACAGGTGTCACGTGCATGCTGTGCAACCAATCATGTGAGGATTGACATGAATCATACCACCAAGCAGGGAGGGGCGGTGTGGGTAGCAGCGCTGAGACGGTGACAGGAGACAAGAGGAGGGAGACGAGACAGGAGTGTGGTGCAAAGATTTATTATTATTTTTTACTCTATACCAAAAACACTTTGGTTTTATTTGTCCAGATGTCAGTGGTGAGCATTATCAAAGCACATTTACTTTTTTCAGTACTTTAGTTGTTTTGTCAGGTGTATGTGTTTAAATAAAAAAATGGAAAAGGTCAATGGCTGTGCTAAATTTGCCCGAATTATAAAAGGTATAAGTGGTAAAATGAAGAGCCATTCGGGAGCCGAATGAGCCAGCACTTCTTGGTGAGCTGAGCCGAATGATCCGGCTCACACTACTACGTGACATCGCTCCATCATCTCTCGACATTTGCATGTGTGTAGGCCTTTTGTGTGAGCATGGTTGTGCTACAAGCCAAACTTTATCAAAACGATTGTGTTAAGATGTTAGATGTTAAAAAGATTTTAAAACTCAGAGCAGCTCCTGATTAGACAACTGGATAATTATTCCAGTGCAGTCCTGTAAAGGCGCACTGGTTTTCTAACCATCTTATGGCTCCCTTTAAATAAATAAATACACACTTACATGTTTAAATTACAGGTTGAGATCTGATGATGGCGACAACTGATCGTCCAAACTCTTGACAAAGATAGACATAGCTGGACAATATTTTAATATGCAATGTGCATTTGGTGAAAGTCGTTCTTAGGAGGTTGGAGGTTGGTTAATTTCGCATAATTAATGAAAAAGTTCCCTTTTTTCTTATTTTGTTTTGTTTGTTCTGGTTTAGTGGACACACACGTTGAGATTGATGTCTTTCTGAAGACACAGAAATACACTTACGTCACGTGGATCCCCACAGTTTACATCGATGTGTGACTCACCAAAACAGGAAGTGAGCAAGCAAATCTTCAAGAGACTATTTACTATTCAAACCAGTAAAATGAAATGTAAATGGCCAAGTAGTGTCACTGCATTTGCCTTTGATTTACCGCAAGTTAATCTGATATTTACATCTGATTCATTATTCAGTCATGTGATTTACAAATCAGTGGCACGGAGCAACAACAACAACTAGAAGCTTGTTGTTTTAAAAGTGCGTGTGACTCAGGTTTTCACCGTGTAATTCTAGTTATTATAAAATATTTTTGTTTCTGATAGCAGGCTGTCTGACAGTATTTGAAAATAAAAGTGGGATTACTGAGACAGCGGTTTGTGCTGCAGACGTACAGCCAACAGTCAATGCTGCCGTGTTAAAGTCTCACAATGCGCAAGTGTCACCAAGCCGTTTTATGTCAGCAATAAAAAAATACGACCTGATTTAGTTCCTTAAATGAATCAACTTTTAATTTTCTGCTGGAGGTACAATAACAGCAGTGAAATATACTGAAAAAAGAATAATGAAAACAGAGAGAGTTCATATCAGATTATAGTCACCACGTCACATTACATTACTTATATAATTTACATGATGTGTCAAACATGCTGCTCTCTAAAGGAAATTCATTCAAATTGAAATGAAAAAGGAAAGATGCATCTTTACACCACAGAAGAACGTTAACATATTCAAGGAGTAACTTTACAACCTGACTACGTACAGTAAGTCTCTTTTTTATGAACAATGTCGTGTTGAATCTTTCTGGGAGTGCGCCTCATGTACAAAAAGGTACTTAGTTCTTATTTGCTTGTCCCGGTGGTCCATTGCCATTTTGCTTCTCTCCTGTCTCTTCGCTTTCCACCACTCCATCTTCAACTAGCCTGTCAAATAAAGGCACAAATGCACAAAAATGACATAAAATAAAAAAAATATTTGACTGCAAAAAAATGTAAAAGACAATGCAAGATCCTCCCTACTTTTTGGGCTGAATCCTCCATTTCAGAACGACATCAGTCCTTCCCTCACCTGCTATGGCTGCACTGAGCTGAAGAGAAAGAAAATAAACGCACTGATTTTTCTCAATATTACTGCACCATCCTCTTTATTTATCGACCTCGTCAATTTGCATCCTCAAAATAACAAAACAGAGAAAGAGAATTTTACCTTCTGGAGGATCTGGGTGCTAACAGCTGGATCGGAGGAGATGTCGGCAACAGTCTGAAATTTCACCCTCACCATTTTCCCCAATCTTGAAACTGAACAGTGCGATAAACATGTAGTCCCAAAGCAAAGAAACACACGCAGTACATTTTGATAGATCAAACCTAAAAGATTTTTTCTTGTGTGTGTTGGTGTTTCTCACCTTTATGGCAGATGAAAGGATACTTCGCTCGACAGTCCCTGTCATCCCATTCATGTTGCTCGTTCTCTGCAACACAGAACTCTTGACCAGCAAGGTTATTTGGTTGCCCTAAATCCCAGTTTGTGAAGGAGCTTTGGGATTTGTCAGACCAAGCCCACGGTACTCTGTACAAACCAATCCAAACTATTCGAGCATCTACATTTGCAGTACTGACCTCATTGTTTTGTTCGATGCTGTCGATCACGGCCAAGTCCGTGTATTGTGCTCTGCAGTATTCTACAGCAGAATCCCACGGTTCTGTATCTGTGATTAACACGTAGGTTCTGTCATTTTCGTTTGTAACTGCAAAAGACAGAAAAGAAACCAGTGTAAAAATGAATTATTACTGATTTTACATCACAGTTGTCTTCACTGTGTAATGAGGTCACATCTACTCATTCATTTGATTGTGAAAATGTCTTCACTGGGATGTCTAGAGTGGGGTGGCTTTGGTTCAGGTCAGAGCGGGTCATCTAGTGATTGGAGGGTCTCAATCACCCCAGTCCAGACAAAGCATCCTCAAGCAAGATGCCGAAGCCCTAATTGCTCCAGATGGGTGTGACGACAACATGTGAATCAGTCTTTTGGACAAGAGGCACCTTGCATGTCAGCCTCTGTGTGAACAAATGCAGTGTGTCTGTCCTTGACAGGTTAAGTCAGTCAGTTAAACCCACAAACAAGATCTTGTTCTTACCAGTATAACAAACAAAATAGAAGTTTGCTTTACATTCCAGATCAACCCATTTTCCATCAGGTGCCATTCCGCCACAGATTTCTTCAGCTTCCGAATTTTGTGGTTCACCTGTCGCCCAGTTACTGTAACCACTTTCGCTTGGTTCACCGGTTGCTGACCATCTCCAGGAGTTGGATTGGTTGCCCATAGTAAACTTCCAGTATTGTAGATCATCACTCAGTCCTATCCACGCCCATAAATAATCAGTGATCGGCTTGAGGCGGCCTATGTCATCCCTGCTGGTGAAGGTCGCCAGGTCAGTGTAGTTCTCTCTGCAGAAATACTGAGCATCGGTCCAGTTCATTTCCATTTCAATGTAGTAGTACGTTTGTAGGGGGAACTGGGAGCAGGAGGTCAAGTGATAGCCTGAGGATTGATGATAGAGGGAATGATTAGTATTTAGTGTCCTCAAATTGGATTTTAAAGTGTCCCTTGAGTCACTCAAACTGTATTTGTAGTATTGGTTATCTAAAAAAAAAAAAAAAAAGACTAGACTAATACGACTATATGCCCATTTTAAGGTTTTCCTGTTGCTGGTCAAGAAGTTGAGCTCAACCTCAACAAGACACGATCCACTCATAACAGTAACAGCCTTACATTTCCCTGATTATTGGTGACAAACTTTCTAGCATTACCTGATCATAACTTGCTTCCCGTAACACTGAGTGCAACATTCACAGATGACAAAAACTTTGTGTCAAGACGGCTCATCAGTCATCATGTTTAATTGAGATATTTAAATTAGATTTAGAGAAAAAATAGGTAACAAATTCTCTTTTCCAGATTCTTTGGCCCAACACATTTTAATCTTACTGTAAATGACACTGTGGCCTTACCAACGGAGAGGAGGAGGAACAGGGTCTTGAAATAATTCATGTCTGATTTTTGCTGCAAAGAAGAAGGAAATGTGTAAATTATATGTGTATGATCAGCTGTTGGATACATTTAAAAGTTTGTCCGATATTCCTGGGACTCATGGAGGAACCTGACCCGGTTTTGGCTTTATTTAGGGTAGTTCACAACATTTAAAAATAAATACATTAATAAATAACATTCAAATCAAAGTTATCCCAGTTTAGTATACTTAAGTATACTTACAAGTTTAAAATGCAAGTCGAGCTCTTCAGTCTTTGCAACTGTTCCTCCAAATAAACACACCGTGCACAAGTGAGATATCTTTGACTCAAACTCTTGACAGCCATATATATTTAGCTGCACATTTTCATATGCAAAGCGCCCTTCTGGTGCAAGTAATTCTTTGGAGGTTGGTCACATCATGAATATCTTACGCCTTTAGCATAATTAATTTTTTTTAAAAGTCTCTTTTTTTCTTATTTTATTTTGTTTGTTCGGATTAAGTGGCCACTTTCAAAAATTAAGTGTTTAGAAGAGTAAAATAAAATAGAAGATGAGCCAAACTAGCGTATTGCTGGCACGTGGCAGCCCATCATTTGCATTTCTACGAACTATATGTGTTAATTTTGAGTGAAAACGAAACCCTTGGGGGCTCAGTCCTTGCCACAGCGGCACAGGGTCGAATCCGACCTTTATGTACATAAGATAGGTGAATTTGAAAGTATTCATTATGTATTAACTTAATTTTGGACAACTCAGTATATCACCATATAGCTTTACGTCATGTCATCTTTAAGCCAGCACAATATTCCACATCCTACTCATGTCACAGATCTGGAACATCACAAGTTTTTCTTCTACAGCTTGATGAGGTTGAGATTTACAATTTTCCAAAGATAGAGAAATACACTAACTTTGTGCGGATACCCAAACATTGCATCGATATGTGACTGCTGAACCTTTAATTGAGGAAATGAGCAACCAAATCTTCACGAGACAAATCCTATTCAAACCATTAAAATTAAATGTAAATGTTTAAGTAAGTGTCGCTGCTTCCTCTGCATTTGCCTTTCAGGTACCACAGGTTTCCATCCATTCCCCTTCTGAGGTTTACATCTGATTCGTCATTCAGTTTGCAGTTTGACATTTTAAAACATTCAAGTATGTGACTCAGGTCTTTACACTGGAATTATCCTGATTGTGCTGCTGTTTGTGTTACATTTTCTTTGTATTTAAAGTGCTCTGTAAATAAAGTCTGACTGATACAGCAAATACTGCTGGTATTGCTCTGCTAGGAAGCTTATCATCTCACATCGACCTGTCAATTTTATAGCAACAATAAGAAAAAAAAAAGAATATTATCCCACGTATCGTTTAATTAATCTTTTTTAATTGATGAATTTATTCTTTTATATCATTACTTATAAATCCAAATACAGAACATTGGGGGATGTACAACTACAGCAGTGAAAAAAGAATAACAAAACAAACTAATTAAGCATAATGAATATTTCTGAATTTATACTATATATTGGTTCAAAGTCACCATATCACACAGCATTACCTCTGAGTCATTCATGATCAATGTCAAACATGCTGACGTCTAATGGAAATTCATGCAAATCTCTTTTTTACTTTATCCTATGTTAAATCTAACATGCGCATGCTGAGGCTGAGTCCAGGCTTTAGCTTAACAGAGGTCGAACGTTAAAATACTCAATGAGTAACTTTACTACAAAACTATGTACAGTAACATGAACAATATCGTGGTGCATCTTTCTAGGAGTTGCTCTCACAGGGTCACTGGGCATCTAAAAGGAAAGATGAAAGCATTTTTAAATTAAAAGAAGAATTGTGTATGTGTGTGTGTGTGTGTGTGTGTGTGTGTGTGTATTATTGTGTGTACCTGTGATCATAGCTTCAATGGCAGTCTCTTCCATGTCAGTTTGATGTCGGTCACTCCCCGTTTCACAAATGCTGCAAACAACTAAAAAGGAGAAAGAAAATTTTGTTTTACATCTCTAAGATGAATCTAATTGTAAAAACTTTATTTTTGTATTTATATATACAAATAATTTACCATGAATTCCAAATTTAGGATTCAGTATCTTGCTCAAGGACACACTGAACTGGGGGAAGTGAAACAGCTGTCCTCCAATTACTACACAACCTGCTGTAGGACCAGAGCCACAGCACCCCTACTGGTTGTGGTTATTACAGGCCTATATGGATCACTGGTCCCAACAAGGCAGTGTTTATACCGGTTACTCAATAGGTAACAAAAACACACACACTTTTCATCCCTCTCTCTCTCACACACACTTAGAGTTTGTACAGCTCTCCTTGTGAGCACATTCCACTGACTTCATTCAATGTGGACAGCCTAACCTAAACCCCACACTAACCCTAACTTAGCCTAAATTCAATTTTTCTTAACCTTCAGAGTCATGGTTTTGTGACAGAAGAAGGTCTTGGTCCCCACAAGGACCCGGTCCCGACATGGACCCAATTGGTACCATAAACGTGCGCATGCACACACACTCTCTCTCTCTCTTATTCATTCGCACACACAGCTCTCGTTCATTCCTTGGGGATGGCCGAAACTACACGTGACCCCTCCATGCCTAATCCTAAACTTAACCTAACCTCAGTTCTCAGTCCTCACCCCTAACCTTTAGAGTTAGTTCTTTGGTCCCCGTAAGGACAACTGGTCCTGACAAGGTAGTCTTTATACCAGTCACTCAATAGGTAACAAGAACGTGCACATGCACTCACACACACACATTTTGTGCACATTTTTGTTTCATTGTGCATGGCCTAAACCAGTACCTTAACCAGGACTTCTGAAATGACACTTTGCCACATGAGGGCCAGCCTTTTGTCTGCTACTCAATCTGATGAGGTCTCCGTTTATACCAGATACCCAATAGGTAGACACACACATACTGTACCTGTTCCTTCAGGTAAGCCCAGGCGGCTTGATCTTCAATGCTTGCGCTGGAGTGGATCTTCATCCTCACCACTGTTTTCAACGATTTGTAAACTGCACATGGTTACAAACAACAGGCAGACGTTTCAGAAAACAACACTTGCTGCTGTTTTTTGTCACGTGTGATTGTGTTCATCACACTGAGGCTAACTCAGCATTCAGCTGCATCGACGCATCTTCTATGCTGTGTGTCATAAAGCAGTTCTGCACATGTAATTTTTGGCATCTAACGTGAGCTTTAATAAAAGGGAAATGCGTGAGTCATTCATACTTCCATAGCAGAAAAAAGGATATTTCGCGCTGCAATCCTCATCAGTCCAGGTTCTATTTTTCAGCACTAAGGCTGCACAGTTTTCTCTTCCGTTCAGGTTGTCAGGTTGTTCAGATTGCCAGTTAACGAATGTGTAACTTTGTTCAGTCTCTGTCCAGTACCAGACTGTAGATCTGTTGAGGCCAATCCATGCCTCTTCGACGTCTTCTTCAGCAAGCGTGATCTGGATGTTATTATTTGTTTCTTCATCAGGGACAGTGGCCAGAGTTGAATTTTGGTCTTCACAGTATGTTTTGGCATCTGTCCAACTCATTTGTATCTGAGCAATGAAGTAATTTAGACTGTCTTCATGTCAACAGAAACAAAAGAAATAGTTATGCATAGGTTTCCAATCCACTCTGAGCAAATGCATTAAAACTACAAATCTACAAGTATTAAGTAAAAAAGTATTTGTAGTACAATGTACGTAATGTCTGTCGGGTCAAAAGATCCTAAACAATTATCGTTAATTAACATTAATTCTGTCCTGAGTGAAGTCTTCTCTAGTAAAATCGTCAGTGTCACATAATTTTCAGTCATTTCAACTGAACAACTTAATTATTCTGAACCAGTACCTTCAAAATTTGTATCAAGAAGCTCGTGAAAAATAAGTTGAATTCAGTAAGCAACATGTTATTTCAGTATAAACATACACATTTATTAAATATTTATTTTGTTGCTATGTACTGTATAATATTATTTTTTATAACATATATATAACAAAAACACACTGGTGATTTAACTTATGTCTTATCTAAGTTTTTTGGTTGTAGTTAACATGTATACAGGGCAGAAGTATCAGATCAGACACAGGGCCAAGAACGTTTAATTAGGATGTCCTTACTGACTTTTTGCATGTTTTGAATTTAATGTCTTAATCTGTAAAATATGTGCAGTTGTCAGATAAATCAAGAACAGAAAAAAGTATAATTTCCCTATGAATTGTAGAAAATTAGAAAGTCTTCCAAAATGCAGATTTAAAGGGATACTTTAGATATTTTGAAGTGGGCCGGCATGAGGTACAGCGGTCAGTACACCACCAGATTGCAGAAGCAAACAAGGACAATCCAAGAGCTGTGTGTGTCTTGTTCATTAATATGTTTGTGTATGAAATAGTGTGTGCTGGTCCTGGTGCAGCAGCACCTCAGTGGCTTGTAAGGTCAATAGAAAAATCCATTAGAGGCACACTGACTAAAAAGCAAAAGCACCATAATACCTGAACTTCCCCTTCAGTTACAGCACTCATGGTCGATACTCACCATTACAGCAAACAGCAGCTTTCTTTTGTGAGCAGCTGTAATCCTTCCAGGTTCCATTGACCGTCATGCCAGCACAGAACTCATCGGCGTTGATGTTGTCTGGCTGACCCGGTCTCCAGCTGAAATATGCGGCTGGTTGTCCGTCCACCCAGGTCCATTTGGAAATGTTGGCATACAGCCCAATCCAGGCCTTGTCCGTGTATCCCCTGCTTGGAGTATTCATCACTGCGGTCATGTTTTCCATGTTGTCTGTTTGGGCCATGTTGGTGTGCTCAGAGATACAGTAGTATAGCGCATCATCCCAAGTCATCTCCTCTCTGATAAAGTAGTAGACGTTTGGAAGTGAAGTGGAGGGGATGCAGAAACCTGAGAAGTGGATTATTGAGTTAAAAAAAATATTTTTTATTAAGAAATAAACATGCACATATCCTTTTTGACATGTGCTTTGAATTTGAATGTCATTTTATATTCTGCAGTAACAGTGCCTCCATGAATGAGAGTTCCCGAGGGGGTTGAGAGTCTTGGGCACCAGAATAAACATTATAGTAGCAATAAAGTAAAATAATGCACTGGGTAACATTGTTCCTTCATTGCCATGAACACACCCTCTGCAGGACACCATGCTGGTGCTTTAAATACTTCATGCTAATGCACTGTAGTTCAAAATGTTGTTTTTTTCTCCATTTAATGTATAAATGGGTCATAACCCAAACATATCAACTAAACTGTTTTCTTAAAGTCTTGATCACATCTTGTATCTTTGTTTAATTAATGATTATATTATTAATCATCTCATAAATCTCACCTGTAAGCAGGAGTATGACAAACACTGTCTCGTCCATGGTGACGTTGATTAACTGTGGACGAAGTAAATAAATATCCAATATGAGACCAGAATTTTGAGATATATTCTGTGTTCCATTTATTTTTAATCTGTTTCTGACCTTCACATTTGTCTGACAAACTGAAGCTTTAAAATAAATATTTATGTTTCTGTCATATATTAACATTCACTAATTAAACAAAAGAGAACAAAGAGTCAGGTTGCAAAAACTTAAATCCTATCCAACAAATATACAAAGCTACATATTTACTAAAATATCCACTTACCAGACTTTAAAGCTGTCCAGCTGAGCGGCCCGTCCTGTTCAGCGTTCGGCTTCTGCTGTTGTGTTTGACGTTGTTTTTATATGAAAATGTGAATCAGCACAGTTTGAGTTACAGCTGAATGATCAGCTTTGAATAAGGGTGAGGACAAAACTGTGACACGCCTTCGCTGGCAAAAAAAAATATAAATGTGTTCCTTGAACATAACTTAGACTCAATACTAAACGTGTACGTCTATGTTTAGATTATTGAGATAATTTAGCTTAGTTTGCTGTTTATTTATCATCATCTGACCCGAGTGGAAGCTGATTGTGTGGTCAGTTAGGTCTGAATGAATCTTCTGGAAAGCTCTGAATGCAAATGATCTGACATTTGCAACTTTCAAGAAGAGTTAACCTGGAGAAATCACACAAATAATAACAATAATAAACCCTGAGGAGTTTATTTAAAGGCTGACAGACAGACGCCGAGCCGGGCTGACTGCTGTTGGACGAGTAAGTAATATTATCTGGCTCATTAATGACACAAAACGTCAGTCTGGAAATATTTACTTGTATTTTTCCATAATTTTCTCTTTATGTTATATTGTGCGGTCACTTATATTTGAATCACACATACGGAGATTTGAATACAAAGGTAATCTAGTCATGTTGAAAATGAGATCATACTGACCTAAAAACACTTTACGTGTGAGCCCGTGTGCACCTGTTCCTCATCAGGCTCTGCTGACTTTACGCCTTTGATGCAGGCTTGTGTTTCGAAAGCTCTAAATCAGGTACTGGTGACCTTTGGTAGCCCTCGGCTAGTCGTCTATACTCTCCTTCTTACCATATGTTGGAGGATAAAAGTCGAGTATAAAATAGTCTTAAACCCTTCAACAGTTTGACAGCCGGTGAGGGGAGTAACATTAAGTGGGGGCACTTTGTATTATTATAGATTTATTCTAAGAAAATGTGTTTTATAGTTTGAGTTTATACATTTTTAAATATATTTTCATGATAATCAGACATTGAATGTATGTATCCTGCAGGATTCCCCAGATAAGGGAACAAAACTGGGTTAATTGGTCACACCTAAAAACTGGCAACTGAGTTTATTTATGTCTATGACAAAATATCAAATATATTTCCAGCAATTAATAATTTTAAAGTTACATTTTAGACAAAAGAAAATGTAGCATGTAGCCGTGTTAATCACATATGTGAGAGACTTAATAATTAGTAATGCATCCTGACACAAACTAGCCTCATTAAAATGTTCATGAGTGCCAAACAAAATTTCCATTCATGTTTTTTCAGTTGAAGCAGATTTAAAATGATCTGCAGGTGAAATGAATCGTTGGATCACTGAACTCAAAACTCATATTCGACAATGATTTGCATTCAGAGAGTTTTGAATGCAAAGACCATTTCTTCTTTTTGCTAAAACAACGTAGAAAACAAATCTCTGCATCTAAAATACAGCATGAATCACAGTGCCGGGTTAGAGAGCTCTGCGTCTGACTCACATGTTTGAAATGATCAAAATAAGGCTTGAGTCGCTCGTTTGCTCTTTTCCATTTTTATTTATTTTAAAACAAAAACACTCTCAAACTAAACACGAGGTCACAGACTGTGTCGGTCGATTGTGTCTAGTCTGTGTCCACCTGTGGGTTCAGACACGCCTCCTCCTCCTTCCACAGCTGAAAGAAATCTGAGTTAATCAGAACAGCTAAATACATAAACAATAAATCCAAATGATTATTCTCACACTAAATAAATCACCTAAATTGGCTCCAACAATGATGTTCACATACTGGATTTATTCTGCAGACATTTGTAGGTGATTTCTATGTTTTAGGTTGATTGATTGATTTTGGCTTTAAATCTTCTGCAATATGCTGATTGTACTTAAAATATCATCCTGTTGTCTGATTATTACACTCCTCGGTATGCACGTATATGAACAGTGGCGTCCAGAAGTCTGAACATATTTCTGTTTTGAACCTCTTTCAGATGCAATACTATCTTTTTCATTATTAAAACATTAATTAAAGAGTTCAGATTGAATTTCAGATGCATCCCCCTTTAACTTAAAGGACAACATGCACTCGAGCTGGCACGACGTCAGTCATTTGTCAATGCTCCAAAAGCAGTAGGCTTTCACTGCGGTATGAATCCTTCTCTAAAGAGATGCAAACCAGAGAGTTTAGCATATCTCTGAAGAGCAGAGTGCTCCTTCTTCTTCATCAGGGTGGAGTAAGGTCGGTGCAGGTATGCAGCTGTATGATTACCTTAAACCTGAACCATCTTTTTGTTACATACCAAATGCTACACATCATGTGTGTACACAGCACAGTTACTTATGTGAAATGATCCAGCACGCTTCTCTGTATACTTGAAAGGTATCTATTTTATTTTATTTGGATTTTGTTTGTTCTACTTTATTTATTCATGTGTATTTTCTTATCCACCTCGTGCATTGTGAACCGCTGTAACAAATCAATTCCCCCGCTGTGAGATCAGTAAAGTCTTATCTTAACCTTTGTTGATTGGAGTCTTGCTTCCTGTATCTGGCAAATTCTGCATCAGCTCTGAAGTTTCTTTTCTATCTCTCAGAGAATGATTGGTGTGTTGATCTCCTGATGGGGTGGTCACCTTTTTCAGTCTGTCTGATTGTGTTTTGGATCCAACAGATACAGCTTCTGCAAAAACCTTTTTAGAGTTCAATGCACTGCTCTCTAGAAACCTCGAGTCAATCCATGATTTGGCACTGAGGAAGCCTCCTCTTCTGACTCTTTGACTTTGACTCTCTGAAACCTGATTCTCACCGCGGTCAGAGACTTTTGGACTGGAAGGATTTTCTCTGCAGGATCCTCGTGAATTGTTGGATTATTACCTATTATTATGCAACAGTTTGCAAAGACAAAAGGACATTCCCAAGTTGAAATCAAGACGTTGCAGGCAAAGAGCTCCACCTAGTGGAGGACAGCAGCCACCGCCGCTCTGAAGACTCATCAGTCGCTTCTCATTCAAAATACTTCGTCAATAAAAACACAAACTACATCCAGTATTCTTCACTTGTATTTATTCATACTATATCATATTTATACTCTATGTTCATCAGATATTTATATATTTATATATATATTTATATATTTATTTACAGGTGGCAGTGTTGCCAGTCAAAGAAACTGATATTTCAACAAAATGGATAACAAAAAACAAAAACAAGTGTCAATTCAGTGCGATGCTGAAAGCACACAGAGTTTGATTTAAAAAATAAAACCAACATCAACAAAAAAAGAAAAACATCATGTCAGCAGAAACAGCAGAAACACTTTGTGTGTGTGTGTGTGTGTGTGTGTGTGTGTGTGCGACTACGTTTGCGTGTAGCCTTCACGTGACGCCGCGTCACACTGTGGATTTTGTGTTTGTTTTTTTTTGTTTTTTTCTGCTCCAGAACGTGCAAAATGTAGTGTTGCTGAAAACGGCGTCATCGACTCAGCCCAGAAACCAGCAGACAGTGTGCAGGCAGGTTGACATCGATTCCAACACGTAGAAAAAGAAATTAAATTTTAAAAAAAACAACAACACTATACACACTGATACATGAACTGATGCTTTCTGAGGCGAGGGGAGAAGATCCAAGTAATAGTTGTTCGCATTAAGTACAGCCATGCATTAGCAGCAATCGTCACACATTCTTCAATACGTTTTTCTGATAGCTTGCCTTTCTCGCTGACGCGCATCAGTCAAATTATTGGACCAAACAAACATGCAGTACGTACGGTAAATACACTCACATTCACCCGCTCGTCAAAGAATACACTTTGGAATCGAATGGCTTTTGGATCGACTAATTGTTTCGTCTTTTTCTACTCTGAATCATAAAGCCAGTTTGGTACTCTTATTTCTCTCAAAATAGAAAAGCGCCTCCGACTTTGCAAAGACTAAAAACCTCTCACACACGTGCACTCGCGTGTGTTTGTGTGCAACAAGCGTAAGCTATCTCTTCTATAAATACAGTACAGTTTTATATTTCTCTCTCTCTCTCTCTCTTTTTAGACCGCACATGGTCTACTTAACAAAAATAGAATAAAAAATAACTTTTAATACATTCTAGAAACAAACACGCAACTGGGTTGGTCGAATACAGAGAACGAAGGGGACAGTAAAGAGGCAGGTCCTGGTGGAGGTGGAGATGTGTGGATAAGGTGGAGGGGTACAGGTGTACCTCTTCAGGAAGCTTTCAAGGGTGAACTTTGAAGGAGAGCAGTTCCTCTGAGTGCATGTTGTTGAGTGAACGCAGCTCGGGAAGCTTGAGCAGCAGCTTGGTGAAGGTGGTGGCGGACTCGTCGCCGTGGTTCTGCATCACCAGGTTTCGCAGGGCTCGGATCAGTTTGTCCTGCAGGGCCTCGACTGAGTTCAGGTCCTGGATCCCTGAGCGATCTGAGACAGGAAGGGAGAAAAGGTTAAAGCTTTCCATCTTGACTTAACTGAAATACATCACATTCGAGCCGCGTGACGACGGCGTTATTCCGACGGGAGCCTTCTTACCGGCTGAGACGAGCACCACGGCAGTGAAGAGGCTCATTTCGTCGGAGTCGAGCCGCAGCGCCGCCAGCTTTTCGCTGAACTCGCACATGGAGTTGAGCAGCTCGCCGGCGCCCAGCGACCGTAGCGTGTCGAGGCTGTAGCGTTTGCCGCTCAGGAAGGTCACCGTCCGCTCCGCCACGTTGAACAGAGAGGCGAATCGGACCATCAGCACCTGAGAGAGGGAAGGCGAGAGAGTTTTTAAGTTTACGGTTTGATTTGTGCAGGAAACAAACGTTCATTTAAAGAACTGTTCGATTTCAATTTATTTGAAAAGGTGTATCTACAGCTCCACACTGATAAAATACAACAAAGGAACCAAATGTTTGCATAAATCTGTTAAAGCTAAACACACCCCGGCCTGCACACACAGGATAATCTTAATAGTAACAACTACGGTGTGTTTATCTCAGCTTTTCCAAGAAGAATACAATCTCAATCGCGCCTATAGAGAGTTTGTGAAGTCTCTTTCATTTCAATTCCAGCTGTTATCTGAGCAAATATTAGTCCGCGCACACACAGCTGACAGTCTGCTCTGTTTGGGAAAGCCACAGTGGATCCTATGTTCAGTGTTTGAAGAGCCCGCCGTGTTTGACTTCAAAGCGAGCGCAGAACAACACGACGTGTTTGTGTTTCGCTCGTTCGTTCGTTCCCGTCTTACCTCGAAAGTTCCAGCTTTCAGCAGGCTGACTTGGTCGTGCTCGGGGAGGTCGCGGAAGCCCGGGATCCTCTTGGCGAAGTCGACCACCTCCCGCACGGCGGGGGTGAAGCTCATGGAGAACTCCTCCCAGATCTCCTGGCTCGGTTTACGGGGGTCCACGTACGGCGATGTGTTCATGGGACAGACCTGAGGAGACACGAAGACAGGTGGTCAGTCAGAGAGGACGAACAGCCTCAGTTTTGGTTTTTCAGGAAAAGTGTTATGAATAAATGACTCACCAAGTGCGCTCTGTGAGTCATACAGTTGGTTGGTCCATTGTAACCACTTGAGGCAGTTTGTGTGTTCAATCCATGCTGTCTTTGGCTGTCTTCTGATGGTTCACAGCTAGGGGCGCTGCTGAGCTGCTGCTGCTGAGGCTGCAGCTGGTAAACTCCCCTCTCCTCTCTGTAAGCAGTGTTGGTGACGTGTTGGCCGTTACTGTAAGAACCGTGCTGGTAACCCCCCACGACCACGTTGTTGTTCCAGCAGTTCCAGCTCTCCTGCTGCTCCTCCATGCGGCTGTCGCATCCCGTCTCCAGGGCGACGGTAACCGGCGACGGCGAGGCCTGGCCCTGCCTCTGTGACCTCTGCTGGCCGAACGCGAAGGCATCTTGGTGCCGCCTGCTCATCGTGACGACGGCCTCGTCCTCGCCACTGTCCGACGCGCAGGAGGAGGGCGAGCTGGTGTTGGTGTCCATGGAAACCACAGACTCGGAGTCCTGGGGGCATTGTGGGGACGAAGGGTTTGAGCACGACGGGGAATCGGAAGCAGAGGAGGAAGAGGAAGAGGAAGAGGAAGAGGAGGAGGCCGAGGAGCTGGCGTCGCTGGTCATGGCCTCCATGGGCAGTGACGGGCTCTGGTGGCCGTGCAGCATGCTGTGCAGCTGGCTGTTGTTGCTCATCATGTTGTTCATGGCGTTCTGCATCTCCAGGAGCATCCGCTGCTTTTCCCGCTTTGGGATTCGGCCAAATCGGACAGCTGCGAGTGAAAAAATGAATTAATTCACTTAACAGGGAACACCAAAAACACGACAGGCTGAATCACACATCAGGCTCATGATAAACAAGCCAAACTAAACTATCTGCTCACCATCTCTGGACATGCCGACGGCCAGACACTTCTTGAAGCGACACTGCTGGCAGCGGTTCCTGTTGATCCTCATGATGGTGCAGTTCTCCATCTTAAGACACTTCTTGTACTGGATGTTCTGCTGGATGCTTCTCCGGAAGAAGCCCTGCGGAGCCACAAGAGGCGCGTCAGTCATGTGAGCGAGTGCAGAAGGAAGAAGCAGGAGGTGTGAATCAAACTCGCAGAGAGGCGACACTTCATTGTAGGGACTTGTCTCACCTTGCAGCCCTCGCATGCGTGGACGCCGTAGTGGAAGCCCGAGGCGACGTCTCCACACACCTTACACAGCAGCACCATGCCGTTGATTTCTGGGGAAAATAAAAAGAATGATTCATGTGTACCAAAATGAGATCTGATTTCCTCAGTAGTGAGACTCTGACTCTACTTACTGGTAATGCTGCTCTTGGCAGACGTGGACGAACGCCCCGCCTTCTCCATGCTGTGGCCGCGCTGGTGGCCGTTCTTCACCGACGGAGAGATGTCCACCAGCATGCCCACGGCCCTGCTGGGCAGCGATGGGCGGGAGAGGGTCGGCGATGTCGACAGGTAGCCGCTGCCGGTGCCGGTGCCGGTGCTGGTACTCATGCAGGAGTCTGGGCTGGAGCCAGAGCCGGAGGAGATGTAGGCGATGACACCTCCTATGGAGAGGGAGAGACGGTGACATGTTATAGCTTCCATCTGCTTTCACGGCTCTAAAGTTTCTGCCTCTTAAAGAAAATTTGTCATTGCTACTGCTGTGTGCTTACTCATGGTGGGCATTGTTGGGTCTCTGTAAATAATATTATAAGTCGCAATGACCAGACTTACTCTGTGTGGAAGGTGTCATGAGATAACTGTATAAATAAAACTTAAATAGTATAATAAACTGTATATAACAGGGTCATGCAGAGGTTTAGACTCAGCATCTCAGATGCTTTTTAAACCGTACAGCTCATCGAGCCTGCCAAAGTGAAAAAGGAGCCACACAAAACAGGAATTAGTGTAACCACAGCAATAAAACAAATAGTTTCGCATGCCAAACGAACAAACTCTTGGCAGTACAGCGAGTACAGGTACTCCTGTGACACGCCTGTGTGTATTTCCTGGTCGGTTTTTATTCACTGCCATGACCGACCTGCTTTATCACCTCCAGCGCCGTGCCGGTTGGATAACAAGTTATATAACATGCCACCTAGTCTATGCTATGGGAGTGTTCTGCCTCGGACAGACAGGGTCAAACCGAAGCACTGGAGCAACGTAACAGTTGTAGGAAGGGAGGAATGTAAAAAAGGAGGAGGTGGCGGTGGTGGTGGGGGGAGCGTGTACCATTCGGGGTTATGTAATGACATGTTTGGTTAGGAAGGAAGGAAGAAAAAACAACAACCTTTGTGGAGGCAAGAATCTGGAGTAAAAAAAAAGTTAGAACACCAAGAGCCCGGGGCCATGTGAAGAGGACAAGGAAGTGTTTTTAAATAATGAGATGGAACATTCCAGTCATTAATTATTTCAAGTTTAACGGTACTTCATGTTCTGTTATCTAAAAGTGGCTCTTAAAACACTTAAATACGCGTTGGTGTTTAAAAAAAAAAAAAAAAAAAAAAGTCCATTTAAAATTAAAATGTCCGGATCATCTGCAGGTCTTCGTTGGAATATGGTGTCCTTCCTTGTTTAACATTTAGAGGCGACAGCACATGATTACCTAACCCCCTCCCAACCATGACTGTTCTCTTTCACGGCCCACCCACACGTGGACCTGTCATGAATTTCTGTGAAAGCGAGGCGCGAGGAGGGCGCGAGGAGGGAGCGAGAGAGAAACTAGGTCAGTAGCTGCTGCTGCCGTCTCTCCCCCTCCACACAGGCTCACGTGTATCCTGCAGACCAGCCTCGCGCCGGGGAGTTGCTGTACAAGTGCTGGGGGATTATGCAAGGTTCGTGCGTCACGGGCTCCTGGTCGGCCAATCGGAGGCGCACCGAGGTGAAGCGTGCGCGAGGAAAGGTACGCCCCTCGACCAATCGGAGGAGTGTTCCAGAGAGCGTGTACACACACAGGCACATGGCTAGGCTACGCTGTCCATGTGAGCGGGAGCACCGGGGAAGATAAACAGAGTTGTTGTGTCAAATGTAAATGGAAGCATCGACGCAGCCAGCCAGCCGCACTGTGGCACTCCTAACCCCGATTTAAAGCGCAGATTCCCGGCTGGAGCCGTGCGTAAAACACCGCTCTCACACACGGACGTGAAGTTTAACAATTTCCAATCATATATTTCTCTTTTCTGACTCATGCTGCACTACAGGAAAGAAAAGAAACAATCAGAGGACACACCATTCATTTGTGTCCCGCCCTCCTAATAAATACTTTAGCACAGTGTGAGCCTATTTCTATTCATATCTGTGCGTATTTATGAATTAAAGCCACAAATACAGCTTCATAACTCCATGTGACAAATAACTACAGTGAGTTTCCACCCCGGCAGAGCCAAAAATAGCACAAAACTTCATGTACTGATGTAGAAAATGAGTGTTAGAACCTCTTTTTATAAGGATTAATATGAGCAGCATCACTGCAGCAAAGTGTCTTCTCCTTGCATGCAATCTAAACACACACACACACACACACACACACACACACACACACAACATAATACTGTACTATGTGTGTGAGTTTATTGGATGAAATGTGTTTTCTTACCGGGCTTGGCTGTCCCGATGTCCTCAGGCATCTCCGGAAAATCTCCCACAAGCTATTTGACTGAACTCAACTGTCACAGAAACACAACAGCTGTGGCTAAACTTCTACACGGGTGTGTTGGATGAGTTGAACGGCGGTACCGAGGCTCATATCAGAGCGGAAATAAACCTGCAGATCCGGTCTAAATAACAATAATAATTATAATAATAATAAAAGAGTCTCTGAGATAAGAGAGAGCGCGAGTCGACGTACGTGCGCACCGGAGGAACTCCTTGTTGTGTGTGACTGCGGGATCGTCAAGAACTAAATGTTCTCTATAGTGGGCTAGCCCATGTGACCCATTTTCGGCACCGCCCTCTCGAGCCACTTTAACCCAGTGACACACTTTCGGGACACCGGGGGAGGTGGGGCCGAGCGCGCTTTTCGTGCGACGTAACAGCAGAGGAGGGAACGGTAACACGGCGGTCACGTTGCAGAGCACAACTTGAAGGGTGAGACGCGTAACGAGCGGTACAGTGCGGCCATGCCGCGTGCGTACCCGTCCACCCGCATGTGTGTGTGTGTGTGTGTGTGTGGACCATCGAGTCCGTCGAGTTTTTCTAAAGTCTCTTTATTCACAGGTACAGACGAGCTGCGTCACGTTCTACTGACCTTTAAAACGCACCTGAGCGTAAACACAAGAACTTAAAGGAAGTACAGGCTGGTGGCTCCATTTCGTGCCGCTATTCCTCAAGGAAATGTACCTTTTTTTTCCCACACATATTTGACATTTAATATTTTTTTAAAAACAGAGTTTACACAGTGCTCTGACAGACAGGCACACACAGGATACTGTGACAGCAGCAGAACAACCAACACAGCACGATAAATGAGATTTAAAGATATTTAAAAGACAATATAAAACTATTTAAACAAACAGAAATATATAACACAGCAATAACAAAATATAGAATGATAAAAAAATAGGTAGAAAACACTGCATACGACCCACACACAACACATTTTAACAGAAATAAGTGAGAAAAAGAGGTGTATATAATATTAATAAAATAATATAATATTCAGAACTGTTTTCATGCATGCGTGATCACCTGAAACTATGAATCAAATTATCCTTTTCTATCTACGGTGTGAGCGTGTCTCTGTGTTTCTGCAGACTGAACTGAACCCTGAGTGTAGACGGGGCCCTTACAGTGCTGTTTCTCCATTACAGTAAGAAGGTGAGGGTGATGTGAGGAGGTCGCAGTGCAGCGATTAGACCGCTACACGCAACCAAATTCAACACAGCGGACCTTTAATTCACTTTATACACACTTTAAACATGATACATTACAGACTGTAGGCCTTTGTGTGGTGTCGCTTGGCTATTACACACACACACACACACACACGCACATGTGTTTGTATATATGTTATGTCATATATATGTTTGTATATTTGTGCATCATAACATATCTGCATGCATACGTAGGCATCTTTTGGACTAATATTCTGCACACTGAACTGAACTGTACAGCTGTCTGATTCACACACACACTGTCTGTACATACAAAGAAACAATCATTTACAATGAATATGCTTTTATGACCTTTACTGTCTTGTATATTTATCCTATCATGTTTTTTTAAGTAGCTATTGCTCTCACTGCCTTTTCCCTTCACTGTTTTTTGATTTGAGTTTTGATTTTCTTGCTTTTGTTCGTCTCTTTGTTGATATTTTGCATGTAGCATCATGTCCCGTGCTCATCTTTTTAAAAAGGTGCTCTATAAATAAAAGTTATTATTTATTGAAGCTATATCATCTTGTAAAATGACACCATGTCAAAGACTGCAGCATTAAAATGCTGATGCTTCATGCATCAGTACTCCAACAAGCCGTTATGCATAATCAGCCTGTGTGCGTGTTTGCATGTCCACAAGCCTTTTAAAGTGCCAGCTGAATACTCACACCAGCTTCATGTTATATGTTTCTTTCTATAATGTTAGTCTGGACTTGCTGTGCAGGTAAATTTGGAAGCTGTTTGTCACCTGCACTTGCACAAAAACATGCGTGTCATTATCGCTTGATATGGGATGGTAAATATAAGAGCTTATCAGTACACCCCTAGTGGAGAGTTTTATTACCTTGGGCTGCTGATATTAGCTCACCACATGTTTATTTTTCCACTCAAGCTGAATTCATATCCTATTAGACTACTCGGAAACTTATCTCCTAGTTTTTCCTAATAAATTCAGCATGACTAATTATAATCAAAGCTTTATAGTTAACCCCACACAACCCCTCTTGCTTTGACTTTGGGCAGATTGAAATCACTCTGTTGTCGTGCTACTGTTTGACTTCTCGGTTGAGCGTGTTTAGATGACACGTTTGCAGAATTATAGGTCTTAACATCTGGAGGAAAAACAAAAAACATATTCGTCTGTGTACACACCGTCAGTTGGCTGACTAACAGAGGTGAAAGTGAAATTACGCTATCTGTCATCTCGTCAAGGCCCTGTGGAAGTCCCCTAAACTACCCCCGAAACCAAAGTTTTCATTATTCGCAGGTGTCAAAGTGAAATATAGGTCAAATTGGGCTGAAAACCAGATAACGTATACCACATTTAAGCCACCGTGAGGTCAACATTTTAATTTGTACTCTTGTTCATGAACACCTGCTAAACTGACAACCTTCCCATGAGCCTCAGCTGTGCCTGAACGTAAAAATCTAAGGCCTCGAACATGGAAAACGTCACATTTTTGCACCAGAATGTCATCGCACATACGCACCATCATACATGAAGACCACGTTTCAAAAATACTTCAGTGTGTCACAGGAAAAGAGAACAATCCTGACATAAGAACACACAACACCAAATTTGGCCGCATTTTAACCCAACCCAATTACCAATACTGTACACAGTGTACTTTTAAAACAGGTTTAACCACAGGTATTGTACTCTAACTGAACTATTCTTGGTGTAATTGGCAGCTGCAGCTAGAATGGAATGTTCTTTAACATCAAATCTCGTACGCTTTAATTGCTTGTACCGTGATGTTTGTTATGCTTACTGACTTATAACTCACCCTCGGGCTTATTGGAAGCATCAGATGCTCAGATACATGCTATGAATGACTGTTAAGCGTTCAACGTGCTGTTTGTCCCCTTTTCTTTTCCCTCCACCCCTGCCTATGTCCTCTAGTCTGCTTCTCAGGTGTGCCACATCTGATTGTTCAGGTGAGGTGAGGTGCACCTGCCCTAAAAACTCATGTGCCAGTATCGGATGAGGCAGACTCCTGGCATGGGGGACTGTGTGTATGAATTTGGCTGTTTTTAAAGGCGTCTCTCTCGCCGTGGTTGATTTAGGTCAGTAGTAGAATGCTGTTTATCCCATAAGGCCACCTACCACTGATAGATACGTGAATGATTAACATTTACAATTGCTGACCAGAGGAATTTGTTTGATCAAGTTTCCCATTGCACGTGTATAAAAACAGCTGTGTTTTGAAGGTTAGTAATCTATTAACTCTTGGCCGCTTTTCCACTCTTCGAAAAGAATATATCAGGTTTCTGGAAAAGAGTTTCAAACTGAAGATTGTGAGCCCTTTGTCAGTAAAAAAAAAAAAAAAATACGTGTACTACTAACACTTGTACAAAGAGTACAGTTTATTTATTTACCAGACTCAGCTGTCTGGCAGCAGTTCAGGCCTCTGTGGAATGGTTCACTCTTGGCAGGACACAAGATCCTCAAGCGGTTCCAGCCATCAGGAGCATGAGGAGAGACGAGCACTGAAGCGTCGCTTTGGAGGATTTATATTTCAACTTAGAAACGAGAGATTTGTATAAATATCTCCTCTGCTGTGTGTGACAGTTGTCTGTTTGCGTCTGTTTTATGCTGCTCGGTTTCTCTCTGGTCCCTTTTGAAAAAGACACTTTGTTAAATAAAACAAATGAAATGAAAAATGGCCAAATTACAGCTGGTTACATTCTATATTTATCTTGCTTTAGTCCACCTCTACACCTTGTATAACATCCTGTATTTGTTCACAGTAACAATTATATCCTCTTCTGTATAAACACTGTCATCCTTGAGTCCACTTATAGGTAATTAATTAGTACTTACTGCATACAACTATAATTAATAAGTGTATCACTGCTAAATAGAGAGTTAAAGTTTGACCAAATTATCAGATAAAGCCACAAATATACTTAAAATTAGGTCATCACCGTGTCCAAAAACATTGTGTTCATTCTAAAGTGTGTTATGAGTGTACCTGGCATCGCTGTAAGTGATTACTTGCTAATTGTTTGGCAGGTTCACCCTTCAATTAATGACGCACAGCAAACAAACACGGAGGCAGCCGAGGCTTCCTTTCCATTGTGTTCCTTTATTACCATATTTGCGGAGATAACTTAATCAGGAAGCAAAAAATATACCAGACAATAAAGTACTAAAAATCTGAGATACAAATAACCCCCCAACACAAACCACCCAGAGCCCCCCCACCCCTCCTCCACCTCCTCCTCCTCCTCCTCTTCTTCTTCTTCTTCGTCGTCGTCCTCCTCCCACTGTCGTCCTCTGTGGGTTTATGTGGCGTATCTCTTTGTCCACTGTTTGGCTGTTCGGTCATGTTCCGCTCTGTTAGTCGTGTACTGGGTGGCGATGCTTCCCACCAGGGGATCGGCTGAACGGAAAAAATAATAGGTTGCAAGTTAAATTTATCTGCACATGAACAGAGAAATGATAAACACAGACAGGAAACACTAAAACGACTTCTGCAGGCTTCTTCTGAGCTTTGCTGAGTTCACATACGGGATAAATGAGGAATCATTTCAGGTGCAGAGCTAAAACAAGTCGAGATTTTTGTGAGATGTTTGGTCAGAATGTTTTCAGATATTTTACTCAGTATTTTAAGAATGTTTTTTTAAGGAGTGGAAAGTTGTCGGAGCATATCGTGTGTGTCGCCTGCACAAAACCAGCTTCTGTCTGTGACCTCGAGTATCAGGTAAAATGCAAAAAAAAAAAAAAAAAAAAAATCCCTGTCTGCTTTCGCTCTTACGAGCGAGGTATAAAATAGAATAGGATGTCCAGATGACGCTGGGTTTCCTGTCAAGGTGGCAGCGTTTACCAGCATTTACACACACGAGTTTCATATTCGAGTTGTTTTGTAAAAACGTGGAAAATTGCTGTTTGTAGAGTTTCATGATTCAAATCAGATTTCTAAAAACAGACCTCAGCGTGAATGATATGATTTGTTTTTTCCTGCTTCTCCCGTCTCTCCTCATGGACACAAACACGAAAGGTAGAGCAGAAACGTTTGTAAGCTCTGAAGAGAGCCGCCACTTCCTGCTGCGTTTATTAACAAACGAGTCAGAATTACAGAGAAAGCGTTACGTGAAGAACACGAAAAATAAGTGCGACCTTGTCAGGGTTCACCGACCAAGACCTTCCCAGGAGTTCTTCACAGTACAGGACTTGCTCACACACCTGTACACCTCGCATTGAACATCTAACCCCAGTTTTATTCCTCGTTGTCAAGGTTCATGATGAAGGTGGTCAGCACTCCAGCTTCTCCCCAGAGAAGCCTCCATGATGTGGTTTCCAGTGAACTGGCTACAGTGTGATACAGTGAATCTCTAACTGTAACACTGAGCCATCTGTAACAGTTGAAGGTTTTATATGACTCACCTTTCAGCCTATTAAAAGAAGAAGTAGAAACTGAAAGTCTCCCTTCAACGGCGCTGTTTGTATTTATCAGCCACAACAACACGCTGCATCATTAATGAACTGTATCTGTGTACATGTGACCACGTTTCACTGGGATTTCACCCAAAATACAAACACCTGCCGCTTTGAAGTGTCATACCGTGCAAAATTTCCGACAAAATATGCAACCAGGCTTACAAAGAAGTGATTCTATAACTGGAAAACTATGAAAAATGTTCCAGGTTTTCCCAGGAAACATATGAACCCTGCTTGCATTCTCCACCTCAGACAGTCAACAACACGTTTGAAGCAGCGGCTGGGTCACTGTGACTGTGCTCGGTCTTACCTGGGTTACAGTCTGTGAGCAGGGAGCAGATGGACAGCAGCACCTTGGAGATGGTGAGGGCGGGGCTCCAGTTGTCCTTCAGGATGTCCAGGCAGATCACGCCCTGACTGTTGATGTTGCAGTGATAGATCCTCGTACGAAATGTTACCTGCGGATGTGAAAACAGTGCCGTTCAACGTCGCCATCCACAGTCACACTACAAAACAGTTAATAACCCCAAAACATCTGTGATGTTACATGTTTGAGCTTTAAATATTCATTTTCTGTCTTTTCACAGTTTAAAGTCGTCACACGTCTCAAATACAATGTAAAAAATCTCACTGATGAGCGCACAACATTGTGTAGAAATGTTATACTGGACTGTAGTTCAGTCATACAGAACCTGCAGGGTTGAACCTGCTTTACAAACCACTCATGACAGGAGATGTAAGCCCTCTGGTGGCTGAAAACGGGTACTTCTACCTGCCACGCTGCTCACACTAACATCACAAAGAACCATCAACTTCTCATCGAAGCAGCAAACACTGAAAATAAAATCATTAGTGATTTGTGGGAAATCTGAGCTGGAGCTGCAGCACAAAGCGTGCAGGAGCGTTCAGTGAAGATGACGTCTCACGTGCGGCCTTTATTGTCGGCCTGTCTGGGTATTTTTAGCTGTGACCAGCAGCTCTATAGGTCGGTTAGTCAGATAACATTTCCCGGCCGTGTGGTGGCCACGGTTTTTCACCCCAAGGAGGATGAAATTTGTCATGGAGGTAAAGTGTGCGTGGGGTTGTGTGTGTTTGTGTGTGAGAATGTGTGAATACGTGGCCGTTTGTGCGTATGTAGTCGCCGCTATTGCAAACTTAGTTCAATCTTGGGTTCACCTTTGTGTAACTTCACAAGACGACTTCCTGCTGACGTTCACATCAAACCAAACTTTCCACTCGCACCACATGTATTGTCAAAAATATATAATGTTAGGCGAGCTGAGAAATATGATCTATATCTATAGTTTGTTTTAACTAAAAACAAACTGCAGAATCTAAAATCGCTGGAACGGTTCCTTGTTTTGTTTCTGTGTTTTATCATCTCTCCAGAACAGGTCGTTTTATTGTTGTTGGCCCAATTTGTTGCACAAATTAGCTTAATTGGTCCAAATAATCCTGCAGGGACAAACAAACAGTCCCGTATCATTTACTCGTGTAGAGTGTGGAAAATACAGTACATTGCATCTAATTCTACCGTGCAGATGAAGCAGCAATGAGCTGAAAAAAAAACAAAAAAAAAAAAACACGAACGCTCTTATTTTGAAGGAGAGAATCGGTTAAAGAATAAAAGCATACCATCCTGCTGTGTGATGAGTGACTTGATGTGGCGTATTGTACGCCTGCAGTGGATGTTGGAGACAGAGCAGAGGCCAAACATGTTCAGCAGGACTTGTTTTCCCCAAAATCAGGACAAACAACATTCTGCGCTGTTTTCCACAAAAGTTTCCACTCAAGAATGTAAATGTGTGTGTAAACCGCAGAGAGGAGGCTCCAGAAAATCCTGTATTGTTGACATCTCCTTGTTTATGTGCTGGTGGGAGAAGCTGTGTGGAGTTTACAGGTGCAGAAGGTATATTTTACTAAAAAAAAAAAAAAAACTACAATAAAATTCCTCTGTGCCGCAGAGTTTAGAAACACATCATTCAGTCACACTGTCGAACCACGTGTGTTTCTTTATTACAGTGAACACACACTCACACACTCTGTGTAGTTTATTTTGAGTCCATCTCACATACATTCACATCCTGCCGCTAGAAATACTCGCTGGGTTTTAAGCCAAATCTGAGGCTTAAAATAGTCCCCAACAAACACTCGACTCACGGTGAGAGTGTCGTTCACTAAAGCCTGCAGCAGACGGCTGTTTTTAGGAAATGATAAAAGCAAATTTAAAAACAAATAAAGTATATGTTTATCACACTTTTTAAATAAATGATTCACATCTTTATTAACCAATGGGCTCAAGTTCCAGTGACGGTAGGAGACGTTGTCGTTGAAGTAACATTTCAAAGCTTAAACTCAAAGATCCAGTGTGTAGGACTCTGCGGTATCTCGCGGTGTCGTTGCTGCTTGCAACACCCTCACCTCACCTCTCTTTCCAAGTGTGAAGGAGGAACTACTGTGGTCACAAAAAAGTCCCTATGTGAGCGCCTGTGTTTAGTTTGTTCGGTCTGGGCTACTGTGGGAACATGGTGGACTGTGACGGAGGACCTGCATCGCCTATAGATCTAAAAGTCTCATTCAAAATAATGAATGTATAATATTTAATAATGAATATTATATTCTGTAGATAGAGCGCCCTAAATCAGGATGAAAAAGAGCAAAAACATCTGTGCAAACTCTAACAACTTTCAGACCAGAGTCAAAAATGAATTTATGAGTCGTGTAATTCAATTTTCTTCTGATACTAATCTCTGGCATCGATACTCAGCCGTAAACTGTTCAAGTTTTTATTGAAGTAAATCATTTTTTTTCATTTAGGATCCACATTTGGGTGCATCAGTTGGTCATCAGTGTAAGTACTGATATGAGTACCTTGGGGGGTTTGAAGGGGTAGTCGGGTGTGAAGGCGATGTCCAGGAAGAAGACGCCTCCCTCGTACACGGAGCCCGGTGGTCCCAGGATGGTCGACCTCCACTCATAGATGTTGTCTCCTTTTGGGCCAGCACTGCAGGCGGACGACGAAAAACACAAACTTTGACTTCACAAAAAACAAACTCAGAAAAATGAATTCAGCATCCACACAGGAGTAATGTTCTCTGCTGCTGAATCTATAACCCTCAAACTAAATTCATTTTCACTCTCACTTTCCAAAAACAGTATGGATTCATCTGTGGCTGCACGCCATGATTCATATTTGAAATTGTAAACAGTCGATGTTTGTTTGCGTCGTTCTCGGTTAACAGTATTGACTGTTCTGGATCGCACTGTGTCATCAGTAATGCAGAGGATGAAAAACAAACATTCGGCTGTTACAAAGTAGATCTTGTCTTCAAACACGGCACATACAAGATAATAAATAAATAAAAAAGACACACACACACACGCACTGAGGATGAGTCGATATGTCAATATAGATTATTTGCTTCTGCTGCTTCAAACAGATGCTACTGGATCTACATCAATGGAGTAACCGAAGCAGTATGAAAGTCACATTCATTCATGTACTGTGTGTGTGTGTAACCTGATGAATCACTGCACAACTCGAGCTTACTGGCAGCATTCAGGAGTGTGTGGGCGTTTTTATTTTCTTTCTTCAGTAAAGCGAGCTAGAGCCGCCGCCGTCCATTGAAGATCTGCTCAACATGTGTCGTTAAAGAGAAACTCGCCCAAAACTCGACGCTCGTTCCGCAGGGATAGACGGCATATTAAAACATTTCTATTATTTCTGAAGCTCGACGGATCAAAGCGGGGGAAGCATCGTGGGAAATCTTAAAACTGCGCCGCCTTTGATGGATGAAACGCGTCAGATTTACTGCGCCTTTAATAATTACAATTTAAATATAAAAACACAGTAGCATCAGTGGACTTTCGCAGATTAACGGTCATAAAAATTTCCGTATATTTTCCCCGGCTTTAAGCGCGGAGTGATGAAAGTTCCTTTTCCCTCGTGCATCATTCAGAAGACGCCTCGGTTCAAAGCAAATCCCCAGTGATGTGTCTGTGCGTCATGATCTGTAATCTGTATTGATTTTTCCTCAAAGCGGCCCAGCCTTTATCCCCCTTACATGCAGAACATGTGGTCTTGAACCCCCTCGGGGTCACGAGTACAAGACATAATAGTATTGATCGGAAACTCTTCGGGGGGCAGATGTTGTGCTTATTCTGATCAACCTTGACCGCGGACTCCTCGGCTACGATGCTGAAGAATCGATCCGCAGAGCGCAGTTAGCTCGGCTAATTAACTGGGTGTTAAAAAGATGTGTGACAGATGAAAACTTCGCCACATGAAAGGCTTTGACATCCGAGTAGCTGATTTTTAACGAGAGGAACACATTCCTTCAAACAGTCCAATGAATTTACTCTTATCTGCATTCAGGATGAGCCATTAGGCGATGATACAGGATCACATATGCTTGATATCACACGAGACGTGCTGTTTGAGTTACATCAGATACGGTTAGGAAAACTGGCACAAAACAAGTCAAAGCAGCGTGGTGCATATTTTTAAACACAGCTGGGCAGCAGTCATGTCTGCTCTGTGAAATGTGTTCAAGATGGAGACTTTAAACAGTTTGAGTTTTTTAGGGTGGAAACAGCAGAATTAAATACAACTTCTGATGGAAACCAGCACAGCGAGCTCTCAGAGAGACAGAGACATTTTTTGAATAAAATGACTCTCCGTCTAGAGCCGAAAAAGTGAGTCGTTTTAAAAGATCGCCGGAAAATGAATCAGCAAAAACACCAAACGTCTGACTGCAGCTGCTCTGAAGATTCACTATGGGCTCTGGGAATTGAGTCATTTTCCTATTTTCATGTTAATAAACTGAGAAAGTGTTGCTGGGACTTAATAACACTCTTAACTTCAGTTTCATTAACATCTCTACATTGCAAACATGCTCCAACAGCCACCTTCATGATCAGCTTAAGAGTACATTCAGACAGGATCCGGCGCTGCTGCGGTGTGTTTTGGCTGCGGTGGTGTCCACCAAACAAACACAACGTCCTGTGGCGGAGAAGGTGAACCGACTTTTGGAAAAACGCAGCCCGCCGTCACGCTGCGGCCGCCAATTAGACGATCAGACCTGTCAAACTCATACACAGTCAGCCTGAGATGTCTCTGAGACTATCCAGGTGGATTCATGGACTAAACTCTCATACTCTACCTGTTGTGTTCTGACTTTGTTTATTTCATGAAGCAGCTTCTAAAAATCTGAGTCTGACGCTGCAAAATTTTGACACAAAGACGTTTAGATAGATAGAGCTAATCAGCAAAATAAAAAGTTATTTCCTGGTTTTTTCGCAGCGGTTACGTTCAGCACAAATTGACAAACCCTCAGCAGACGTCGTGCACACCACCGGACAACCCTGATCCTGTCTGAATGAAGTGTGTGTTCACACTCTGAACATAAAACCTATTACAAAATACATTAACACAATTAAACGCAGTTTTTAATCCATCGCACACAGGTTGTGTTTTAAGCTGTCACACTTCATTGTTGTAATTAAGTAGTACATTATGAATTTAAATGGCATGAGCCTGTTGCTGAAACCTGCGACTGTCAGAACTTCCAGCTGCAGTCATCGTCCTTAATCCACGATTTAAGCCGAGAACGTGATTGCAGTGTAGTCATGATACAGTCAGAGATGCAAATAATTTTCTGAATGACTCACTGACAATTTCCAGGAAGCAGGAAATTGACAAAGAGTTACTGGGTTGTGATGCATTTTACTAATATAAATAAACACATTTTTATAGTTTGAGCTGGAAACGTTGAAGAGTGCTGTCGAACTTCCACAACTTAAACACACATTTTCAAACATTTGTGTGCTTGTGTGGTAAAGTGAAACATTTGTACGTGCCGTGTGCATCCCTGCAGCAACCTAACAACTTGATTTTTCAAACAGGATGTCTTCAGATGAAGGCTGTTTGCCTGTAAGGTGGCAGGTAGTGACAAAAGAAGAGCTAGTTTTTAAACCACCCAGAATCAGCCCGGCAGGCTGTTGTTTTATACATGAGGAAAAAGTCTGAAGAAAAGTGGCAGCGGTAACGACAAAATGCAAAGCAGGCGCATCGTGTGAATAAATACCAAACTGATTTTTTCCAGTTTAGCAGAAAATATCCAGACGGTGTTCATTTTTCGGGACCGTTTGTGGCCCGAGGTAGTTTGTTTGATCTGCTGAGCCATTATGGGAGACATTCCTCTGTTCTTCTTTTCCACTTTCACTGCGAGGTCAGAGGTCAGCTGCAGAACAGCAGCCCGAAGCAGGGAGGGCTTCAGTGATTCGCCTCAGGACACCGCGGGGAGGGAGGGTGGGCGCCTGCTGCGACGGCAGTTTTAAGGACGGGCTTTTAAATCACAACGCTTACAGTTAACAGAGCTGCAGAAGCAGAGCCGTCATACCTAAATCCTCACGCTAAATACTGTATGAATATAGAGCCATCTGTTGATTACTTTTCCAATTAATTACTGCTGTTTCATCAACATTTCCCAGAACACAGCAAGACATATTCAGATTAATTATGCAGCAGTCCAAAACCCAAAAAACATGTTGTTTATTATCATATGGCAAAGATAAGCTGCAGATCGTCTCATTTAAGAGGCTGGAACCATTGTATGTTTACATTTTTGCTTGAAATATGATGATCTGATTATCAAATCTGTCAGTTTCAGCTCTGAATGACTGTTTCCTTCAAATCTAGATCTCTCATCTTAAACCTAATATGAGTGCCACACTTTCCTGAGAGTGGTTTTAGTTACTTTGCGTGAAAATAAGCACATTTCCTATTTTTAAAAGTTTTGTGGCTAAATATCTTTGTAGTGGTATGACTGTAATGACACACGACAGCTCTAAAGGGACTAAAATGGAAGTATTGCAGGCTTATTAATACCCTGGATGATTTATGTAGTAATGAATGTATATTTATAGGTGAGAGCAGATCATCCAGGTTCGTCATGGCGTCTCTTTTGACTGGCTGTGAATGAAATTCTAATAATAATTACAAAAATCATGTCATCTATACATAAATCTACAAATAGTAAATTAAAGAAATAAAAGGTTTCAGTCTGCTTCCATCAAAGTGTCAACTAACAGCGACCTTACTGGATCTCCAGGTCATATTTTTCTGACATCTGCCACATTATCTGCCGTAAAAACACGTTATTTTTCTGTCTCTGGTTGCCTGTCCAACGTGATGTAACTGCTGTGGTGAAGTGGAGCCGCTGTCTGTATAATGACATCCGTTTGTGCTTATTAAGCGACCTTTCTCTACGAGCCCAGATGAGAAAACAGGTCAGTTTCAGACCCGCTTCCTACATTGGTTTGTGTCATTTACAAGGTTCATTATTAGACGGTTCACGCTAATTATTAACATTAAAGTATGCTCTGCTCGTGGTGACTGTCAAACCAAACTCTAAAAGCAAGTGTTTTATGGTAGGGCCACATTTTTACAGTAAAATCTTTAATGACACCCTCACTTAGACTCTTTTCTGATTTCCTCAGTAACATCATTAACTAAGATGTGATCAAGTGTTTGCCACACACTCACAATTTACCATTTTCATCCTCTCTGCAGACAGCCTGTAGCACATATCTCTTCTTTTACGGCCTGTCGCTCTTCAGGGGAAGTAAAGAAAATCGTAAACTGGACGTTTTTTAATTGTTTGATGTGCAGAATGTGATGCTGCAGCCTCAGGCATGCTGCCACTCTGCACTTTTACTGCGCTTGTTTCACCTAAAAGGGGGTGCGGTCGTTCTGAAGACAGGAGAGTGCCGTATGATCTCATGTACTGTGGCTATCGAACGCAATTTTGTTTTATTTTATAATATTTGGTAGGGCGTTCCACAGACGAGGAACAACAGACGAGAAGTGTCTGGATTGCCCTGAGCGTACGGGTGGCTGAGCCAGGCGTTGTTCATTGGAGGAGGTAACATATGTCTGTATGAGGACATCCAAGGAGGTGGGCGCAGAACCGCAGACTACTTTGCAGGCTAACGTTAGTGATTTGAATTGAATGTGGGCTGCTGCAGGCAGCCAGTGGAGCTCGATGAGCAGCGGGGTAACGTGACCTTTTGGGTTGATTGAAGATCAGGGTTTCACTGTGCAGGCTGGGAGGCCCATCAGGAGGATGTTACAGTAATCTCCTTTATAGGTGAGACCTTCACTTACATATAGGTCAATATCATCCACAGATTTGAGATTATACACTAAATATTGTAAGAGAAGAAACTGCAGTACACAAATGCCAAAGATTTAACCAAGGTAACTTAGAAGCATCACTGTCAATAAGGAGATTTATTATTCCACATAAACCCCACAAACGCACTTTCTGTCTATGAATATGCAAAAGTGGAGTGATGGTGCAGTCACGTAGCAGCGTTCTGGGAACAGTTAGGGGTTCAGTTCTTTGTTCAAGGGCACCTCGCAGAGCCCAGGAGGTGAACTGGCACCTCTCCAGCTACCAGCCCACACTCCATACTGTGGTCAGTGCTGGACTTGATTCATTTGGCCACTCTCTGGTTCCCCGAGCCAAGTCCCTATAGACGGAGCTACTGCCGCCCCACATATCACTGATTACTGATCACTGTTTATTTTTCAACTGGAAACGTTCTCGTTCTTTTACCACAGTTTCTCAGATCAGTGATTCTCAAACTCACAAAAATATTATTTACAAAGATTATTTAGAGTTGAGTGTTGAACAGAACCAGAGCAAGAATCTGAGCTAGTTACTCCTGATCTGCACTTCTCTTATCAATATTAATGTCTCCACACACAGTTGAAAAATTAAATGTAGTGTGTAGTTACAGCCTCTCGTCACCTTACGCCAAAACCCCACAGGGCACGCCTCGGTCACGTCGTGGCCACAGTGTTGTTCTCGTTCGTGACTTCAAACCCCACCAGGAGAGTTTCAGAAGCATTTTGCCCACCATACTGTTAACTTGCTCAGATTTGGTAATTTTTCTGGGTGCCTTTATCATGAGTAAATATGCTACAGACTTAAATTGTTTCTCTGGTGGCTGTTTTCAAGATCTGCAGTTTACACGGAGAGTATTATTTTGAAAATCAACAGGATTCTCTCTGTCTTTTGTGTGTCTGACTTCCGGCCAGCTCGAGTCGCTCTGTGTAAATTAACGCAGGCTGCTCGTGATGTTTGTCAAAAATAATACAGCTCCTTATTCTCTGCAGAGCTGAGCGGAGATCCGCTTCTGAACTTGACCCTGGTGGGGTTTGAAAGATTGACTGGAATGACTGTGACTAGCTCCAGCGGCCGTGGTGCACGCAGACGTGATGCATCCATGCCTGGTGGAGCCTTAAGTACACAACCATCCCCACACAGCATTGAATAATGTGTATGTACAGCCCCTTGTGACCTTACACGAAGGATGACTCCAGTCAGATGAGTACTTAGATGTTACTTGATTGTATTCCTAAAGAGTAGACACAACTAACAGACTTCAGGCAAAGAAAACTCACCTGCAGTTTGGCGGAGGGTCCAGTGTGATATCAGCCAGCTCTTTCTGAATCCTGCACACGAAAAGAATCAAAATCAGTCACCGGTCGTCACAAACATGCCAAAAAAATAAAATAATGAAACTCTCAAAGACACAAATTCTCTTATCTTCACTGTTTTATTATGAAATGTGATTTACAGATTGGATTACGTACTCGACCCACCGTGTTTATTTTATCAGTCAGTGAGTAATGTAATTTCTACTATTGGTTTCTTGTGTAAACAGAGAGCAACAATGATTGTGAAAGCACGCTATAATAAGACCAAGAGAGTGAGAGGTTTTGTTTTGTTTTGGAGGACAGAGAGAGGGAAAAAAAGGAAGCTTTGAGTCACTCACACCAAACACAGCATATCTTGTGACTGTGTAACGGTACGCTCTGCTGAAGCTACTGTCTGTCTGAGGAGAAATTAGCATGTGTTCCTCTTCTGTGATGGATTTCCTCCTATATGGCTGCTGAACAATGATGCAATGTGGAAGTACTAGAAAGCACAGAGCCTTGTTCTTCTGAATTTCTCCGCTGATGCTTGTGAAATTTTTTTTACTGAATGCGGTGTCACATCTGCAGCCAAAGTTGTTATCGTAAAAAAGTGGTTGGCTGTCATGTGCTTTTCTTACAGAAATAAGTCATCTGACGACTGATTGTTAGAGATATCGTGACTGAGTCATCCGTGTACCATCCAGGGGTTTATTTTTACCTTTTGGCGCTGGTGGAAAGCAGCTTGGAGGTCTTGCTCATGCTGGCTTTGCTCTCCCGTTTCTTTTTGCAAAGTGTGTCCCTCTGTCTGGTTTGGCTGGAGGAAGGTGGCGATGAGGAAGAGCTGGTGCTGGCACGGGAATCCTCATCCGACATACCGGTTTGGATTGGATAAGAGCCGGGACCTGAGGCACATAAAACAACAACAACAATAAAATAAGCTATACAAGGTGCAGGAGCACAATATTAAAAAGGAAATAGATATTATTCTGGATGGAGATGTCACTCTAGAACCAATGCTGGTTTTGTTGGGACCTATATAATGCAGATCAACGATATATACTGAGGATTCTTAAATAGTAGCAAAGGAAATGATTACGGTGAACTGGAGGGATGTAAAACCGCCAACTATCAATCAACAGGTCCAGAGACTGAAAAATGTCTACACGACGCAGCGAATGACTGCAAGTCTGCAGCTGACTATGGACACTTTTGTGCAAAGACGGACTTGTATTTCACCTGGAATACCTGAGTGTTTGATGGATGGGATGATGTGATAGAATACTGTTGTTCAGCCACCATCTATAGATATCGTCTCCTCTGCCTGTCTGCCTATTTTTTATTTTTACTCATCTATTTTACTTCAGAATTATTTATTTACTCCATTACTTTTTTTTTTTTACGTATTATTCTGTATACTATTATATTTTTATCTTATAGGTTTATTTATTTATATTTTTCTTTTGTGTTGTTGTGTATTAATATTGTGACTTACACTGGCTGTCATTCATTACATTACGTCCTATGTCATGGAAATGTTATATATAAAACGGTTAAATACAAAGTTGGTGTAGGAGCAGCAGTTTCATTATGACCTGTAGACAAAGTAGATGCTGATTAACGCTCAAAAGTTGCCACAACTGTTGACAGGTTTCATAATTTACAACTTTCACTATATGTAATACATTAATTTGCATGTTTCCATAAACAACCTCCCACCACAGACACACAGACTTACCTGTATGGACATTTAAACCACCATAACACACTATTATAATTAAGAACTTGTTAGAAATGTAATATATACATTTAATGTCAATGTTTATTTATTATCTGGGTGCTTAAACTCATAATTATCTGTTGAATTGTATGGGTATATTAGTGTGTGTGTGTGTGTGTGTGTGTGTGTGTGTGTGTAGGAGGGGGCGCAGACAAAGCTGTTGTTGTTGTTAGCTCCTGCGCTGCGTTGTTTCAACGTTATTTTAACGTTTCCGTGACGATTAACGAACGAACGCACGCACGCACGCACACGCGCACGCGCGGCCGTTAGCCGACTTTAGCTAAGCTAAAGCTAAAGTGCACACAGTTCACACCCCGCGCGCAGCGTACGTTAACCGTTTCGCAGCCGTTAAACTCAAAGCTACGAGTGCTATTTAATAATTAAAGGGCTGATAAATGTTTATGTAGTTTATCTTAACGGCGGTGACCCCCCTCTTCTTCTTCTTCTTCCATATAGATAAATATATATATATATAAATAGCTAGTGCTACCTGCACCCCCCTTCAACCTCCCCCAACTCCAACTGGCAACACTCGGGCCCAACGACTTCGGGGATGGGATACGGCTACTTCTCGGAGCAGCGTAGTGGTTGGTGGGGGGGGTGGGAAGCTGCTTGCTAAGCATCCTTTACAAGTGAACCGCTTAACCCGTGATATACGCTCAAACGTCGGTTGTCTCGTCGGTTACACGTACCCGTACGGCTCGGTGTGATTAAAACAGAGCCTACGCGGGTGTGTGTTTGAAGGCTAAATGTAACAACGAGACATTAAACGCAGTCAGACAGCAGCCAGGAACAACTCCGTTCCAGCACATAGCCGGAGCCCCTTTTCCGTGCGGCGACCAACTAAAAACCACGATCGCCTTGTTTGTTTGCTTCTTTTCGGCGTGTGTACCGACAAACTGACCTTCGACTTCACCAGGAAACACACACGGCTAACATACCGACTCGTATACTCTGACAACGCCGCGAAATATCGGTCTTAAATCATCTATTTCGCTCGCTAATAAAACTTACCCAGTCTATTGTGTCTGGACCTCCGCCACAGTCTTGGCTGGCTGGCTGGTGCCTGTCGCCCTCTGCGGAACGGAAGTAGCGTACCGCGGCTGCAGTGGGCTGTACGGCACCGGTCCTACTCTGGAAACAGGACAGCCTACATCATATACAGTTTTTATTCAGATTAACTCACTTAAATTAATTTAATATGACTGATTTAACATATACACATTCCCACGACGAGTGTTTAACATGTGGCTGCAACAGGAGGTCGAGTTGTGAACTTTAAATATTTCATCTGAGCTTTTATCTGATTAAAACCTCAATAAAATCCAAATTATGATAAATAAATTAACAGATTTTACTGACAGTAATCATAAAAAATGCCCAGATTCACGAGGTGATACTTAAACTTTGGCCACAATTGAATTAGCAGTTAATTTAAAGACTTTAAAGAGGATAATCTGGACAATATGACGACTACATTCAGGTGGTTTATCTGAAATAACATGAGCGATGACTAAATGGATGCCTCACTGACCACAGAGACTGAAAAAACACTTAAACTGTCAAAGTGTTGAATTACTCATGACTAACTAGGTGTTATATTTGGGCAGATGAATTGAAAATCACATGCTGCAGCTTTAAAGCACATTTTCACAGTTTCAGGGTGATATTTTGTCTTCCATCATGTGCAAACAGCATGTCAAAACCTTCATATTTGGTCTGCATTTGATGCAATTACTAATGAATTACATATTAAGATAATTGTAAGGTGGAAAGAGTGCCTTGCAGCAGTTAAATGAGGCGTGAAGTACATTATGTACTTTTACCTGCTGGCGGATGTGTGAGTTTAAAATGTTAACAGGGTAATCTTGTCATATTGTGAACACTGCTGTGTCAATATTTTGACAGCAGCATGTGCTCATCTTTAACCCCTTAATAAGTCCCACTTTATGCACTTCACATTCAGTTTATTTACATTTAAACCCCTTCTATCTGCCCGTTTCAACACTTCACAGTGGGATTAAGTTACTAGATCTGTGCTCCAGTATTATCTTGATAAAGTTTTACGATCTGATTAATTCAGATACGTTTTAATATTGCAACACATTAACCTAATCCTGAATATACTGTATATGTGCAGTTGTTATTTCAGCACCCATTAGTGTGGGCATGGAGGCTTCAGCCAGGTTGGCAAGCAGCCCTGCTGGCCACTGTCTTGCAGGCTAATGGCCATCTTGTTATTTATGCACACCGGTGGCCAATCAGAGCATTCATTAAAATGTAAAATAGGTTTTTACTGTAATAGTATGTGCACAAGGAGCCAAACCCAGATACCAGATATGTAAAAACAGAGCAGGTCGACGGCTGACTTGGCGTTTTGCTTAGAAGCCTTTTAGTATGACTCATTTATAATGACACACACTGTCAAAACATGTTGTGTGTAATGATTTGTCAGCGTGAACGAGTCATATAACACAGGCCTTTTTTTTTTTTTTTTTTTTTTTTTTAAGGCGGTCCATTCTTTGTTTTGAGTATTTTGGATTTTATTTTACCAAAGACCAGCCGCTCTTTTAAAAACCTAATTCTCATTGAAGTGTTTTTCCTCTTGTGAAATACTGAATTATTCTCCCACCAGGCAGAGAGCTTCTTAAAAATGTCTCTGTTGTTTGGAAAGTGGTGAACACGGGTCTCACACATGATGAGCCTTTACTCAGTTTACAGTAGAAATATAAAGTAATCTGTGTGAGAGCCACACTTTAAACACAGCCCATGTGTTATATGAGGTGGGTGTGAAGGAATACCTGTGAAGGTTTGGTGTGTTAATTAAAATTACCTAGAGCCAGTGTTTAGTTTGGCCCTTCTGGGCCACTATAGAAACAACAAGGTTCAACATGATGGACTGTGAAGTGAAGCCAATGCACGAGTGCCAAAAACTGCAGTTCCTCAAACGTCCACTTGAGACTGGCTCCAGAAGTGAGTCAGTCTCCATAAGCCCCCATGTTAAAATGTCCAACTTCACAGCAGGAATAAACATGTTTACAGCCCTGATTTGAACAGTTTTTTAAGGAAATCACTTTCCTTATAAATAAATTAACTGACTATTTTCTTTAGAAATCATTTCAATTAATTGTAAAAACAAAAAAGAAAGAGAGAAATATAATCACACTTACCCAGAGCTCAAAGTGACGCCTTCATGTTTGTTGAAACCTCAAAATGATTCAGATTTAATTAAAACAATTAAATCAATTAAAAGAAAAAGCAGAAAATCCTCATATTTATGAAGATGGAACCATAAAATATGTTTGCATGAAAAATGACTAATTAATTAATCACCAATTATTTATCTGTCAATCAGCACATCGAACATCATTTTAGCTGCATGTATTGTATTTTTCAGCAGCTTAATTTTGTAATTTATACCAATTTTTATGAGCGTTTCATATGTTTTGTGTGCAAACATCCTAATTAGAAAAGCCAGATAAATGTTATGAAGTAAAAAGTACAGTATTTCCCTTGAAAAGTGGCATTTAAGGAAATACTCAAGTACAGTATACAAGTGCCTGAAATCTGTACTTAATGTACTGTAATGTAGTTTCGCTCCACCACTGGAGATCTATTTTAAATAATACAATGACCCCGGTGACCCGCCGCCTCAGTACAGCTTTATGTTTAAATTACACTTTTGTAATCTTACAGCAGGGTCATGAGGGTGTCGAAGAAATGTATCAACAGAGAAAGAATGTGAATTCATGTTTGGTCTATTGTTAGCTCACCGCCTCACCTCTGCTATGTGACAGGCTGCTGAAGGCGACTGAGGATGTTCGTATTCAAATTGAGTTTTTGTCCTTGTTTCCATTGAGAGAGGAGAATTCGCGCCGGCTGTGGATCGGCTCTGTAAAATGTTTATTGTATCTGCGAGGACAAAACGTGTTTCACAAAACAAACTGAATTCAAGTTGTTTGTGTGAGTGTGGAACTTGGGTTGATCTGTGGTGTTTTAAACAAGCAGATGTATAAAAGATGCACGACTTTCCTTCTGGATAACTTCGACTGCAAGAGCGACATTTTCTTTCGGCATAACCATCTGTGGTTTTTCTTCTTCTGTGATGCATTTCGGAAACATGTAAAACATCAGTTGTCTATTATGTAGATTTATTTGATGAACCACAAAGGGTAAAAGAGAAGTCAAAATTATTACCAGATACCTAAACAACCGAAACAGCTGCACAACTTACCAAAAACCACCGAGAAATATGGACCTCTGAATCATCACAAGACAGTGACATCTCATGTTTTTATGTGTACACATGATCTGATCTGGGTGTTTTTGTTATATTTTAGCACACACACCTTTCTTTGGTTTCTGTGAGGTGAAGCTGTGAAGATAAACTGCTGTGCCAAAAATACTGGCACCCCTGCATCTCTGTTACATAATGCACTACTTCCCCCCTAAAGATTACAGTCAAACGTGGTGGAGGTTCACTGGTGTTTGAGGGTTTCTTTACTGCTTCGGGCACTCGATGTCTTGACTGTATGAAATCTGAAGACTACCCAGTCTCAGTGTCATAAAGCTGGGTCTCCGTCAGAAGTCATGGATCTTACAGCAGGACAACGACCCACAGAAGACTTCATAAAACAGCCAAAAAATGGTCTAAGACAAAGCGAATGAGTCCAGATCTCATGGATGACCTGTGGAGAGATCTCAAAACAGCCTTTTGGAGAACGAATCCATCAAATCTGAAAGATCTGGAGCAGGTGGCAAAAGAAGAGTGGTCCAAAACTCCAGTACAGAGGTGTAAGAAGCTCAAGTTTAAGTGACTGAGCTCAGTTATTGTTTCCAAAGAGTGTGCTACCAAATATTAAGTTGAGGATGGCAATAATTTTGTCTTTTTTCTCTGTTATTTTATTATTTTTCGGAGTTGTTGCAATGCAAACAAAGCCAGAAACATGGAAATAAACAATAGGTTTGGAGAAGTAGTGCGTTATGTGACAGAAATGCAGGGGTGCTGATATTTTTGGCCACGACTGTAGCTGCTTTTAGCTCATGCCAACTGCATTCCTGTATTTCATCACTGCAAAATGATAAGACAGCGTTTCCTCGGTTTGTGAGGGCTGTTTTATTGTGTGAAGCTGTTCGTATTGTGTTACATTTTGTTCGTATGAAAAGTGCCACACAAATAAAGTCTGAATCAAGCTCAAGTAATAAAAGACGTCCCGATTGTGGATCCTTCCGTGTCCTAAAGGTCCCAACTGAATATCTTCAGAACTTTATTATTATTAGAGTTGATGTTTCCAACTGTTAAGTTTTATAACCAGGCCGGTGTCGAGCGTTGGATGTTCACTGACTAGGTGTAAACATTTGAGAACGGGCTGTAGTCAAACACAAATCCCAGACAGAGCCGAGCTTTTTTTTTTTTTTTTCTTTTTCTCACAAGCCAACCACAGTGTGTTTTATTGGGTGCTTCAGTAATACAAGTGCACAACAAACCACTCTGCAATTGCAGAGGTGGCGGGTAGCCAGTAAATATACAAGTCCTGCCTCTTTCACAGGCAGACCTATACTTTTGTGGTCTGCCTCAAAAGCCTTTGAAAAAATACATACAGTACAAACAAAATCAGAGGAAGTTTAAAAAGCATGAAGGATCCATTGACGCAAACCTTCCTGTTCCATGCAGATAACATGTCGATGACGAATGCAAAAGAAACAAAAACGACTAAAGACAACAGAAAAAAAACAAACAAGGAAAACAAAGTAAAAAAGCATATATTCTGCATGTTTGTTCCAGGTGCCACTAAGAAAATGAGAATACATACTGTATAGCTGGAGGACAATGCGTATGATAATTATAATATTCTGTGTTTTTTTTTTCTCCAATACAATACTTCCAACATTCAGATATTGGAAAATAAAAATCCCAATCTACTCTTTGTATAAAAAAGAAGCTTTCAAGTCAACAAGGAACAAAAGGACATTTTTTTGTCTTGTTTGATTTTTCTTTTTTTTTCTTTTTCTTTTCTTTTTTTTTTTTTTTTTTACACAGAAAAGGTAGATAAAATGTTGGAGGAGGAGCAGGAGGAGGATGAAGAGGAGGAGGAGGAGGAGGAGGGTGAGAGGAAGGCAGGTATACCGTTGCACTTAGTGAGTGTGCTTTGACAGACTATGGGTGAGAGCGAGAGGTAGAGAGAGGTACAGTGAAGGGTGAGGGAGGTAAAGGAAAGGGTGGGCGTTTTGTGGCGGAGAGTCTATGTGGCGTATCTCTTCGTCCATTGTTTGGCTATTCTGTCATGCTCTGTTCTGTTGGTCAGGTACTGTGTGGCGATGCTTCCCACCAGAGGGTCGGCTGAAAGGTGACAGAGACACAGAGAGAGAGAGGGAAAGTCAATCCATCAAATCGTTAAGTTCAATTGCTCGTATCAGCCGAGCAAGAAGCACAAACTGTGTTTCTTCTGTAAGCGCTTTTATCTCGTCAGGCGCAGATTATGTAAACAATCGTGCAAGGGAGGATGTGCGATATCATCTGCTGGATGCTCGAAATTACTGTAGTGCATATCAGATTCATGAAATAGTTCTTAGTCACACACTAACAACAACTATTTCACTGATTTTGGTGTAACTGGATCATATTTTATGGAGAAAATGTTTTCTGGTTTTCCCTCTGATGTTCTCTGGCTGCTGCGCCTCAACTCTCTGATTTACAGAGTTTCCTGATGGACAGTGAAGTAAACTGCTGCCAGCTGTAGCTGCTGTTAGCTCAGTTTGTTAGCCGGGCTGCCTTGAATGTGAGCTCAGAGCACCAAAGGAGTGTTAGTGTTTGTCCCGCAGGAGGTTTTGACCACCTGGATAAGAAAGACTTCAGCGAATGCAGCCAGTGTTGTGCCAGAACTGGAGCTGGGCTATGTAACCAGCCAACGATGAGGGAGGAAACTAAGAGGAGAAAAGGAGTGAGCAAAAAAAGGAAAAAAAAGGCTGAAAGACAGACGCAAAAATACCAACTTCTACCCAATGTTGCTTTAATTAGCGTTATTGTTCTGCTGCATTGTGATCAGGTCTCTCTAGGCAACATTGGTTAGGTCTGACGTCAATTACATCACATTTGGAGGTGATCCAAAGTACACAGATTATGGCAGGCAGGTGTAAATTTAACCTGTACAGTGTGGCAGCATTCTTATGACAAAAAAGTTAAAAGGTCACTTTAGTCCGTCTCTTCCTGCTCGCCTAAGCAAGACCAGCAAAAACCACAAGTAGCGCACAACTCTTCTCTCATAAAGAGTCACCTTTGACCTCTTTGTTGACACGTCTGACAGCTTTTCCTCGCTAACTTCCAGATTAAGAGCTGACCACGATGTGGGCACGATCGAGTGAATGAGGACAGTTTAAAAGGCGCTCTTAGTGGTTTTTAGCTTTGAGTAATTTTCCCTCAATTGTTTTCTTTGGAGAAGTTGCTTAAAATTGATATTCATCATCCAAGAATATTAAACCGTCGACCACATCCATGTTGGCTGATCAGCTGTACCTTTCAAACTGTAAAGGTTCCTCCTGTGGGACCGACGCAGCCTTCGTTTTCTCACAGTGTGGTGACCTTCAGTAGACTTGATTACACGCTCTCAGATTCAGCTGAATCAATAAGCAGTTAATCATATTAAAAGGCAAAGACAACCCCTCCAGGAGACGCAGAGACTGAGGAAGAGGAGCTGTGGAAAGACTATAAAACCACCGTATCACAAGTTAATTCCCCGTACTTGGCCGTCGTCCGTTATGCTCACATTTATCACAAAACGGCCATCTTACATCTTGACCCAATTATTCTCTGCCTGCATTCACTCCCCTCCCACCTAGTCACACTTCAAATGCTTTGTTATGTCAGATGATGCTTGAAGAGAGTGAGCAGAGAAGTATTAGTTTTTCATTCGTTGTGGATCTCTCTAAGCGGCTCAATTTCTCAATTTCTGCTGTGAAACGGTGGTTTTATTATTTACAACTTCAGGCCACAGACTGTGCCAAAGATCTGTCAGTGTTCGCCGGCCTTGGGAAACAATGAGGGTTTGAATTGGTCATGGCTTACTTAATACAGCGTTAACTTGTCTGAGAACATAATTTTGACGGCGTATCCACTTGAAATTTGGCCTTGAGTAAAAAATAAACAGCGCATTCAAAGAAAAGAAAGACGTGGTAATGTGATCTGATACGCAGAGCAACCAGACTCAGTCAGAATCTCAACACGGTGGATAAAGAGAGCTCTTCACTCAAACATCTGCTTACCTCACACGGAGGTCTCATCATAAATAACGTTTAACAAACGTGCGTCGAGGTGTCGTTCTTACCTGGGTTACAGTCTGTGAGCAGGGAGCAGATGGACAGCAGCACCTTGGAGATGGTGAGGGCGGGGCTCCAGTTGTCCTTCAGGATGTCCAGACAGATCACGCCCTGACTGTTGATGTTGCAGTGATAGATCCTCGTACGAAACGTTACCTGCGGACACGAAAACGGTGCCGTTTAGAAGTTCAGAAACACTTTGCTCTCAGGAAAACAGGCCACATGACCCAACACTGCAGCGAAAACTCAGGTTTTTCCATTCATTATAGTCGGGTGGTGCCGTACATCCGACCGCAACCTGCGGTGGAGAAGCTGAGCCGGATTCAACTTCTGGAAAAACGCAGCTTGGCGTAACGTTAGGGCCGCCAATCAGACGATCAGACCTGTCAAACCTCTACAGTCAAGCCTGAAACTTATTTTGGAGATAAGTTTACTTAGCGAAACTTAGCTCAGAGGAGTGATACCACTTTCATATGTTTGTGTACAAAATCTAAAATCAGCACGTGACCCTGAAGCTGATTCAGGTCCTTTAAGTCAAGCCTGGCCTGTGAAGTCATGGACCAGTATTAAATACCCCATATTTGTTTTATTGACCTTCAATAGCAAACCATTGTTTCATTGTTTCAGTGTATTACCGGCTAACACAGCAAAGGATGCAGTCATTGTATTACCACAAAATAATATTCACTCAGGGTTTAATGATGAAATTAAAACATTCGACACGGTCGGCTTCCCGTAAATACAAAAGCAGCTCACGTCCACCTGTTAGCACGTCAGAACAACTGCTGAATCTTTGTGTTCAAATACTTCACTGGATTTTAAAATGCCTCATTTGATCCTTTTAAACAGCAGAAATATGTTCCGGGTGTGCAATTTCTTAGACAAATTAGGAGACACAGGATATAATCGGTAAGTATAAAAGGACTGAATGTGACCGTGATTCAGAGCTGAAACAATCTGCAACAAACTCTTTAGGCATCTTAAACACGGTTTGCTCCCTTTTAGCTGTTAAAGTGAACGACCAATTACCGAAAAAAAATCAATTTACCAGACAAAGAAAGCTTTTTAAAAACGCCACTTCGGTCTCTGGGAAATTATTTTGGGTGTTTTTCACATTTTATGGACCAAATAATTCAAAAAACTGTGAAAAATAATCACCATGTTCAGATTAATCACAGTGCTAATTAAACTCTAATTTGACACCTGACACCAAATGATCTCATTTACATACTTTATGCAGGGAATCTCCTTTGTTGTATATAAACACCATCGACGAGCGCTGAGCAGCTGAGGGCAGAAATCCACTATCATCTCATGAGGTCAGTTTGTGATACCGACTTCAGTAACTTATCTGTTTTTATGGTTCATGATAGGGATGCAACTCGCAGGAGATGATTTGATCCAAAATCCAAAGCTATGAAACCATAGAAGAGATTTTAAGAAGCTGAATTTAAACATTGCTGCTTAAATTATCTTAATTAACTGATTAATTTGGTTGATCAACCAGTTGTTTCAGCTCTTGTTTGTACCTTGATCATGCAGCACAAACTAGAAATAAGAGAAGCCAATTGTTCTCCCCACTTTGTCCAGGAAACCAACATCATCTTACCCATAAAGTCTGTCGAATATGATCGGGCTTTCCAGAACAACTTAAAGTAAACAGAATAATGAAATAGGCTTTGATAAACTGTCACTGCGCCGCTTTAAATAACCGATATGAATTAAGGTCAACAGTCAGAGCCAGCGCTCTACAGATGTACAGCAACATCTCACTTGTGTGAGCACAGAAAACCTGCAGAGAGTGAAGAAGAGGGCAACAACTGATGTGTTAAAACGTCAAATAAAAGTGTGTCAGCAGCAGATGAAGTCAGAAAAAAAAAAAAAAACCCAGTCAGCATCATTTGTCAGGCACGTCTCCAGGAGACGAGTTTTAAACCGCTGAAAGAAAGATAATTTGCTGCATAGTGTGTCAGTTTGAGAAGCCTGTTATAAACTGCGAGTAATAATAAGTGAGACATGGAGGACAGTTAAAAGCTGCAGTGGGCCTTTCACCTCCTTTCTCCCTCTTTTATTCACATTAACACTGATGTATCAGCATCAGTACCGGTATAATGGGCCTGCCTGATTGCTCCACTGAGGGCCGTTTAACACCGTTTGTCACTGTGGCTGGATGAGCCACAAATATACAGTAAATCTGCTGCAGTCAGTGAATCATGTATCATTTAAGGTTTTTGGGGTTTTCGAGGGCTTGAAAGCAGCATTTTTATTTCGAATCAAACGGTTTAGTGGCTGCAGAGGAAATGTTTTCGAAGGAAAAGAGTCGACTAATACGGACCGAAGGGGAATATTTCACCGGAACAAAGCATGTTGTGAATTTTGGGAATGATTCTATCGATCTTTTTTTGCTATTAGCTTAAAAACGTGAAGTTCATGGACTAAATCTGCCCATGGAAAATGATCTTTTTCAGCAGATATCTCAGTCACTACAAGACTGAACTAATAAGGCAGTTTAGTGTTTATACACTACTCACAGAAAGTTCAGGATGTTTGGCTTTCGGAGAACCTAAAATGCTCTCCAACCTTTACAGGTGAACTTAATTTGACCTTCTCTAAACTTTTGAATGCACTCATCAAATGTCTGATCAATGAACGGACCATCAAATGTTCCGGTTCAATGCTACAGCTTGTGTTTAAACAGTTCTCTTCATCGCGCTGTTCACATTTTGACATTGTGAGACCGAGATGACAGATAACAATCCATCAACAGTGCGAGGCCTCAAACAGGATGTACTCAGGGGGAGGTTACCGCTGAGCTTATCGAGTGTCACAGAGTCGACTTGTGAACAGCTCGAGACGTCGTTGTCGAGCTGTAATCGCAGCGTGTGACAAGTTACTGCGACACTGACATTTTTTTGTTGTGGTGTAAACACCACTGTTGTTAACTTTTTGTTCCAATAAACTGTCTGATAAAGAAATGAACGTTACATGCTTCTACTTAAACACCCTACTTTCATGATATAATATCACTGCAGCAGGAACTTTTTATATTTTCCACAAATTTCACCCGAACGTCAAACATCCCAAACTTTTTAGTTAGGTTTGGGGAAACTCCACGATCTGTAGAAAGCTTTAATGTTAGTTTTTTGGACTAGACATCGTCTCTGTTGCAGTTACTCCCTTAGCCTTTCTCATGACTATCACAACATTAGATACATTATTTTTCATAAGGTGACAGCAGAAGAATGATTTATTGTCTCTGTCGGATGAATGCAGACTAAAGTTCCTGTTCCTCGATAGTGTAGTGTTTCACTTTGCTCAGTTTGTGTTGTGCCAACCAACAACGTAAGAGGTGTCTTTATGTTTGAACAGTCTGTGCCTCATTCATTTTCTGTGTTGTCTGCTATGCACGGTGCATCATTTGTTCTTTTGTTCTTGTAACTGTTTGTTGTCTTTGTTTGTTATGTGTGAAAAAAGCTCTTACTTATTACTCATGACATTTTCCTGAGTGCTGCTGACCAACAGAGGGCAGCATGGTGTAAAATCAAAGAACACAACAACAAACAACAGTTTTGTCGTCAGTCTGAATGCTCCAGCACCCGAGCGTAAATGAATTCGTCTACTCGTGACAGTAAACATGTAGGCTTGATGTAACCTTCATTTACGGTGAAACTGTGTTCGTCTCCGAAACGCCCGCACCGAGCAAACAACCGACCCACCGCTGTTTATGTTGTCTGCCCCAGCTTGGATGTGAGCGTGACATCTGTTTGGAGCAGCGGGGGCAAACAGTGGTGTCAATTGTCAGGACCAATCACCAACATCTGGCTCTGCTGACCCTGACCCTCCAGAGGAAACCTCTAATGAGCCTTGGCATTCCCAAAAAAAAAAAAAAAAAAATCACAGAGGGCAGGATGTTATAAATAACCAGCCTCTCTGTGCTCCTCTTCTGGCTCGAGTTCAAAAAACAGAAACGCATCCACCTGGTGAACTTGTCAGCTCTTGTTTCTCTTTTAGAGATTTTTAAAAAGCAAGTCGGGTTCTGGATCCAAAATTCTCAAGCCTAAAGGTCTGAGGGTATTCAGCAGAGCGAGCTCCACTGGAGCGTTTCTATAGTGAGGGAGTGTATGGCAGCTACAGGCCGATGGGTTTGGTGTGTATATATATGTGTGTGTGCAGGAGAGAAGGGGGGGTTTGGCTGCAGATCACAGTGTGTCGGAGGGGTAGGAGGTATTGGAGGGGGCGGAAACACTCGAGTCCCTCTGGCAACAGAAAGCTGGGCCGGAGCCTGTGGATTTGTTTGAGTCTGCTGTCAAACACAGAGCCGGTGGTTACGCAGCACAAAGGACGAGAAAAGAGGGAAAAGAGGGCGAGCGAGCGAGCTAGCGTGGGGGAGGAGGGGTGCATAACACAGAGGAGAGGAGAGGAAAATGAAGGCCAAGTGAAAAGGGTAATGGGGTGCACTGCAAACTAAAAAGGGGACGGGTCCACGTGGTCAATAATGACATCCACTCAACGTCCTTAAAAAGTACTCTGCAGACGGCGCGGCATAAAAACAAGAAGAGGACTTCTTCAGAGGCGGGTCAGGATTTGGCACGACCCGATTCGTGACGGTTCTTCGTTGAAAAACAAAAGTGCAGAGCAAACTGCGAAGAAGCCGAGCCAACGAGCTGCAGCAGCTGAATGACGACACCGGCGTGATATAATGCGCTCCTCTAGCTTACTATCATAATTTCCTTGAACTGCTGCTTCATTTTTATCACATTACGCCGTCGTCAACATGCATAAAAGTCACGCCGCATGAATCCATCCATTCATTTTCTACCACGCTTATCCTGCTCAGCAGGGGTGCCCAATCCCTGGTCTGTGAACGAGTTCTGGGCCACGGAACATTTGCTACCGGGCTGCGATGAAACTATATGAATAATAAGTACATAACTTTTTTTTATTTTGTGGGTGCAGCGTTTGCAGCTGAAGTAGGTCATCAGTATGCCGTCAGCAGCAGGTTAAATCTGTGTGAGGACACTACCTGAGTGCTCCGGAGATGTACGTCTGTGTGTTTTGTTTAGTAACCACAAAGAAACCTGGAATAAATTCAAAGTTTTAGAGCATTTTCAAACTTTTATCAAGAGTTATTTGTGTGTTACTTGTGAGGATAATTAGAGATGTCCGATCATTTCTGGAACAAAACTTGCATGATTTGTGAACAGGCCGGTAAACAACAGAACAGTTCAGTTCCCTCACCACACCTCGATCCCTGCCTGTCAGCTAGAGCTGCAAAGTTTAATCAATTAGTTAGTTAATAACTATTTTGATACACAATAAATTGTTTTGACTAATTTTCTTTCTAATTTTTTTAAATGTCCAAATTTTCTTTCAGCTTCTCAAATGTGAAGATTTTCTGGTTTCTTCTCTTTCCTCAATGACAGTATGCTACACACTGTTTGAGGTTATAAATGTAGAGGATGAACAGTATATATACTATAATCAAGTGCGACCTCCATCGCTGTGAAGTGAAGTCTATGCCAAAAACTGCAGTTCCTCAAACGTCCACTTGAGGCTGCCTCCAGAAGTGAGTCACTCTCCATAAGTCCCCATGTTAAAAACTTCACGGCAGAAATAAACATGTTTACAGCCTGGTACAAAAAACAGTTTTGGTCTCTGTAGCTAATTTCCCCGTTCATGACAACTGTACTGAGAGTGAATTTATATACAACTCACCCGTTCAAATTATATTAAGGCTTAAAGTTATGGAGAATTACAGTGTGGATGCTTTGATTGACAGGTGAGTGCTGTCACAGGTGGTTCATTTGAGCAACCAGGCTTCTTTCAGCCCGCCTCAGGTCCACCGATGATCCACGTCTTTGCAGATTTTTAGATTAGCCGGGAGGCAGCAGAGGAAGGACAGGAGGACTGATTTTGAGCTGTCACATACACTGTCCATTCTTTATACCGTTGGTGATAATAATTAGCCCGATCATTGATTCAAAATACATAAAATTCATTGTTTTAAAAGCCACGCTGTATATATTACTATATTACAGCATCCTTCAAGATGTATGTCCTCTCATTGTTTTTAACTGAATATCTCTGGATGTCACTTTGGGAAACGGCGATCAACATTTTCTGACCAAAACAACAGTGACTGACAGATTAACTGATGAACATTTAGTTGCAGCTCAACCATCAACCAAGATAAAAACTGTCCGTAACTGGAGTCTTGTGCAGCAGTCGCAGGGCGCGAGGCTGTGTGAACCCTCGACAGGCTGCCTGTCCATCACGGGGCTACTAGAAAAACCTCATATAATGTAAGATAATGAGAGTCTGTCCTGACAAGCACAGCATTCATGGGAAAGCAGGCAGTCTGTGCACATTGGAAAAATGTGTGCAATTTTCTCATTTCAGCCACCCCTCCTCACAACGAGAATAAATCAGGGCTTCTCTTTTTTAGTACTTTTGGTTTTTGGGCCCACAACTTCCCTGTTCTGGTTAACTCCCACTGCTCTCATCAGCGTCAGTTTCATCCACAACACAGAGGTGACTCACATAACTGAAAATTCAGTAACGTGTCCGTTTTCTAGGGCTGCAACCACTGACAGTATACAGAATGGACGCCATATGCGTCACCCACAGGTTTCTAAAGAGACGTTTTGAAGCTCGAAATCTGCGGCTCTGCTATAGAGATGATATAGACACCAAAACTGTTTTTGTACCAGGCTGTAAACATGTTAATTTCTGCTGTGAAGTTAGGCATTTCAACATGGGGACTTATGAAGACTGACTAGTTTTGGAGCCAGCCTCAAGTTGATGTTTGAGGAACTGCAGTTTTTGGGTTCACTTCACAGACACGGTTCCACGCTTGGTGGAACATTCAGCAGCTTAAGAGCCAGATCTGCTTCTCAGGAGCTGAAAGAAATACTGGAATAATTCATCAGGTGGCCAGGAATGTGACTCTGAATCAGTCCTGATGCTTCTCTGTGTCTGCTGGTCCACGTGGCCAGATATAACTGTCACAAAAAGCATAAAATATTAAGCGACTGCGTGTCTCCGATGGAAGAAAATGTGTGATTGTATCGTTACAGACCGATCTGTGCTCATCACTCGTCCAATCAACTTTTCCACATCATTAAATGACCCAGATATTTCCAGACTTTCCAGGCCGTGTGCAGGAAGCTCATACTTGGTCAGGTTACTCATAACATCCACATATTTTAACAGTTATGTCTACCGGCTGCTGACCTTGGGGGGTTTGAACGGGTAGTCTGGCGTGAAGGCGATGTCCAGAAAGAAGACGCCTCCCTCGTACACGGAGCCCGGGGGTCCCAGGATGGTCGACCTCCACTCGTAGATGTTGTCTCCTTTGGGGCCAGCGCTAGAAAAAATTGAAACAAAAGACGTGTTAATATGTTAATCAGCACGGCGGCACGGGAATTGACAGCCTGGTGTTCGAACTGCCGGCGGGCTGACAGAGCAGAGATTTGGGGAGAGGAAAGAGAGAGAGAGAGCAGCCCAGGCGGTAAATGGTAGCTTCTGACAAGTTAATGATGGAGATTTGGGGAATGTCGAAGCCGGGGAGCTTTGAGGGTTTTTAGTTCAAGGCTATTTTAGTAGGATTTAGATTATCTTTCAATTTTTTGATTGGGAGATTGGATTACCTGCTGTTGGGAGTCGAGTAACAGAAACACACATCACGCTGACGCACACACACACACCAGTGAACCAGTTTAGGCTGAGTGAAACAAAGTCTTTTAATAAACATATTTAAACGCTAACGAGTGCAAAATGATTTCATATTCCAGCCTGTTTTTCTTCATGAGATGAGTATTTATGCCGAGTGGAGGCTGAAGGTCACATCTGTTGTATAGGCCCAGTAATTAATGCTATTTCCATATTAAGGCTCCCCCCTCCCCTCCACTGTTGTTTGTGGTAAGACCCTGAGCTGGCACGCGGCCAGGAAGAGACCCGGACAATGTCCAGATCAACAAAGCCCGGGACAATGAACAATCCCTCCGATTTCGTGTAATTACCAGGGACGGCGTTTAACGCCAACCCCCTTTGGCTTTGCTCGGCAGATGTGCTCGCAGAATGTGTGTACGCGATACACTGGAGGCTGTTGTGTTACTTTTATTTAGACATAAACCAATAATCTCAGACAGAGATTTCCTGAATGGGTCTGTGTAATAAACGGCACAAAGCGTTAAAAGCAGCATCTGGCTCCGAGTGTGCCCTTGAAAATAGATCATTCTCCATAAATAGAAATTAGACATTAGACATTTCCTTTCCTCCTTCGGTCTCAACACATGCAAATTTCCACTAATCTACTTTGCCACTCTTCACTCTGCCCCTCTTCTTAAGCCTTCTTTAATTAGCTAATTATGATTACTTCTTCTCTGGGGAATTACTTACTAAACACACTGCCGATAAGGACTCCTCCAATCTGGACATTGTTGTTTCAGGCACAAAGGAAATCTTTGTGAGAGTGAAAATAAAATAACAAAAGCCAAAAGAACGTCGTGGACATTTTTAGTGCTTAAGACGGAGACGCAGAGTGGCCGTTTGTCTTTGTAAGTCTCACACTGCTGTAATTGATAACTTTCACCACAGAAGACACGGCTGTCGAATAAAGTGTTCACATTAAGCATGTTAGGGAGGTTTGTTTGCGGAGTATTAACAATATTGGTTTCATTTGTTTTGGCAGGCTCACATGAGATGATATATGACCAAATGGCACCAAATAAGATGAAGGTTTTGTTTCTCCTCCAGACAGACTTTGGTCAGACAGACAGAGAGGGAGAAATATCTGAACCAACAACAGGAAATGACTTCAAAATACAGGGATTTATAAGCACACAGACACAGATGTTGACATCTGATAGCCAACAGTTACTTGTGCTGGAAGCCTGTCAAAACAATATAAAGTGAGGGTGAACCACAGGACGAACTGGTGGCCACATTCGGCTGCTCCTACACGCTTCTGATGTGTTATTTAACAGAGCTTAAATTGGAGCGGAGGAGTTTGATATTTCCATCATCACTCCTTCACTTGGAACTGGATGAGTTTTAAGATGTCGAGTTGCCAAAACTCTGTTCAGTAAATGACCCACTTGAAGGGCCGTCCTTGACTACAGAAATTAAAAACAGTCGCTTTGACGAACTGATTGATTCTGCAGTTATTTATTGTCGCTCGGCAGTCATTCAAAAAGGAGTCTCTTGAGATGTGGTGCCTTATCATGTAATGACTAATCTGCATAAAAGGGAACATAAAAAAAAACAACTTTGTTAGCCACCCAAGCTCCCATCAGTTAATTAGCTGACCAATTATCTAAGGCTGCGTTCACAGCTCGTTCCGATTGAATGGGACCAGTTTGGTGGCCGCTGGCAAACAAAAAGGTCGGCTCTGGTGGGGTGTTTTGCAACGTGAACGTTGCGTTTCTGCTGTTTACAGAAGGGATAAAATGGTTGCTTTCCAGTCTGTGCAGCATCTGTTAAACCTTCAGATTCTTGGATCCAAACTGGACTTCCTGGATTATATTTCATGTCTCACCGGTTACACGAAAGCAACACACCCCCTACCAACGCAGCAGACCTTTGCAGCTTCAAGCTGAATGCCTGGCTGAGGGAAGGCGGCCTTGAGGCATGCGCTTCGATCCGACATGCACGCACACTGCTCGGCCAGGTGTGCAGAGGAGGAGGGGTAGATATTTTGTACCTACAAATGAGTGCAACATTATATGAATGCCTTTGAGGAAAGATCCAGATTGGAACAAATGTTTTGACACCCCGTCTTTGAGGGCGGCTCTTCAGAACAACTGTAAACACTTCAGATGCGGTCGGACGACACGTCGTACAAAGCCAGTTCATTTCGAGGAGAACACCCGCCTTGAGTCTGTGTGACTTTTGATTACAAGTCCTGTGCGGCTTGTAATTTGTAATTAGGCGGTGTGAGCCTGACTGATCGATAGAAACATCTCTTCAAACGTGGCTTGCTGATTTAACTTGTTGCGGCCACTCTCTCGATATTACTTTCTACACTTCCTGCAGTTGACAGAAACCACATAGACAGCTTATTTTTCTTGCTCTTGGCAATCTTCCTCCTCTGTGAAACTTCCACTTACATTTCTATGCTACGCACACACACACACACACCTCAGGGTTAACACTTCCATTACAGCTATTCAGAAGCTTCCTTGACACCACGGTGAAAGAGACAGCCGACTATTCCATTTCCAAACATCTCCGGTTAGGAGCAGATGCTCACTTTCTTTGAGGCTGATGAGTTTGTAGCTGTTGATAACGACTTAGACGTGATGGAAAGATAGAGATGAGTGAAGGAGGAGGAGGAGGGGGCATGGCAGAGGTCCTCGCTCAGGCAGCGAGATTTGCTGTAGGGGATCTGACAACCACACAAGAGCTGTGGATAAAGGCTAAGTCAATAGCTGAATGTGCATGCCACCGCTGGCTGTTGCTCGGAGACCTCCTCCCCCCACCGGGTTGGGCGTTCCTGCGGCGCTTTGTTGCAGCTGGTTGAGGGCCAGCTCTTTTTAGGATCTCTACACTACTTGGCCATTAGTTTTTTTTGGGAGAGGTGAGGAGCCGGTGTGGCCTTCACGCGAGAGAGAGAGAGAAGCTCAAGTCGGGTCACGCCGATCCGTCGTGTTTGCACGAGATCCAATCCGGCAGGATTAATTAATGCGTGGTTAATGTTAGGAGTTAAGTGGCTGATGATTCCTTGACCTCGGATAATAGCCATTGCAGAATATTATGCTTGGCTGACATCTTCAATTCGCAGCGATTATTGGATAATCAAAGCATTGTTGGAGGTTTAATCCTCCAAGTGCAACTTTAACAGACTAATTTCTGGGTTTTGTCTTGTCATGCATGGCTGCAACTGGTGCTTTAAAAAAAGATTGAATCAATGTGAAGTCAATGGAGGCATTAAGAGGAACAAACCAGCAGTAATGTTAACACAGAGAGCGAGTCAGATAAATACTCTGCCGTCTCTTTCTCTCTCTCTCCACAGAAAAACAATCTGCCCTCCGTGCCGGCGGATCTGCTCAGCATAAATACATGACGTTAACCGGCGTTAACGCTGCTGCTTGCTGCTTATGGGCTTTGTTGTAGGCTGCAGTAATAATAACCTCTGTGTAAGTAACAGCTACATCTGCAGCGCACGGTCAGCCAAATGCCTTGATTCACTGAGTATTTGGGTCATTTGTTTCATGGGTCTGGGATACATTAGGGCGCGGGTGTCCGTGAGAATCTCGCGAATCTCGCCACTGCCCTGTCGTCCGAGATTACGCTCATGTAAAAAACCCCGCTCTGACAGATGGGCTGCTTCCTCTGCAACAGAGCACCGAAAATAGAGTTTAACCACAGATTCGCACTGCTCTCTTTCTTTGAGGTTTGTCCTTATTCCCCCTCTCTCGCTTCCTTTTTTTTGTGTGTGTGTGTGTGTTTGAGTATTCTTATTCTTAATAGAGACGACATGTCAGATCTTTCAGTCAGTGTCATCACCGGCTCGCGTCGTCAGCATGATTCAGTCATAAAGTAGTGTTTGTGGTACCTGTGAGGGAGCGAGTAATTGCATCTGGCACTGACCTTGTTCGGTGCTTCACCTCAACAAAGACTCATCAGTGCACACGAGGCTGAGAAAGATTGGACACTTTGAAAGCGGAAGACTTGCACACAGACAGTTTTCAGAGTAGGAGGATTAAGAAGCAGTTTCTTCCAATATAAAAGGAACACTTCACCACAGACCTACTTCGTCATTTCTACCTTTCATTCTCAGTTCCTGAAAACGATCCAAGTCATGCCCTATAATCACGGACAGCGGTAATAATTTCCATATATATTGAATGACCTTTCCTCTCCATGATACTGTGGACTATGTGAGACCAGGGGTGTCTTTTTGCCAATTTAATCATCCCGCGTTGCCTTATCCATAGACGGGGGGACAATCTGCAGATAGCTTGCTTGCTAATGCCAAAAGATAACCTTTATCTTGCGCCATGAGAGCTGGGCTAATCTCCGCAAAAAAAAAAAAAATCGCTAACCTACCTCGTCACCCGGAGCCAATTCCCACAGACATCAGGGCTCAGGTTAAGTTGATGTAGTCATGAGATAGGCCTGTGCCACTCACAGGTGAATTCATAAGGTGAGGTCTTCACAGGGAGGGGGAAACAAAGGAAACTGTTTACAATATCTTAAGACATCCAAACAGTTCTGACAGATTTAGCTGACACCCCCGGAGCAGATTGCAATGACAGACCAGACCAGAATAAACGTCTTACATCAAAGACAAACCTACAAGAAACCACCATGAAAGAAAGCCACAGTTGCAGGGAAACCACAGGAACAAACAGTCTTGTGTACCTAAAATAACTGTGTGGTAGCAATAGAGTATAAAAACTGTTAGATAAACAATAAAGCCCGCTGTTCACCGTCAAAGAAACTGCTCCAAAGACTACACCAAGCCTTAAATGACTAGTCTTTGCTTGCTGGTTACTGGAAACAGTCAGTTTCAGTCACAGTCAGCTTCTTTGTCCGCGATTCAAGAACACTGCAGAGGATGTTCGCTGTCCGGTTATATAAAACTAACCCATGTAACTCACAGGCATGTGAGAAGTTCTGGCGCTGTTGGGTAATCTGTGAAATTTATGGCCTTATAAGGAAACCACAGAGTAAAGACTGTACTGTAAAATGACGTCCTTCGACCTCTTTCCTCTGAAATCTGACAGATGAACGGAAAGAACCTTTCACAACCTTGTAAAGAAATGTTTCAACCTTTTGATATTGATTTCACAAACACAGGAATGTTTGAATGAATTCAGTTCCTATGACAAATGTCACTACAGACTGTTGTAACAGACGGACATAGATGAAAGGAGTATATTGTTATTGATTACCAGATATAGTAGCTCTGAACACGTCTGTGTTTGTAGTATTTCAGAGCTTTTTTGAGTTTTTGCGACACCGATTTTGTGCGCAAACTTGTCCTTTGAACAATGGAGATTATTGATTTGCACACAGAGACGTGGCCGAATGAAGTCACTTCGGACTCGCTGGTAACTCTGGAGGGCTTTCAACTTGTGAGGGCTGACAGCACGGAGAGAATGACACACAGCAAAGGAAACATCCGTGGACCAAAGGCCAGAAGGAGTTAAACTGTCGACACACCAGGGTGCCCATATTTAGAGCATTTTCATATATATCGTGAGCTGCTGTAACAAGTGAATTTTCCCGGTCATCTTTAGTCATATTTTGGTGACTCTTCTGGACATACTGAGCGTATGGATGGATGGTATGAAAGGTTTCTATGATTTTTACACTGGTAAAGTAAAAACTGGTCCCCGTAGGAATCCACTGTAGCAACATGAATCCAAGCCGACCTCAGCTGGTGCTCACTGTGAAAGGAGAAACTCCACGCTTTTTACAGCCTCCTTTCAAGTCTAAAAGGGGGGTTGAGTGAGCGTTTGACGCTCAGGTTACATATAAAAAGATCAAATAGGTAACATAACTTCATCATGCAAACACAATCAGGATGGTGTGCGTGGTGAAAAGACGAGCACAGGACCAGTGTGTCCCTGCAAACAGCCTGTCACGCAGCGAGCTGTTTACGGTAGCAGGTAAATAGCTGTCTGAGCCAAAGACCTGCGCCAAGGGGCTGATAAATAAAACAGGAAAGTAAACCGGTAATTGAATGTGAATCAGTATGTTTTGGAGCTTGTGAATACCGGCATGCACAAATAAAGCCATTATCTGCATTATTCGCCATTCCAGTTCATTCCCCGACGGGCTTCTCTTCCCCCTCCTAATGGCACCGTCATTCAGTTAAGATCTTCTTTTCTGTCAGCGTGGCTGCTGCGGTTATCAGAAGAGGAACTTTAATGAAGCAATCTTCTTTCCCCCCGACCGTGAAAGAGCCCCAAGACCAATTACTGTGCAGCTCAACGGCCGAGGTGACACCTCCTTCCTCTGTTCTCTTGTCTTTATTGTCTCAAATGACATGGTTTGTTTTTTAATCAAGCCTTTTATTGTTCATCTACACAATGAATACTGCAATTACTGACCGGACGGTTTATCCAGCTACAGGGGGGGAAGTGGTTGAGTAAGTGGTGGTGGCTGCATGCTTTCCAAGTTGAAGGGAATAACACAGTTTTGTTCCCACAGGAGGGTTAACCCTGCACGCTGGGTTGAATCAATCCAAACAGCAGTCAGTATCGGACTGAGGAAGTATACTTCGAAAGAGAGAGGTTTGAAGAACCGGCCTTTCACTCAGGAAGTTTGTCCTCGACGGGGGTTTTAAAGTCACGCTAGGAAAGGAAGCTGTAAACAGAGCAAAATTTTGCTTTTAATTCAGCCTTCTGAGGTGAAAACAGATTTTTGGTGCGGTAAGCAGTTTTTTTTTTTTTTCTGAGCCGCTACATGCGAGCAGCATCTGATGCAGTGCAGAGTGTGTGTTTGCCTCTGGCTAAAAATGAATAATGCAGAGTATATATATCATTACCATAATACACGGGCTTTGCGTAAAGGAAAACTGCACAACATCATGAGTCATAAAAATATCACTTAGCCAACAAAGCATTGCTGTATACCCAGGGTGAATGATGACACAACAAATGGTAAAAAAAATAAAATAACGATAAAAGCGAGGACCCTCAAAGTAAAAGTTGTGCAATGTGGCAGAAAATAAAACCATTTGGAGAGCACAATGTCGGAGATATTAATCACAATTTACATGGACAAGTAGTTTTTTCTGTGTGTGTGCTGTTGAGGGGTAATTATAAACATTTGCTTTGCTTGAATAAAACAAGTTAGAGTTTATGCTGACATGCAAAACGGCGCACAGGCCAAGGGCTTCACGGGAACGCAGCTTCAGGAGAGGAAACTGCCTAAAAAACAAATTTGCCTCCAAGACAAAAAGTGCAGCCTCCTGCAATTTATGTACTAAATTAGTCGAGAGTACGATGTTAATATTTTTTAATTTCACAGCTCTGCACCAAAAGTCTATTCGCTCGTAATTAGAGACGATCTCTTCTGCCTCCCTGCTCCCTCCTCTCTCTCTCCGTCTCTCTCTCGGCAGCCATTTGGCCATGTGGCCGAGTGGACTGGACTTATTACCAAAAGGTCAGTGATCAGGACAAGCCAAGCTGCCAGATCTGCTGCGGAGCATGGTACTCGGGCTTGGTCTTATTCCCTCGACGCCGTATTATCCCCGAGGTTTGCAGGTAGAGAGGGCTTTAAAAGCTGCGAGTTAAACAAATCAGCACAGAGAAAAGGGCATTCCTCTGGGATGTTATTCACTGGTAATTATTCATTTCACCATTTACAACAGCTTGTTAAGAGTGTTAACATTTCAGACTGCAAATATGTCATTAAGACACTTTAAATCTCCTTGGCAGGAGCTCTGGTTTTGTGACTTCAAGGAGGGGGAAATCTATTAGGTTTTGAGATCCCAGTCACGGGGGTAATGGGATCTCAGCGCGATTGTTTACTGTATTTGTTCGCTTGCCAAAAGATTCTCCTGTTTGCTTTCGTGTCAGCCTCAGATTACCGTTCAGTCACTCTCGAGGACCTAAAAAAAAAAAAAAAACTGCTTCTGCGGTAGCGGCGGCGTAACAGCAAAAACACAAAATGTCCACACGCCGTGCTTCATGCTCCGCTTCCCCCCGCGAACCCATTAATAACATTCTGGACAAATGTTTGCCAGAAAACTACCTCACAAATGAGGACATTGAGAATTCAATGGCACACATGAATCAAGGCAGGCCGTGTTTGCTGTCAAACAAGTGCCGCAGTGGAAAACATTAAGGATAAATTAAACTCAGGCCGGTGTCAGAGGGAGAGCGTACGTTGCCGTCGTTCTATAGGGGCAAATTTATTTCTTTTCCGCTCGCAAACCTTGTATATGCAACGGGAAATGATGAGGTTGGATCTGTTTGCTCAGGAAGAAAATGATTTTCAGCAGATGTTTCATAAGGAGAATAGTGGCCATAAGAAATCAGCAGAACTCCAGTCCATCTGCATGCAACATCCTACTGCTCTCTCTGAAGAGATCTTTATTTATCCTTTTTTCCTGAGAGCATATTTTCCATCTTCTGGTCATTTTTGAGGACACTTATTCATCTAAAGATAAATGTTAGCAAATAAACAGCTGCTCAGACTTAATGTCTTTTCAACTGCTGCAAACTAAAAGGCCCTTCAGAAGATGCGGTACTCTCTTATCTTCAGCCGACCCATCGTTCACTCAATGTTCAGCTTTACGGAAGCTGTCAGAAGTTGAATCTTAGAAGCAGACGGCTGTATCGAGTCCTGTGAACTTCAATCACCGCTGAAAACTTGTTACAATCAGGACCGTCAACCTGAATTTATGGTGGAGAGCATAAGCTGCCGTTATTCTATGGGAGGCAGAGCGGGTCACCCACTAATCAGAAGATTTACGGTTCGATCCCCGGCTCGTCCGGTCTCTCTCTGAACCCCAAATTGCTTCTGAAAGCTGTGTGAGTGATTTCCTCTTGTCTGATGGGCAGTTGGCACCTTGCATAGCCGCCTCTGCTGTCAGTAAATGAATGGGTGAAAGAGATACGTAGTGTAAAAAGAAAAGTTCAAGTAAAACCCAGCCCGGCCTTGAGTTTGCTTTTCAAAATATCTACACAATTCTATGGGCATGTTTACAGGATAACTATAAGCTGGAATAGAAATAAACTCTTATTGTTACCTTTAATTTTTGATGTATTCAAGTGCATTTAACAGTAAAAGTACAGTACATTTACCATTTAACATGTACATCTTTGAAGTTTCCAGTAGTACAGAGCTCCAGTTGCTCATTTGAAGTGATACAGTTGTTACAATTACAATTACATAAAGTATAACAGTAGAAATGTGATCTAGGTTGTCTCTCGTTGAAGCTTTGTTTTATATCATTGTACACTAAACCTCTTCAGACTGCCGGTGACACTTTAACGTGTCACTCAGACCTCTGGGAAATTGTAATTTACCCCATTTCCTGACATTTTCTAGAATAAAATAATAAACAAAACATGACTTTGTGTCTGATTTAAATTGAATGGTATTCTGTGGTGTACTGTGGTAATTAGGTGTTCAGTTGTGGTTAAAATTCTCATAGCCTCTTTGTTTCCATAGACAACTCAACAGAAAAAAATGTGTCTGTGGTTAACTCTGTAAGAACTTGTTTCACATTTGTATTTGCCTCCCCGTTCTCTTTATTTCACCGACATTTCATCACCCTTTAAAAACGTCAATTTCTATCCAAACCTCCTCGTTAGTCTCTGACCCTGCCGTGTACGTATGCATAGTTTTTTTTTTTTTTTTTTTAAATGCTCCTCTTTTTATTTATTCTGCTCGGTAAACAAAACGATTTTGATTCACGGCGTCGCCGTCGTGAAGGTTTTTAGATGTTGCAGTCAATGAACAAGACCTTCACTGAAAGGTCAGGGAGATGCCAGCTTTAGACGCAGATGGTTTGCCTATAATTCATCAATATTTATAAAGGCGGAGATTATGGAACAAGACATCGATTAGAGCTGATTCAGCCAAGGTCAAATGTAGCAGTCATCGCTTGTTGTACTCGCTTTAAGTGGGCATTACGCTGCAGAGATCCTAGATAATTCATTGAAGTTGCCATGCACAATGCTGTGATCAACTCCAACACCCGGGAGGTATTCCTGCAGCTCGACCCCCCCCTCCTTTTGCCTCCGGTCCGCATCCCTCCACCCCCCTCATGAATATTGATAACCCTCCCTGCTGTGCTTAATGGTAATGCTGTGAAAAATGATGCTGGGTGTGCCACTCGCACATAATCCCCCAGGGGCATGGCACAAAACTAATATGCAGCTTTCACAGACGTGAAGATGATCCCCATCAGCGAGACGAGAACCGGAGGTCAGAACCTTCAATAAGGAGAGCCTCGTTACTTGGAGAGACTCGGCGGTGATGGAGATACATATTCATGTCAACGCGGCTTTAAGCCAGCGAGCATGTGATGCACTGACCAGCTGTGTGTGTGTGTGTGTCCCTACAGCTTGCATGATGTCATCAGGGAGTGACAGCTCTGTTTTGGGCATCGTGGGGGCATTACATCACACCAGGAAAATTCAGACACCAAAGGAGGGTGTTTGTTCCAAAGCCCGGCCATATATCACAGCTGCACGAAAGGAAGGATGACATTTGAGGCAGTCAGCTGATGCTGTAATCAAGAGGCAAACACGGCAACAGCACAACATAAGACTTGACAGTCTGTTAAACCCCTCGTCCAAACAGCAATTGTCCTCAACAACCGTAAATTGGCCTGTCAAGCTGGAAATTTCGTGTGCAAGGAGCTGAAGGAAGAGCGATACTCCAGATACCAAAATCTAACCAAAAACACAAGAACAAATATGTGAGAAATCAAAGAGGGTAATCGAACATTAGCATATCTGTTAACTAGCTTCAAAGTTAAAAGGATCAGAGTGTAGCGCTTTAGTAGCATCAAGCAGGATTGCAACTGCCTCCACTCGCCCTCCTGTTCCAGGTGTGAAAGAGAAACTACAGCGGCCATGACACAAGAACAAGAACAATACCGCTTTAGCACGAGCTCTTCATAACGTAGCAACTAAGTGCACTTAAGACCGCTTTTACAAGATTCTAAAAAAGTCAGACAGACTCAGAAACGTCACCAATCAGACGATCAAACCAATCAAACCAACTCCACCACAGTCGGCATGAAATGTCTCTGAAACTGAGACTATCCAGGTGGATTCATGGAATAAACGTACACTCCTCAAATCAGCTCCTAAATCTGTGTCTAAATCGCAATTTACGCTGCAAAACAGTGACACAAAGATGTTTAATTTGCTTTACATCTGGTGCTTTGAGAGACGTAGACAGTGAATGAGTGTGAGAGAGAGCCTGATCTTGTCCGAATGCGTCCTGAGTCAGTTGGCGTCAGCCTTTATGACCGCCTCATGGAGCTAACGTTGGCTTAATTATCTAGCTGCTGCTGGACTGCCAGTGACAGTTTTGTAAAATTCAAAGCACTACAGGAGTTATTTTGTGATCAGCTTCTGCCGTATCGACTCCATCGACTTCCACTTTAGTTGGCGGTTTCTTGCTTGTGACAACCTGACAGAAGAGACGTGGGGGGGCGAGCCTGTTACTCAAAATGCACCATGGGTTGTGGCTGCATTGCATTAAATCTATTTGAGCTGCTTCAGGATGAGGGATCGAGGGAGTCTCTGCCTCTTCTGCGATGGATTATTCTGCTGTGATTGCTGAACGTCAGCGTACAATGGCAGCTTGGGGGGGGGAAAAAATGAATCTTTGAATCGGGATGGGTTGACACGAAAATCTGACATTTACTATTATATTTTAGTCAGCTGAACATTGTTCTGCCATCAGTCAAACTGTAGCTGCAGAGAAAAGTATCTGGTTGGCCATCTGTGAGATGAAGATAAATACATCAAACAGCAGAGCGGTCCACAACTTGCAAGGTACATCCTCAAGTCGCTGTTACTTTAATGATACCAAATGTCTCTGTTTGGATTTCTGCTTCGAATGTTGACGGCCGGTGGATTAACGTTACAAGGAAGGAGCAGTAACAGACACAGACACAAAGCTGCAACGACAAATTCAGCTAAAACAAAAAATGTGCACAGACGTTATAGGTAGGGGAAATATAAACTGAGGAGCAGAAAGGAGCATATCAGATGTGGGAGAGCTGGAATGTGATTCAGGCGGGAATGTGAGATAAAGCTGAATGATCCTTTCAGTTTAAGAATTACCACATTGTTCCCATGCTCTGTGGACAGACATAATATTTTAACCAGCTCTAAATCGGTGATTCATCCTCAATTATTTTCGTGATCGTTTAAAGTCATTTAATCTAACGACATTCATTGATTCCAGCTTCCGAGGGAAACAAGAGGATTGTCTGCTTTTCTGCGCTTTGTGTTATTGTTGTAAATTTAATATCTTTGGCCTGTTTGTTGGAGACATGAGAAGCATTTTGAGGATGTCACATTGAGCATCAGGAAATTGTCATGGTTGCAACAGCCACAGCGCCAGGTGGGTCGGAGCTCTGACCTCTTCTCTTTTCTGTGTAATTTTGACACCAATCTGCCAATTTGTCTTTGAGCAATTTGTGTTTTTTCTGTTAGAGGGACTACTTCATGATACATTGGTAACCTATTAAAAAAAAAAGCCAAGGCTGCATGCAAAAGCCAGAGGAGGGAGACGAGGACGCAGAGCTGGATCTAAGCACTGGTACAAATCATGCGTACCATCTGTGAACATGGAGAATATAAGATCTCTACCCAATAAGACGGAGGAGCTAAAGGCGCTAAACCAGGCTGCAGAGAGAGTATGGAGAGTGTAGCATCACAGAGACGCGGCTGAATGAACTCGCTGGACGGCTTTGAACTTGTGAGAACTGACAGCAGCGAGAGAGAGAGAGAGGAGGAACGACACACAGCAAAAGACCAAAGGCTGGAGTCAGAACCGGGTCGCTGCAGGCTGGAAGGACTCAGCCTTTCGTACGTGGGCGCCCACTCTACCAGCTGGGCCACCAGGGCGCTCCTACTTATTTCTTATCCACCTCGTATATCGTGAGCCGCTGTAACAAGTGAAATCTCCGGTGTGGGATCAGTAAAGTCAGTCTTATCTTACTATTTTTATTAACAGTTGTTTGAGAAAATAATCTGCACGTTCAGAGTGAAGCTTCCACAGACAGTGAAGTAGGATTAGTTTTGGTTCACCGTCATAACTTTAACTGTCAGGTTAAAGTAAACTTGTTCATAAAAACATATTTTCTATCTACACAGCGACACACTTTAACATCACGATAACATGAGCCTGAATCTCCACAGCCAATGAGCCTGTCGTGTTCCTCTTCTCTTTATCTAATCAAAGTTTGATTCCCGGTAAGATTACTGCAATGTTTGTGCAACGTGCAAAAGGCAGGAAGACACAGTTCCTTTCAGGCGCTGCTTCGTTTTTGCGACAATAGGTGTAAAAATCACAGGCTGCCTTTACAATACACTTGATGTGTATGACAGTGAGAATAATTGCCGTGTCAAATCCTCTCGGGCTCCGACGTGTTCCTGTTCTTTTGATGCATGACGACTGCCAAGGTGACAGGCGAGCTGTCACAATGCCGAGAGTGAGACGGAGCTCGCAGACGGATTTAAATACTTGTTTTGGTGACACAGCAGTAGAAGTGTGACTTGCTCACATTGTATGGAAATTCAACAACTTAAGCATTAATATTAAAGATTCTACACAGCCACGGAAAGCCAGGAAACATTAGAGAGCATCGTCATATTCAACGTGGCTGAGGGTTAACTCTGTAACCTTCGCTGAATGCGAGAAGAAACGGCGTGGGAGTTTTATTAGACTTAACAAAAAGGGCACCTCCTGCCACAGAATTCACAAAATTAAGACTTAAAACTTCCAAAGGCGTTAAACTCTAAACTCTGTCTGGAAAAAGAGCTCTCCATTTTGCAGAGGGGAATGCAGCATGATCCCCATCCACATCTCTGAAGGTGACGCCAGAGAGACTGTAGGTGACGCGAAGGAGATTGCTGATTTGAAAAGTACACGACGAGGACGAAGTGACGAGAGTCTGAGGTGGTGGTGGTGGAGGGGGGTGGGCTCCTCAGCCATGAAAACAGATGAGATGACATACATCAACGGGGCCCCAGCGTCGCGTTTGTCGAAACGTGGCGATGTGAATCTTTTTAACACAACTGTCTGTCCGCCTCCTGAAGGGGGGCCAACAGCCTGTGACTCCATTTGTTGCGGGGGAATGAAATGAATAACCTTTCAGGCTAACCTGGCCGCCGGGAGCGCGTGCGGCATACAAACGACGACACCGGGCCACCAGCGCCGCTCAATCGTGCAAGAGGATGCAAAATGGTGCTACAATCATTTTGCGTGAGAAATCTGGCGTTTGATGTGTCGTCATTGTTAGCAAGGGGGGGAAAAAAGGGGGGAGGGCTAATCTATTTGGGTGCATTACAGAAAACACATTATTAGATTTTGGTATCATTTTGAGTGTATTGAAAAAAGGGGGAACACACACACACACACAGAAAAGGATTATCTTGAAGAAGCTTAATTGTTTCCCAGGCAACTAGCTCCCCACTAAGACGGTGACTGTGAAATTTCCGCTAGCGATTATTTTACTTTCAAATGACTTACTCGTGTCCTCCAGCTAAATCCTTCATGTGAGCCAACCTAGTTTTTCTGGGGGAGGTGGGAGGTGGCGGGGGTTGAAATAGATTAGAGTCCTCGAGGAAAACAACATCTCTTTTAGCCTCCGGTACAATAACAAAACTGGGCTGTGAGCTGGAATGAAAAGGTTAGCTCAATGTTTATCGTTAATGATGGCGGGGTTCTGATGAGACCCAGCAGGGGTGATTAATTCATGCAATAAACAAGTCCGTCTAGGGTGCAGTAATTCCAAATCGCCAGATGAGTCATACAAAGCCATTTTCCTTAATCATTTTAAGCAGGTGTCGATGAACGAATGTGACCAATCCAAAATGGTCAGCGTCTCCCACAAGTGTCCTCAATCTCACAAGAAGAAGGAGGGCCGGCTTCCATTTTCTTTTCTCAATTTGCAGCCGAGTGCTGATTCAGGGAGTAATTAGCGCGCCGTAATAAACAGAGCCATAATCACTGTCACTTTGGTGTTATTTAAGTTAATAAAAGCCAGCTCCTGCACCCCTGCATCCCCAAAGGCACGCCTTTTGTCATGTCAAGAGAGACTGATGCACATGTGGTCTGCCACTCGCTCGCAACCATATCTCTTCCTCAAAGGGCTGAGAGCCGCGGCAGTAGCACACAATAACCATTGTCTGTGGTAAATCCCCAGCAGAGCGAGGAGAGAGAGAGGGAGGGAGAGGGGAGGTGGAGGGGGACCGCACGAGAACCGAAACAGTTTTTAAAGTAACATTGCTGTTCATTTTTTCACCATAATAGTCAGATCTTAAAGGCTGTGTTTTCGACAGAGGTTGCGGTGTACATTATGCGGCAACAACAACAACAACAACAGCAGCAGAACGGGCTCTAATTCACCTGAGATTACCATCTCAAACAAAAAAAAAAAAAAACAACAAAAAGACACAAACAGCATTATGGGAACGCATCGCAGCGTGGCCTTTGCTTCTTAAGAGACAACAACATTTCTGCCATCTACATTCATTACAGTTTGAGCACGTGAATCGGCTTGTGAATCGTTAAGAGGGGATGCTTTGACGAGATGACGTCCTCTTACCTGCAGTTTGGAGGTGGGTCTAGTGTTATTTCTGCGAGCTCTTTCTGAATCCTGGAAGAGAGAAAGATTTTATTGTTAAGAATCAATGTTGAAGAGGGCAAATCTCCAGAGGATAAAAGCTGAAGGAGCAGACGACTCCGCAGACACATGAGGTAAGCGTTTGGAGCTCGCGATGAGGTAAATGTTGCCTTTATCACCTTCAAAAAACACAGTGTCCAACGCTGACATAGCTGTCGAGAACAGCGCATTTATTCAAAGATCTGCACGCAGATTGTAAACGGCGCCGCTGACAGTGTAAGGAATGGACGGCGTATGCATGACGTCACCCACAGGTTTTTGACGAGCTGCTTTTAAGCCGCCGTGTTGACTGAGCTGTCACTTCCGCCTCCCTCTAATCTAAAAATCGGCAAAGACGTGGATCATCGGCGGACCAAATGGTGCCTGGGTGCTCAAGCAAGTCACCTGTAACGCCACCCACCTGTCCGTTAAGGTGGGAATGCTCTTAATCATGCTTAAGTTTAAGCCTTAATATAATTGTACCAGACTGTAAACATGTTTATTTCTGCTGTGAAGTTTTTAACATGGGGACTTATGGAGACTGACTTGTTCTGTAGCCAGCCTCAAGTGGCAGTTTGAGGAACTGCAGTTTTTTGACACTTCATTTCACAGCCACGGAGGTTGCCGCCTATTCTTAACTTTATTTCCCGTCCTTATAGGATATAAATTAAGAATATTCAGCTCATGGTTGCAGCTTAAATATAAAATAAATGATTTAGGTGTTCATCCTTCTCAGTGTAGTCACACGTCGTTGTTGCAGCACGAGGATGAACGCGACTGCTCCGAGAATTTCAGATAACTGTGCGAAATGATGATTCAGACTGGAGGGTGACTGAGTGCAAAACGCTGCTGCTAAACTTGCATTAACATGAACGCAGCGCTCCAGACGACACCGAGCGCTGCAGCGCTTTGTTGTGCTGATGGCTCTCTGTTTTTAAGTGAAGCACAGACACACAAAAGAGAGACCATCATAACATCAGTCGGCCGTTATAAAAAGACTCAGCGGCCTCGGCCAACCCTTTCGCTCATGCGGTTGCATAATTCTGTCATCGCCTGTCTTTTTTTAGGGAATAAGTGCCAAGACTGGTGGAGGTAAGTGTCGGTGGTGGAGGAGAGACGAGAGCGCTGCGGAACATGAGGCAAATCTACTTAAACAAACAGGCAGGAATCGCAGTATCTCTTTTAAAATTACAGCAGTGACAGTCGAGCGCTGAGCTGTGCGTGTTACCACCTTTCTGTGGGTTCAGTCAATGAATAGCATGGATGTTTGAAATGACAATGCCTGCGGGACTATGATCTTTTTATATATCTTCACACACACCCCGGGGCACAAAGGGGGGAGAGGCCTTTAGTTTAACAAACAACCCCTGTGTTTAAGTGTTGTTCTCCCTTTTTTTTTTCTTACCTCTTGGCACTAGTTGAAAGTTTAGCAGCGGTTTTACTCGAGATCTTGGTCTCCTTCTTTTTGGGCTGTGCTTGCTCTCGCTCCTGTTCAGGTGGTACCGATTCCCTTTGTTCAATGTCTGAGCTTCCCCCGCTGGTGCTGGGGCTGTCGTCCGGTCTCTGCACTTCGCTGGACATCGTGGGCCCTAGAAGGAAAAAAAAAGTGAAACATGAGCAACGTCAGAGCAAGTTTCCACTCCGGCGGAGTGATGACACGATGTCAAATTGCTCAGCACAATGGGCAGACTTGAGGGAAGCCTCAGTAAAGATGGGATCAATTTCCAATGTACAGCTCTGTGGGTTAGTGGTTAGCGCTGTCGCCTCAAAGCGAGAAGGTTCCTGGCTCGAACCTCTGCCTTTCCTTTCTGCGTGGAGTCTGCAAAGACATGCGCTTAACAGGTTAATTGCTGACTCTAAATTCCTCTTAGGTGCGAAGGCTTTTTGTCTCCATGTACCCTGAGATGAACCGGCGACTTGTCCAGGGTGTACCCCACATTTTCTCACTCTAAAGTCAGCCGAGATAAGCTCCAGCCCCTCGAGCCACCCTGACAAGGAAAACGGATTGATGGACGTACATCTGGATGTCAGTTTGAGTTAAAACAGAACAACGTGTGAGCTGTTGAAAAGACATTTATCAAACACAGTGAGCCACTCTTATAATGATCTGCTCGGGGGTCATATATATAACAGGATAATTGTTTGTAAGACTTCATATGAGAGGCTTTACCGGCCTTATTACTGTCCTGTGTCAGGCTTTTCTCCTTCCTCTTTGCACAAATGCTGGATAATCTGTGGTTTCGGGTCAATGATGTGACCTAACAGATGAATAAAACATCTCAGAAAAGACGCTCTTTATCTCAACACACGACAAAGACACACATACAGTGGACGTGTTGCGGTTTAAGTGTGATATTTAAGCCGATATGTGAGCTATCTGATGGGGGAGTGAAGAAGGACAGCTCGCCTTTCCCGGGGGGGCGTTTCACGGTAATGATACAGGAGGGCGGCGGGGAGGGGGGGGGGCGGCATCAACGGCTAACTACCCGGTTTAAGACCCCCCCCCCTCCAAAAAAATACCAACCGACACAAGTTAATCTGTCCGTGTGTGATCAGACATCACTTACAGCTCGGTTAAACCGGGTTTGTGCGGATGGAAAACACAATAGGGGTCGAGTGAAGCCGAGCCGAGCCGAGCCAGTCCCACAAAAAGCGATCATAAACATATATTGGGAGCTAGCTAACGTTACAAAGGCCGGGCGGAAAGTAGGGTACATTACCGTTACCGCTAAAAGGGGAGTATTTAAAAAAGCAGAACGGGCCTCTGTGTTTTTAAAACTCAATGAAAATACGCATAGAAGAAGGCGTTTCTGCCGGACTCGACCGGGGGCTGATGGAGGACGGTCAACGGCAGGGCCAGCAGCGGAGGAGCGGCGGCGAGAGGCGAGAGGCGGCAGCCGCGGCGGCGGCGGCGTGAGGCGGGCGGCAGGAGGCAGGAGGCGGGCAGAAAATGTGCGGACCTCGCCGTTTGTGGAGTGTCCACATTGTGCGGTTGAAGAGCGGTGACCCTGCCTCGGCACAAAGGGAGGCTCGTCCCACACATCCACCCCCCACCACCGCCACCACCACCAGCTTCAGCAGCAGCAGCACCACCTCCTCTTTCCCTCCTCCTCCTCCTCCTTCTCCTCCTTCTTCTTCTTCTTCTTCTTCATGGGGGGAAAACGACACTTTTCCCGGGACATTTCACTTACTTTTCGGCGTATCTTTTGCGAGGCACGGTTTGAAAGCTCCGCGTCGGTATTACCTGGCGGTTGGCCGTCGATGCTGCAATTCCGCGTCGTAATCCCAAAGGTACCGAAAAAAGTATATCCCTCACACGGCCGTCTGCTCGCTCCCGTTGTCCTAGCTATTTAACTGGAGGTAGCAGCAGAAAAGCGATTACAGAAAACTGAGGCAGCCCCGGACCGCCTCCACGCGCGCTCCCGGCATGGCGCGCACTGCTCGTGCACGTGGGGCTGCATTGGTAGCCTGCGCGAGGCTATGCTCCAAAGACACTCACAGATTAACTAATGATGGTGCTGTTTCATGTACATTATTTATATATATAAAAAAAACGTCTTTATCACGGTGTGTGTGCATGCAGGGGTGTAGCTAGAAGTCATGCATGTGCAGGAGATCAGCACAGAGGTACCGAGGGCCCAGTTTTGTCCACCTAATGCACACAAAGAGTTTGAGGCATGGTCCCCTTAATGCACGACTTGCTCCAATATTTTGGAGGATTATTATCGCTATCTCCGCCCCCCCCCCCCCCCCGGAGCTACACCACACCAGAGCTTTTTGCTTCACAGCCTCCTTTTGTGCTGTGTGCTGGTGTGTCGGTGAGAACTTAACTTTCTGGTTGTGTTTCGACAGTAACTCTAGATTTGAGTTTTAACATGTTTTTTTTTCCTGCACCTGAGAGAAATTTCTGCCAGAAATATGCTGTGTGAAAACAAAATTTTGACTTGTGTTGCAATCTTTTCCTGCTCGTAACCAAAGCAGCAACAACCGTGGATGTGGAATGAAGCCAAAAACTGCAGTTCCTTGAACGGCCACTTGAGGCTGGCTCCAGAGGTGAGTCAGTCTCCATAAGTCCTCATGTTAAAAACTTCACAGCAGAAATAAACATGTTTACAGCCTGGTACAAAAAACAGTTTTGGTCTCTGTAGCGAATTTCCCCGTTCATGACATGACTGGCATTATATTAAGGCTTAATGTTATGCGTAATTAACCGTGTGGTCGCTTTGATTGACAGGTGGGTGCTGTTACAGATGCCTTGTTGAGCACTTAGATATGCTCTGTGCATCATTCATAACCAAATTCACATTTTAAGTTAGCTAGTGTGTCACATGGTTTTAGACACATAAGGAGACCAGCAACAGGAAGTGAAAGTCAGCACAGATTATGAGCGATGATTTTTTTTTTATTGAAATGGTCCAAAAATGGCAAATGTCAAGTACGTATGTGGTCAGGAACCAAAATCTGTGCACACACAGACTTTGATGTACGCTCCTGCTGAGTCTGTGAGAGCCCAGAGCTGTTTGAGTGCTCTGGTTAACGTTTTGAGCTCTTTATGCACACTTTCCATTAAGTCTGCAGACTTTGTTCAAAGTGTTGTGACTCAAAAACAGCACTGACAGTGTAATTCCACATCATAAAAATGTTAAAAGTTTTCCTGCAGTACAAACACACATCGCTGGCTGGCCTTATGATAACATTATGGTCACTTCAAGATACGTCTGTTTTGTTTCAGCTGTACTGTTTTGCTTATAAACAGGGAGCAAACAATATGCACTTTTATATTTCAGTATGAAAAATCACCCTTACTCTGTACTGTAGTCTGAACAGAAATGCCTCTGTTCAGGTAACACAACTTCTCCTAGTCTTCATACACCCTGCTTTACTGAGACACTGTTGTGTTCGCGTCATCAGAAAACTCAAGATTGTTGTAAAACTGCAGAGTTGTGCGTGTGATGGTTAGAAATGCCGTGTATAACACTACAGCGGTTACATTCTGGTTTAGTTAGGTTGGACGAGGCATCCTTGTTTTGTCCGTTTTCAAACAGAGCTCCAACTGGGCTAAATCGGAAACTGGTAATTATGGTAACTTTATGCCACAAACGCTGCATAACAATGATCGCACAGGTGAAATCAATTACAGCCTGTGAGGTTTCAGTTCTTACGGCTGAGATGGGGGAGACTTTGGGAGTGCACAGAGCTCTAAATGTGCTTTCAGGCTGTACATGAAGTGAAAATCAGGAGCTTTGAGGATATATGCAAACAAACAATAACAGATGTGTCGTACATGGTGCCAATTTAGGTGATGATTTCACATGAGCAGCAGCAAAAGTACCAGACGGAAAACAACTGGAGTTTAATGTCTGAAAATGATCTGAGCTCAGAGGTCCACTTACAAGCTTTTAATGGCATCATTTACCATGATGCAGCCGTAAGTGGATCTTAGTTTGTGTTAACGTCTTTGCTTAAAACTGGAGTTTTGGTTTGTCTGACTGGTGAGTTGGTTTTTGTCAGACTTCTCCAAGATGAGAATTTGTTTTGTGTTAAATGTGTGTGCACAAAATCTGCTTCATGAGTTGGCACAACACAGTGGACATGATGCAAAATGACTGTACAAGTGTGCACGGCTGAGTAAAGTTGCGCAGCACCTCAATTTTGTAAATGACAGTGTCAGTATTACTTTAAAAAGAGGAACTGAAACTGATTTGTTACAATTCTTTTGAGAGGATGTGGGGAGGATTAATTTTCCTACCGTGTCAGTGAAACACTGTAATTTACCAGCCTCAGAAATCAGCTAAAAAAGCAACACGAAGGCGCAGTAACTTCCACTCTGCATCATTTAAACCAGTGTAAAAAATCTTAATAAGATAGATAAGATGGACTTTAAGAATCCCAAACAGGGAGTGCATATAAACAAGGTGGATAAGAAATTACTCATAAATAGGAAATATATAGAGGAAACTCATGAAGTCATGCTGGTGTTAAAGAGACATCTGTGGTAGCTCCTTCTTACAAAGAGCTGTTTAAGGCCCCTGCAGTCTCATGCAGGGGGTTGAGAGGAGTTGTTCAAGATGGATGTCAGCTTTAGTAACATCCTCCTCTCATTCATTTCCTCTATGAAGTCTAGGGGGCAGTCCAGGACAGTCCAACCAGTCCAGTTTATTGTTGAGGTGATGCTCCCACCATCTTGATATCCAATCCCTGGATGTTCGCCGGCGTGAAGTCAATCACCTTCTCCTTTGTCTTGCTGACTGATCTGAAAGGTGGTTGAGATTGCACTAGTCAAAGTCTGTGATAACCCCCCCCGTACTCCTGCTCATGTCCTTTACATACACGTCCCATGGTGGCTGTATCATCAGAGAACATCTGGAGGTGACAGCTGTCAGTGTTGTGTCTGAAGCCTGATGTGAACAGGCTGAAGAGAAAAGGACCCCCATGCTTCAAACCACAATCACCACATCAGACAGTCATGACGCCTCACATACTGTGGTCTGTCGGTTAAGGATGTTAAGGATTCACTATGAAGTCTGGCAGTGGCTGACATTTAGCTGCAACTGTTTGACAGAGTGCTTAGATTGATTTTCATCCACATTATCCATCAACAGCAGCGGCACTGAAACAAAATAATTTTTGTCTGTTTTGGTGTAACAAATGTGAGCGAGGCCTGCAGCTCTACACCAAGCAGAACAATATTATCGACTCTGACTCGAGGCGCGCGAGCCGAACGTCCACAAACCAAGAAATGGCTCTGTGATAGTGGAAAAGTCAATGCATGAATTAAATACTTTGTTCAACGATTCTCTTAGTTCAAATAACACTGTGCTACCGCAGCACTTTCATGGAATATTTAAAGTAAATGTAATCTCACTCGCTGTGAAACTGTGCAAACTCTCCCACCCATTCAGCCGAGCACCCACAAAGCACTAAAACACTTATTTTATCTCTACCAGCCCTCATCCATACTCTTTGATATGCAAACGCAAGGCAGGCCGTGTTTCAGTCCACGCTGGTTTTATGTCAAATGGTCGAGTAAAAACAGAAACTTGCAGCCGTTACTCTTTCCATTAGCTGACTTTTAACAGCCTCAAACCAACTGTATAGTGATGATGTGTATATAAATATCCTCTTCACATCATCAAATCTCAAACACACCTCCACACATCAATTGAAAATGACCTCCCGTCATCATGTTAACTGGATGTCACATACAGCCAAATATAAATGTGAGTTTTATTCCACCAGGTTTTCATTTGAATTGAATAATACATGATCTAAACTTGCTTTTTGCAGTCTGTGCACAGGAGTTGCTACATTTTTAATAAAGAGTGTTTGCAGTTTTGTAGATTTCAACCCGTTTCCAAACATGTGTTTGAAATACAGTTAATAAATATTTAAAAACACTGAATATACTTTATACTTGACCAGGTTACGGTGCAAATTTATATTCCCACATTCCCACTAGAAATTATGCTTTAAACACTTCTGATTTTCAACAGCAGCAAAAACATGGAATGTCGCTAACAAACATCCGCTCCCGGCATGGGCTGCATTGCTCCAAAGATACTCACAGATTAACTAATGATGGTGCTGTTGCATGTACATTATTTATAAAAACGTCTTTACCACCGTGTGTATGCATGCAGGGGTGTAGCTAGAAATCATGCATGTGCAGGAGATGTTGCGCCCTCCCCTGCTCCTTGTTCCTCTGCACTCAGCATAGAGGTACTGAGGGCCCAGTTTTGTCCACCTAATGCACACAGAGAGTTTGAGGCATGGTCCCCTTAATGCACGACTTGCTCCAATATTTTGGAGGATTATTAACGCTACCTCCACCCCCCTCAGCACAGTTGTCATGAGCGGGGAAATTAGCTATAGAGACCAAAACTGTTTTTTGTACCAGGCTGTAAACATGCTTATTTCTGCTGTGAAGTTGGACATTTCAACATGGGGACTTATGGAGACTGACTCACTTCTGGAGCCAGCCTCAAGTGGCACTTTTGCATCGGCTTCACTTCCCAAACACGGAGGTTGCCGCTTGGATGATTATGTTAACTGACAATATCCGCTTGTAGCAGCTAAAGCTTTTTCTTATGGTTATGTTTAAGCCCTTGGTTTGGGGAGGATTGTGGTTTTAATTTGAAAAGGTCACTTTAAGCACTTAACCAAAAACACAATCTTTGGTTTATTGACAGGGACAGAGCACATTACAAACATTACAATAAATGTGTAAATCAGTTAAAATACTTGCGCCCTGTTCTGTGTATCACCTGTTTTCATTTATTTTTCTGATCCACTAAAGTTTTACTTTAATGGTGTTTACTTTTTGTCTTGTATTTATCTTTAATGCTCAGCTCTGCTGCTGAAATAAAATAAAATGCCCAGATTTCCCACAGGGATCGTGAATGTTTCATCTGATCTAATCCACTACATTTGTTTCAACTTAGATTCCTGCTGGCCTGATTTACATATAATTGTTATGGTGTCACATGTGAGAAGTCCTCAGCGGAGGGTCTGTAAGAGCTGTCCTGCCTTTACTGGCATTTGATGCTCTCATTATGTTTAATACAAACCAGCTCAAACAAGATAACTGCAACCATATGACTGTCAATTCAAATTACATCATTCTTATAGGGGCCTCTTCTGCACCAACACGGGGGAATGTAAGCGCATTTAAACTGATCAGATATTATGTAGTTCATATAAAACGAATGTGACACTTTTTATGACTGAAAATGAAAGTAAAATATAAAAAATGATCAGATGAAAATACAATTTGTGTGTACTTGTACTTCACTTTCATTCAAATATATTCTACCTCACACTTACCTGTGAAGGTTTACACTTCTGCTTTACTAATTCAGAGGAAAATATTGTTGTTGTTTTTTTAAATGTATCTTATTTAACCTTTGTTTAACTGGGGAAGGTCCCATTGAGATCTCTTTTGAAAGTGCTGGCCAACACAGGCAACAGCACAAAGAACAAGTCAATTAAAACAGATACAAAACAAAGTAGACACATCCAACAACATCGGTTTAAGCGGCAACACCCCAACTATTCTGTCTCCAGACCTTTCATAATAGATTTAAAAACATTCAAAGAAATCAGATCAGATCAGAGTTTTAGAGTTTTGTAACTTTCTATTATGCACTATACTCCAGTCTGAGGCTGCAGAGTATCCAAAGGCCCTTTCTTTACAAACATTTGGTACAGACAACATGTAAAAGTCCCCTGACGGGTACTGTCCATCACAGTTTTGCGGACTATGACTGCACAGATTGGATGGAAGCAACTCAAGAATTGCCTTGTGTATTAAAATATATCAGTATGTGTGCCTGTGGGGTGCTAATCCAGACCGTCCTGTCTGAGCGTAAAGCTCACAGTGGAGAGTCAAGGCTTGTACTTTACTGTACCTGTACTTTTTAGTCCACTACATTCATTTCACAGTTTAGTTATCATTTTACACACAAAAATATATGATAAGCTTGTAAAATATGACATAAAAATAGTTTAGAATTGTCTCGACCATTTACAACAGTAAATGCTGCTTACACAGAGATGCTTTAATGATAATCCAATTATATGATAGATGATAGTGTAACACTCACAGGCCCCACTTTAAGTACATTTTGCTAATCCTACTTAAGAGACATTATTACTTGTAATGGTGCAAGAATTTCCCCTCGAGGGATCAATATGGTATCTATTCTATTCTATTTCTATATTGCAGTATTTAAGGATATGAATACTTTCTCCACCACTGCTTAATAAGATATATATTCACCACTACTATCCAGCATTGTTGCTCAAACTGTAATTGAATAAAACAGCAAACAATTTTTGGTCGTCAGTCGTTGCAGCTCTCTCTGGAGCGCGAGCTTAAAAACCCACACTGCAAATGTAAAACACGGGTTGCTGCGAGCTAAAGCCTTTATTGTCTGGATTAATAACCCCATAGTCAGAGGTAATGGCTCACTGGAAGCACTATTCTTTTCTGCTGCTTTCTCAAGGCGTCAATCCACTGAGATCTGTAGAAACGCCCGGGGGGGGGGGGGGGGGGGGGGGAGCTCCGTCGTAAACTAGGAGGAATAAATTGTTAAATAACTGGCTCCAAACCAGCGCTCCATGTGGAACTTGCTCCTCCTGTGCGAGATGTCAGTTAATTACAGTTATGCACACTTTGGTTGAATTTCTTTAGAAAAACAAACAAAGAAACAAAAAAAGATGAAAAAATAATAAATCAAGATTATCCAATATGCTTCACAGTCTCACCTCTGTGATTGCTGAAGGATCAATAAAACACATAAAGGCTCAGAGTGTGATTGTTTTGTTTACATAGAGATTTAGTGGACCGAGGATGTTTATTTTCACTGTGAAATTTATAGCCTGAGAATTTGACAGCGCGTGGCAACAGCACGTTTCTACATGAGGAGTGTACTCGGCTCTAAAGTATAAACAAGCTATAAATTATAACTTATACAAAAGCCTATGTGCTTCATGTTAAGTCAAATTCAACATAAGTATCATAATTTTGATTTCTTTGTTCAGACTGAGCTGAGAATGTTTATTAGCCCTTTGCAGGGGAAGAATAAAACCTCACAGTTGCCACAAAACAGATGCCAGAAATAATAACTCTCCACAGCAGATTAGTGTAGGTGCTATGCCAAATGAAGCGTAGCAGAGAAAACAATCAAGACATGAATGGTTCCTCGAAGAGTTTTCAAGCCTTTAAATCGCCGTTCTGCACTTCATTTTGCTAAACTGTGACCTTCTCCACCAGAGAACATCTCTCAATCATGAGCTCAGCTCATTTTGCTTGACCCGTAAACACGCAAACACAATGAATACAGGGCCTTTGGAGGTCTGGAGCCCTGGGGCGGTTGCCCACTTTGCACGGCTGATAATCCAGCCTTGCACATAAAAGCTCTATTGTATCTTTTATCCCCACTTTTCACTGATTGCACATTATGAAGACATTTGTCAGAAGCTGAGAAAATCTTAATTTTCTGACCATATTTATGTTAAAATAATATTCCCATAAAATTCTCTTGCATAGCTCAGATATAACATTTTCTCCTCGCTGTGAGAGAACATCACATATGTGTATTTTCTGTCTTTATATCTTTTAGTAAAGTGATATTACACTCATACTCATTTGGGGGAATTATTTTTTTTATAGCATTACATTACACAGAATCTTTGAGACGTCTGCTGCACCATTATAAGCCACATTCCCCTGTAATTCAGACTATATTTGGTATTCTGGGAAACTACTGGCCTCTAGACTAGAATTAACAATTATGCTCTGGGTTTGAACAATCCTTGTCTGCACAACATAAGTTTGTAATAATCGACCCACCAAATAGTCTGTTGGGCTGCCACACTGAGTCAATGGTTCCTCAGAGGTGCAACAATTGCTAATTAGCACCGAATATAAACATCTGAATGTCTTTAGTTTTGCAGGTATTTCATCGTAAAGTATTGGACAGAATGAACATTTGACTTTGTGGCAGCATTATAGGAAAGGTCAGGCAATCATGTTCATCATCTGTGGACCATGAATGTCCCAAAACTTGTGCCAGTCCATCAGTCAGATATTGAAATGTTTCACTAAATAAGTGAAAACGTTAATCTGTTAGTAGTGCCACGGAAAAGCCGGGAAATTAACAAAGTCATGACATGAATGTCGAACACAATACAAATTAACTACATTTTTGCCAATTCATCATGTAGATGTTGAGATATTTTACTGAAGAAGTGAAAATGGCAATGCCAAGGTAACAAAGTTAATGTGATATATCGTCTGGAGACCATGAACCTGCACAAAATTTTAGTCAACCTGTCAAGTATATGTTGAGATATTTTACCGAAGAAGTAAAAACACTGACCTGTGGGCAGTGCCAAAGGAAAAGTCTGTGGATTACCAAAGTTATTAAGATGCATCCTCTGGGGACCATGAATGTCTGCACAAAATTGAACAGCAATCCACCTCATAGTATTTCAATCTTGACCGAAGGAGTTTATGCCTTCCTCTCCTTGAGGGCATTCATTGTTGTCACACACACTCCACACACCTGGCCAATCACTGCATAAAGGAACCAGTGTGCTTCACACAAAGTGACTGTTGGATCATCGAACAGCATCTGGAAAGCCCCTCCGCCTACAACTTAATAACGATTTTTTTGAACTTTCCAAGATCGACAATCTGGGGCTTTTTTTTTCTCAAACTGTCTTTTTAATTCTTGAGAAAAGTCATTGTCACTTTCCAAGTGTACAACAAGTTTTTTGCCTTTGAGTGTGGCCGATCAGAGCACTGAATATGTTTCAAGCATACCCTGACCTTAAAGTGAGATACACTCTTTAAGTATGATTTGAAGCCAAGACCAAACATGCAGATTCAATTCATTTAAAAATGTCTTTAATCCAATGTTTGTGCTAATTATATCACAACTGTAGCCAACCTTTTTATCTTAAAAATACTTATCAGAAATCTTCTGCAAACTGGCCATGTTATCTCTGTGTGGTTTCCTGTGTGGCACTGCTGTTTTATGTCTGTGTGGGCAGTGCATTGATTACTCTTTGAAACTTTGAAGGTGTCCCAGTTCTGAAGGAATTTCCCAGATCTCTAAATAAATTGTTAAATTATAAAGCTAAAAAACAAATCGGTTTCAGTATAAGTGTTCCCTTTGAAGCTCACCCAAGTTGGCAGGTATGGCACACAGTGTCAGTTCAGATCTGGCTGAGTGTGTAACACGCCACCCTCATTCTAATGAAGGTCTTTTGGATTACCCTCCACAGTCATTAGATCAGCATAATAAAGGGACTCTGGCCAGTGTAAGAGTAGGAGGAGGTGGGGCGAGGGGTCGGGTACTCGGCGTGATAGACAGCGACCTATAAGGCCTACATGTGAATGGGGGACGCTTCAGTGAATTCACTTCCTCAGTTTGTCCCTGGCAGGCCCCAAGGTCACGTCTGTTCGCTGCTGAGGAGGCTTTTGTGATGGAAATCCTGTGGATAAAGTTTAACCCCTAGAACAATCCAAAACCTGGTCCTCCATGTTCGCCAGTCAACCCCCCTCCCATCGCCCGGTCACCCTTGCTCCAATCCAGAAGCAATAGGCTGTGAGTCCCATGGCAGACCCTTGTTATTGGACCTGCCTGCAAATTGGATGGATAAGTGTTAAGTATGCTCAAGAGGGGTGACATTGTATTCTTTAGATTTGACACAGATGTTGCAGGGGGTGGAAGAGAGAAACAGAAAGAGGGAGAGGGAGAGAGAATGAAATCCATCTGTAATAATCTGCATGAATGATCGATGTGCAATTGACTTTTCAGCAGAAAGTAAGCCAGCAATAAGAAAAAAAAAGAGCATGTAATTTGTGATAAAATGAAATCTCCTTGGTGCCAAGATGACTCACTGAGCTTGGGAACTTGGCTAAAATCAGGCTCATACTGTCCCACAGTGGTACATACAAATAAAGTTAAAAATATTTGGGATGAAACAGCCTCAAGCTCCCCCGGGAGGGGGAAAGTTAAATATGGTTTCTCCCAAATCTTCACCCAGGCTCAGCTTGTGTTATGCTCAGCAAGGAGCATAAAATCGGCGTAGACACCAAATATACCACTGCACACACTCAATACATCCTTACTATTCATACAAAAGTAAATCTGTTCCACGTCACTTGGCTGACTGTAATGTTTCTCATGCCAAGAGCACGATTCATCTGTTTTGCTGTACTGCTGATTCACCATGATTGCATTCTGTGTTCTGCACAGCAGCGTGCAATCAGATTTCCAGGCTGTGATCTGTAAAACTGACTATTTACTGTTTAATGGTACATTTAAAAGCCGAGGACATGATCTGCTTTAGAAGCGGGGGGTAGAAAACAAGAGTTTACAATCATGTTAGCAGCTCCATGAGGGTGTAAACAAAGCGGTGTTTTGAGCAAAATGCTAATGTCAGCATGTTAATGTTCCCTATGACAACGTTAATGCGGAGCTTTATTCATTTTAGACATCAAAGTGTGTTTACAGGTGTTGTGAGTATGACTGTGTTTGTGAAAAAAGTTGTATAAATTATTTTTGTAGCTCCAGAGGGAAGTCTAATAATTGTGTGGGTTGGGGATGGAGAAGTATATGAAAATGAAAAAATACTACAGGTGTGGAGTTTAAAAAAGAAATTATCTCACCAGACCGCTGTAGTAACCAGACCTGAATGAAGCCTGCTCGCTCTGTGACAGCACCCACCTATCAATCAAAGCAGTTACACTGTTAATCCTGCATAACTTTATAGCCTTAATATAATGTGAACAAGTGAGTTGTATATAAATTCACCCTCAGTACAGTTGTCATGAACGGGGAAATTAGCTATAGAGACCAAAACTGTTTTTTGTACCAGGCTGTAAACATTATTATTATATATTTCTGCTGTCTAACATGGGGACTTATGGAGACTGACTCACTTCTGGAGCCAGCCTCAAGTGGACGTTTGAGGAACTGCAGTTGTTGGCACTTCCAGATGGCTTCACAGCCGCAGAGGTCACCGCTTGGTCCTGACAAATATGTGTAAGACATTAAAATGTTTCCTTTTCAGCATTTACTGTCAAATTGTTGCGGATTTCACCACATTTAAAATAGTAATTATAATATGATACTTGTTTCAGAGGTGGTTTATCCAAGTTTTTGATTTTGGTCCTTTGTTTACCATTTTGGTTTATCATATTGGTATTCTAATATTGGTAATTAGCACTAAAAAACAAAGTACGGGCAAGACTAATGCGAATGGTTTGCATTTTGACCTGATGGTGGTGCTAGATCAACCAAAGCATGTTGAGGAAAAACAGTAACTGTACATCTTTAAGTCCCTCCAACAGAAATTTCACTCAAAGTACAACTGTGAACTTCACGCTGGCATGAGAGGGAAAGCCGAGGCGCAGAATTTATCCTGGAACGTCAACGTCTGCACAAGATTTCATGGCAATTCATCCAATATCTGCTGATACTTCAGTCCGGATCAAATTGGTGGACCGGCCGACATAGCATGACTCAAAATAAGAGTATAAACAGCTGTCAGTTTCATAACAGGTGACAATCAGGCATGAAAATGAATTTACACGCTCTAACTTTCGATTCAATTGAATATGCTTTACTGGCACAAACGATGAATGATGAAAGATTTCCGCTCTAAAGTGTATAAAAATAAAATCGTTTGGACTCAATAAGAAGCATCTGTTCCAGTTTTATGAGCGTGCACGTGAGTGTGTGTGTGTGTGTGTGTGTGTGTGTGTGTGTGTGAGTGTGCTTTACTGCCTTGTAAATGACACATCACTGTTGTGTGTGGTGTGTATTCACCACCTGAACAATCAGTTTTCCCTCTGTGGGATAGCATTGTTCTCTCTCACTCTCTCGTGTGTGTGTGTGTGTGTGTGTGTGTGTGTGTGTGTCATTTCCCACCTTTGAACACAAGGTGGAGCTGTGATCATGTGCTAATCACAGGACTTTCCTTTCTCATGTTTCAAATCTCTCTGTATACTTCCTCACCACGTTGGTGCTGCTGTCATCTTAATGTCACGGCGGTGGAGGGAAGGAGGCGTGACGGTGGTGGGTGATGGTGTGTGTGTGTGTGTGTGTGTGTGGATTCCTGGGGGTCTTGTTTTCCCCTCTCCCGCCCAGGGATGGCAGCACTTGAAGTCTGGGAGCTGCTGATTTGACTGCCGCTCTGTGACGAGACAAACCACAGCACGCCAAGGTCACTCGAACCCATCATCTTTCTATTCAAAGCAGGGCTGGCTCTGCAGTGAAGCATGGGTAAAAGCTTCCCTTATAGTCCCATAAGCACGGAAAAAATGAACTCCCGGCCCAGAATCGTTTGATGCTCAATGATCCTTCAAGCCTTTAAATTGTTTTACCAGGTGTAATCGCCCTCCTGAAATGTCACAGAAAGGCATTTGGTCTTTAGGGACTTTTAAAGCTTTTCTTTGATGATATTGAGTCTTTAAAATTAGCTACATGTTGGTATGACAGTGGATTTTGGCCGTGAGGAAAGACAGGTTCCTACTCAAGTAACGGCCAAGGCAAAGTCTCTGCTGTCAGATGAAGATGAAGTTCGTTGGAGGTTGAAAAAGAAGTCTGGTCTGACTTTCACACCAGCGACTCTGCTTGTTTAATTTTTTATCCCCTAATTCTTGGGCTCAAAAAATGAATCCCTTCAGAATAAAATCATCAAAATTGGAGGTTTTTTCCAGCAAAACAGACCCCATCCGAGGGTGCAGGGGAACTCTTTATGGCCGTCTTGTTCTATTTCAGGGTCAGTCATATGAAACTCACTTTTCAAGTGGAGCTGGACGTGTTCCAGTTTGCTTTGAGCCAGAGCTGAAGACTTTGCAGCAGTGAAAAAAAAAAGAAAAAATACTTTCTTTATTGGAATTAAGGGGTTTGTGTTGCCATTAACGCAAGCGAAACATATGGTTTTTAACTTTTCCTCTTCTCCCTGCAGCTCTATTAGCAGAATAAATGATGCTCTTTTTTCTGTTTCCTCACCTTGATACATCCAGGGAGCAGGTTTATGAAGCATGCATGCTGTTTTTTCATCAGCAACCTGATTTTTATTCATGTGCTTAATACGCAACCACAACCGGGAGTTCCCCGGCATTGGTGGCCATTCAGTATCTCTACTGGAGCAGCTGAGCGATGGATTCAAACCAGCGACCCCCGTCCTCATTGTCCCAGTCCAACAAAAACATCTATCGTGTCACGTCACAGCAATTTCGTCTCATATTCAGCCCTCAAAATGGATTTTTTTTCTTGAAACAAGCAGTTCAAGTTCATCCAGAAAGAATACTTTTCGCATGCATGCTCTTAACATATTTATGCATATTTCCTGAGCTGTCATCCCGAGATCAGCTTTTGGTGTTCCCACCACTCTGACCCATCTGATTTAACCATTATGATGTCGCTATCAGACTGTTAAACGGCTCTTTACTGCTTTCAGCTGTCATTTCACTGCTTCCTTTACACACTCCACTTCTCAGCGGCCTGTTTTCCTCTAAGCCGATCCCAAAATGTGACTCAGCTCAAACTTCCTGTCCTGTCAGCTCCACAGGAATCCTGCTCGGGGTCACATCCATGCAGTTTTAAGAGAGAGGTTTCATCTTCCTCCATCGTAAAAATGGCGGAAGGCCCTCTACGGATGACACCGAATACTAAATTGTCATTATTTACTGCATTAAAGACGCACTGTGGAGTTTAACACACATTTATTGTGTGTATCTTTGAGGCGTGGTGACCTTCCTCTTCTTCTTCGCGGTCTTGGTGCAATGTTTTTTTTTTTCCTTAGCCATATACTTCTGTATCCACATCAAGAAATCTACGAGACCGCTCGGTAAAGTTAAACTGTTTACTTCAACTCAGGAAAAAAGTGGCACAAAATGACTGTTCATTTCCACTTCAAATTACGAGAGAGAATAGTTTCTAAGACAGAGAAAAGGAAATGGAAAGAGAGGCTCTCTCTGCTCGCCTGATTATCTGAATAGCTCCCATTAACGCCCCCACACTTTCTTCACATGAGATTATCAAAAGGCAAAAAAGTGCTTAGCTACTAGGACGCAACAATCACAGTCACCTATTCCGGTCTAATATAAATGCTAATGCTCTGAACGCTTTTAAGTGCAAGGAATCACACAATTAACTTAATGCAGCACTGTAAATATGAACTGTACACCAACCTGTAAAAACTGTGAGTATTCCTTTCAATTATTAACCGTGTTGTTAGTTATATGAACTTAAATCAGTGCAGGCTAACCCATAAATTGTGCTTACATCCACCAGTTAATGACGTTTGGAAGTAAAGCTAGTTTACTGCTGTATGTTCTAACCTAGTTAGCATATGCTAATGATTTTTTAATGATGATTTTTTTCACCTTAATGCATCCAGGGAGCAGCTTTATGGAGCATGCATGCTCTTTTTTCATCATCAACCTGATTCCTATTCATGCACTTAATATACAACCACAACTGGGAGTTCCCCAGCATTGGTAGCCAGTCAGTCAGTATCTCTACTGGAGCAGCTAGATGTTGTTATGTTAGAGCTAGTCTGGCTCATAGGAAGAGGGCTGTGGGGATAAATCTGTAATTGGCCGACAATCCAGTCAGTTCTCCTTCCCCTTTGGCCATGTCCTGACACTGTTTTACATCCTGGGCTTAGAGTCACCCAAGACAATCCTGACTGGTTTAAGAAATAGAAACAAGCCAGTGTACACTGTATTTAGAACACCAGGAGGGAAAATAAAAAACTACAGTCATTTTTTGTAGATTTACTCTTAATTAAATGTTCTTTTAAAATCATAATTCACTACTTAGTAGACCTAAGTTATGCAAACCTATCATGTGCATTTTTGTAGCCAATCTCCAGGGACACAGAGGAGGTGGACGCGCTGCTCGATACTTATCGGTGCCCATGCTTGCATGCTGCTTTCAATTGATATATAGCTATAATATAATATTGATAATGCATTAAACAAGTAACCTGCTAAAATACTGCTGGGGGTACGGGTATGTTTATTTGTGCTGAACATATGAAACAATCATAAAATAACTGTTCTTTTCTCTGATTCACCGGCTTTCTTGATATCGCTGCTCCCTCTCTCTAATTCACTGTCCATGTCGCTTGACCACTCACACAAAGGAAGCTTGTGGATGTCGCTGTTTTGCAGCACAGACCGCGAGTCAGACACAAATGTAGAAGCTGAATACACGAAACAAACAAAGACAGGACACAACTGTGAGAGTATTATAATTCAGTCCGTGAACCTCAACTGGATAGCACCCGGCTTCAGTGATATTTCAGGCTGACTGTGGGCGAGTCTGACCAGACTGATCGTTGTGTTCCTCCGAAAGTTGATTCTGGTTCAGCTTCTCCGCTGCAGGTTTTATTCGTCATACCCTGCGGCCTACACCGCTGCAAAACCTTAGCTCTTGCTGCAGCCTCTGATTCGGCCTGAATCAGGCCTTATTACTCACACAGCTTGGTGCTTTGCCTTTAAGCAGCTCGCTCATTTGTCATTTTTAAAATTTCACCCTTGAAATGTATTCCCAACTGTGACTCTTCAATAAAGTCATTTCCTGCGGTCGAGCTAAACCTAAAGTTGAGTGTAACAGTGTATAACTCTTTATTTCTGGGAATCAATCGGGACGCACAGCGTGCACAGCTTGGCTGCAGCAGGACTACAATCAATCAGTGGCTATTCAAACACAATCAGCCATGTTGTGCCACAGAGCCACACAAAACTCCTCTCCAATTACCAACACAATCACATCTGATTGCTCATCATGTGTGCGCTGGTCAGTTTCCAGAAGGTTCCTGTGCTTGTTGGCTGAAATCGGGCTCTATGACTCAGAGAGAGAGAGAGCTAATGCTTCAAAACAAAGCAGAACAAATAGACAAGTACACTGAAGTTTTTTCTTAGTATAATCTCCATTTTTTACAGATTACTTTCCACTGTTATGACCAGATGTTTCTCTGTTCCTTCATTAATTTATTATTTTTTATTATTTTTACAGTTTGGCAGCACGGTTGCTTTTACAAGCCTGTAATAAAAGCTGTGACTGTGACTGTAATTGAGAGCGAGAGAGACAGAGCACTGCTGCTATTTCTAGTTATTTATTCACAGTCCACACAAACACGTAGGTTTTAAACCACTTAACATCCAGACTCCAGACGTCCCCGCTGTCTCTCTCAGTTCTCCATTGTAAAATATTAATAAACTGTTTTGTTTGTGGTTTCTTTTTTAAAGCAAATGCCCTGCGCCCTCATTGTTTGCATCATCCTCCGAGCCTTAAAATAGTCTAAATAGGCAGGAGAAAGTATTTAGGAAATGCTCGCAGTGTGGGTTGTTTTTCCGCTCGGCAGGAGGAGATTAATGGTTTATTTGCATTCCCTGCGTGCTGTTCATCGTTGTGCTGTCCCAAGCAACACACTGCCGTATATATACAGGGCATAATGGAAGATGAATGTGGCTGGGGAGGGGGAATGCTCTTCCTGGGGGATCGCTGTGCAGATAGGAAGCAGTGCAAGAGGAATTTAGTGTTAACAGATGACACATTGGGTCACTGAGACGGGGTTTATGTTCGTGTTACAGTTTGTTTTCTTACCGCGTGTTAAGCTTTTGACCTCTGGACAGTTAGTGGAGACTTGTCATCATTAAACAAACGTAATGTTGTAATCTGTAGGTTACAGAGACGCGCAGAGGCAGAAGCAAATTAAGTGGCTGTTGAAAGGGCTGAGTATACTCCATCAGAACTGATGGTTGGAAGCTTTAATAGCTTTTGAAACAGTGCATGTTTGACATTTCTGTCGAACAACTGAATACAACACTGGAAAAATATTCCAAGACTGTCCGACCTTGAGTGTAACTGTTTGGAACAACTACGAACAACTATGAACAACTAGTTTTGATTTAGCAGGCCTATCCCACGCTGCCCCTTCAGCCACAAGGAGGCCCGTGTTAACTGAAGATGGAAACTCTTTCTGAATTCATCTGTTCTGGTTTTGTCAGCGCCAAATCGCAAAATGTTGTTGTTATTATACAAAGTTTTGTGGCCGTTATGCCAAATTTTGAGATTTAAAAATGATGAGTACAAAGTGCATGTGGTTACCCGGCTTCCTACCAGCCTGTACGTCGCAGACTGTTGCTATCCACCACGCATAACGTCCTCATGCAGCTAAATAGAGACGGTTGTAGCTTATAGCTACATGATTAACAGACTGGATAATCAGACTTTGAATGTGATGTTGGGGATCAAGTAAAATCAGCTCCTGTGGATGGACTGTGCAGATCGGTACGAGAGCTGCCTGCATGCTTTCTAGTGTCCAGCAGGGGGCGACGCCATTGGCTGCAACAATAAGGCCTGATTGTATTGAGTCTTATGGGGAAGTGACCCAAATTCCTGCATTGATTTATTAACTTAGTAAACAGTTTCCTTGTGAGATTATCATACAACTGTAACACTGTGGTCTTGCTGATCTAAGTAGCACATCTGAGGTGATGTGGTTTGACTCATGAGCTGTTGTAGTCTGCAGACTAACATGCCGATTTAGAGTAACTCAGCAAAATGTGAAAATGTGTGTGTCAGATTTTCCTCGTCCCACCCTGACAGTATATTAATCTCCTCACCTGCTGCATCTGCTGCATCCACCTGTTGTGCTCTGTTAACTAGCTACATGTGGGTGTGTAGCAGCGGTAGTGACCATCCGCATCTGCTGCTCTCGATGTGTTTTCGCTCGTGAAAAAAGGAGTCATTGCATTCACCGGCATATCTAGCTGGTCTTGGGGGGGCGCTTGAAAAACATCACTAGCTTATTAAGTCATCTAAAGCTGGATGCTCCCCGAACCCACTTCAGAAACTCTATTCTGGCACCGCAGCGGTAAATCATGTTGATGTTTTACTAAATGAGGAGATTTTGAGTTATAACAAATAAAAATTGGGGGAATTATACCAAACATTTGTGTTTAGCAATGCTATAAACAAATTTGCATGTAATGTTTTGTTAACGGTTTGTCGTGCCCGGCTCGTTCCATCCGCAGTCCCCCCGTGGCATAATGACGTAGTCTCGCGTAAGTGCAGTCAGATTCTCTGAGCAACTCCTGAATTATCCTTCATCTTTCCTTGACCTTGATGGAGAACGTAAGGAAGTGTGTTTAGGGAAGGACGCAGGAGGTCATTTTTTGATTTGATTAACCCAAAGATGTCTTAAGGTGTCAGGCCGTCAGTGGGCCATGGGGTAGCTGTAACAGATTTGAGTTATTGCACCAAACTTTGGGGTTTAGATGCACTTTTATGTTTCTTTGTTTAGGATTTCTGTACGGGGCCCACAGCACCTTGTCCAGGCCCCTGATAGACACGCAGAAGCTGTTTCAGCATCTTTGCAAATGTTATTATTTTTGTAGCCAAGCAAGATGTTTGGCAGTATAAAACGTGGAAAATGTTTGTTTATTCATCACTGAAAGCTGGTGGGTTTGCACATTAATCCCTCGAGGACAGATTGACGTCAGCCTTTGAAGTCCGACAACATGATCATAATCCCCTTTTGAACTCAGACATAATTGGTATCAGTTGTTGAAAGGAGGCGATGAATGAAAAAAAGCAACTGAAAGACGGTTCTTGGTGTAGCTGTACATGTTAATTATTCAGCTTATCTATGTAACGAAACAGCAGATCACTGAATAAATGTGTCTGAAAGAGTGAAAGGTTTCATTCCTGCAATCTAAAAACTCATTCAACATTTCAAAAGGAAATAATTAATTCATCATCAAAACATTATTTAATTGGAGGCGAAGGTCTGCGATTCATAATCTGCTTCATATTCAAGCGGAAGAACAGTCAGAACTTGTTTGGAATAGTCGATGTAAGCGACTGGATTAAAGCACTATGATATAATCAGATGCAATCAAAGCTTCAAAGCTGACAAACTTTATTCCCATCAAGTTTGAGCAATATTACCCGCGTACGAAACATTGCGGTGTTTCGAACCCGCCGTCAAAGAAAACGTGTCTCTGTCAGGATGGCGGGCTCAGATGTGTTTCATCATCTTCATCATCAGCATCGCTCTGCAGCAGAAGCAGCTGTCTGCTTTAAATCCACTCTGCTACAGATATTTAAATGTTGGAGCTGAACTCCAGCATCATAATACAAGAGGGGGAAGTCAAAAATATAACTTGTTCCATCTTCCACATGGACTCCATTTTCCATAATATTGATAGATTCTTACCACAGAGAAAATATTTGCCATCTTCCTGTTTCTTAAACGTCTTAATCTACGCCTGGAAATTTCATTTATTTATTTATTTTTTTCTGCTATCAATTTGTTTTTCCGGAGGGGCCAGCAGAGGTTTGCTTGGATATTGCTGAGTTGCCATTAACAACTCATTTGATGTTATTTGCGGGGAGAAATCCATGCAAACATAATTCACGACAGAGGAGAAGCTGTTTTGCTCTATTTCAGCCGCATCTATTTTTAATGATGTTGACTTTCCTGGCGGAGAAAAAAAACCCAAAACAAATCTGTGCAGGATGACAGGATGCAGTGCTGCGTTCGCCCTGCAGGTGACAGCAGTAGCATATTTAAAACGCATGCATACATACTGTACATACATGCACACACACGCATATAGCACGAGCACGCACAAGTACACAAAGAAGGGGAGTCGAATCCTCGATCTTGTGAGTGAGATATTCCAGTTTTAGCTCGTTTCCATCCTTGTACAAACAAAACTGATTAGCTCTTTTCTCACGAGTTCTTTCCCAGAAACCAACGCTCGGCTTTTGCCCTGTCACTACTTCAGCCAGCTCACATCTCTTTATTTTTTCCTCTGTGGCCCCTATTTTTCTTCTTCTTTTTTTTTTTTTTTTGAGCGACACCGCAAGAAAACAAACCATCAGCAGATCTGTACTTGTGCAAAAAAAAAAAAAAAAAAAAAATCAAAAAATCCATTTCAATCAAAGGAGGAGGACGTTTCTTTCACAGTTGTGCACAATTCCAATAATGTCTTTTGAGATTTGAAGTGCTGAGGGGGGAACGACTCAAACCCTGACTGCTGCTTTTCTTACCAAACTCCAGCTGTGTTTTTTTTCTCTCCTGCACGTTGCCCACTGAAAGGAAAGCAGTACAATTGCTGACTTCCTCCCCCCATCTTTGGGTTTAAAGCGGTGACAAATCAAATTTGATTTTCTTTGAACTCTGTGTACATATTTGGCCCCCTTTATTTTTCATGACAGGTTCATTGGCTCAAAGGAAGAAAGGAAAAAAAAAAGAAGAAGATAAAAAGCAAATCACATCTAAGGTTTGCATTGAGCTAACTAGGATGCCATGGTAACTGTTCCGAGGCACTTTTCTGACATTCGGGACGGCTTTTTTTTTTTTTTTTTTCGGAGGGAGCGCTGCATTCAAGGGCAGATAATCTGATATAATTGGTAGAAACCTTCAGCACAGAACACGGTTTTCCTTTGTGACTTTGCTGTGGGGAAGCGATGCGGTTTTATTAACCTTTACGCACCCAGCCAAGGCTTTTTGCTGAGCGCGCACGCTGTTTCCCAATGACGGCCCCTGCTTCAACATTCATACAATTGCACACATTCTCAGCTGGAAGCTGCCCAGCCTCCACCTCTGGAGCAGCTGGCTGTTATTTGCATCTCTCCACAGCAACAGCAGCAGCAGCAGCAGCCACATAAGGTAACTCAGCAGACAAAAGGATTACTTACAGCAGTTCAATCTTTCAGCTAAGAGCAGTTTGAAGATCCTTTAAAAAGCCAAAGGCCACATACATCACCCGCTTTACTTTGCTTTTTATTGGGCTGTCTTGGAAGTAGAAACCATCTCATAAAGTTACTTTATATGACTTGAAAGTACTCAGAAATAAGAGAGGAGGTCTGAGATTTTGGCATAAAAAAAAAAAAAACCTAAACTGCCCTTAAAAGAAAGCCTCCCACTGAGAGATTAAAGTGCCCTTGGCTGTGCAAAAATGCAAATCATCACGTGAGCACACGCCCATGTATTCGATTTAACCTCATGTAAAATCTTCAGCGAATACGCTCCCTGCTGCTGAGGATCAGAGAGTAGGTTTGTCTTCCGCCGGATGACACGGAAAACGTGCCGCGATAACCTTTATTAAGGACATCCTCCGTCCTCCTGGCTGGAGGCGGTGGTGTTGTTTCCTGGGCAGTGAGGGAGAAAGAGAGACAGAGGGAGAGAGAGAGAGAGGAGGGGAGCTGGCTTCTGTGTTTTGGGAGAAAGTGATGAGGTGGTGGCGAAATTAAGAGAGGAAGAACGTGAGCGAATTGTGTGATGTGAAGAGAGGAGCAGCTGGTGGGGGGAACCTGTTTGTTCTTGTTGTCTCAGTCTGAGAAAGGCGAGGAGGTGCAGAGATATCCTGGCAAAGAAAGCTCTCGGTGAGTTTATTCTAAGAGGAGCCGTGATAGTCAGATCACGGAGATTTCACACATTCCCCTACAAAACTCTCATTTCTCTGCGTGTGTTACACTTTCAGATAGCTGCAGAAAGGCCACACGGAGTATCAAGCGGTGCACACACACACACATATACACACACCAGCCTTATCGCCGGTCGTGCTACAATAATGTGACTGTTGTCAGTTGTGCTGCTTGGCATTTATTTGCAATGCTTCTGTAATCCCCCAGAGGAAGATAAGTAGTAGAGGCGTTTAGATGGAGCATTTTGTCACAGAGCGCGCGGCGGCGGCGGCGATGCTGAGATCTTCCAGCCCACGCAGGAACGGAAGCAGCTCGCAGATGCAGCACTGATGGCGAACACACACATTTATGCACTCGGGGGCAAACACATGCTGCCATACATATTCACAGGCACACTTTCTTAATTTACACATCACTGCTGTTAGGGAACCTTGTACCGCCAACATGTTTTTGGAGCAGGAAGGACACTGCCTTGTTTTTAGTCTGGGTCAGCGCGTGAACCTTTTTGGGGACATAAGCGTGAACATTTCTCCTCTTTAAGCAGAGCTCCTGCATCAAGCTAACATGTTCTGCAGCAGTTTGTCTACTGAAGATCAAACTGATGAACCTTCATTAACCTAAATCCCACCAAGCACGGCGATGTAACATCGCTGTTTTGGTCTGTTCTCCACGTGGCTCCATGGAAGCATCATTCTTGCTGGTTTATGTGCTTCAGTCATGACCTACATAGTTGAATTTTTTGCTTTTGTCTGTTTTTATGATCTGGAGTCTGCACGAGGTGTTTTATTTTGAACATTTACCAGGTTCTCTATGTCGCTTCTATGTCTGACTCAAAGCCGCCTCGATCTGCTTGTCACGGCACCCATCAAAAATAGATCAGGCATGTTTTCCCCCCACGGAGCAGAGTGAGAGTGGACAGACGCTTCTGAAATCACAATTGTTGACTAGAACGGCCGTGATGATCAGCTCCTGTGGCCATGGAGCAGCTGGAGTACATCACAGCCGTGCAGGAGTTGCACACTGCACAACAATGACGTCAAAGTCATGGATCTATACGCTGCTGGAAACTTGCATCAAGAAGAAAAGAACAACAAAAATGATCATTTCAACTCAGGTTGGAAACATCTTTCTACATTACATGATGGCATAAATTCCAGGAATGTAACTGACACCTGACAAGAAGAACTAAATAAAAAACGAATACTGTACGGTTCTCTGATTTCATCCATTTCAAGTGATGTCAGACTTGTTACAGCCACGCTGATTCACTCATTAGTTCACAGGCTTCTTTTTCCTCACACAGAAAATTGATCATGAATCACCAAAGAATCGGACACATACGTCAGAATCGATAACATCATCGGTACCAATAAAATATTACCAATTTCCATCCGTAATCAAACTCTTTGTATGACAGTGAACAAGCTGGTTGAAGTAACGGAGCATTACTGGGCTAACTTTACTTGTTACTGGAAAAAGTAATCACAGTAACATTTTTCTGACCTCAGATAACGTTTCCAACTGCACAACCAACAACATCGATTCTTTGATCAAATAAATGACTGATTACAGCGTAATTTAATGCAGATATTATTACAAAATAAGATACTTTAATTTAAAACTTGAATTCAGACACAACTTGAGCAGATGAAAAAGGTCTGTCATGTGTAACAACAGTATTAGCTCCACAGCCACATCACACAGTCTAATAATGGAATTTTGATGGAAAAGTTTTGCGGTCTCTCAGTCCACCATCTGTCTTTTAATTCATCAACACAAAAAAAAAATCACAGAACTCTTTCAACTGACGATCCTGTAATCCGTCAACTGCGGCGCAATTATGAAAATCACCTAAATGAGAGTTTCAAGGTTTTCCGCCAGCAGTGTGCTGTTCACGCCGTGCACGCCAACACAGCTTTTCAGAGCTCTCTCACTCCTCTTTTTTTTTGCCATTCATTTCAATGAATGAATTGCATTTGTTTTGGGGTTTTTTTGTTCATTTGAGGGGCTAAAGTGCATATTAATGGCCAACTGTGCTGCCCGGCTCCCTCTACCTCCACCCCTCCAGCTTAAATTGTAGTGAAAAGCAAGAGTGGAATTGTAAAACACATTTATCTGCAACAGACAACCGTCTCCACTCTGAATAATTAATGCTCCAGGCTTTATGTGTCTTGCCGGTTTGTCCTTGGGGCGTGTTGACTCGGGGCATCGAGAGTCCAGGTTTGCTGCCGTACATCAGACCTGCAGAGCGGCTTGACATTCAGATGGTGTCCGACTGACTGGACCAAACATTTCTTCGGTAATACAAATAAATAATCGTGTGAAAAAGCAGCTGCAGCGACTGTAACTGGTGAAATGATGCGGAAAAGGGAAGTAATGAGTGTGTGAATGTGGCAGGAAATAAGTAATCATATCAGAGAGATAGCATTGAGTAACTGTACATATTAAACTGCTTAGAGTTTAATTTGAAGCATCTTGCCTTGGTTTAACTTTGGCAGGAAATAATGTTGAATAAAATGAGGCCGATACCAAAATAGCAAGCAAAGAACTCATTTCCCATTCATACTGGAGGAGAATAGATGTTTTGTAGTTGTCTTTCTTTGATATTACAGGTTGAAAGAGTGCATACATTTTTTCATTTTCAACCAAGTTTGTCCTCTCAGCATAAAATGATCTGAGTAATGAATGTGCTGATCTGACAGACATGAACAAAAATGAGAATCGGGCACTGCAATCTGTCATTTTATACTGTTTTGTGTCATTGTGAACAGCGGCTGATCGTCTGTCTAGGACGCCTCGTGAAGCCGCGTGAGTAGCATGTGAGGATGAAGAACGAGAACATTACATGCACGTCGGGCTAAAGTTGGCTCAGGTTTGCATTACAGTCAATTTATCCTGAAATATCTAATGTCTGATGCGGATGAGGTGCTAAGATCTGGGCTCATGGCAAGCTGATACAACACAGTTCAAACTGGACAAGAAATATGAGCCAGCAGTGTAAACAAATGCCAGGTTTAGCCATTTTATCTAAACCAGTGGTTCCCAACCTGGAGTCTGGAAAGCCTCCAAGGGGCCACAAGATAAATCTGAGGGATTTAACAAATGATCTAAAGCTCTTATTTGGAGGTGAAAGCTGAAGTGAGAGGTTATAAAAGAAAGAAAACACTTCATCTGTACAACTCAGTCTCTGTTTAGAGAGAAAAGTAGAGCCATCTAAATTGTTTTTTTTTTTTTTTATCCACATGGGAACTGTAGCTCTATAGAGTATTTTTAGGGGACTCAAAGACCTTAAGGTTTGGGAAAGATTAGAGTCTTTGTCAAATAACAAAAGCCCACATTTGTTCCCAGTTTGTGCCTCTCGTGCAGCGTACATCACTGAGATCTTCTAAATTATAATATAACTGGGAATGTTTGTAAATTCTGGACAAACCATCAGAACAACGGTACGATTTTGGGTATTTCAAAGACTCCTCTGATCATTTGATCATTTTTTTTTAGCTTATTTTTATTCCATATCCAGGTAACTGCACTATAAAAAATAAATAAATAAAAATGAAAAATCATAAAAAATGACTGCCAAACAAAAAAAGGTAAAATTACAGTAAAATATCACCATTCAAATAAATAAACCGACTTTCCCTGAATTATTATGATCAAACTTCACTTCAACATTGTGACGATACTAAAAGTTCTACAGACAAACACTGTTATTTTACAGACTTTCCCTGTATATCTATATAACGACCACTCAACACGCTTTTACAACACTTGTCACATTAACTGAGTCATTTTGGGCCCAATCACACTCACACACCAGGGTCCAGTGTTTTGGTCAGTAACTATAATTTGCCATTATTGGCATAATGCTTAAAATAACAGTTTCATTGTTAATTTACAGCTAATAGCTGTAATTTTACAGAATTTTACAATACAATTAAAAAACGTTACTTTCTATAAATTTACAATTTCTTTTCACAGTGTGGCATCAGTCTGTTATTTTCTTTTTTTGGCCTTTGAGATGTGGGGAGAGAGATGGGGAGTGACATGTGGGAAAGGGCTGCAGGTCGGGATTCGAACCTGCGCCCCTGCAGCGAGACTTCATATATGTGGCAGCTGCTCTATCGACTGAGCTGAACGCCGCCCCGAGCCTTCATTATTTTCATTTAGGAGGTCAAAGGTTGTAGATAAACATGATTTTAATCAACCAAAGTTGAGTTGGTCTGACGAGGCAACAGTTTGGATTCTCTCCACCAAAGAGTAACTCGTCATAAAAAGAGGAATTTTCCGAGTAATTCATTAAGACACATTTAAAGTGACCTACTTTTACTACAGCAGTAATCTCATTCCCATGAGTGACATTTACTTAAGTAAAACTGTACATCTATTTTAGAGACCTCAACACTCTGCTGGGGAATTGAAAACCTTTCTTGTATTTGGGTCTCACAAACACTAGTATCAGCGATTCTTCTCATGAACCCACTCAGTGCCCAGCGGAGCTACAATTCATCAGACTATAGCAAGTCTGCAGTGACAGAGATCCGGTTCATATACGGAACTAGTCTAATTACTTTCATATCGCCGGTACAGCTGACAAAGACGTGGATTTTGAGGTGTCAAGTGTGTCTTTTCCCTCTAAGGTCAAGTGTCTGCAGGAACAGGAGGAACACTACATCTGAGTGCCTTTTACATCACGGCCGGCTGAGATAATCCTGCAGACGAGGAAACGCCGCTCTCCTGCTTCTCATTTCTCACATTTTTCTCAGTACAGCGGGAGGAATACAATGAACCTTAATCCTCCACCGCTCAATCGCCGGCAGCTACAGCCCTCACTTTCCCTCCTTCACATTTTGATAATTGGAGAAAAAAATAAATAAATCGGCAGCATTGATTACTGGTAAGTGTGGATGTAGAGGATTTAAGTCGAATTAAAACATGCTGCTGGACTTCACAGATGTCTCCCGCACCACCAGCACCAACAGCACATTTAAATCCTTGAAGGAGTTTATTTTGTTTATCCGACGTCCTTGGCTGTGAGGTCAGCTAATCGCCTCCACACATTTAGTTGCACTAAAGAAAAGAGCAGCTAAAGCAGAATGTATGGATGAGTGCAGGACAAAAGAGCGAGGCTTGTTTTGTTCTTGGTGATGCCGTGTAGCGGTACAACAGTTAAGTAGCTCATCAGTGGAAAAATGGAGAGATTAGTAGTTAGCTTTCCAAGTCCTCCGAACAAAATGAGAAAATATGTTGCTTGTCTGACACAAGTGTTAAAATCTGTGTTTACTTTAAGTGGTTGTGCACATCCATCAATCCATCCAACCATTTCTTTCCACTTATCTGTGGCTGGGTTGAGGTAGCAGGTTTCCATATGTTCCAACTCAGTCCAGCTCCTCCTGGAGGATCCTGAGATGGGCTATATGGTCCCTCCACCGGGTTCTGGGTCGGCCTCAAGGTCTCCACCCAGTTGGACGGCCCCTGAACATCACCAAAAGAAGGCTGAACCCCCCTCAGGTGGTTTCTTTTGCCGCCAGGGAGCAGCAGCTCTCAAACCTTATCTCTACGGCTGAGCCCAGACACCCTGTGGAGGAAGCTCATTTCAGCCACTTGTATCCGTGATCTCATTCTTTCGGTCACTACCCAAAGCTCATGACCACAGGTGGAGGTTAGAACGTGGATGGACTGGAAAGTCCTTTCCGTGTCGTCTCCCTCTTGCCTACAACGATCCGGTACAATGTCCACAATACTGCAGACGCCGCACCAATCCGCCAGTCCATCTCACGCTCCATTTTCCCATCACTCATGGAGAAAACCCGGAGATACTTGAACTCCTTCGCTTGGGGAAGCAACTCACTCCCAGCCCGGGGGGAGAATAGAATGTCTTTCCTGTCATTGCACCATATACAACAAAATTCGCTGTGCAATTTCCCCAACAAACAGCTCAACACTCCACATACAGTACATTAAACCATGCACAGACAAATATAACAGTAACAGTGGAGTAAAATAGGATAGAAAAAAAAGGGGAATAAAAAAGTCTGCTTAAAGCGGCTGTTGCATATTTTTTTAAATGCCCATGACTCCTGTCTGTCAAGAGGAAAGGCAGATGTTGCTTAATGTGGTCATAGAGCCACAAAACCATGTAAACATTTAACTTTGTATCCGTCTCACTGGAATCTTCCAATTTGTATCCCTAATTATCGTGCCACTTTCGTTTTGCAAGAAATACAATGCTAGAATTGTGTCCAGTTGCAGTATTTTTTCCAGTGTGCTACATCACCAGGTCGCTGGAGTGAACAGAGAGTGTAAAACATTGACGCCGGGGACATATTATTACAGAAACATGTCACGACTTGTGCTTCAAGTCACAAATCACCGAGATTATCATCTTCCCCCAACTTAAACCAAGTGCTGTAGTAGTGCCCAAACATAAGCACAACATAATCATAACATGACAATTCTTCGGGTTTTAGACAGTTGTTCAGTCAACACATTTTTCTTTTTAGATTTAGATTTGGACTCTGGGAAATATACAAACTCCCTTACCAACATTCCTACTTTTAACACTTTAAAAGCTCCAGTGAGTCAGATTAAGGGGACATGATTCTACAGCAGAAATATAGACAAACTAAACACCGGCTCTAGATTTTTGCATGTTTTGCTGTTCAGCTGTAGTTTGTCCTTCACACCTCGAAGAAGACAGTGAGGGCCGGGGGTTGCAATCAGCAACTGCACGACTAGATATCACTAAATCCTACACACTGATCCTTTAAGTGCTATTTTAAAATGTGAATTTAAACACATGTACTGGTTGGAGAGAACTTTTAACACCCGTTTAAATACCAACAACTGCCCCCTGCACATGAACTGTTGCGTCACCACAAAAATAGTCAATGGAAAAAAATGTAAAGAGATGTAAATAGAAAAGATAAACAGTGCAGTGATACGTTAATGCGTTATGTTGACCAGACTAAATCATTGTTTATTTTTATTTGTCATGACCATCTTTCCTTAATTTGAACCATACTGTAATCACCATGTGCAGATATGTTGGACTTCATGTCACTGCTGCTCTTTTTTTCCACGCGAATATAAAAGGATGTCTGAAATAAGCGTGAAATTACAATAACACCAGTCGAGGTCTGAGTCAGTTAGTATGTGTCGAGTTCTCTATAATCCTCTGTAGTCTGTGACAAGGTACCTGCAGAGATCTAAGCAGAGCTTTATGTACCTGTTCATGTAAGAATAGCCGCTCAGATTTAATAGAGGGTTTCTTCATGAAAACAGACCGGATGAATTTTCGTCTTCATAGCGACGTCCTTACAGTTCTTCATCCCTTTTCTTATTTTATGTAAATGTTTGAACTGCCGTCTGTCAGATTCCATCATCGTGAGGCTCCTTTTAAACGGGAAACTTTTATATGCATCACAGAGGCTTATAAATATTTATATCCTCAATTGCCTTCTCATTCATTTTCTTTAGCTCTCTGTTCTTTGCTGCCACCATGACCCAGTTTCCCCCATGGGAGTCAATTAAGTCGATCTTATTATAGTGTAACAGTTTGCACAGGTCTGCGCAATTGTGTCCATACAAGAACACCACATGAACTCGTCTGTATAAGAAAATAATAGCAGACGTCTCCATCTTGCAAGAATATTGACGCACTGTTCCTCCCCATAAGCCTCCCTGGAAGATTTGAAGACTGGTGCACGCAGGGAGGGAGAATAATGCGATGTGGCAGCGTAACAAGAAGCGTCTGAACAAAGCAAGAAATGACAAAACATTTCCTTTTCCTCAACAAACCCCCAGGAGTCTATTCTGGTCTTTTTAATAATTTGGGTAGCTCGTGCTGACAGCCAGGAGCATTGATTATCATTCCTGGAAGTCGTCTGTGAAATAATCTGAACTCAGGGGCTTATTGATGATAATTGACCTGCAGGTGCCCGAGGTTTTTTTACTCTCTTTTTAAGTGAGGCAGGAAGGTGAGACAGCAGGGGAGGCGACTGATCAGGTGCTGCTAGACGACCGGCTGTCTGTCTCTCAAAACTTCCAGATATCATCGGGGTGCTTTGGCAGAAACGTTCTCTCTCTTTATCCACTCTTTCCACTCAAACTGTCTAATCCACCTGCATCGGCTGGTGGATTTCCAAGAAAGAAACTTTTTGTAGCTAGCAGACAAAAATGATGATAGCCTAAAAGAAGGAAGGAACATAACTTTTTGGCTGCATTGTAGACTGGTTTATTGAAGCTGCTGTCTTTGCTTCTTCCGTGATGTATTTCTGCCTTTATAACGGCTGAAAGTTGCTGCAAAATTGTGAGTATAAGAAGAGAAATTATTAGTCTTTGACTAAAAGCAGCTGGCATCAAAGCCTGATATTTGTTCAGTCCACTTTCAGTCCACTTTAGCTGCTACAAACATGACATCACATCACACATGTAATTCACACGATCCGCTGGATGACGGCGTGACTTGACTGACGTCGGGCGTCATAGCGTGAGAACAGTTTGTTTTATCCCGTGTGGCTTGCCATGGTGGAAAACAACTGATGTAGCATCTGGGAGGTTAAGTGTAGCGTGTCCGAACTTTTATGAAGTGTTTCATTACGTCGTGTGAGCCGTGAGCAGTACAGCACAAACGATGGTGAAGTGAAACTGAACCTGTAAACATTTCACCCCTTAATCACACCAACGTCACTATATACAAACATGTGTATGCACACCAAGAGTCTTAATGGATCCATTCAGAACCACCTCAGCTGGCCCAGGAGCACTCAGCCTAATCTAAATTACACTCAGGTAGAGTCTGACAATATGACTGGAGTTGATCCAAACATACTCAGTATCTGCCGTGATTACATGGCACGTCAAGCTCACTGAGAGCATTTTAGGAAATAAGAAACCTGTGTTGAATTTTAATCTTATTTATATAAGCCACATGACAGAAGTTATGTCAGGACAGTTTTCATATAGAGCAGGTCTAGATTGGCACCGCGAGCAAGCACTTGGCGACAGAAGCAAGTTTATAAGATATCAAATGGGTTAGATAATTATTATTGTCTTCTATTGGAGGTGACAAAATAACTTTCAGTTGTTTGTATGAATCAGTCTTTGAAGAATATCAGCAATTTCTGTCTTTAAGTTTATTCATTATTACATTACTGCTCTTTTTGATTACTTGTTAATTGATAGCACATCATGCTGCTGCCTGTTATTTGTGAGAGACATAATAACTTGTGTTCTTCACTGATCTTTAACAAGCTCTTGACTTTCCAGTCCGTCTATGTTGTAACCCTCACCTATGTTGATGAGCTTTGAGTAGTGACTGAAAGAATGAGATCACGGATACAAGCGGCTAAAATGAGTTCCCTCTTAGAGCTTGGAGCAGAGACGCTGCTTCTTTGTCTTGAAAGGAGCCATCTGAGGTGGTTTGGTCATCTGATTTTGATGCCTCCTGGGCGCCTAATCCTTTGGAGGTGTTTCAGGCACATCCAACTGGCAGGAGACCCCGGGACAGACCCAGGACCCGCTGGAGGGACTATATAGCTTATCTGTGGAACGCCTCGGGATCCTCCAGGAGTAGCTGGGATATGTTGCTGGGGAGAGGGACGTCTGCCCCGATCCAACGATCCACATGAGCGAAAAGAAATGGATGAATGGATGGAATACTGAATTTCAGTATGGTAATATGCATGCACAAAACAGCAGGGGGCCAAAGATGGCGCCTTGGGGAACACCACAAATCAGACGGGCCACAGAAGAGTTTCTGTTAATCTTAATGAATAAGATTTAAACCAGTCTCGAGCAGAATCCCTGTTGCCAACCCACTTTTCAAGGTCATCCTGTTTAACCGAATCATTAACTTTTCAAGGACGTGGATCCAGGTTTACTTTTATTCATGACAGTAGTAGATAAAAAACAGCATGCTATGATTGGCCGGGTCCAATGTGTAGTCAGCCATCTCTTTAAGTCACAACAAGAACTAATGACTCTTTGATCTTCCGATTAATATCCATCATGAATGAGAGTTCCTACAAAAAATGTCATGTGTGTGCTCATCTGGTATTACTGAGCTCCATAACCGTCCAGAATCTGACTGTTTATATAGTTGAACATTCATCTAAACACTTTTATATCAGACACATATGGACAACGGTTAAACGAAACAATGTGTTGTCCTTCAGAGCTGCTACCAGCTTCAAGATCCAAATGTCTATTCACAGTTTTCTTTTAATGTGACTTATGATAAGATTTATTCAAGCTTACCAGCTCATTTTCTTTATTCCTGAGAAGGTGGATATGATCTGAGAGTCTCACTATTTGCTCATTCATACGATCTCGATTCAGGCCTACTGCACGTTATTAAAATGCTGCTCCGCTCCGTAGTGCGACTTCCACCTCCGCTACACAACAGCCAGCCAATTCATCCGCATTCCTTTCCTTTGTTCGACCGCTCGGCAGCCGAGTGTTTACTGAGGCAATACCATTTAAGTGCTTTACTCAAGGACAGCTGCATCGTCCTCTTGAGGGAAACATTAATGCAACAATGATCTAACTGCCAAAATAACCAGCCTGCTCCAAGCTATGTACCTCAGCTAATGCACTGTCTCTTCCTACTGCACGCTGATTAAAACCTTAATGGTGCTTTTGTTACAGATCCAAACTTTTATCTGGTGGTACATTCCTTTTCAGCTGTTTCATTTATGTAATATACAAAGACATTATATACCTCTATAAATATCCCTTTGATAAAAATAAGTGCCATCATTAATACAAACTATTTAGACTTTGTGGCTCCATTTGAGACAGCGGGGTTTCTTGATCTTTTCCAAATTAGGGAGATTTGGAGACAAACACGTGCAGTCAGCTGATGTTTTGTTTTCATAAAGTGACAGTCTACAGTTCCCAGAATGCAACAGAACAACGTTGATGACAGAAAAACAGCTCTTTTATATTAAAGGCTAACTACTGATTTTATATATATTTTTATATGAAAATAAAACAAGAAAAAATCATCAAATTAAATTCTCAGTACAGTCTGTTTGAAAGTTTTTATTTTTCTGTGATGATTTATGGGAAAATCCTGTAAAATAACACTTAGCTGTAATCCTGAAAGCCATTCTCACTGTAACATCACTGTAAACAAATGTAAACATTGATGGAACATATCTAAATTTTCACAGTTGTTTTCTGTTTTTTAAAATTATATACTAAAGTCTGTAAAATGACGAACATTATCTGTAAATTAACAACCAAAGTGTTGTAGTTATTTAAAGTTATTTCTCATTTTTGTACACAAAATGTATATATTACAGTATTTTTCTGTTTTCTTAAATTGAAAAATGAAAAGACAATAATGATCTGCAGTTTAATATGTAGCCGTTTATGTGTACTTTTACATTATAACTGTAATTCTGGATACAAATTTAGCAAACCTTCATTACAAAGCTGCACTGCTCTCTATATATTTTATTTTAATTTCATGGTTTTTGTTTTGCTTTGAGAAAATCCAGGTGAAAGCCACCAACCGCCACTTCAAAATGTATTGTGCAATGCAGCCATTTAATTTGTTCTCCTTCTTGTCAGGACCGTAGCTTCCAGTTAGGACGCGGCAGGTCACGCTATCAATAACATTTCTGTAAACCTTTCTTAGCTGAAAGCTAAATAAATTAAAATGAAATAATAGGAAATTAGTGTTATACACATATATACAGAATTATACACACAGAACCAGACCATGACATAGAGAAACAATGTAAATATAACTGAACAGTTCAATAAATAAATAAAATAAAAGTTTTGTGAGCATTTAGTTGGTTTCTAGTCGAAAATCTCTCTGTGTGTTTTCAGTGCCTCTAAAGTCCTGCTCATGAACCTCCTTCTGCTGCTTACTCAGCAACGTTTTCAGCACTTTCTGCCCACTTTTTCTTTACCTGGAAGATTTCCTGACCTCTGCTTAACACAAGAGGACCTTGTTTACTGCAAACTGTGGTCAGCATCTTGTTGCAGCAGAAACCACATACAGATGGAGAAATAAGACCCAGGTGAAAATCACTCTGGACTGATCTGCTCACTTAAAACCTGTAAAACTGGGAATCGTTTGTAAGAGTACGAACAGTTTCTCAGAGTTGTCACGTCTTGAAAAATACCATGTGAAAATAAAACTGACTTACAAACACATGTGAGGTGTAAATGAGAGGTTTTATTTTAAGACAGTGGTTCTCAGACTCACACCGCTGCTGCTTTATCTTTCCTGCCAGGTGGTTAATGGAAATTAATTGTATTCACTTTGCATCCCAAGAGTAAAATAGCCTCTGATTAAACAGCTAAAATGAAATCCAGCAGAGCTCTGGGCAGTGATGACCCGGCTGGAAAACGTCTGCTTTAAGAGAGACGGCATCACGGTTTGGTGGCTATATTGCCAATATAAAGACTTCCAGTACGAGGTTCATCTTCCTTCTCGCTCAGCCAGACAGCCGGTATAATTAGATATTGATAGAAGGGCAGTAATTAATGATGCGTCTGCCAGCAACATTATCTGCTCCGCAATTTCATTCACATGTCCTGTGCTGATTGGGCTGGTGGGTCACCGCACCACACAGCCAATCATTTGTCAAGCTCTCTGACCTGAATCTGTTGTAATGGCGTGGAGACGAGCAGTGATGGAAACCAACAATAATTCCCTGAGCCCTCCACGGTCAATAGTTTCAAGATGGTGGCGAGCTCCCGGCCTTCATAGGATGGGTGATTTTTCTCATCAGAGTCATTTTTTTTTTATCAATCTTCAGAGAAAAACAGATTTATACCTGAATTTTACATCTCTTGCTGCAAAAAGACTGTAAACAAAGTCATCTGGCAGCAGAAAACTGGGAGAAAATGACATGTGAGCTGCTGATTTTGCACCATAGGTTTTTTATTTTTTATCATTTAGTGGATTAACAATGAACTACAGTACAATTACAGTTATTTAACATAAATTTTTTTATTGAAGATTAAATTTTCTTATAAATAAACAAAATAAGCCTGGATCCAAATATTTGTGGTAATAAACATTTTATTAATTATGAAAAATAATAAATGTAATTTTTGTCTAGATCTGTATAAAAGCAAGTTTTTAAAATAGTTTTTAAAAAAATTGATAACATCTAAAATTTAACTTTTTTAAACAATCACAATAAACACATTTTTATGACTTTATATTATAATTATTATAGTTTATAATAAATAAATATATAAATAAACAACAAAAATAAACAACAAAAATGTGAAAAGTGGCTTCATCACATGTGAAACACGTCTAGTTTTTGTATGTTTTATGTGATAAATTTACAAAATATAAACATAACCGTCATATATATTTCACATGGGAAGGTTCATTCTTATTTCAGTTGAGTAACACTAATAAGAAAACACGCAGCGTGCACAGTCTGTGCCCGTGTTTATTTGAGAGTTCATGATTCTGTTTTTTTTCCTCTAATAATGTTTCAAGTGTGTGAAAGTTTCAATAAAAGCCGATGTGTACTTTGTTTAACATGCGTTTCTTTTTTTTATGTGAATCCATCTTCCATATCTGACCGCCTCTGAGACATGTTCACACACTTGCATCCATTAACAACTCTAGTCTTGTTTGTTTTCAAAACCACCAGACCCTTCTGTGTAAAAACACAGCTTTAGAGATCTGTGTGTTTTAAGGTCTTAACAAGGTTTTACAAGCTGCTAAAAGCAACCGAGAGACTCCAAGTTGTTTTTTTTTTTTGGTGGGAACATGAGTAATTATTTTGTTTGGCTGGACGTTGATCTTGTAGCTCAGGATTGATGTTACTGAAGGACTGAGAGGAAGCGAGGGATGGATGTAACAGATGTGTGGTTTCATGAAAGAAAGAAAGATAGAAGAGCAGGTAACTGTATTCATGTTCGTCTGTGTGAGGTGTGTGACAGACAGGAATGTGAATCACAGGCAGTTTGTCCTCTCAGCTTGCAGGAAAGTGTGTGTGTGTGTGTGTGTGTAGCAGGTGTGTGTGTGAGTGATGGCTGTGTGTCTGAGCCGGGGTTATGTGTGTGCACCGGTGCGTGTAATGAACGGCACCGTCAGCCCGACTCTGCTCTCCTTCCTCCCCCCAAACCTCTAGACTGCCACCCTGCATCCTCTACATGACCACTCCCATCCGCAACACCCCCCTCCACCTTTCTCCTCCCAACACGCACACACGCACACACACACACGCACACACACACAGATGGTCGCTGTACACAGCATTTCCTCCTAATCACCATCACGTTTGGAGACGACCACATCCTGATCCACATCAGTTCCGGTTTCTCCGTCGGCTTCACCGCTCGCTGGGTTTTGAACCCACAGCCATTTGAATAATTGCTGGAGGCTGTTCACAGAAATGCATAATAATGATAAATTGGATCTTAAGGTCCTCGCCGATGATCCAAGGGCAGCAGTGTGCTGTAAAAGAGGAAGGGACAGGAACAGATGTGGGACAGAGCCGGGATGTGGCGGGGTGAAATGCACGAGTGCAGCAGAAATGTGGGATTCATATCAGGCGTTTGAAATCTGAGATGCTTTTTAGGTGCTGAAAGTTGTGCAGAGATGAGAAGGCCTCCAAGATTTTTGGTGTGTTTCATATGAGGGAAGGGCAGCTCGCAGATTTATGCAGTGAAATGAGTGGATGCGTGGTGGGGCGGGGGGGGGGCTTGTCCCTGTTACTTTAAAGGTTTGATTTACTCACTGAAATCTCTTTAAATAGAAACTTTGAACTGCCCGGCTGCCAAAATCTAGAAGAGGAGACGATAAAAACGTTGATATGATTATATAGCTTTCAAGTGAATTTTTGCCCCATGCTTCACCTCTCAGACAGCCTCAAACCTGCAGACAGGACGGTAACACCAAATCTCAGTCTGCACGTTTTTTGGATATAAAAATAATTTAATGTGTTATTATTTATAGTCAGACACTACCGAACATCAATCAAAGATAAAGTATCGGGTCTCAGTGATGTTATTTGCTAGACTGATGTAAATTATCGGCCACAAGAAGAAGAAGAACTATAAAAGCATCCATTAACCGGTGCCGAAACAGCCGATAAGCCACGTCACCAACAGTTCCTTGTAAATAAAATTCAATAAAGTTATTTTAGAGTATGTGGCATGCTCTGTTTCCCTGGTTTCACTTGTTAATGAAGTGATACAAATATAAAACACAGTAAAATATGTTATTTAGACCACATTTCCAAATATGTGGTGTAAACACGGAGCCGCTGGCTCACAAATCCCAAACGAGATGATTTCCCGTTCCTCCCTTTCTGTCAGCATGCTGTAAGTACATTATAAGTACACAAGGACTGTAATGGGAGATTAAATCTCGCTGCACACCAGATGTGTCGGGGGTTGCCCTTTACGTCTGCTTGAGATATTAAAGTATTTAATGTTGATAAGCAGCCTGAGTAAGCCAGATGTGAAACGCTTTTCCCTCATGCAGAAATAAAGAATAACTTCAACATTATTATTTCATCCAGAGAGATTCAAAGTGTTTCAGTTTGTCCTGCAGCGTGCAGAACGTTATGTTCAACCTGTTTTTGTTTTTTTGATGTGTGAACAAAGGAACAACACTCGTGACTCAACCTCTGCCTCCCTATTATAATGGGTAGTGATTACTTTAAGTGGAAGATGCCAAAAGTTTCCAACTGTTATGCTTTGAATCACATTTAGAAGGATATTTTGTTTTGAAGTGATCTTTCTACACATTTTTATGCATCAAACTGTCCTGAAATCTGTTTTGAAACGATATTCACATCCCCACATGTACACTGAAGGCATCATTTATCATTCTAAAGTGATTCATTCATTTTCCATAACCGCTTATCCTTATCTGGGTTGCCGGGCACTGGAGCCGATCCCAGCTGACACCGTCGCCAGATCACCACAGGGCTGACACGCAGAGGCAAACAACCATTCACGCTCACGTTCACACCCGTGAGTCGCCAATTAACCTGCATGTTTTTGGAGACTACAACGAGAATACGCCAGTCCCAGCTGGTTGGCGGGTTTGAACCCAGAACCTTCTTGCTGTGAGGCGACAGTGCTTAATACACCACCACAGTGCTGCCGCTCCACTACAAGAGATTTAGAGGAGAGAAAAAAAATCCAGTTATTCTGTGCAGGAATGCATTGGAAAGACTTCAGTCTGACTTCATCACATCAAGTGGAGATCTTCCAAAGTCTTTTTAGGACAAAAATGTATCTTTCTCTTTCCACAGACGGTTTGCTCAGCTGTGGTGGAGGACGAGGAACACAAAGACGGAACTCCATGCTAAAAGGGACTGTGAAATTGGAAGATACCCGCTTGATTTGTCTAACACGTTATCTTTGGCTGAATTAATTTTTGCTCAGAAATAAAAGCCATTCATTAAAATTGCATGTTTGAGAAGAAGGCATCTCTTTGCAGCTCTTCTTCTGCGCACACAAACGTGGAACCAAACTCTGTTTTCCAGGTGAGACACGCACGAGTGAACACAGGAATTTTCATGCGACACACCAGGCAGGCGTAGCAGACGTCCTCCAAATGAACCATTAGTTTCCGGAGGCGGGCAGCCAGCGTGCGTCCACCGCTGACCCGGTGCGTGCTCGCCTTAGTCACGCCTAGATCGTCTGAATAACTGATTGGATTGAGCTTGTGCTGCTTCTAGAGAGACGTGTTGGTGAAATGTCAACACATTTCCACCCAATTAGCCCTTTCTGCCGTGCCTGAACTCTTTTTGAAGAGTTATAGCGCCGCAAGGCTACGAGGTGGAAAGGAAACTGATCACAGAGGAGCATGACGTCAGTATAAACCAGAATTTCTATTCAGCAAGCGTGTTACATACCAAAATCAACTATCTGAGCTATCTTTGTTGTTTAGTCTCTTGATAGTGCAAGTGGAGATTTGGTCTGAAAGCCAAGAACTCTTGAATTCAGTCTACATACGTCACATGTTCCAGGAAAGTACTTGAACAATTCCCAGTGGTTCCATCGCTAAACCAAGAGGTGGTCCATCAAAGTCTTTGTGCCCCTGAAGCATGACAACATGGCCGTGACCAACATTAACCCATTCAGGGTAACATTGGCCATGGATACGGATTCCATGCGGGTCATTCTCTTTGGGCTGTAAACCAGCTGAGGTGATGGAAAGCTCGCACTGTACCAGCACTTCAAAACCCCCTCGCTCGTTGACCCGCTGTGACAAAGCCAGGATGAAAACGTGGAGCCAAACCACCAGTAATGCTCTGACTATAGGTCAGCTCTAATTGTTCAGGTTGAGCAAATCTGGCAGTCTGGAGTTTTTCTAGCTTGGAACAATACAAAGAGAAAACAGTCCAAGATTGATTTTTATAGCCTCGGGGCAAAAACCTGGGAAAACGAGCAGAGTGAACGAGTGACTGCAGGCTTTTGTTTCGTTTTGTGATGTTTTGTTCGAGGTAGTGGAATTCTCTAAAATGCAAAAGAGCTAATGACGTAGAGAAGCTGATCATTTACACAATTATTATTTTCTTGCAAGGCATTTTATCTTTTTTTTTTATCTGCTACGTCAGTGGTGAGTTATTGAATGCCAGTTTCAGCCTGCAGCTTGACTCGATGTTCATGGCCGCCGCTCGTTTTCAAACACCGCTGCAGGGGCCAAAGGTCCCCCCCCCCCCCCCCCCCCATTCATCAGGAGATGCATGCCATCCGACAAAGTGCTGCATATGGAGGAAAATCTGCAAGCGAGGCAAATCAAGAGTGGAAGAGGAGGTACTCCAACTGCAAACATGCTATGTGATCTACAATCAGTAGTGCTGTCAGAAATCTGATGATCAAAACAGATAGGATGCTGAGTGCTTTCCAGCCAGCAGCCTTGGAAATATTCATCTGTGGATGGTGAAGGGGGACGGGGGGGGGGGCATTTTCCTCCAGGGAAGGTACATCTGCCCAGATTAGTTTTTACCTCCATCATTCAAATTTCTTTTTCACTTTCATGCTTCATGTTCAGATCTGCTCCAAAACAATGTTGATGTGTAATTTTCCTACAAGGGAAAAAGAGGAAAAAAAAACAAAACATGTTTTGATGTTTAATGCTAATCACAAAATCTCCCGGTGGACTTTCACAGGAAAAATTCAAAGCTTTCTTTTATTTTTTTTTCTTTATTATTTCTAAAAGTTGTTAGTTAATGAAAGACTTGTGAGCTTCAGATATTTTACATTATACTGATTAAGAATTATAGCTGTGTGTTTAACTAAAACAAAAACAACATATGCTAAATTGCATCGAGGATTGTAAATTCGGAGGAGCTATTTCAGGGGCGTCCTGATTCCGGTCGCGTTCATTTTTCCCCTTAGACGATGTTAATGTGACTCATAGCTGGAGCACTTCTGAGGCCTGCTGGATGGGCATTAAATCCTCCCCATTTGAATCACCAGTACAAAAGAAGAAAATATCTGGTTCTTCTGGAAAGTTTAATGTGCACATAAAAAAAACATTAGGGGAGAAATTTACAAGTCCCGCGGCGCCTCTTGGCAAGAGGCGTCCAATCGCAGAGCTTAAAGCTGTGTTACGTTCGCCTCAAATAGCGGGTGGAAGCTAAAGGTTGTAGTATTAAGAAAACTGACAATTTGCACATTTAAATCTTTCAGGTTCTGGGTCAGTTTTGGATGAATTCGGCGACTGTGGTCCTGAATTTTTGTTGACAGAGGTGTCTTTAATTAGTGACTCACTTCCTTCCTCTCCATAGCGACCTGAGGCTGAGGTTCATGGGTGTTTAGACACAATATCTTTTAATTAATTAAAACTGGGGGTCATAACCTACAACCTAAATGATCTTAACATTATCTGGGAGAGTCCCGTGTTTCTATGTTGAGCATCGTTAAAAGCGGACTTGGAATGGGAGCGGTGGGTCCTCCCTTTTCGCAACTCTGTTGACCTTTCTTCGAGGCCCACGTCATGGAAAACTGGACCGTGTGTCACAGTGTAACTAAAATAATGAGTCCCCGCTGCGGCTTTATGTTTTGGATGAAGAAATATTGTATTAACATGCTCTGAACAGCCCCACCTTGACAGTTTCTGTTATGATATCATGTTTTCATAAACACATAATTAAACAAATACCAATGCGGTGACCAGTCACAATGTCCAGATGATCTCGATGTTGCGTGGCAGAACTAATCGAATTAGCGCTGAGTAATGGTCTAACTTTTCAACTAATGGTTCACAAATGCTTTACGGGAGATAAAACATACAACAAAACACACAGATTTTATTTCCCTTTGACAAAATGACAAGCAAAAACAAAAAAACATGAAAACAGTGTGAAAATCATCCGTTCTGCCACTTTTGCTCTCTGCACGAACTGTTTACCTGGATGCTCAAACGTGATTGGTCAACACAAAATGGAAACTTTCTGAAATAAGCTGCTACACAGCTGATCGGCTATGATAGCTTCCCCCAGTTTGAAGCATTCATTCATTCCCTGCTCTCCGCTGCAACATAATGCGTGATAGAATCACATTTTAGAGGAATATCAGATCCTCGGGATTATCAGCAGACCTGGGTACAGTTTCTGCTGGTTCTTTGGTCTTTGAGAATATTTCCCAGTATTAACTGGCCCTTTAACCCTCGAGAGCCCACAGAGCCAGAGCCAATCACTTTAAAGTCATTCCCAGCGTATCGAAACATGGTAACTGAAGTCCTGAGCTCTGCACTGAACACAGTTAACATAACTAGAACCTGAAATATAGATAATTACGTTAACATCTGTGATAGTCTTTGTGTGTTTCCACTGTACATCTAATGTCTACACCGTCAAAGTGACCCCCAATCTAATGGAAGGTGCAAGATTGTGTCGTGGTGGAGATCCTGAACCAACGTGCACAGACATGAAGACACTGTGACTTCGAGTGTTTTCACATTCACATCACATAATCTCCATTATAATCAGAGGGACTTAACCAGCTCTCACTGCCCAGATGGAGGCTGTTTTCTGGGGGACAGTTTGCGGAGGAGTCAGCAGGGAGGACTGACTGGGTCACTGTGACTCTTCCACGTATAAACTGGGTGATTTTTTTCTGATGTAGCTGTACTGTTGTTTGTTCTTATAAAAGGAAATAACTATTTACCACAATTTGTTTGTTTTTTCTGATGTTTTTTTTTTTTGAAGGTTGAATCAAAGAAATGCCACATAATTGGCATCAAATTAAAGAGGAAGTTGTGTTTTTTAAAATGAAAACAACTTGTTTCTTTATGTTTTTGAGCTGTTTGTTCATTTGAGTGACAGTTCTTTGTGACCTGACTGCACCAAGATTCAACAACTCTGCCGGGGTCTAGAGGGTTAAATATATCTACATCTTCAGCTTACAGCTTATGGTGCATGAGAGGAAACTGAGCTGGATGTGTGATGTGTGATGTAAAAAGGTCCTGAGCTGGTTTCAAACCCTGGTTGAGCCTGTAGGTGCCACATTATCTGTCTGAGGTGGAAAAAAAAGTCAGGTTGGAGGGAAAAAGATACCAGGAACACAGGCAAAACAAAACCATCTGGTCTGGTCGGTGTGCTACTTTCCACAGCTTTTCCACTTCATCCTGATTGTCGCCATTATTGTCAATTAGCTCGACATATGGCTCATGGAACATGACTAATGATGGCACATTATGTAATCCTTATAAAGAACAGATCATTGTCAGAGATTAGTCATGAGGCTTGAGATGGAATCGCCGGGTCTCGGCCTCTTTCTCTCTGTCTCGAGGCATTGCCAGTATCAAAGAGCAGGATCTACTGAATCTAATGGATAGTTCGCTGAAGCTTCTGGGAAGTCTTTGAGTCTCTGATTGTTTTCGTCCTCATAAATGCGCGCTCAGAATTAAATCATTGTGCCATGAGTCATGTCACCCATTTGGACGAGTCGCTGCTGCCTGATTGCTACCCTTTCCTTGTGCAAGAGGGTCGCATTTACGATGGCAGTAGTTTAATTAAATGTGTTTAAATTTTATCGTTATTTAATTTTCTCTGACTGAGAAATGAAAACAAGTTTCCATGACTGACACGTTGGAAAATACGTATGCAGACAATGAAAGTTTTGTTGTTGGTAAAGGATTCGATTTCGTACCCGATCGCGTGTACTCGTGCATCCGTCCCTGCGACATAATGATTTGTTTATGTGTGTGTCAGTGCTTGTGGTATGCTGACAGCTCGGGAATGTGCTGTCTGTTACGAGACACAGGCATTGCTCTTTCTTGTCAACATTCCTCCTGAACAGGGCGACAAAAAAAAAAAAAAAAGAAAAAGAAAAAGAAGAGCGAGTACTTTCTTGTCTTGTCATATTGAAGAATGGCCCTCATTTTTGGTTGATAATGCGCCTTCAAAATCTTTATAAATCACTGAGTTTTCACCTTTCAGTGGAGTCAAGTAGGTCTGCTTTATGTGAAACTGAGTTCCACGCTGTCGACCTGAGCTGATACACTCATAAAAATGATTTTCAGCTCTTCCTTTTATGCTAGAAATAATGTTAGCCCCATTAAAGCAATTTTCCAACACCTGAGACGACCATGTGGGCGCCTTTTCCTGGTTATCCCAGTGATTAATCTCGCAGAGAGATCACTGTTGTTCTGCGCTCATTAGACAAATTAAACCTCCGTGTTGTTAAATTTAAGAAGAAAACAAGTTCACACGTAGTTTCATTAGCAGACTGTAGAGTAATTATGGAAGCACATTTTAGTCAAAACAAAACAATAAATAAACATTTTGTTTGCTTCATATCTCGTAATTAACACCATCTCAGAATATCTTTGTCATAGTAATTATGAGATCTGTATCAAGACATCATTATCTTGTAATTACAAGCAAATTATTTCATAATTATTCACTAATAAAACACTTCTGACTGTACCCTATTCAGTTTCTTTGGAGCTTTGTTCCTAATTTGGGTCCAAGTTTACTCCCTGAAATAACAAATAAGCTCGGGCCCATTTATGTTGTACAGGAGCTGGGACTAGTGGAGCAAAAAATATAAATGATAATGAAAATATATGTTATTTATGAACTCTCAGGGCAGCTTTGATGTACCCTGATTATTAACTTCAGCACCTTGTAACCGAATTACCGGACATCTGCAGTATCAAGTGGCAGAACCACTCCAATGTCTTTCCAGTGCTGAAGGTTAAATACTTGTTAGCCTAGTGAGCAATTTGTCTAACTGAATGATTTCAGTACGTAGCACTTTTCTGTTGCAAGGATCTTGTGGGGGTCTCGTGTTTATCCATGTGCCATCCTTCATCTATGCTCATGAACTTTGGGTAATGGCCAAAAGAATGAAATCACAAATACAAATTGAGCTTGAAGTAGAATTGCTGCTGCTGCTTCACATTTTGAAGGGCTCAATTGGGATATTTTGGACGTCTGAATGGGATGTTTCTTTCTGGAGGTTTTCCGGGCATGACCCCGGGATAAACCCAGAGCTCACTGAAGGGATGTTGTTCAATCTGGGATGGAACAACTCTGGAAGAACCAGGCAGACATTGTTGGGGAGACAGTTCTACTACTGCGATGTAGACAGAAAGGGTCGATTGTTATGTTGTCATTTAGAGGGCAGAAACTGACTTCATGAGGTTGTTATGGCTAATGTTTTAACAAACAATTGCACAAACATTCATTATTATTCATTGATTTGAGACCAGTATTCACATGTACACACTGGTACAATGTACACACTATGTACTTCTTGGTGTAGTGCACTAATTTCTGCAGTGTAGTGTTTTCTCAATTCTAGTACAGACAGAGACGACTGCAGTAATTTTGCAGCTTCTTCTTCTTGTTCTCTAAACAGCTACTGGAATTGCAGTCGGGGCATTAGTGCCAATATTTACCAAAATATAAATATAATAAAACATATGTACAACTTCCATTTGTATATTCAGATATTCACCATAACTGCTTCAGCTCAAGCAGAATGGAAACCAAAATGGTGACCATTGAGGGTAAGAAGTGTCCAGCGTTCTATTGTATACTCAACTTTTTATGAGTGAACCATCCAGGTATTTGCCATAACTGGCAGTGTGAATGCACTTATGTACTCAAAATAGCAAGTGTAAGCGTGGAAGTACACGAATTGAGACCAAATATCAAGCTACGTTTTGGTCTCCACCAACTTGCTAGCTCGATCTGTCTGTTAAAAAACCAAAACAATGGGCTGAAAGAGGCTAAAAAGTTAAAGGATGCTAATTCTCTGCAGCCTCTTCATGGTAACAACTTTCATATTACACATACATGTGCTTAGGTGGAAAACTTGATGTGTTGCCATCTCACCGTGCATGTGTAACTGATTTCATGATCTACTTCTCAACTCCGTTCTTGCCCTAAATTTCGACGTTATTCAGGTTTAAACATCCAACACCAACAGCAAACGCTGTCTATTGAAATCCTGCCACCCTCCATCCACTCTGCCATTACTCAATCTTCAGATAAGGATCACAGGTCAGGATAAGAGCAGATAAAGACAGAGGCCAGTATTATTCAACAGCGTGAATAATTGAAGAGGCTGCAGTCAATTTCCGGAAAAGAAGAAGACTGTAGCGGTGACTATCCTTATCAGCGGCGGCGTGGGTCTCCACCCCAGACCATCTGCGTCATTGCAGTGCTCGTGCTGGGTGACAGAGGACAGGTGGAGCGTCCATCATCCATGCAGAAAGGACAGAGGAACCTTTAAGTCAGCAGGATCCATTGTTCACTGAAGGTCAATGGTAAGGTGGAAATGAAATAGGGCGACGCCGGGGAGAGTGATAATAGCAGATCACGGCGGAGGTTTCTGATTCGCTGCCACATACTTCATCACAACAAGCATTTGTGCTTAAAACAAGGTGACGCTGTACAAATCTGGCAGTGCACAGTCTCCCGAAAACGAATCTAAAGGTTATGGAAGTTATGCGGCAGGAGAAACACGAGTCATCAGGCTTGACGGTAAATGTGCACACCCATCCATCCACCCCCCAAAAAATCCTCCACATGCTGATTTTCCACCGCGCTACTTCCACGTCAAACTGCTGTTTCCAGTCGGGTCCTCTCAGTGGAAACCTCTGTGTTTGTGTATGTTTTTAATTTTCATTTGTGACACGCATAACGTTCATTTCACTAAAGGTCGTCTTCTGGGAATCGACAGGTGTTAAAAACACATTAATAATATTTTCCTTTTTGTTCACTGTATACCAAAACATGTCCTTGTATCCTCGTGTTTTACACTGGTTTTTACTTGTAAGAGGCAGATGTGGAGCAAATGTTTATGTTTCTTTCACTACATTCAAATGTACAACCACAATTTAAAATATTTTGACAGTGTCAGATGGCCATTAGCCTGGATTATACTGATGTCAGCCTAAAATAGTAAAATATCTTTGATTAGGTCAACGTCCTCTGTGGAAACATGTAGGACAGCCTTGATATTTACGGTTTACTAACTGAGGTGGACATAAACAGGAAGGTCGAGGCTTAGAACCACTCGCATGTTATACATTTTCTATGGAAAACATAAGAATAACAAAAAGCGGCTGATGAGTCCAGGCGAAAACAAAGTCCAACAATCCAAGTTAATCCAATAAACAGAAGTCCAAACAAAAACTGACCAAGTAAGAGCAGGAACACGGGGAGAAAGAAGGAATAAATTACCGAGGAACGGGACACAGATGACAAGTGAAAACCAAAGAACACAGGGACTAAATACATGAGTGAAGACAGGCACCATTGAATTGAGAATTACAAAATAAAACAGGAACAACACAAAAAACTTAAAACCACGACAGCGAGAAGATTTTTGGACATGTGCTGGTGCTTTTTATAGGACAACATCGATATAGCAACCTATAGAAAATCGAGAGGAGGTGGGAATCTGTCTTTTGATGCACCTTCATATTTTTGGAACACTTCATGAGTTGTGGCCTCCCTCCCACTCAGCATGTTGGTAAAAATGCTGTCAGGCTCAGTTGGGAGATTTGAGCACATACAATAACTGCAGTCCAAATATTATAGGCCAATACTGCAGTCTGAGAAACACTTGGTTAACCTGAAGTGAGTGTCTAACTCCTCTTCCTCAGTGATGATCCACGCTGAATAATGAAGAATTCACTGCTTCGTTTTTTTGTTGTTGTATCTTGATGATGATGTTCAAGAACCCGAACAGGGTTTTTTTGTTTTTTCGTCCGTGCTCTCGCTCGTTATTTGAATCGCTGGCTGCAGGCTGCTCTTGGATTGTGTAGCTGCTGACATTTGTTTTTGTGCTATGGTGCGTTCAGTGCTTTGGGAACCTCCAACCTCTTGACACAGATGATCAGCAGCCTTTTTATTGAAGGAGAGGCCTGAATTCATGTGATGCTGTTTAGTTACTGTTTGACTTCTGGGCTTGATTTTATATCAAAGCTTGTAAAAGTAATGCTGATCAGTGGCCCGGACTTAAACTCTACCCAAGATCTATCTTTCGACTATAAAACATGAAAATCCCCCGTAGGCTTGAACAGCAGCTGTAAAAAAAAAAAAAAAAAAACACTTTATTTGTGTTCAGCTTCAGTTATATCAGATTCATACAGTTTTAACAGTTAAATATGTATCAAAAACTTCAATTAAAGCTTATCAACCCCCTCCTGCTGCATAATTCACATCCTTCTGTCCATCTGTGTGCTCAGATGCTCTCATGTTTTCACCAAAATATGGCTAAATAGACTCCTTCTGTCTCTTTCCTCATCTTCAGCTCAAGGGCACATGCACATTTCAGTTTACCCCGGTCAAAATCCAGCCATCCTCTTGATGCAACGTCAAAATTCCCCCAAATTCAAGGCATTAGTATGCTTCAAATGAAATGCTTGTCTGATCCAAACAGTTCCTGTAACCCCCTCCTCCGAAACTCTGCTGACATCAGAATTGTGTCACAGCTTAGCAAGGAGCCCAAATAGAGACACTAACTGTCAAAAGAAGAAGTTTATTTATGATAAAGGAGGTGTGGGGAAGGAGGGGTGCAGGTCCAAGGGGGTGACGGGCTGGAGAGTGCGTCCAGCTGTAGGAGGGCTCGAGGTGATGGCTGGGCAGGCAGGCGGGCAGGACAGGAAACTGAACAAAGAAATCAGGTTTAAATTACCTGAAGGCAGGACAGGAACTACGTGCAGACTGGGTGATGAGGCAGGACTGCCAAGATGGCTGCGATGAGAGCCACCACAATCAGAAACTTGCAGGTGATATCGTAGAGATGGCGTCCACGTTTTATACCGTCTGTTTGGATTAGGTATGACCATGGGAACAGATGTATTGCTTTTAAACATGGTCTTACAACGTTAAACTTACCCTTTAAACTGTAAACTGTGTATGAGGCTCTTAGCTGCAGGCTTCTGCCTCTGTTCTCTCTCAGGTGTTTCTGATTGGGATGATTTGTGGGAGTCCCTGCTCCACATTTAAGCGAGGCTAGATCAGGATCTGGGATCTCTCACAGACAAAGACAACTAATCTCCTTAAATTTAGCTTCTTTTGCTCCTTGTTTTTCTGTTTTATTCTTTGGGGATGGAGGTCTGGTCTTTGTTTCTTAGTTTATTTTACACAATGTTTTGATAGAGCTGGGTGGACTCTGGGTCCACCAGGCTATTGCGTGGCTGGCCCAGACCTTTTGTTCTTTTTGGCCAGCCTTACTGACTCCTGTAGTTCTGGTTAATTAATAGGATTATTTGTTAATAAAATATATTTTTGCTTTCAAACTAATCCTCCAGCTATGGCGTCCTCTTTATGTGTTTCTGGCCACAATTCTGAGCCAAATGTTTGCTTTTGTCCAGCCAGTTAAACGATGATTGCATCAGTTTTTTCTGCAAATTCACAGATCAAAGTTTAACAGAAGTCTGACCGAGAACCCGACGGAGCTGACAGGAGCTTATGAACGGGAGGTGTAGGGAATTTTCAGAGGGTCTGAGTGTAACATGACGGTACCTTTCAAGCAGGGTTTGTACTTTATGCAGGGTTCACAGCAGGCCTGCTGCAGACACGTAGACAGCAAATTTCAATTTATAATTCAGCATCAGATTTCATTCATTGATCGTACCACCATAACACTAGATGGATGTGTGATCAGGATGTGTCCTGTCTTAATCATGTTGTCCACATTAATGGTGTTTACATTCTTTCATCTGGACTATGATATAAGGCAAAGGCGGGCTATGCATGTACTATAGAACTTCTTTTTCACCTTCTTACGTCTTACTCAATAAGACAGGACAGACTACTGAGCTTTTCAGCGTCTTGCAACTAAAATTATTTGTCACTAGTGTATACAGAAAGGAAAAAAGGAGGGAGTCAGTTTTTTTTTGGGTCACAATTTACTTCGGTCACAAACTGACTCTCCTCTTTTATTAAAAAAGCAAGATGTAACACCAACAATTTTCAATCTGCTGGCATATTGTGACCTCTGCTTCGTATGTCTGAAGTTATTTGTCACTGGTGTTAACAGAAAGGAAAAAAGGAGGGGAGTCAGTTTTTTTCCGGTCACAACTTACATCTGTCACAATCTGACTCCCCTCTTATATTAAAAATGCAAGATGTAACACCAACAATTTTCACTCTGCTGGCATATTTTGACCTCTGCTACTTATGTCTGAAGTTATTTGTAACTAGTGTTAACAGAAAGGAAAAAAGGAGGGGAGTCAGTTTTTTTTGGGTCACAACTGACATTTGTCACAATCTGACTCCCCTCTTATATTAAAAATGCAAGATGTAACACCAACAATTTTCACTCTGCTGGCATATTTTGACCTCTGCTACTTATGTCTGAAGTTATTTGTCACTAGTGTTAACAGAAAGGAAAAAAGGAGGGGAGTCAGTTTTTTTCGGGTCACAACTGACATTTGTCACAATCTGACTCCCCTCATATATTAAAAAAAGCAAGATGTAACACCAACAATTTTCACTCTGCTGGCATGTTGTGACCTCCGCTACTTATGTCTGAAGTTATTTGTCGCTAGTGTTAACAGAAAGAAAAAAGGAGGGGAGTCAGCTTTTTTCACGTCACAACTTACATCTGTCACAAACTGACTCTCCTCTTTTATTAAAAAAGCAAGATGTAACACCAACAATTTTCAATCTGCTGGCATATTGTGACCTCTGCTACTTATGTCTGAAGTTATGTGTCACTAGTGTTAACAGAAAGGAAAAAAATCGGGGAGTCCGTTTTTTTCGGGTCACAACTTACATCTGTCACAATCTGACTCCCCTCTTATATTAAAAATGCAAGATGTAACCAACAATTTTCACTCTGCTGGCATATTGTGACCTCTGCTATTTATGCCTGAAGTTATTTGTCACTAGTGTTAACAGAAAGGAAAACAGTAGGGGAGTCAGTTTTTTTTCGGACCTCTGCTACTCATGTCTGAAGCATGAACCGCATCAGAATCTTCAATCTTTCATGCACAAGTATAAATTCCTCTTTAGACACCCAGCTCATGCTTTTCCATTGGTCAAAGCTGCTCACATACTGGCACTCTTACCATCGATCTACTGGGAAGTCAAAATAACACCAGAATCTGATCAAATCTTTTGTTTATGCTATTTGTAGCCATCAAACATGTGAACTTTAACTATCAAACGTCTACCCTGCACCATTTTGTTTGTAGTTTCATGACTGTGAACAGTTTAAAGCACTGGGACACACAGTAGCCTCCAGATTTAGATCCAAATCCAGTCCGGGCTCTCTTCAAGCCTCCAGTGTTTACAACATTCACACTTTGAGATCATCTTGACACAGTCCAGGTCAGCTGAAAATTGGTTCATAAATCATTTACTGTGACCTTGTTTTCATCAACCAATAGCCTTAAGTGATTAACTCAAGTATGCTGCAATTCAGTTGTAATTTTCCTGCCTTTCTTTTTCTTCTTTTTTTTCTGCATGTGAAGCAAAAGCTGGTCAGAGGCTTGGACACGACTAAACACCACATGCTGTGCAGAGAACTAAAGTTCTAGTTTACACACACTGGCACGCTTCCCAGGCAAAACACACCATTTGCTGCTAATGTTTTCTTGCTCCCGGTGTTCTTTGAGCTCTATTTCTTTTCTGATTAATACCTCCTTCATGATTAAAACCTTGTTTCTGCTTAATAAGCAGAGGAGATAAGTGAACAACAACTGAGAATTTATCCCTGAAGAAACCAATATCCCTTTTGCATTTTCCGACAAGCAACTTACTTGATCCCAAATAATAATTAGTTTCATATTTTTGGATGAAGAGAATATCAAAGCTCCTTGTGTTTCCTATCAAGGCCAATTATTTTAATAGGAAATGACATCATCTGAGGTCCAAGGTGGGCCAGTAAAGCTACAAAACAATCCTCCCCTGCCCACTGGCACGCACACATAACAACCACTCCATCCCAACCCCCCTTTCTTTCTCTCTCTAACTGAAATTAAGTGTATTTCCTTGCTAGTCTGCACCAACGGTGGCCAAAAAACGATTATTGAGGGACTCTCACAGACACAGTTGGATGGTTACGGGGCGGAAAAAAGAAAACAAATGAGTAGAATTCCCCAGAAAGAAGCCTGTTATTAATTACAAAAGGGTGATGGGAATGGTTTGAATCGCCTGAGCCTCGGAAAGCAGTGGGATCAAAGAAGAAATGAGGGATGACAAATAACCTGCAGCCCGAGTCTGCTGGAATTCAAGTAGGGAGATGATACGACTCCGGTGAGCGAGGAAGGAAAATATATATAACATGCACTGGATAGATAAATGGAGAGAGATTTGTAGGGAGGGATTTTAGATGCATTTGTATTGATTTCATTACTTCTGGGTCTTATTTTTTTGCAGGTATCAGCTGCATCCTGACATTAAGAAACGTAAAAGTTTTAATTTAAAAGAAAAAAATCACAATAAACAAATGTAGCTGCTGGAGTGCACCGATAGATCAGCGCTTGTATTTCTCTTGCAGTTACAGCATCGGCACTAGTAATTGCTCACAAGTCTCTAACCCAGCTATTTTCCTCTGAATTTTAATGGCATCGCTGACAAAGGACAACTGGGGCAGCCTATTTTTCAGTTTGAGTCTGTGTTATTATTCGCCTTGGTTCAATGTGTCACTAGCGTGCTGTCAATGGAGCTGTCACTTTGACAAGCTCGGGGCTTTGGTGAATGGAGTGCTGGTTAGAAAACACAGGAAATAGTGTCTCACACATTTCCCACCCCTCCTCCTCTTCCTCACCACCACCACCACCACCACCACTGACTTCAGCTCTGAACATGTGATCTCTGCTGGCTCATGGACATGGGAAGTCGGGGTGCTGAGGGGGCTGCAGGACCTCCTAAAATCAGGCAAAATAAACCCCATCAGTTCATCTTATAAGGGCTTTCTCTATTCTTTTTTTTAAACTGAGATTTACAGGATGCGTTGTGCACCAGTGCACTAGCTCTATAATATACTATAACAACCTCATTTCCAACCTTAAATAAGGCAGGACACGTTGGATCGATCACATGAGAGCACACTGAGGTGATTTAGGGAGTTCAGAGGGTCCCACTGAATCCAAGCATTGAAATATGTCAAGACACATGATCAGATGAAGCGGCAGCCTCCGTGGCTGTGAAGTGAAGCCTATGCCGAAGTGCTAAAAACTGCAGTTCCTCAAACGTCCTCTTGAGGCTGGCTCCAGAAGTGAGTCCATAAGTCCCCGTGTTCAAATGTCCAACTTCACAGCAGAAATAAACATGTTTACAGCCTGGTACAAAAAACAGTTTTGGTCTCTACAGTATAGCTAATTTCCCCGTTCATGACAACTGTACTGAGGGTGAATTTATATACAACTCACCTGTTCACATTATATTAAGGCTTAAAGTTGTGCAGAATTAATGGGCGCTTTAACTGACAGGTCGGTGCCATTACAGATGGCTTGTTTGAGCAACCAACAGGTCCACCAATGATCCACATCTTTCTTTGAGAGGCAGCAGAGGCAGAACTACCAACATGGTACCAACACTGAGCTTCAAAACAGCTACAACGTCCATTCTTTTACGACCCAGAGAATTACTCAGCCAACAACAGCTAGACTATATAAGGTAACTGCAATGACTGTATACAGGCCCCTAGATGTGTGATTCATTTATTGATCTATGATATTAAATATATCTAGTAACTAAAGCTTGCTCTGATTTTTTGAGGTGTACTCAGCACAGCTGTTACTCTGTTAACAGCACACAGTGACAGGTGTCTCATTTGAACGGGTACATCGATGATTAAATGAGCTTCGGTAGATCTGTAGTTTTTTTAATACATTAGTTCGCAGTGTTCCTGCCTGTGTTGTTGCTGAGGCTGCTTTGATATACAATATGCTGGTGTTCAAGTTTGCTGTCTGCTTGTGAAACACTAAAATTGTTATATGTAGTATAGAGGATTATGCAAAAGCAATCTCTGGCAAGCTCTGACTGACTTCCAGCATCCCTGTGCTGGCTTTGGGAAGCTTCCCAGCTCCTGACACAGCATGATGCTCGACCACAAGCACAGCTGATGATATGTATTATGTCTTTTAAGATTTCAAATATTCTATTTTGAAAAATCCACCCATCAATCAGAATCCTCTTGGTATAAACTGTAAAAAAATGTCATCATTTTGGAAGAGTTCTTATCCTTTGAAGTCCTGTAAAAGGTTTTTATGTTTCCGTTTGTTACACTGACGTATCACTCATCTCAGATTTGAAGCAAAGCTCTTAATGTGAAGAATGTTCAGAAACAAGAAAAACAAAACAAAAACGAAGATCCGGCCTAAATCAAAGAAAGCTGCCAGCGCTGTGACAAGCGTTAGAAATCTTTCATCCCGTTAGTCACAGAGTCTTTTTTTAAAAAAAAGTCGAAACCTACAAGCTTTAATTCCATCTTGATTTTTTTTCTTTTACCTGCTCGTGCCATGTGCTTCGGAAAAGATCATAAAATGATTGAATTATCAGAATTAAACAGTATATTTGTCTTGCTGAGTGGGTTCATGTGTCTGACTGGGTTAAGTAGCTGGAATCTGCAATTTTAGAGGAATGCTAAACTGGAGTCACGCTGCTTTTCACGAGGTTGACAGGAAATTGCATTCATCAGTCACTATGTTCCCTCTCAGACGTCATTAGGTCTGTAGAGGAGATACAGAAGGCAGCGAAAGCACTAATATTAGTGAAAACAATTATTGTGTGCGGGCTGAAGCGCTGGGTTTGTTTTATAATGAAGTTTTTGATGTATACAAATCCTGATAAAATTAATCTGGAATTAATATGAAGCATCAACACAGATGTGACAGTATAAACATTGCATTCCTCTATGGGCCTGACTGGACGTGATAATTGCATGAACTGGACCTGTGTTTATTAAGTGTTTATTAGCTAACAGTTAATTTTATGCAATGAAAACAAACGCTGACTACTGAAACAACTCGAAAAGAGAAGAAACCTCCATTTCATGTAACTTTTGACAATAACACTGAATCAAATGCCTCCTTGTGCTAGAATCAATACCCCAGTCTGCCGCTTTTTGCATCTGTTAGCTTCCAACTCATTGTTCCCCATGGTTGAGATTTTCTTTTTGTCAAACCACAGATGTTTTCCCAGCATGATATGAAAGTGGTGGAAACCCCAACACAGTTATTTTTCTCTGAAGTTGGTGGGCCGAACCACAGCTATGTCAACACCAGTGATTATTGGACTAACATTCAACAGGTGGCAAGAAACAACCCAGTGTCCAATGGGATGCTCTCTGTGTGTGTGTGGCCACTGTCGAAGAACAAAATTGTTTAGCCGCAAAAAAGTCAATAAACTTGTTTTGGAGGACATTTTCTGTCCTCTAGTGGTCAGAAATCAATTTGAAACCAAACATGGAACCAGCCAAACTCTTAAAACTTGCCAGCTGCCAGCAGAACAAGGAAAGGGAAACCTCTCACTGTACTCCTCGTTTCTGCTACATAATCCTCCCCTGTTGGGAAAAGGTTTTTGTTGTGCACGGAGAATATACTTTTATGCATGATGTTCATTTGTTATGCTCCAAATCTGTTGCTACTTGTTGTTTAAGCATTAAACACTCCGTGACAATTGGGGGCACCTGTGGTTTTGTTACTATAACCATTTAGGAAACCAGAAACAGCAGTGACCAATTAAAAGCCATAAAACAACACCAACAAATGATTGCTGGGACGAGAGATGACAGAGGTTTACCGAGTGAATTAATGTGTGGATTTAGAGAGCGTGGTCATAAACATGCTGGAGTGCTGCAACAAGCTCAGTAATACATTTACTTTTATTAAATTTGAAAGACATCTAAGAGTGTAAATAAAAAGCAATAAAAAGGGGAAAGAAATGGAGATCCTCTTCAAATAAAGGCTCGAATGATGGCTTTGTCAGTTTGACCACTTTTGGTTTAGACTGAAATATCATAACAGCTATTGCACAGATTGTTGTGAAATTTGGTGCAGATGTTCATGGTGACCAGAGGATGAATCCTAATGAGTGTGGCAATCCCTTGACTTTCTATGTTGCACCACCAGGAGGTCAAAGTTTTCACTACTCCAGTGAAATATCTCTACATCTCCTATAAGTATTGTTCCAAACTTTGACATTCAAGATTCAAGGTTTAAATTTTAGGGGCAAAGCCACCTGGTTGTGTCTAGATGGTAACCATAGATTTGTGAAACTCTCATTTGTTTACTCAGTACTTTGTTTCTGCACTTCAAAGCTGCTGTTTGTGTCCCAAGTAAAACCAAAAACTCAGTGTTGACTTATTTTAACGGAAACAACAATCTTTTACGAAACCTAACCAAGAAGTTTGTTGTCTACTGACCCTAATGAAACAATTTAAACAATTTAAAACAATAAAAATATGTAACAAACTCAACAATTTCTGAAGCCGAAATAATGTGTACAAATCTCATAAACAATTCTGCAAATCTAGGGTTACCATCTTGGCATGATTTGTCAATATTTGCTATCTTTGTCTATCCACCAGAGTTCTTACACTCCATTCATAGTTTTCCCAACCTTTGCCATCTTGGGTGATGGTGAAATTCCTGCTCCGGCTCAGCAGGATCAATACTTTTGTTGATCCCTTAACAGTTCACCTTGGACCATCATCAGATCAAGTAATGTTACCATAAGCATTAGCTAATGTTAATATTAGCATTGGTCTCAAAGCACGGCTGTGCCTGAGCACAGCCTCCCAGAGCAGAGCAGCTAGCGTGGCTGTAAAGTCTTAAGTAAGTCTCTTAATCATGCTCCTTTGCCTGACAACACAATAAGGTGTGTTGTTCTTCAGTTTGATAAAATGCCACTGTTGGGTTAATAGATTTTTTATAAGGCGATCCTGAGGGACTTTAAGCCGTATACATATTTATCAAACCGTGGAACGGGAACGGAATGACGGAATTGCATTAGATGGTTGTATAATGTTTCCCTCCGGACTGCTGATTAGCAGCAGCAGCAGCTTTCTTGCTCACTTCCATTCTGTTTGTGTAATAACACAAGTAATGCATTTGGATTATTGTGTACCGATCGGTGATTGTGACTTGTGAATGGACCGCAAGTCACGCTGGTGTCATCAAAACAAAATAGCTGCTGTGACAAACACAATATGCTCGCTGTAATGTCGTAATAAGGAGGATACTGAACCCCAAATCCCACAGCATAATGAAAAATATTTATATATCCACATGGGTATGAACAACACAGCGCTTCATGTCACAACACTTTTACTTCCGTCCCTTGGTAATAGTCGCCAGGGCCCAATTCAATCAAAAAAAAACACAAACCATATAATTCATTTTGCTTTAATTTGATTCACACCCTTCAGCCATTCTCAAGGGGAGCCATCTGTTCTCAAATTCATTTCTTTCTCCTCTCTCCTCCTCGTTTTTCTCTGTGTAACTGAAATGCTGAACAAAAAGGCATGCAGCTTTTGCTTTGGTTGCTCAATCCGCTGACACACCAAGATTGCAGCACTTTGTCAACGTAAGAAAAAAAAGGCTTGAGGTTAGAGTGCATCGCTCTTGAGTTATGTCCAATAAATTTCAGTTGCAAAAATCCCTCAGTGAGATCCTGCTTTCTTTTTTTTTTTACTGTTACACCATCTTTGCTGTCAGTGAGGACAGAGGCTCAGAGAATTAGCCAACCTGGGCCAAATTGTTTCCATCTCCAGGAACACAGTGTATTTCGTCTTGCAGGGCTCCACTGTATCTGAGGAAAATGTAATTCTAGAGGCCTTGTAATGGATTGGGCTGTCTGCTTTTTTGTATTGTCTTTTCAATATCCACCTCAGCGGGTGATACAGCGTGTCTACACACAGCGTGCCAGTGGTGAAGCAGTGCAGTGAAATGAGCCTGTTGTTGCCTCCTTTTGTCCTCCCTAAAATCTGGGCCAGACAGGCAGCGCTGTCTGCTCCAGTGCTCCGAAGCTGCACAAAGAATCAACAACAACAACAAAATCTCCTTTTTGTTCGTCAAACTTCATCTCTGCAGTGCTGGCGATATTAAACAACATGCTCCATTAACTCAGCAGTTCTGATTTATAATTAAACCATCATCATCAGATATTAATAATCATGAATTAATCCATTTAATGTTTAATTTCTAAGCACTAAATATATTGTATCAGCAAATGGAGGCGATTGCTTCCCAAGCTTTTGCAAGTTTTAAAGCAACTTTGAGAATGTTATTACATAAAAGTCTGAATAGATACATTGCCTGAGGTTTGCACCGAGGGACAGGATGCTGCACGGGGAGAGTCATTTTTCACAAATGCACGGTGAGCTAAAAATATTTATGAGCTATTTTAAACGCTAAGTTCAATTCAGTGCATGTACGCAGCGAGCGAACAACCGTCTGCAGAGGGTTTGAGATCAGGTTTGTGATCGGAGAGTCGCACCAGTTCCCGGATATGACCGACTGGGAAAATGTGGTTAGGAGGTAAATAAATTAATAATGCTTCCTCAACAAGCAGCGTCCTCATAAGAGCTCCATCAGAGCAGCACACACACACAAAAAAAGAAATCGCAGGCTGCGGCTGTGCTGGGAAACAGTAGAAGTGGGTAAGTGAGTGAGGAAGGAGGACGCTGTGCTCAGCTGACATTCCCCCGGATAAATAAACTCTCTAAACAAACTCAGGGAGATTGTTCTCCAAGATTACGTTACACCTATCAGGAAAATGTGATACAGCGCCCAGGATGGAACGCGTCTGCAGGCTGCCATTTTACCGAAGATATTGATGTGAAACAGACCAGATCTTCTTCTTCTGTTTTTCTCCTCTCGGTCAGCAGTTTGTCAAATTGTCTTTTAAAGATTTAAAGAATTTAAAATCTGTTAAGAGTTTGCTTCTACATCTGCTTCATGTGATGTAGAAATAAACCAAGCTTGAAACTTGTTGACTGCGGCGCTAAGATTTGATTTAGATTATCACAGATGTGCCTCTTTGGTGTGTGACTTTCCCATAAGGCTTTGCAATCTGTATGCAAAAGGATATCGGGTTTTTTAATTTTTTATTTTTTTCCCCACCCGTTTCCCCTTCAGTTGATAAATGAACAAGCCTCTCTGTTGTCAGCTCCTATTTGTCAGGTGAAGGGTTAGCAGGCCTCCTGTATGTAAAACTGGAGCACATTAGCGCCGTTGCCTGATTCATAAGCAAGTTTAACTCATCTATCAGGTTTCTGATGGCATATTCATCTGATCGAGCAGGGCTCGACACAAAAGCAGCGGCGGCGTTTAAACACATTACCTCCTATTTGTGTGATAACGGCTGAGACGCGGTCGGGGCCTGCGAACGCTGTCACATTCCTCCTGGTTATACGTGCGCAGATATGGAAGTGGAGCGGCGCTCTGCGTGTTACCGTGTTGCTTCAGATAACGCTTCAGGGAAATGCTGCGTTCATCACTTTATGGGAGGGTGAAATAAGACAGTGTCTCGCTGTCGCCCTGCCGGCAAGTGGAGATCTCATCAAAGCAAAAAAACGGAGCCATCTGTAAAAAGGATCTTAAAAAAAGTGTCGGTGCCAGTCTCGCCACTTCCTTTTGTCTCACTTTGACGTTGCCGGCAGCCTCGTTCAGGCTTCACTTCTCTGTGAACTCACCTTGGTGTCTCGTCCCTCTGTGAGTCTTACTTTTTCTCATCTAGCTCTCTTGTTCTTACTTTCTTTCCTCGCTTGTTCTGATGATGTGAGCGCGTGAAGCGGCAGGGCCTTGCACTAACGATGCTCGGCAGACTTGAGGCCTCATTGATATGTCAGACAGCGAGGCTTCCCCGCGGACCACAACAAAAAGTCTTTTTACATACAGTGCTTCCTTCAGTGTCCTCGTTCTCAGTCTGTTTAGAGTCTGCATCATATTTTCATCTATTTAATTTGATTGCAGTGACCCTCCTCTTCTCTATCTGCCTTGTTTCTTGCTCTGTTGGACTCTTGCCTACAGCTGCAAGTGAAAACTGTTTTGATGTTTTGTAGGTGAAAAGAAGCCTCAAGGCTGAACCTGGGAAAATGTTTGCTTGAAATGTGAAAGCTTTTTTAGATTCCTTTTTTTACCAGACACACAGGCTCATCTTTTTCACCTGCAAATCAGCCGAACAGAGTTCACAGGGAAGCACATTTCTCTCTCTCTTTTATTCTACTTGCCATTTTCTGTGTCCATAGAAATGGTTGAAATTTAAATGCAAATGAAAGATGATAAAGCATGTCACAAAAGGCTTAAAGTTTTGTATGTTTTAAAAGTTGACACTGCGACTTTCCAACCAAGAGCCATTAATATTGTAGATAGCTCAATGCTGAGAAAAAAGCATCAAAACATCAGTGGGTGGAAAGTAATTTTCACTCTTTTGAGGTTAACTAATTTATTTGTGTTTTTCCATTTTACACTAGACTTCCTCCCAACTACATTTCTCCAGAAGCTACAATTAAAAGAAAAGAATCAACACATTGGAGTTAGATCAGGAGATATACCAACATCACTGTCTATGTGGCTACTCCCAAGTCTGTACAGTCATTACAGCCACCAGCCCCGAGCATAAAGACTGGAAACGGGAGAAAACACAGGATAAGACAACTGGTTGGTGTCAGCTTTCTCAAGTATCTTAAAGAGAAAGGGAAGATTGAATATCGACCTATAGTTGGCTAAAATCTCTGGATCAAGCGTGCCTCATTCCCCGTCAGTATTCGCCCTAAAAATTTCCTCTTCCCGTTGGTCCAAAATGCCTTCGGTGGTGCTCTGACCTCACAGCAGTCCCGGCAGTCTGGCTAATAAACTGAGCTAACAGCAGCTACATTTGGCAGCAGTTAACTTTACGGTCCATCAGGAAACTCTGTAAATCACAGAGATTTGAGGCGGAGCCGCCGGAGGACATCAGAGGGAAAACCAGAAAACGTTTTATCCATAAAATCTGATCCAGTTTCACCAAAATCAGTGAAATAGTTGGTGGTGAATGAAAGCGTTAAGCGTTAGTGTAAGAACAGACGTACGAATAACAGAGACACCATTCACCTGATTTTACATCAGTGTGGCATCAACATGATTTAAATCCTGTTATTTTATGGTAGAAAAGTTACACAAAGTTGCTTTAATGTTGAATAAAAGGCTGCTCTGGCACTACACAGAGCCTTAAAACTTCTTCCTGCTTGGTGGGTTGTTGCCATTTTCTTTCAAACTGCCTCACGTCCAGGGCTTTTTCCTTTAATTTGTGAGTTTGGGTGTTAATCCATGGCGCTAACTTCTTTGTTAAATTGTATTCCTTTTCACAGGGACTAGAGAAGTGAGAGATTATAGCGCTACCTTTGCTTAAGTTAAGGTGTTCGATACTTCCGCCTCTGCTCAGCAGGACATGGATTTTATTCAGCTGCTGTGTTGGCCGGACCGGCACGAACCACAAACTTTAGGGTCTACTGAACAACTAAAAATTTTAATGAACTTGCTGCTAATTTGTTTTCACCTTCATTATGTAGTTGTGCCATTGGTAATTTGCCTGTTGGGTCCACCAGTGCGGTTTCTGGATTGTGCTGAGTCGGCCTTGGCAGTTTGCGGCATAAACGGAGCCAGCGGCGAACAACTTTCCTTCACTGAAGCTGATTGTGGTGAGAGCTTTGTAGTGTTCCTCTTAGTTAACAGCAAATTGTAAATTTGTTTGAGAAAAGTGATCCAATCATGATTATGTTGGTATTCAAATCTTCCAGCCTCTCTTCAGTCTCCCATCGTTTACCCATCAAACTGTTCAGAGCTAAAAAATCCCAGCTGAATACAAAAGATCTATTTTGTTCCCTTAACAAGATCCACATGGCAGCGGTCCTCCTTAAGCCCTCCTGTGCTTTTTGTGCTTTTATGTAAATGCATTGCACGTAACACATGATGAAAGCTTGTGCACATTCACATAGCAGCACTGTCCTTTTGGCTTTCTTGTGTTTGCTGCATTTGAATTTACTTTAATTTGCTTTTAAAAGGTCACGTGTGTAAGATTTATGGGCAGAATATGGCAGAAACGGTATATATTACACCTATGTCATACATATGTTTTAATTAGTGTGTAATATCCAGGCAATAAGAATCGTGTATGTGTTAGGGCGGCAACTATTTTCATTATCGACTGATTTCATGTTAATGGATTGGTTACGTTCATCAGAAAATGGTGACAAATGTTGATTACGGTTTCCTAAATCCCAACATGATGTTTTGTTTTGTCCACAACGAATTTTGTTTGGACCCCAAATGCACAGAGAGCCTTGTACAATCTTCTATTTCAAGAATTAACACATTGATGGTTGGTGGCTGGAGGCTGGCTGGTGTTGCAGGTGAAGCGAGACAAGCGCTGGACAAAAGGTACGAGACAATCTGGCACAGGGGTGGTGTCTTCAGTTGGGTGCAGTCTGCAGGCTTACCACTAGATGCCACTACATCCTACTCACTGGGCGTTTAATCTTTTTTTTTTTAATTAAAACAACTCAATGAAACATTAAAGTAAAACAGCTGTAAGCAAATTTGGTGACAAACACATAAAGTTGTTGTGATGTGTTCGAGGGATGAAAGCATTAAAATAAAACAACACAAGCCTGCATTCGTGTGGGTGTAGTGCTACAGGCTACAAGGAGAGATGATGAAAAACATACCTGCAAGTCCAGTTTCGGGCTCATCAAACGGCCAGACAATGCACAGCAAATTACAGCTCCAGTTATACAAGTGTGGGCCTTGGCAGCAATGATTCTTTTTCTCCACGAAGATGCAGGTAAGCAGCAAATTAGCAAAAGATACAAAACACACACCACAAATTCAAATCCCGTACTAAAGCAGAGATTTTAGGTACTTATTCTGCTAATATTTTTATTTTATGAGACATCTCAGAGGTAAATATTGTACTTTTACTTCACTACATTTGTCTGACTGTGTTCCTGTATGGAATGAGAAAACTGTCCTCCTTCTTACGCTATATAAACTAATTAAAATTTATATTGTCTGCAAAATAATTGAAAACAAACAGGGATGTTTGGAGTTCGTGACATGACTTTTAGACACGCATGGTTCTCACATTACAGCAACACAGCAAACATATGATGAACTTATGGCACATGATGTATTTCTGTAGATTAAGGATGGAAGGGATGAATTACAATGCTTCATGACGACTGCTGATGCTGTCTGTTTAAGGTTTGTGAAGAAGTTTATTCAACCAAATGTGCAAAATTTAGACACAAGCAAAACAAGACTCAACATGAGGGGTTTCGAACAACAACAAAAAAAGATTAGGCCTTTGCGTGTGTACCAGGTGAGAGGCTGAACAAGACTGGAGTGAGGAGGTGGGGTAGATTTACTGCAGAGTCTTGATTGGTGCTGAAGAAGTGTGCAGGTTGCAGCAAGCGGAGGATAATTGGATGTCCACGCCCAGACAGACACAAAGAGCTATAGCCCTTGTTTCATTGTTGGTGGGAAGTAAAGTGTAATGCATGTTAATGCAGCTAATATTCCAACAGCAAGAAGTCCAGCTCAGCATCTGTCTTTCAGCCTTTTATTTCACCAAGCTCTCGCCAACAACTTTAAGTCAGTCCAGCTCCAGTTCTGGCACAACACGGGCGTTCGCCCAGGCATTAGCAAACAGCAGCTATAGGAAAATCTGTAATTCTGAGAGTTGAGGCGGTGCAGCCGGAGGACATCATGGGGAAACCAGAGAACATTTTTTTCATGAAATATGATACATTAAAATCAGTGAAATATTTGGTGGTGTGTGACTTGTCCGTGATTATACATCATCATAGCACCAAAATGATTTAAAATGTTATTTTACGGTAGAAAACGTCTGCAGTGTTGCTTTAAAATAACACTCATAGAGAGTGTGTGTACGTCTCTGTGTACAGTGGCTGCAGACTGTTACACTTTACTTCCTACCAACAATGAAACATTAAGATGATGCATGCATTATTTTAAATGCATCGATCTACTTCACTTGATGGTGATAACTTATGATGGGCTGCATGGACTGTCATAGCAGACTTACTACAGTTCATATACTGAAGACTTTACTCTTCTCAGGTTTCTGCCTGTTAAAGAAAGTTTTTCCTCATCACCGTCGCCAAGTGCTTGCTCATATAAAGAGTACGGTGTAGACCTGCTCTGCATGAAAAGTGTCATGAGATATGATATGATATGGCGGACTGAATATACAGGTGTGCAAAGGTGAGTATTTTCGTTTATGATTAGTCAAACGTGCCTTTAAGACACTTGAACTTATAATTCATTCATTAAGTCACATCTATGTTTTATGACTCTTGATATAGTTGATCAAAAAGCATCATGAGTGTAGTCATTAAAGCATTATGATTCACTATGAATGCCTCCATAATGCACTATAGCTGTGGTCTTCATAGAAAGTGTACACTTATCTACTACAGTAACATTTAAAATATTCATTAACATTAACAGTAAAACACATTTTGGATACTTTAAGTACAATTTGGTGCTAATAGTATTTTTACTTCAGTAAGACGACACAGTCTAGAGCTCATCGATTTACTTTCAGATGTATATTTTGGATTAATTTGGTAACTGTGGCTTCGTGTTTTGTTCTCAAATCAGACGACAAACTTTTGGACTTCACTGCCACGTCGAGTCATGCCTCCGACTGGCTTCTTCTGCATGACAACAACAGCTGAGGCTCATAGCGTAGTATTAAGATCTTTCCACCACGCCAAACTGATTAGCGAAAGATGAATTCTAAGAAACGAAGCTGAGTGGAGTCACAACATAAGCTAATAGGATTGTGACTTCAGCCGGGAAAGTCACATGTTTTCTGTGTTGACTGAACGTAGAAAACATATCATACCAGCAGCCCAATCCAATTTGCAACATTAACCACAATGGCCTGAAATTATACTTGCGTCCGTCATGTGGCTATGATGGATTTTAAACGTTGACCATATGTACAGACATAGCTGTGGGAAGACATGAAAGGATTCAGTTACCTCAAAAACGTTTCAGCAAAATGTGACGGTTGACAAATTTCCATCAGTGTCACATTGTTGTAGCCCAAATCTCGTGTTTACTATTCAGATATTTATTTGAATGTTAATCAATGTTCCTTTTTCCATCAATAGGCGATTTAGATTTCTTGGGCTCTGAAAAAAAATATGGGTTTGTTTACTCACTCTGTTGAGGTTTAACCAACCAATATGATTATTTGTGCTCCCAATGCAGCTGTGTTTGTATAACGAAAACTCCAATCTGTGTGTGACATATTGTGCGTGACGAGGGAATGAAAAACAAATGAATGAAATGAAGAAGGCCGACTTATTGTCATCACCAGCCGATTTTTTAAATATTTACTTTGCAATAAAAATGAAACCATGGAAAAAGCAGAGATTAAATGACCGGGGAAAGTTAGGTCATATCATGGCAGGAGCGTGGATTGCAGAGGCATGGAAGATAATTTCATTGTTTTTCTAAATCTGCCTATTTTTAACCTCTGGCATAATATTAATTAAACTTGAACCTGAATAAATAAATGCTTGTCCTTCATCTGTGTTTCCCGTCAAGGCGGCCAAGTCTGCTCACACCCAGACATCATGCATTGATCTCCTTCAGATGGGATATCTTCAACTCCAGCTGCATGGGGCTCAGGATTGCGATGATAGAAAATAAAGAGTACTGATCCCTCACAAAGTGCATTGCTCTCGGTAACCTTGACAGTGACTGCTGGTGGACAGGGGAGATGGGGGTGGGGGGGTTGCAGGTAGTTCGGGTGGAGGAGGTTTCCATTTATCTTGTGGTGCAGTGGCGGTAGTGGGATTTATTGGGCTTTCGGTGTCATCCCGTGACAAGGTGCACATTCTTTCCGTGCATTATGGGCCCAGATGATAGTAGTTGTGAGCTCCCTGTAAATAACCTCGAGGTTATGTCTTTTATTGAGTTATACATTGTGTTAAATTTATGACTGAAGAACCACAGAAGAAAATATAAAAGAATATACAAGTAGAATTCCCAGTGAAGCATGAACAGAGATCGAGGAAATTGCATTTGGCTGCTTTACAGCTGATCATGTGAAAACAAAGACGCTAAGGCAAATGTTAGGCAGCAACAGTTATGAAAAGAGTGCAGAGCGGCAGATATGAGGGCTCCTTTCATAAAAAAAAAATGATTGAATTTATTCTTAATTTGTGAATGAAGTGCAGAGCAGCAGAACAGAATGTGTCTTCTTGGAGAATCATTGCTGAAACCAAAAATATATCCACTCACCTCAGACCAAAATCAGACTTTTAGCACCTTGTTAGGAGTCTTAATGAATTGACAACTGGTTGTTTTGCACTTAATTACATCATCACACCAGCACAAGAAGTATCCAAGGAGTGCTGAAGCGAATACCACCAAAACTACGAGACGGAGTGTTGAAGAGTGAATGAGAAAACTGATTCTTGCAATGCCAATGTTTGCTGTGTTTAAGCACGCCAACTTAAAGGATCAGTCTGTAGGATTTGGTGGTAACAGTTGTGGATTGCAGGCCCCTCCACTCACCCTCCTGTTCCAAGCCTGAAGGAGAAACTACATTGTTTGTTGCTATAGAAATTGGCGATTCAAGATGGCGGACTCCATCATAGAGGACCCGCAACATCTGTGGATTCATTTTAAGGTAACAAAAACACAAAGATTCGTATTTTCAGGTGATTATACATCAATGAAAACATAGTTACAAATATTATGTTCCATTTCTGCAACATTCTGTTAACAGATCCCTTAAATCTTAAACACTGGACCTTTAAAGATGCTTCAGAAATGTTTGAAACCAAATAAAACACTAATAATAATGTGTCGCTTCTCGCTGTTTGAAAAATATCTACAAATATGGAAATACATTTGGTTTCAGCAGGTTGGCTGTTCATAATGTTTGTGCACGGGAAGCCTCAGGTGTCCACACATCACACTCGTAATGTCACAAAGTCGTGCTCGTGCGTACGCTCGGATTCAAGCTGGGCACGGAGAACCTCTCACCCTTCAGCGGGTGAATGTGAAAGCAGCCTTCTAGTGTCAAACGCTGCACATGAATCACTGTGCACAATGAAGGTCAAGCATCACAGTGAAGGAGCATGTTGTGTTTGAGTCCAGGGGGACTTTGAAGTCAGAGAAAGATCATGATCTTGGTTTAATACTGAAAAAGTCAGAAGAGACCAACGTGTTTACATTTTTAACATTTAACCCAGACCACCATATTTCCATAACGTGAGCCGAAGTGCTTCTGTTGCCTAAATTTAAGCGCACACAGGACTCAAAGTACTTTGTGATGATCAATTATTAAGTCTTAACTTTGCATTAGCCCACGATGACGATGACTCATGAGACGTTTGTAAAACACCTTGTCATTAGCGAGCCATTTAAGACAGCCTAGCTGCTGCGGAGCCATTAGCATTCAGTCTTTAGCTTACCAGAGTAGCCACAGTTACAATAACTTCCATCCATTTTCCATAACCACTTATCCTCATCTGGAGCCAATCCCAGCTGGCTTTGGGCGAGAGGCGGGGTACATCCAGGACAAGTAGTTACAATAACTTCACACTGTTAATTGAAGAATAATCTGTGCACATGATTTACACATTTCCGTGCGTAAATAATCAAACGATTACTCGTAACACATCCTGAATGTGCATGTTAATGAATAATGAACAAGATGTAATTCAGATTCCCGACGGTTGTAAATAAAATAACACAGTACACGGTGAGATCGGCGCTGATCTGTCACACGTGTGCTTTCGTCGGAGGTCTCCTCGGTGCGTCGGCTAAACGCGCCATAACGTCGACCTGCTGCATTAATTTTCTACAGCTCCTCTTCGCTCCTCTCGGCTCACTAATCCGGGGATGCTGGAAAATACAGCAAACATTTTCTCAGATGGTTTACAAAGGCAGCCTTTGTTGACCAGCCAAGAAAATTTTGGATCGGATCACAAATGCATTTTAAGCACGGCAAGTGGATGTATGACATGCTTGTATAGGCAGTAGAGTGCTTACTCAGGCCTGTGCATTCCTGATGTCAAGGAAATTCTTGCTTCTTGAAAAACTAATGAAGACAGATTTGATAGGAAAATTGATCTTTTTAAGCCCCGGGTCTGCACCACTTGTCAGGAAAATATCCACTGGATTTTGTTCCGCAATGAGATTTCCACAGTTTGAAAAATGGGACACTTACTCTGAGAAAACAAGTCTGTGTCCAACATTAATTTATAGGCAACCTAAGACCTTTACTCACGCGTCGTTAATAGGGTAGAAGATATTCTCATTGTGCTTTAATGCGATTTCTAATTAGTTTCTAAGACAACTCCTGCTAATAACAATAAGCAGCTACGTCTCTCACGTAGGTTAAATGATCATTTGTATGTTTAAACAACTGGAAGAGAACGTTAAAATAGATGAACGATGATATTACACACAAATTAATGAAATATTTACATAATAATCAAGTTCATAGGAGTGTAAAAGGTTGTGTTTACTTCACTGAATGATCTGAACAACTTTTTCCAACATAAATAGGATAAACTGTCTTTTGGCGACAGACGTCAACTAAGAATAAAAAAAACAACAACCAAACAATCAAGCTGAATTTCAAGATATCTGGCCTCCGCTTCGGCTGCTCCATTTTGATCCGGATGGAAACACAATCAGAAAGTAAGTGCAGGAAAGATAAGTCTCGGTTTGTCTCGGCTGTCATTTCCTCTATCCTCCATAATGACCTCAATACACACTCGGCAGCCACAACAAGCGTCCAACGTGGAGATTTAAGGAGGAAACTTCCAACTCAGTTTTCTGAGACGGTGATGCAAATCAGATCCGCATTGAACTGACATGCTGAAAGCTCAGTTGAGCCGCCTGGGCAGCAATCGATAACGGACACACCAGATCGGCTTTATAGTGCCACGGGTCCTTGTATGTGTGTGTGTCTGTGTGTGTGTTACTCTGTGAGCTCTCTGATTTATTCGCAAGAGAAACGCCCGTTCCTGGCAGGTTTAATTAAGCTCTGCGATGGCCAACAACAACAAGGGAAAGGAGTCCCAGTCAAGAGATCAAGCGGGATAAAAGTGCAGCCACTTGGACGGCACATTAAAATTTTAAACTTGACAATGTCACGACAAACGACAAAGACTGTCACAAGTGGTCATAAAGCCGTCTCCGGTGCGAACTAATGGCATTCCACCACTAATACCTCCTTGGCTTCCAAAGTAACATGAGGCAGATGATTGGCCACGCGGTCGGCCAGTAATATTTCATCATGTACAGCAACTGGAGAGATCTCATCGATTTCGATAAGTCTCTGCGCCTGCTCTTTGTCCTAATTAATCTAACAGTGTGTATAAATGTCCTTGTTTTCTTCTTTTACTGTTTGCATCACCAGTGGTTACACTCAGCAGACCCTGCTGCGAAAAAACCGCAGTTTACTCTATCTGTTCCTTGTAAAAGCAGATGTTTAGACAGTCGCCATGTCTTGCACACGTTGCTCCTTTCCTGATTTAGCACCGGCGATGGCTTTTAAAGAGGGGACAGCATGAAGGAGGAGGTCGTCAGGAACACATCAGTATCCAATTAGACGCTGCTAAAACCAGGAACTTTGCGTGTGGAGTTTGGCAGAGGTGGAGGTTCAATCGTTGTTTTTTTTTAATGTGCTCTCCTCGTGTCAAAAGGGGAGTGGAGAGTGAATAATCGCCGGCTGTAACTCGGGGGAGTGACGGGCGCTGGCGGTCGAAGTGCACACGAAGAAAATTCATTTTGGACGCCTGCTTTGTTAGATCACATCATTCCTGCGTCCACACGACTTCCCATGTTTTTACAGCAATTGCAGAGCTCTTGTTTTGACTTTCCTGTCTGGACATCGAGTGACTTCATAGCCTTGGGCCTGCACTCAGCCGGGTCTTCATTACGGTCTTGCATGTCCATATTACATCCAAGCACATTGCGAAGGAGTGAAATAATCCAAGCTTAGATTAAAAAAAAAAAAAGAGCTACATTTAGATCTCTGCTCAGAAAGCTCTTCAATTTTAATCATCTTTAAACTTTGATGTCTCTTTTGTCTAAGCACTTTGGTTAATCTCTTCTTTTCCGTCAGATCTCTTTGATCGTGGTAAACATTTATCCGAGGCAAACTCTCGTCTTTTAGTTGAGTGATGAGCTTTTGACACCAATTTGTGTTTGTTAGACTGCAGCAATTCTCCCTCCCCCTGAGATCAATACCTTGGCTCGTCTCTTTCAGGCTGTTTCAGGCTTTACAAGCTGTAAAGACAGATAAAGTGGAAAGAAGGAGGGAGCGGGAGATTGAAAAGAGAGAGGGAAATAGTGGTGGAGGGAATCACAACAGCCGACCTGCAGAGTAAATCTGGAATTGGTTTTATTGCTAGAGCATGACTTGATTTTTTTTTCCCTGCTTGGCCACTGTGATGTTTTCAGATCAAGGTTACCAGGGTTTTTTCACAATAATAATTCGATAAAATAAATGTTACTGACACATGTTTCTGACTAATAACCGTTTCTGAAGCTTAAATCCTGTTTTATCTTTGAATTTATCCATTTTTATACCAAAACATGACAAATATTTGAAGATCTGGGTCAAAAAACATCACTGAAATTCATGTGACATGATAATCCTCTGTTGAAAGTCAGACTAATCTAATTTTTTCCAACAAGTGCAGCTTGTCAAAGCAGATTGACCCGTATATTGTGTGGTGAGGAGTCTCAGATGAGGTCTTCACTTACAAAACATTTGGTATAATTGAAGTCTGATAAAGTCATTCAGATGAAACGAAGAGGGAAGAGTGCCTCGGTTCCTCCTTCTTCATTTATGTATTCAGAGCATCTTCTGAACTATTTTACTCTCATTTGAGCTCCGTTTCATGGCTGAAGCGGACACTGCGTCATTCCTCCTAATGTAATTGAACAATTAAATGAACAAATGGAACGTGTGCTGAAAATGAGATTACATTACAGAGTTACAGGGTGGAACCTCCATCCCCAATCTGGATGACATGGCAGGCTGAAAAAAGGGCTGGTATTGACACGATACACTCGTCTAACTCTGGATGCTTTTGCTGACAAAAGTGTGAACTGAAAATACATGCATGTGTTAGAAATGACGAGCAGAGACGGGAGATGTCTTGCTTGTGAAAGCGAGATCTTGTTCTTGATCTTGTAGACTGAGGTGCAAAGGCGTTAACCAGGCCCCGGTGAGGGGGAGGGTCCTCGAAAAGCCTGGAATAAAATGTTTGGTTTGGTTTAATGTCATAACTGGATTAAAATTGATTGAATAAATTGGTTGAGTAGCTGAACATTGTATCCATAAAAATGACTGAGTGACTGGAAATCTGGGTACCAAAAAGAAAGGTGGGCACAAGGCCAAGAATCTAGCTTGGTACAGTGTCATACGCAGGAAAGCTTAACATCAGTGGAGCAGCTGCAGGTCCCTCTTTTGTTACCGAGGACGTGGCCACTAAAAGTTATTACGCTGAAGTCAAGATAGTTAAACTCTGGAGTGATGTTTAGCCCATTTCCATGTAAGCTTGCATGACATGTTTGGTACCAACGGATCCATATGATACCACAGTTTATGTGCTATCTTAAAAACTGAGCATGCAACGGCCTTCAAAAGATGGCAGTATTATTGCCAGATGAAGTCTTGTTCAGTTCAGTTGTCTCTTATTACGCAGTATAGTAAGCATTTCTTTAAGTACAGGGTTCAGATGATATTTTAAGCGTTGTCTTATACCTTGGGAATGATAAATACTTAAACATGAAGGAAATAATGTTCTCTTAAGCACGACGGTCCAAGCAAATGTCATTTAACCAAACAGAGAATCGGGCAGTAACTGTAGGCCGCAGTATGTTGACAGAGGAGGGCTGAAATGTGGTGAGATTTCAAACTGTGCACACGTCAAAGATTGTTATTACTAATGTGGTATGAACAGATCATTAGTGACTTTAATAACCACTGCAGATTCATGTGTACAGTGCAGAATAGTTTACTGCTTATTTAAGGCCTGACTTTTGTCGTGCCAGAACAGGAGCTCGGCAAGCAGGCTCAGCAGCCTCTATGGACATAATGACAGTTATGAAGAGAAGAGAATATGAGAGCGTGACCAAGCAAGAAGTCGCCGGACTAGAGTAAATCTGGGACTAACTTTTAGTGGTTGGTGAAATAAAAGACTGAAAGACAGACGCCGAGCTGGGCTGACTGCTGTTGGACTAGTCAGTAATATTAACTAAAGTTGTTGACGTGCTAGTTTTGGATCATAAGTAATGTAATCAGAACAAATACACGTGCACAGCTGTCCATATTTACCACAGTGGTAATACACTCTGAAACTGGGGTTGCTAAAACACAAAAATTCCAACTATTATGCTTTAACCAAAACCCACATCTTTCCCGGACATTAACCTAAGTGTTTTTGTACCCTGAACCAAACCATATGTGATGAACAATCCTGAGCTCAAGTGTCAAAGCCCTGTGCTTTGGGTCGCTATGTTAGGGGATTTTGTGGGTGGGTAGGAAAAATATAGAAAGGAATGAGGAAAGAAACAAGGAAGTAGGAATAGAAGGAAAGTAGGATCGGTTGGTTCATCGAAAGAAACGAGGCCACAATTTGGAGATTTTTATCAGACAACAGTCTCCTAAAATGTTAATGCTTAACTTGAGTAGCAGTGGTACCGTGCATTCTCATTACTTTTACTCTGACTAGATAGTTCGGCTTGTTAAAATCAAAGACACACTATTCACCAATTGAACTCTTTAAAAGCGCTCTGCAATCATTGTTCTCTTAGTTTCTTGTTCCAGCTCTGAAACCTCGCTGCTAACAATCACAGTACCCATGCAGGGTGCTGTAACTTATCCGTGCCGTACACTATCTGTTTCCAATTACCTCATTGGGTAAAAACGGGGGGTTGTGGTGGTGGATGTTAAAAAGCGCTGCGAGGACGCTTTGATCCTCTCTTGCTGAGAAACTCCAAGGAAAGAAAAAAATGGGAGACGGATCAACAGTTTGGCGAGCGGTCAAGCATTGCAGAGTATGCAGGCGCAGCATTTTCAGGCCGATTACCTGAAACCCCATTTCTATTCCATTTTCAATCTAACAGCGTCTGGAAGTGTAACTGCGCTGGTTTTACGTGTCATTTTATTTCTTTACTGCTGCAGGCTGCCATCTAACCCGGCTTGAAACTCACAGAGAAGAAAAAGACTCAGTATCTCACAACATTGATGATATCCCTTAAAAAATAAACCTATTCTCAACACAGTGGTCCTCGGATGACTCATGACTGTAACTGGAAACAGTTATGAGCTTAACTCGCATGCCAGGTTCGTTTCGAAATACTACCACTTGTTTCAGCTGTTGTGTATCGAATTTCAGAATAAAAGCTCTCACAACTGCTTTGTTTCGCCAGTTTTCTCCCCTACAGGTACGAGTGGTTATCTCCCGCCTGTTCGCTATTCGCCCATTGATGTAAAACACATGGAGAGGAAATGGTGGGAAACCAGATTCAATCCCAGAAGGCTTAGTGGGAGGGACGCAGGCCGCAGTGCCGTCGGCGCACATGTAGGTGGGTTACACACAAGCCACATTTGACATGGTGCAGTTTTATGTAGCAGTGGAGTTCATAAACCCTCCATCACAGTCATCCGTCATCAGCGTAATACTCGGTCTACTTAGAAAAAGCTTGTGGTTGAGGCGACGTGGACCAGAGCTTTCTCATCTGGTGTCGAGTTTCCACTTGTGCAGTTATGATATTTCTCTCTGTGAATGACTCATAATCGCTCCTCGATCCCAATAAAAATGAAATGCTTCAGTTTACTTATTTATTTATTTCTTATTTTTTTTTCCCCTCTCTCTGTTGTCATGACATTTCAGTTCAGCGCTCTAGAGAGGTGTGGCGGTTGTAGATGTTACAGAGTATTACAACATCTTGCATTACACTGACGTGTCAGCGAGGACAAGCTGACATAAATATTCATCTTACGACTGCGGCGCTAGAATAAGAAATGAACTTGGACACAAACACGCTGCAAAAAGTGCAATCTTTACAGATCTTTTAGATTCTGCCTGTTATTCTCTTCCTTTCTTTTTTTTTCTTGAAACAAGGTTCACAATAAAACTAAATAAAGCAGGTAATTGCACGCGGTAATTACCCCTAAATTACCCCGATTCATTGTTCCTCTCCAGAAAGGATACAAGGAGTGTCAAAGATGGTGATAACCTGAAAATGTACCCTTGTAATACTTAAAGAGTTCAGCCCTACTTGATTTGGTGATGCTGGCGGTTACCGTGGTAACAGCAAGTGCGGTTTAATATAATAGTAAACACACGTTGAGCATTTAAGTTTTTTTTTTCAGTACTGTAACAGAAAAACAACTGGTGTATCTGTTTACAACGCAACCAAACAAACTCTTCTCATCACCACGGCCGCTCTGTCTTGTTCCATTACTCACTGCAATATTTAAAACCGAAGATAAATGCCGTAAATTATGTTTTTCTTTTGAACATTTTCTCGATGAGTGATTGCTATCAGTGCTACGAAGCAGTTTCTTGTGGTTGCTTCACAATAAAAGCCACCCCAGTTGTTTTTTTTTATTTTTTTACTTTAATGTGAAGCAGCTGCAGGGTTCGCCTAGGCGGTAACTTGATACAGCTCTGATCGCTAAAAGTAAAAAGTGAGACTGATATCAATGAGATAGGATTACAAGCAGTAATGCTGGACAACATGCACGCGTTGTTTTCTGTGAATTGCCTTCTTGTGAAGGCAAATTGAATCCAGGACTGGTGTGGCGGACTCCGCCACTAAGGCCATATTCAGACTAAATCAGGCGTTGCAGGGATTAGCTGCAGGTTGGTGTATGGAGGTGTTTATTGTGTGAAACAACCAGAAACGTTTTATTTCTATGATTCACCGAGTTTCTCGCTACCGGCTCTCCACATCAGTGTTGTATCATCAGTATTGAGACTAGTCTCAAGACCACTTTTTAAAGGCCTCAGCCTCGTCTTGCTCTCAGACAGAGGACTCTGGATTTTAGTTCAGACAGGTCAAGACCACAACTGCAGGTATATTACTTAATTAACTGTGCATTTTTTGATTTATTTGTTAACTGTCTGGGAAATCTGGAAAAAAAAAAAAGTTTCCTAAAACCACAAAAAGATCATCTGCAAAACAGGGTCCAAAAGAACACACAATGAGGTGACCACGCTTCACCCAAAGAGTTTTCATAAATATTAGACACCTAAGTAGGTTATATACTGTCTGGTCTTGGTCTTGGCTCAGTCTCAATGCCTTAAAGTCTTGGTCTTGTCTCAGTCTTGATACACTCTGGTCTTGGTCTTGACTTGGTCTCAATGTCTCAAGGTCTCAAGGTCTTGGTCTTGTCTCGCTCTGGTCTTAGTCATGCCTCGGTCTCAGTTCAGTTGGTCTGTCTATGTCTCTTACAACTGCCGCCAAGGACATGTAAAATGATTCTCCCGTGGTGATCTCCCGCTATTCAAACAATGGATTCAAATTAAAGAACAATGCTGACCTCAGAGTTCTGAAGAAGAGACATCCTTTGAGCCACAGCGAGATCAAACTGTCATTTTTTTCTGGACTTGTTGGGATGTCTTCAGCAAGAAAACACTGCCAAATCTGTTTCCGCAGGCTTCGGATGTGCACTGACCGAATGACTGATGTACCTCATCATGCAATCAGTACAGTTTGTATAAAGCAATGCTAATAAACTTTGCATTTGTTAATACTGCAGCGCTCCGTGCTTCGTGTGTGGTTTATTACAGCCAGCCGTGTGGTCGGTTCTTGCAATGATGCAGACAGACATTTCCTTCGAGCTACTAAGCTGCAGCGCTGTGATATTATTTGCACACAAGTTTCATATTTAACTTGCGTAACATCTGTCGATTGTTTGTCCTCAGATTTAATTTTTCACTTACTAAATTTGTGTATCACTTAACGTTTCAGTTGAAGGCTCAGCTGACTTCTTGGTGGCGCCACATGGGTCAAGCCTCCTAGAAGTTTTTGATTTGATACAGGCCGAAGCAATCAGAAGTCTTCCTTTGAGTCTCATTCTGTCTTTCCTCTCCTTCCTCTGTTTCTTCACAATCCTCCAGATCCTCGTCTCCCTCTCTGCTCTCTCCTCTCTCTGTCTCTCTCTCTCCGGCTGTTGGATGGCTTTGAAAAGTCGAGAGTCTGCCTGTTGATCAGATAGCCCTATAACTAATGAAAAGCGTCATGGAAGTGACAGCAAGATTAATGAAGTATCCTAGGCTGCACTCTCATGTGGCACGCTGGGGCTTTTCCTGCCGGGCTGCCGTTGCTGCTTAACCGCTATTTATGGTGACAAATAATGCCCCGTTCTGCCACCGACACCTGCGAGTCAAGGTTAAAAAACATATTTGCCACAGCCGATGCACGAAGGAGGACAACAGGACAGGGGGGGAGGCGGGGGATAAAGGAATGGAGGATGGAAGGGGAAGAGGGAGGACAAAGAGGTACGGAGAAAGGCAGATCTGCCATTTCAGATATAGAACAGAATAGAACTTATTTACTGGAGCTGGACTCTGTTGGGAGGGTGTCTGGGGAGATGGTGGGAGGCGGACAGGGAGAATGGGAATTCAGGATTAATTGAAAACATCTGTGCTGTGCAAAATGGCCTCAACAGAGGAGCCTGAAGGGGATGATAGCAGAGAGGAATCACACGCCGCACTTCGTTATATTTGATTCTGTTTTTATTTATTTATTTATTCACTCGTGAGGAGACAGCGGGTGATGTCATCATCTGTCTGGATGGATATCTTAGTGTGTGTGTGTGTGTGTGTGTGTGTGTGTGTGTGTGTGTGTGTGTGTGCGCACGCACAGGCAGACATCCCTTTGATCAAGAAAGCATCTCATTCGCAGTCAATACCGGCGGGCCGGAGCTCAGGAACGGTCAATTCTGTCTGACCTTCAGCATTACAGTGGGCCAATCAGACAGAGTGTGTGTGTGTGTGTGTGTGTGTGTGTGTGTTTGTGTGTGTGTGAGATCAAACCAAACCCCAGGCGGAGGTTAAATCTGTGTGGGAATACTATCAAAAAACACACACATGCTGTATACACCGTAACAGAGATGAGCACACATGGATGATACGCAGTGGGGCCAATCCTGTCGAGACCCTCGGGATCGTTTGAACTTCTGTTACTGATGCTGTACAAACATGGAACATCTGTACGGAGACACAGGTGCAAATATGTGCAGTGTTAAGCTTCTTGTGTACAGTATACACACCATGTTTCGACACATCCTCGTGTACAAAAATACACACGCGCATACAGTTGTTGTTTTCTCATAAAATGTTTACATATCAGTTAGGAGATGTTTTTTATATATACATGATGATGCTGAGCTGCTTCTTCTTCTTGCTTTTTTTTCAGCATCGCATTCACACCTATGGACTCAACCGCACGCGAGAATAAATGGCATTCATGCAAATTGCACCTTGAAATAACAACATGGCGCCATCTAACCGCGACTCACATGTCCTCCTGCGGCTCGACTCCGGGAAGCTGAGAAAGATTCAACTTTTACGTAGATGATGATGATTGTGAAGCCGAGGTTCAGATCACAGAGCGATCATCTGGTTAATCTCATCAACACTCCAGCCACAATCTGTGTGTTTACACTTCACACTAACATGTGTTTCTCCTAATTACATGTTAATGCCAGGTTAGACAAGCTGGGGTGTTTAGCAATGAGCCTGTAATACACAGACTGCACAACCTAAAAGGTTAGATCATATCGAATGAGGCAGCCAGCAGCTTTACATTACGTTTTATTGTAGTTGCTTCTAATACACATTAGTTTATAGGTAATAAGGCCCTTGTAAGATGCTTATTAATATTAATTTGTGTTAATTAGACTATAGAAGTGTTAATAATAGCAACATTAACATGTTATAAGACATTTATAAGCACTTATAAGGGTTTTATTAACGCACCCAAGCATCAACAAGTTTTGAGTTTCTTATAATTGTTTATAAAAACGTTACAAACATTTCGTTAAACCTTTACTAAGATATTATTGTTGTATTATTAAGACTTCTTCTTGCTTTCTGATGCATTTATTAACAGTTAATGACGCATTATCGGTTCTAAAGTGAAAAAGAAAGAGTTTATTAAGATTGATACATCTTTTTTTATGCTGTCTGAGGGTCTCTAGATTGTGAGCAGTGTGTCGTCTTTGTGGCTACCATTTTATACATTTAAACTTCATTATTGTATTGATGTTATTATTTACTTGCATTTTATTAACCCTGACCATGTATTGCTCATTCCAGCAGCAGTAGTTAACAAATAAGAAGTGTAATGACGGATTTATTGACCTTGATAATAGTCTTGCTTTACATCTGGTAGCTGGAAAATGCACGTGGAGTGCCGTAGCACACCTGGTGGAGCGCATGAACCGTGTAGTGAGTCATTACCTGGATTTGATTCCAGACCCAGGCTGTGTTTATTGACCTTTGTAAAGCCAGTCTTTATGCGATCCGGTGCTGCAGCCTCTCCACATGCACGGCTTGAATCCACCACAACGACAAAAAAAGTATGAATTCAATTAAAAATTAGGTCTGCTGACGAAAAGCCCACACAGTGTGAGCGGACGAATCTTTACGCTAACGTACTGTAAATATCATATCAGGTTGAAAGCAGCGATGACATGCCACCTCTCACTCTGCGCCTGTTACGTAATCGTCATTTTGCACTGAAGATTACATTTGACTCACAACACAAACCACAAGATAAATACAAGGCCAAGCTGGAAGAAAAAAAACCCCTTGACAACACTTAGAAGACATTTCTCATCAGCTGAAAGATTCCTTTGTGCTGCTGCGAAGAAAAATATCAGACAGAACATTTTTTGTTGTTGTTTTGTTTGACGAGGTGAGACTCTTTTTTTCCTTCAGTCAAACACAGACGGCTGCTGGATGAAATGGATTTCCCTGCTCATCTCAATGCTGCGAATTTCTTATCAACTTCATTTATTTATAGTTTTCATATAATCCATATTTTCTCTGCATTGATGAATGAGTCCGTGCAACTGTGTAATCTTTTCTGTATACATTTGTGTGTGTGTTGCAGCTGTTAATGTTTAGCAGCGTCTGTGTGTGTGTGTGTGTGTGTGTTTGTTTATGTATGTTTCTGTAGGAGTGGGCGTACCCTATATACTGTATGTTTATTTATGTGTGTGTCTGTGTGTGAGTCGGGGGGGGGGATCTATGAGTTTCTTTGCTTATTGTCCAAGTTTGTGGGTTCGTGTGTGTGTCTTCAAGAGTTTTGAACAGATGTTTGTTTTGCTCTCGTTGTGCATAATATTTATTATTTAAGAATCTGGTTGTTTATCTGTTTTTGCGTGTGTGTGTGTGTGTGCAGCCTGCACATATCTCTTGAATCGCTTTTGTGCCTGTGTTAGGCTTCTAAAACTCCTGTGTGAGTGTGTGTGTGTGTGTGTGTGTGTGTGTGTGTGTGAAGGCTACAGATAGAGAGGAGCAGCAGCAGCAGCAGTGTCTCATGGCTGCAGAAGCAAAGCAGCAGCAGCAGAGTGATATCAGCTCCTGTTGAGTCTGATTACAACCAGCCAGAGAAGAGAGAGGGAAAAAAATCTCAAAAAGAAAGAGAAACGGAGAGTGTCTAAGTGAGAACAACACAAGACAGAAGGGAGCGAAATGCTACAAAAAGACGATCTGGGAATGTGTGTGTGCGAGCAACTGAGAGAAAACAAAAGAGCGAGTGTCATCAACAAAGGGTGAAATGGAAGTAAGGGAGGAGGGAAAGACGACAGAATCAATCAGTGCACTCTCATGCACTTAAGTAACTGTGTTACAGTCAGATTTCTGCAGTAATTTGATTTCTTTAGCGCCATATAAACAAGAAACCTGGTGGTTTCCATAATTGGGGTAGGCGTTTAGAGAAACCTGATTATCCTGTTTTTTATTTCCGCTGGAGAACAGACTTCAGACAGGAAATGTATCACTGTGACAGCAGAACAGCGGGAGGAGATGAAAGATCATCACATGTAGTGATGCGTCCATGTTTCAAAATAATTTAAATCAAGGGCGTACTGCTTGTAAAATTTACACCGCTGTAACATGAGTGGAAATGTTCCACACACACACACACACACACACACACACACGAAAAGAACACTAAATTAAACATTGCAAAACACTTTCTCTTAAAATAAATCAGCCGTGCTTTTCAAAATAAAGGTTGGTGAAAATAATGAATTGTGATTACAGACCTGCTGCTTTGGTTTTTACAGTTAGCTGCAGCCGTCTTGAATGCTCGGGGGGTCGTTCCAAAGAGGAAATGCAAACTATTACAAGAGCACAAAGTCATCGTGTGGCAGGTCATCGTCCTTGGTGGTTAAAATAGAAAAATAAAAATAAAAAAACAGGATGGAAGTGAAAGAAGAAGGTCTCTGTTAACGTCAACACATGGTGACATGTCAAATCCAAGGTGGCGCTGGTGAGCAGCAACATGCTCAGTGCAGAAGCTACATTACAGCGAGTGATTAAAACAATTCAGCATCCAGTTAATAGAAGAACGTGTATCTATACATACGTGTATACAGTATATACTGTACATATAAATATATATATATTTATACATATATATGTACATAGTAGTAACAAAACATCGTGCTAAACATTACGACATGTAACAAGGACGAATCATCTGACATCTGGAGATAGTGGTAACGTTGTTTTGGGGTCACGGGCTGATCTACAATATTTACATTGTTGTATTCCTGTAAAAATCTCAACCAACTTGTTGTACTTGTCCGTCCTGTCATATAAATATGTGCGTACGTGTCTGTGTGTGTGCATCTTAGTACACAGTGCTATTTCTGTGAAATGATCCAACGTGCATGTCCGTATATTTTGTAAGCTGTGTATACTTTTATTTTGTGTATTGACTTTTAATATTTCAAGTATATTTTGGATGTTTTCTATTTTATTTTTACTTTTCTTTTCCGCCTCGTGTAATGTGAGCCGCTGTGTGAGATCAGCAAAGTCCATCTTATCTTATGTTTGTGCACTGAGCGTAAAACCGGAGTCAAATTCCTTGCATGTGCAAACACACTGGTTATAGTGAAGGTGCTAGCACACACCAGCCTATTTTCACTTTTAGCAGATACAAAGTAACATTATAGTTTGGAGTCACGTAACGGCAATGTTCACTCTCCTTTTAGCTCTACTTTCTCCTGAGGGAAATACCTGTCTCTTTTAGCTGCTCCACTGTCTTCATTGTTCATTCATTTGTTAGCTGGCTGCTCACTTTATTTGACTTCCTGTTTAGTGCTGGACAGGTAGTGCACGTTAGGCTTTTAGAGAAAATGAGAGGGGTGAAGCTGTGCGCTTTAAAACCAAAACAATGAGCTGAAAGACGCTAAAAAGCACTGTTCTGTTCCCGAAACATATTTTCGGAACACCTGACAGACTTTGATTTCATACCCAGTTTCATACATAACCCGATTCCTCTCTCAGCAACCTTTTTTTTTTTTTTTTTGTGGTGGTTATGCATGTTACGTGCTGAGTGAAAGGGAGAAAATGATAAGAGGCAAAATAAGTGACGAAAGGCAGCGAGAGAGAGGGAGAGAAAACACACTGCAAAGATATTTACTGAGGTGGAAACACACAGAAAGAGAGAGAGAGAGAGAGAGAGAGATAAGGAAGAGAGAGAACTGGGGGGAGAGCGAGGGAACAGTCAGAGCAAAGAGGAAAAAAAAAGAAAAAGGGAGCGAGTTGGAGATGGAAGCAGGGAAAGGGGAATGAGATCAAATAAAGGAGAGACAGCGGGGGAAAGCAAGGAGTGAGACTGAGAGAGAGAGAGATGCTTGGTTGACACATAAAACAAAGATGAGACACCTAGAGAGAGAGAGAGAGACACACACACACACACACACACACACACACACACATTTGTGAAGAAGAAGCTGTTGCTGGAAAATGTAGATAGACACCTCGGAGAGAGAGAAAGGAAAGAAGCGAAGGGATCCAGTGTGTGGAGGGGCCAGAGAGGAGGAGAAAGACAGAGGAGGGAGGGAGAGAGGGAGGGAGGGGAAGAGCTAAAGAGGAGGGGAGGGGACGAGACAAGCAAGGGAGGACCAGTACGAGGAGAGAGAGAGGGAGAGAGAGAGAGAGGCAGATACGGAGGTCCACAGACAGCAGTGGTGTGCAGAGTGCAGCATGCAGACTGGCCATTGACGCTGCTGTTGGATTGAACACACATGCACAGTCACACACACCCCTGAGGAGTGTATGAGACATGCCCAGGCTGCTGTCCATGGACACACACATACTGGCAGGGCACCAGAGAGGAAATACAGCAGACCCACAAGCCTGAGGAGCTATGGAGAGCAGCATGTTCTTTGGTGAGTTTGTATTTATATGTTTGTGTTATAGTGCTTAAATGGCTCGTGTGCAGATTGCTTCGTGTTGATGTGTGCGTTCTTACTTCTGGATACTAAAAACAGAAGAAGTGCTGGTTTCCATTAAAGGGAAAAGAGTGGGAAGTTACACACCTAGGAGACTTGCTTTATATATATATATGTGTATGTGTGTGTGTGTGTGTGTGTGTGTGTTTTCACTGCATGTGCTTTATCACAGTCAAATGCAGAGTACAAGTGCACACTCCCCTTCTCCTAAATGTAAATGTGTTCCAGCCTGCCTGTTACTTGTTCTGGAAACTAAAAAAGATGGATAGGAGAGAGGCGGCTGCTGTTACAGCAGGAAATAAATAAATAAAAAATTGAAAGGAAAGAAGGCGTGAAGTTGCACACCGAGGGCTCCTAAAAAAAATGCTGAATGAACCTGCTCACCAGGTAACCCCTTTCCTCATGCTCATGCTCTGGTTCGTTGGACTAAATCCCGGCTGCCTGGGCTGCTCTGGATTTCACTGTGGCTGTTTTGACCAGCTGACTGTCCGTAAGAATCCAAATAAGATCGGAGTTGCCAGCCCTCGAGAGACACTTGATATTCTGTGTTGGATATTTAGAGAAATTTAGAGACAGCTCCCCCCATCTCCATTAGTTTTTATGGAAGAGACTGGAGGAGGCTTAAGGAAGACTTAATGCGCGACCGGCTTCTCGTCAAGGGCTCTTCTCACGGCTGGCTTACAGTCACATAGGAGGAATAATTACACAGGGATCCTGAGTTCTGAGGGGGTGATTTGTTAAATGAAAGACTCTTTTTTTTATCCTGGGGATTAAAGTGATCTGAAGTTACAGACCGTGGCTTGTAACAGCGAGAAGGATTTTCTCTTGTTATGCTATACACAGAAGGAGGAGGGGTGGAGGAGAGAAAGAGAGAGAGAGGGGGGAAAAAGTGCTGCGAGCTTATAAATGAATAAGCTGTCAGGTGCAGAGACAGCTTCAGCTCTTTCAGATCCACCACCGATGATGTCGGTCAGGTGTGCAGCAAAGAGGAAAAAAAAAACGCAAAAGGTGACGCAGGTCTGGTTGGATGGATGGAGTTTTTGAGGAATTTGGTCCCGTTTAACCCAAAATCAAGCGAAAAAGGAGACTCTTCCTGGCCTTCCACCAAGCAGCGGTTCAGGGAGGGTTCTGGGGTCGCTTGTTGTGTCTGCGTTTTTGTCAGACAAAGTACTACGAAGCATCTTATCTCCACCACCGCTCGGTGTAAGACAGGAGGAGGAAAGGTCACTGTTTTGTGCTCGGGATGTGCATCGTTTTAACATTTATGGATGCAATCCTGAGTGCGCTGCACGGAGAAAATAGATGGTATCTCTTGAAAGATTAATAACACTGTTTGTTCTGCGGCTCTGCGTTTCTGCTGTTTAACCGGGAATATGTTTTCCGTTAAGGTGATTAATATCAGATGACGTATCATGAGGAGAGCCCGCGACACTCTTGACCTCTCCGAAGCAAGATACCGAAATGGGGGGAAAAAAACAAACAGATCAAAAGGAAATGTTCCTCTTTGCGTTAAAAGCTGTCCATGCACATCACACGAAGCCAGTAAGAGAAGCGTAACCAAGCGGGCTAATAGGTCTTGAGTGTGTACTGCAATCATACAAGCTATTAGAGTTGTTGAGTTGAAGGCCCAGAGGAAATCTATCCGGTGTGTCTGGGTTTGCGGTCGCCGTTTAGCAGCAAGTAAACGTCTTTTTGGTTAACCTCAGATTATAGAGCGCATGGGAAGTGATTGTTGGATGGGATTCAGAGGCAGCTGTGTTTATTAGTGAGATGCACTCATGACAGCAAGCAAGAGCTACAGTATGCTAATCCGAAAGGGGATGGAGGCAACGCTTGTGTTGTGTAGCTCGGAGCTGAACGCACGCTGCATGCCACACGCTGGCGAGATCTATGGAGTTTCGTAAGAACACAGAGATTATCCTGTAAAGGTTAATTGGAAAATCAGTGAAAGTGTTCCTTACAAACGAGTAAGAATGTCTTAAATCCACCATTTGTAGTCACTTTGTTCGGTTTAATGGGGGTGAAATGATTTTATCTTCCTCGCTTGAAGGGAAATACTGATCTCAGAGCATGTTAAGGGTCACAGAATACAATCAGCAAATTCCATGAAAACACAAAGGTGTTAATCACATCGAGACCGTCATCAGCATACAAATGACTTTCAGTGGAATTCAGATTTATCTAATAATTGGATTACTGTTTGCTTAGGGGAAAAAGAAGGGCGTGCAAGAGCAGCCTTCTTTTTTTATTTTATTTTGAGGCTCTCCGGCTGCGTGGGCTCTCTGGACAGATCTTATCGGAGAGGCAGCCAGGTTCAGGACACTAAGAGGAGGCAGAAGGTGGAGGAGAGCGCCACGAGATGATTAATTATTAATGCCAGTCGGCGTCCTCCAGACATCATTTTTACTCTCTCCCTCTCTCGACATACTGCCGCAGGAGTAAAAACGCTTGAGTCCAGATAAGTGAATCTTTCAGGAAGGGCAACGCAGAGGACAGTCGGAGTCTGAAGCACGTCGCGATACAGTAACCACACACACACATCCTGTCCAATGAGCTCCTTCTTAATGTCTCATACTGTATGCACTGCGTCATTAAACACAGTCTCAAAGGGAATGGATAAACAAAGGCCAGTGGGTAAAAAGGATCATCAATTCTGATCTGTTTCAAATATTTCCAGGAGTCAGATCTCATCTCAGTTCTACATCATTACTCTAATGGGCAAAACAGGCAAAAAAAAAAAAGCATCTCCAAATGCCCCAGGTTCACTGTGTCAACTGGTTTGTGGTAATTTGATTAATTGAAATTATGTTTTAGAACCTTCTGCCCCAAAGCGTCAACTGACATGTATAAGGTCTTCAAAGCTGCATGAATTAAGTTTCATTTGGCCACTTTGCAGGAAGAACTCTCACATTTTCACCATAGATTTCATATATTCATACCGTTTGCACATCCAGCAAACACAGGGCAACGTTCACTTCCCTCATTGCTCAATTTTTCTGGTTCTTTAGCTGCTAAATGTTCACAAACTAATTGCTAATTTTGTCTGACATTTGGTGCTGGGTATGTGGTGGTACAGTTGGTTTTTGGAGCTTTTTTCAATAAAAACAGCTGCCGGTTGCATCCTAAAACGTACCACTGGATGATTTCCTGGTGAAACCGATCCAAAACAAACAGCTGAAAGAGGCTAAAAAGGCTAAAGTTTGTTCTTAACGGGACTTGAGGGAGTTGGGAGTTTTTTTATTTTTAGAGTGTGTCATAACAAGCACAAACAGCTTCCACACCAATGTAGAAATTCTATGTGTCAACATAAAAACATGAATTAGTGCAGCTTTATTGCCCGATTTCTTTTGCCCCACCTGTGTCAGAATCTAGTTTTAAGGCTATCATTATTTTTATGTGCTTGGATTATCTAATCAAATTATCATGCAGCAAGTTCCAGCGTAGGAGTAATGCAGAAAACGTGCAGAGACGAGGTGGATGCACATGGGTTAACATCAGGCTATGATAACATCCCATTTTAAATATATTTTTCTATTTGAATATCTGGTGTAAGTTTGGTTTCAGGTTTTTTGCCTGAGAGCTGCAGACAGAAAGTAGCCACTGTGTGCAGCAGCTCTCCGTGTGGCCTAAAATACGAATCTGCGGCTTTATTTTACATAGACAAACATTTCACAAGCCTCAAGCACTTATAAATCTCATATTTAACCCTCACATAGTTGCTGTCAGTGGAAAGCTTTCACTCAGCTACGAGACTTCATTGACTATGCAAACAAATCAGCACTGAGGAGATTGTACAGAGACACTAACATGTAACCAGGCTGTTTTTGTTCTTGCTGTCTGACTTTCACTTGAATAACGCTCCTGACAGAAATATAAGATCAAGCCGAAGACAAAACTGTAAAATTCCTCCTTTTTTTCCCCTCCGTGGTTTTATGCTGCCTAACTCCCGGGACGCTCAGATAATCCTCCACGAGTTATTTTAATGAATGTCACCTGCCGACCTTTCAGCATGAAGCGACTCTCCTGAGAGAGACTCTCGTTGCAAAATAGATGACGGTGTCAGCTGGAGAGACTCAGCCCACCTGGGCCCTGCACTCGGCCGGCGGAGTCAGAATTCAGAAGTTGTTCAGAACTCGCGCATTAATATTTTGTAGCCAAACTCAAGTCAGATATTGACACTTAACAAAGTGATAATTACAGGTGCCATCTGTGCTTCTCTGCCAGGACCTGCTGTAAAAAGGCTTTTTTTTTTTCCTGCCTCAGCGCTGAAGTGTCTTGAAGTCAGAGTGTCTGCTCAAAGGTTCAGGTTAAAGTTCAGATTAGCAGCCACGGGCTCATTTTCCAGCTCTGCCGTGTATTCGCCGGTGCTGACGGATGAACAGGCAGATTTGAAACACTAACCTCTGCCACAGGCTGGAATGCGCTCCTGTGTTTGGGCACGTTGTGCAGGATTGTCGATTGTTGCGTTACCTTTCACAGCGGCAGACAAAAGAAAATCTATTTGCCTTATAGCAAGTCCAACAGAGTGAGATCTAAAGAGGTGTGTGGTGAAGGAGTAGACACTGTGTCCAGTGAGGGGAAAGTAAGTACATTTACTCAAATGTTAGCGCCTGTGGTGTGGGTAACTTGCACATCTGTGAAGGCACAATTAGTGCAGAAAGGTACGTACAGGTTGTGCAGACAACATATGCTGCCATCCAGATGAGGTCGTTTTCAGGAACAATTAGTGTCCTGAGTGTCCTTCCAAATGTTTTCCAAGTGTTGTTAGAAGAAAAGGTGGTAAACATGCCCCTGTGCTAACTGTTTTGGAAGGTGTCGCTGGAAATTGGAAGTTAGTTTACATAAAACGTTGAAGTTAGGGTTGGGGATATCAGTTTGAGCATGAAATATCTTGTTTTTGTACTTTAAATTCAGTTTTTTGGCGTCAGGATTGTAGATTAAACTCCCCACAACATGAAAAATAGCTTTTCTTTGCCCCGATTTGCATGCAGAGCTTACAGCACGCTTGGTAATGGAGTGTTTTTAAATTACTGTAAGTAAAGAATCTGACGTATTCTTTCATAAATGACTGTGTCAGGCGAGAAACTTGAAGACTCTATTGTGATTTCTCATTCAGTGATGGAACTAATCATCTCCGTGTGATGTTACCCGGTAGAAAGCTCGCAGACTTCAGCCGTAGTGACATTTCAGATTCAATCTCCTCTCACTCAGCAAACCAAACACGACGACCTCCATCAAACAAATTCACATTTCAGTTTGTCACTCTTCATCTGGCTGCAGACTAATCCCACACATCAGTCCTGGTGTGTTTGAAAGGGGCTGTTTGGACTGTGCACGTCTGAGATGTGAATGGTGGATTTGGCCTGGCGGTGAGGTGAGGCGTTCCTGCGGGCTGACGTCAGGCCCGGCATGTCGAGAGAGATGGCACGGTTGGATGATCCCTACAGAAGGACATGCTTTGCTAAAGTTGGGATTGGGACGTGCCTCCACATGAGAGACGGCATGTGTTCTTTTTCCAACAGATGGCAGCGCTCCGGCGACTGGAGGGAGAAGACAGAAGACAGAGTGAGAGAGAAGGGGTGACAGTCTGTGGTTTTCCCCTCTTCTCTCCTTGTCTTTATGACTCTTGCTTTTTATTTACCCCTTACTGCTGCCTGGGGACCGAAACGTGGCAAAATCTTGTTTTTATTTGTCTCAAGACGGTGGTTTGATACTGTATCTGCCAGCTCTTTAGAGCCATGCTGGCCCATAGTTCCACTGTTGTTAAATGTGCAGCGATAAAAAAAAAAAAAAAAAAAATCATCCCTCTGGTTCTCATTACAGCTTTACGAAATGGCTTCTTTAATTCCTAATGTTTTGGAAGGCTGTGACGTTTTTTTTTTTGTTGTTTTTTTTTATCCCTCCGTGTTGAAATCAGTCTTGTGCTGTTTCCAATTGGTGGTTTATAAAGCGCTCTGCTGGCGTGGCGCACTCACATGACAATAAAAGTGAAGTATTTACTTTTGTTTTTCCTAGAGATGTGTAGGCCAGACCTCTCTTGCCATTGAATCATCTCATAGGACACGCTGTGCCTGCTGCAGTCATTCCACATTCAGCAGTTTGAAGGGGACAATTTCAGAATGAGAACATCTGTTTCGGAGAGATAAACATCATCACAGCATCGTGTAGTGGTCATCTTGCATTTACAACTGGTTTCCAATTTGGGTGTGATTGTGATTACAAGAAAAAAAAAAACTGAATGGCGATGATTCGTAAGGCTGCAGACAGTCTATCAGACACAATCGTTGCGCCAATTCACAATTACGGAGATCATTCCCAAAACTTGCTGGTTTGTGTGTTGATGCGCTTTTCTTTAAAGCTCCAGTGTGTGAGCTGTTGTTAGCGTTATTGTGTTTTTGGTACCTGAGAATGAAGCCTGGGGGTAGTTGCATTGCGTAGTTCTACAGCTGTCCACAAACACTGGCTCTAGATCTTTTTTTTTGCAAGTTTCGTGGCCACTGTACAAGCTTAAAAAGTGGAGGTGAAGCGAGGGGTATTCAGTTGGTTGTGACCTCACGAAAGACACCGGACCTTTAAGTACAAGTAGCAACCTCAGGGCGTAAAAATACCATCAAAACCCAAAAAGTCTTTAATGGATACAGTAAATAAACATGCATTCATGTATCCTGATACACTCACTGTGAAGAAAGGACCCTGCTATTATAAATGTGTTAATATATCTGGTACACTGACAATAAAAAAATCCTCAAAATCGGAGATGTGAGATTCAAGGATTTTTTTGGGTGTGTAACAAACCCATTTATTCTTCTTTTTTGGCCGTGGACGTTCGTTCATGTTGAGCTCAAGATCAATATGTGTGACAAAATAATCAATTCAAGGTCTACTTTACTTATTTGCTTTTGTTTGCGCCTCCAACCTTCACCAGCTGAGATTCAGATGAAAAGCTCAGAGAGAGAGCTCAAACACTCGATTCCTGTTTGTGTGTGTGTGTGTGTGAAATCATCTGGACAATCTGGGTAATTAAGCTGTAGTAAAATATATAAATTTGTATCATGAATTTATGATTTGTAATCAAATGACACATAAATTGCAATGAAAGAACAAAAATGTCTTATTTATTTATTTATTTTAGGATTAAAGTTCAGTTTGTCTGACAAACTAATCTCAACTCAAGGTTCACTAACTAAATAGCTATTTTGGAGCTGAGACAGTGGACCTTGAGTTTTAAGTACTTCACAAACATTCAAAATCTGCAAGTCTGGTTGTGATAAAATGTAAAAATCTAAATAATTAAATAATGAGAGTTTGTTATGGAACAATGAAAATGTCTTGTTTATATATTTGGGAATGAAAGTTTAGTTTGCGTGGCAGACAGTCTCAACTCAAGGTCCACTAACCTGTTCTTTTAGAGCTGAAAAAGTCTGTAAGTGGACCTTGAGTTGAGATTATTTTGTCATAAACATTGGCAAGCAAGTGCCTGGAAGTCCCCAAAGTCCTACAAAGTTATTAGGAGTCTCTAAGAAAATAATAAAACTTCTTTATAAAGCGATGAAACATTTGACTTTGTAGTACTGGAAATCCTTTAAAAGGTATGCAATTTAAAGGTTTTTCCAGGATTGAAGCATTAAATTCATCCAGATTGGAGTTTTGGGGGATTTCCGTGCTATCAGACGAGTTACAGCGCACTCAAAAAATTTAAGTAAAGTTGTTTTTACTCCTGGCATCAATTTAGATCAGATCAACACACACTGTAAGCAGTGGAAGTAACGCAGTAAGACAGATAAGACGTTAAACAGTCCAAAGCTCAAATGCGATACAGTCGACGGAGACTAAACACACCAAGCGCTCACTTGGATGGGATCTTGGCTCAGGTTTCTGTCTCTGTTGCTGTCTGCAGTTCAACATGTTGCCTTTGCTCTCCCTCCTACAGGTAACACATGTCAAAATGGCCTCTTGCCTGCCCTGGTGCGTCCCACCCTGCCTGCTGTCCAGACTTCACTGGGAATGAAGCAGTTTCTCCCGTTTCCATTGGATACGGCCTCAGCAGTGCGCCTCTTCCCAGGATTCAGCGCGGTGAGTCTCTCGTGCATCACGTGATCCGCTCGCAGGCTTTCGGCCGACCCTCGCTAAGGTCACCCTGATGGATGTCAGTGTTTGGAGCGGGACATATGTTTTTTCATATGTTCTGGCTTATATATCTCCAAGAAATATTCATCTTCATTCGAAGCTGTTGTCACGGACTCAGCGCTGCAGACAATGAGCCGCTCTTAGCTTCAAGGCAGCGAGGTCTGACCTTCCTCGACCTCGTTCGGTCGAGTGCTTTTTTTCACAGAGTGCTCTCTCGTTGTCGGCCGTGAAACACTAAAATGATGCTTTTAGATTTTTAATGCAATCAGGAACATGTAGTTGACATTTAACTTAATCGCAGTGTATCTTTCTGTGGAGAAAAGTTAGACAAGTTAAATATTTATTCAACGAAGATAGGAAGTGTGAAAGTTGTTTCCTGAGAGTTTCGATATATATTACTGAAACAGCATAATTTCTCTTTTTGTAATGCAAAAATGTAGAGATGCATGCATGGAAATGGCGATTATTTACTGCAGTCCAGTTTACATTTTTAATTCTATCTTGTCATTTTAAGGCAGATCTGTCTTTAGGCCCCCAAAAACCAAACCAAGCTCATGAAGTGAGAGCAGGTCATTTCTCTTTGAGGAATTTGGCCGTAGAGTGCCGCTCATCTCCTTGTTAACATTCACATCTGTTTTTGTTTTGAACTCAAACACGGAAACATGGTTTATAAAACGTTGAAAACCAGTTGGCATCCCGGTCGTCTCGCTGTAGTTCGCTGCAGCTCTGAAGAACGTCTTTTTTTTTTCTTTCAGCATCTTTATTGAAAAATTTGCAAAACATGCTCCGTGTTGTGCTGCTTTCGGGATGTTCCAGCGTTAATGCATGTGTCCTCTTCCGGAGATTGCACCATCTGGAGGAGGCAAAAGTTCAGCTGCAGAAATGTTGCAAAGCTGTGGCAGTTTGGTAATGCTTCATTTATACTGGTCTGTAATTTCAGAAATAATTTAGACAGACGTGTTTTGTTTTTTTAGAATAGAAGACAATGGAATATCTGATATCTGTCTATTTAGAAACCTTCTGGGGAGAACTTCATCGGACAAATAGAGACAGTGTTTGTTTGGTAAACAGAACAAATAATTGATCATATGAAGAATGCAATTTCCAAAATGAATTCATTTAGTTTTCTTTTAATGACATTCCTCTTTTTTTCCACAGTTGACACCAAGTGACAGTTACTTGATGGAAATGTGCTTGAACATTATTAAGAAATGAACAGTTACAGTAACTTTTACGCTGCAGCGCACTCGAGCTATGCAGGTCTGTTGCTCAAAAGAAATACCAGCCTTCATTGTGTTTGCGTCTTTTCTGTGTTTGTCTCCACACCAGTGTTCTTTTGGTGTCTTCTGCACTGGCTGTATCTGACATTAGACCATGCTTCAATTAAGTATATTGCAAAAAAAAAAAAAAAAAACCTAGAGAGAGAAAACATGAATGCTCCTCAAATGTAAAATGTCTTTGTATCAATTATCTTTGAGTTTTGGACTGTCGGACAAAAACAAGCCATTTGAAGATGTGTATTTTTTGGAAGTCCTGATGGCTCCTCTTTAGTATTTTCTGACATTTCCAAAGAAAAACAAAAAAATAAAATAAAAATAATATTTAGTTGCAGCCGTGATTACAACAAAAAGCCGTCTGTGTGACTCCTGATGACTCCTTGATCCCTTCAGTTTGGACATGTTTTACTCTTCTTATATAACAGGTTTAACTATGTGGAGAAAGTTTCCATCACATTTGAAGGAGATTTGAAATAGTTCGCTCAGAGCACATTGTTTTAATTGACCATTTCTCAGTATCGATAACCGACGTAAACAGCTTTCTGAAATGCAACGGTAGCATGTGGCTACAGAGACCTTATTGGATTTGCGATCAGTGAGGCGCTACCTTTTAAATGGAGCACTCACCAACGTGCACTTAGCGTATCAGGACTCGTGTGGACGCTCGTATGGATCTATTGATTCTCTTTTTCAAAAGTAGAAAGTAATTATGAGGAAATATGTGGCCTTGAAAATCACAGAGGTCATCAAAAAAAATATGATGACTCCTGGAAAAAAGCAAAAAACCCCGAGAGATAAAAGCCAAAAAAGCTCTTTTTTTTCAGTGAATTACAGGGATAGCTCAATTTAAAAATCTGCTGGAAAGAGTGGCTGAAATATGGAGCACAGCTGGATAAGAGTGAGAAATAAGACGCACATGAAGGGAGAGGAAGAAAAAAAGTGGGGACATCGCGGATAAAAGTCCAAGATAACCCATGGGAAGACAGATTGTTTCTGCAAGGAGAGTTTCATGAGAAAGTTCAGGAATACTGCGTCCCTTTTCTCGCCCTGTCTAATCTGTATTTAACAGACTTGTCTGCAGATAATGAGTAATACACTGGGAAGCCTCCAAGTGGTGGAAAGCTGATACTAGATTAACACAAAGTAATCACCTCTCGCTCTCTGTCGCGCAGACACACAAACACACACCATTCTTGCTCTTTCAACCCTTCGCCTTTCTCTCTCAAGCCTCCTTTTGTCGCTTATCCTCTCAAACTTTCCTCCGAGCTCCCGAATTTCCCATTCGCCAGCAGAATGTGGTGTAAAATCAGGAGTCGATACCAGAAGCTTCATAAAGGAGTTCAGACACAAGTTACTGTCCTACATTCTGCTGAGCTGCCTACACACAAGCCTCCCTTTTTTCAGCCGCTTTCAACACCGGTGTAAGTTTGGTTTCAAGGGTGCAACAAAAGAGCCTGTTTGCCAGCTTGTAGGGTCTGATCGGGTGTCTTTGTGTCACCCGGTCGGTGTCTTCCTGGGTGGAGAAAGATGTTTTGACAGCTCAGCTCTTCCGACACTGCTTGTATGAATTGCAAATCAGCGCCACAGAGGAAAAACCCTGGATTCAACTTGTTAGTTGAGTAAAAATAAACAAAAAAACAGCAGTGAAATATCAGTATGAAAGTACTGTTGGTGAAGAAAGTGAAAAACTTGAATCTCCCGGAGGGAAATGAGGACAAATAGAAGAAAAAGGAACGAAAGAAAGAAATAAAAAAATAAGGGGTGAAGGTCAAGATGAAGGACATAAATATGATATTTTATAAATTGATCTAATGTCAAATGTAAATATCAAGTAAAAAGGAGAAAATTTCCCTCTTAAATAATAAGTGTGTCATTATCTTCCTCAGCTTTAACTAAAAAGTAACTTTCCACCTCAGCATATGGCCGACATGGCTTCAGTCAAGCAGTTTATTAGAAGATGCAGATCCCTGAATATAATTGTGCACAGAAACCGAGCAGCTGTCTGTTTGAGTGCAGCAGATTTTGTGATTTACAAATCAAGCCGAAGCTAGTTTCCATCTGAACTCCCACTGAAAGCACACCGCACTTTATGTCTGCTCAGATGAGGTCAGATTTGCTTACGTGCCTCCGGGGCTCAATAAACATTTACGCTCTCTTATTCAGAAAAATACCAAATGATCCTATAGATGATGATGACAGTTCTTCCATTAACGCACTGCAGCAGCGAGGACACACTTCATCCAGAGAACATTCACGTTACAGGGAGTATTTTTCACATGCGGTACAATAGAAAATAGAAAATAGCGTAAGTGTGTGCGTGTCCACACCTGCATGAAATGGGACTAATACCAAAGCCTCTTGTTGAGCCTTTGCACAATCTTGTTCTGGGCTGAGTGACTGACACAATCAGGAAGTACTTAGCCGGAGGGAAAGAAAAATATGTTTGTTATCCAGCTGCGTTTTCTTTCTGTTTCTTTGTCTCTTTGTCCCCCCGGGGGGCCCCTTTATAAAAGGATATGTAACTGAAAAATGCGGCTTAAAGACGTAAAAAAAAAGTCTTCATGCATGTAACTACATGTGCTCAGGCACACACATGGGAGGGGGGTGAAGACGTCTTCCAGGAAGCTGCAGCTTGAAAGGGGCTTTCAGACAAACAAGCTGATGTTGTAGCTCAGAACAGGGCGGAGAGGCTCAGGAAGGTGTTGGCCATGTTTTTATTACCAGGTGTTGAGTGCTTTATGAGCAACTTCTGTTTCTTCTCCTCACCACACCGGGTTTGTTGATGGATTCGACTGGTTTTATCGATGTGTTGTTCAAGTTCGTCATATTTCTACACAGGTGTGTTCGTTTATTGTGTTCGATAAGTGATGCGCTGCGATCTATACGTCTGATAGTCATTTACATAGGGCTGGCTGATATAACGGAACACCTGATATGATTTGTCAGTTGTCTAATATTTTATTACACTATTTATATCGACCCATCCTGATATCTGTGGCCATGCTGCGCGCACAGATGTAAATAAAACCACTGTCTGGTGGTCATATTGGATTTAAATTTGGATTTGTTTCTTTGGAGTTTCTGTTTTTAATTCATTAGATTAAAAACATGCTCCAGTCGATCTACGCTCTGGCTAGTGACCAAAAGAATGAGATCGTGGATACGACATGCCAAAATGAGTTTTCGTCCATAGGGTGTCTGGACTCAGCCGTAGAGATATCGAGGAGCTTGCACATCCAGAGGGAGCTCGGTGCAGAGCCCTTTGTATTGAAGGAAGACAGCTGAGGTGGTTTGGACATCTTCCCTTCCCAAAGACCTTCCTTTGAAGGTTTTCTGAGCACTTCGAACTGGGAAGAGACCCCGGGGCAGATCCAGAATTTGCTGGAGAGATTGCATATCCGATCTGGCCTTGGGATCCCCCAGGAGGAGCTGGAAAAAACGTTGCTGGGGAGTGGGACATCTGGAATACCATGCTTAACCTGCTGCCACTATGACCCGACCCGTGGAAGATGATGGATAGATGATGGATGGATAATTCATTGCGTTAGCCAAAAAGTTAGAGAGCTCAGTAAGTGAAAAAACAAACAAATTGGTGCACACAAACTGAATTATTACGATCTGTGTGCAGAAATGGAATAATATTGAGATTTTGACATCATATTTATGGGAAGCAAAAATTAGCACGCTGTTGTTTAACTGCATCAAAACAAGAATACATACATATGCAGCAGCTGCTTTACACTAGCCACGTTCTCACTGTTTATTGAACCACATCCATAAATCTACATTTATTTTGTACTGAATGTTTCTATTTGCAGTCACTAAGCATCAATGGAATATAATAAGCATAAGTGTGTTTTCATTAATGTTTTTATCTTTGAATGAGCCTTTTATATCTTCTTCTACAGCCTCCACCATGTTGAACTATGTTTCTACAGTAACGGACAAACTAAACAGCGGCGCTAGATAGTCCTCAGCTTTTGTGTGTTTCATGCTGGAAGGAGAGGGTGAGGCAAAGCGGTTGCAATCAGCATCTACACCGCTAGAAGCAGTGAAAGTCTACAAACTGCTCCTTAAACCTTTCAATGGTTTTTAAGCTGAATTTCTGCATGATTCGATATATATTATGGCATATAAACGGTATCGGAATTGCAAAAATAAATTTCCATTTAGGAGAAATTAATCAATATTTCCGACCCATCAGAGTCAGGAACTTGTTTCGACATCGTCGGGGAGCTTAGACTGGTTTGTACATTTGGATATTAATATATCAGTGACGCTTTCAGATTAAATTAATGAAAATGTATCTGGTGCAATCAGAGTTCTTTGGCTTTGTCCAACGGCACATTCATCATCATCAGGGAAGAGATTCAGTGTTTGTTTTGTTTCACTCCAGGGCCAGAATTTGGATTTAGAGCAGCTAACGTGTCACGTTCCACTGCGTCCTCTTATCGCCGTTGGCTAAAAGAATTCAAGAAGTTTCCAAACCATTTAGGGAATAAATTCTTTTAACTTGGGTGAAATCAAAGAACCTAAACTTACCATATGTGTCAGGATGTTTGTGTTGTTTCAAATCAACAAACATGTCGAGGATGTACAGTTACTGTGCGGTGAAGAGGTCGGCTCACAGTAAACGAAACACAAAGTCAGCTGGAGTGGAGAACTTTGGGGATTGCTCTGTAACTTTCAATTGATTCAATCGCAGAGGAGTTATTGAAATTGCCACCTTGAAAGAAATGGAGCAAACCAGAGAAGAAAAGGGGGGATGAAGAAAAAAAAAAAAGGAAGGCGAGCTCAACAGGAACGAGTAAGTTTTGGAGCGTAATGAAAGAGAAAAGTGGAAGGGGGGGAGAAATAGTTTTCAGTTTAACAGAGTTGGAGGCCGTGTGTGTGTGTGTGTGTGCATGTGTGTGTTTGGGTTGTCTTTCTTTGGCCCTGAAAATAAGATCTATCTTGCCTGGAGCCTACATTTGTCTTTGAGAAACAATACAAACTCCATTTCCCCCTGCAGAGTAATCAGGAATGTGATTTATCGATTCTGCGCACAGATCTGCACGCTGGGAAATTGCTTTGTAGTCGTGTAGCAGCCATGACACACGGGCCTCAGTCTGCCCTCACGACGGCATCACAGTCCATTTCAATGTGTACCCACTCGTGCTGAGTCAATGTTAGCATCGATGGCTGTAATGGAAATGTGCTCTTTTACAAAGCACATAACACAGTGAAGTCAGACGAGTCCTTTTGTGCATTCGGGGTGCTTTTATTTATTTATTTTTTTCTGCACAGGCGACGTTATGTGACTGACAGCTGGAGCACTTCCAAGCTCGCCTGACCTCTGAGTCACATTTTCTGCTTCATGTAGGTCTGGTGTTGTGGACATTGATGGCTTTTTCTCTCTGTTTGTTGAGCTTTCTGGGCGAGGTCGATCCTCCTTAAGGGTTAAAATGACAGCACAAAAAACCCCTAAATGAAATGTTTTCAGTATGATGTTATAATTAGAATCGTCCTTTTTTTTCTTATTTACACTAAAGCTGTGCATCAGGCTGCAATGGCATGAATTTAAATATACACAAAATCATTTATAGCAACTAGTGTAGAAAATAGACATGGTTTATTTTCAGCTGTAGTGTCGAAGCTTTGTGGATTTGCTGCAGCTCTAGTTTTGACCTCTGATTGGCTTCCTCTCAAAAGCAACAACTGAGGCTCATTAGTAGCTTTGTAGTATTTAGACATGGCCCAACACCAAACCGACATAAAATTCAGCTGTTATGCAGAAAATAGTTTATATCAGCAGTCGATCAAATGACTGAGTGTGACGTGAACGGTCTCAGAAGATCACTCGACTTTGCCGCTCCTCAAAAAGCATTTTAGTATCTTTCAGCTCATTGTTTTGGTTTTATGGCCTCTAGCGTAACTGTTTTGGTTCACTGCCTGCTGTTTTTTGTAATTTCCAGCAACAGCAGGAGGCAGAATTCAAAGAATAAAAAGCTCGGATAAACAAGGATTGGATAAATAACAACACTGATTGGCAGAGTTAGTGACTAGCTGGTGAAACACAGCTGAGCTTTTTTTTGTGACTTCAAATGGACGCTAACGTTGCTATGTCTCTATTGCATGTGTAAATAACACAACAACTTAATTAAGGAAATAAATGTCAGTGTTTTATTTACAGCTTGCCCCCAAGTGACCAAAAATTATGTTTAAATGATGAAAATTGGAGGCAATAACATATCAGAGATATTGAAATTTGTCTTATAATATAGTAGTTTGTGTGATCTAATCTATCGTATCTAATCGTATCGTATTGTTCGATTATCAAGGAGACATTCAAAGGACATCTTTAAAAAAGGATTTATTGTGGTAATAAATACTTCCAGAACTAATACTTCCCCTCGTCTATAGCCGTATCCTTTTGTTTTGTTTTTTGTTGTTGACTTTCAAATGACAAACGCTGGCTCAAAGCATGCTCTGTATGATGATATAATGAAAAGAACAAAGGGTGAGTCAGGGCTGCTTTGCAGACTCTCATTTGATTTACACATGTCCCATAAACATCTAATGGACTCTATAAATTGTATTCCCGGGGGAAGCGTGCAGGCCCACAAAACGGCGAGGAATGATCAAAGCTAGAGAGCAGGCAAAGACCACCACGGTGCCAGCCGCCTTCCTTCCAGCGAGTCACACCTGCTGGAGTGGAGTGGAGTGCATATCTGTCTAATGTGTGGTGCAGCGGCCCTTATCATTTAGCTCGTGCTCTGGGGCTTTTTAACCCCCTGAACTGAGTGGAAGCTTTATGTTGGCGGAGCTCGTCTCGATGTGTTCTCCCACGATAATATTTCACTCTCTCTGGATATCTGCCAGCTCACGCTCTCTCTCCAGTGGAATGCAGAGATAATAGTGGGGAGCTCAAGATGATTTTTTATGGAGGTGCTTAGTGCCAGCTTCCCAGGCGAGGCCGAGCTGATGCTGTAGTCCAGTGTCTCCCTCTTGTCTGACTAACCTGCTGGTACTGCACACCTTAACAGCTCTCAGCTCCTCCTGCTGCTCAGATTCTGTGAAATGTCAGTCACGGTGTGATAATTGATGAACACGAGGATTTGAAAAGAAGGATAGTGATATATGTTTGTTTCCCTCCTTTGTTTCAGCCCACACTCTCTGCACATCAGAGGCTTGGATAGTGGGAGAGAAATGGAAGACAGGAGCAATCTGTTTTTGCTTATTTGATGGCGTTGCCATGTGGTTGGGGTTCTTTGAGGCGATAACAAAAATATGTCAGTATTAACTGCCCATCTGGTCATCTTAAAACAGGGAATACTACTCAATTTGAGAATTTAAAAAGGTATGTAGCAGTTAAAAACGGCAGAGTGTGTTTTAGATTAAATTTTTTTCTGACAAAATTGCACACGGCCACAAAAAGTGACTTCAGTAGATTCCTGGAAGTAAAGCATTGGACCTGGAAGACATGTACGAAGTCTGAGGTGCAACAAAACTGCTACTTGACTACTTCATTTAAAACTGATTTGCTGGCATACAAGCACCTGAAAGTGCTTGAGTCTTTTCAGTCTGCCTGACCGCAAATCTTGAACACATTATTATGATGCTGACGATGCCTGATGGAGTCTGGGACGCTAACTAGGGCACTTTGTTGCATGTCAGTTGTTGCATCTCTGTTGTGAGGATGCTAACTAAAATAGAATAATCCAGTCTAATCCACAGCAGATTACACTAAACCAACCCAAACAAGAACCTGTGAGAAAAGGTTATGAGGAAACAATGGTCTGAATTGGTTGGGAACTATTGTCATAGATGATTATGGGATGGGTATGCCTGTGTTGAATTTGTAAGTTTATTAGATGGCTTCAAGCAGCCAAATTGAATTCTATAAGTGTATAAAGAGATCACTGACTTCTCTCACATTAGCAACCCGTCCTTCTGGAGGCCTTAGTCTGATGTTACTTAGCCAGAAAAGTTGTGGTTTGTCTTTTCCCACTGAAGTTCAACCCAACCGGAGATTGTTTCAGCCTCCAAGAAATGTTTATGCCAATGAAACTATAACAATCTGCACATTGCAAACATATGAAAACGGGCAAACTGAGTACCATTACCCTTAAAGACAGCTGTTTCTGAATTCCCCAGAGCTGTACGTGCTTCGTCTCTGACATTCGTCCCTCGTTGATCTCCTCCACTGTGTGTGCGTGCGTGAGGGTTGGCCTCGTGCTGTACCATGTTACATCGTCAAAGCAGAACCAGCTGGAGCGCCAGCGCGAGCAGTTTGCACCTGTAACACCATTGTTCCCATAATGAAAAGCACACCAGTCCCAGAGGGAGAATTCAACGGTGTACTTCTGCACAGAGAAGAGGTTGACCTATGGATTTAAGAGAGTGACAGACTCCAGGACTAAATCATCATTTTGATGAGGCAGCCTGGGGCTGGGGCTGGTGCAGCTGCGTGCCAGTAGTACGAGGTCTTCGGACACACCCTGTTTGTCTGCGGTGATATTTCCCCTCTCTGCGGGACTTTCTAATATATATTTTTCTCATGAGCTGTGTTTTCCTGTTCGTGAGCTTACATAAATGCGTCCCCAGTGCGCCTAGAGAACTCAAACAAGGGATAACCATAAATCACTTATGCCGCAAAGCCCCCATGAGAAGGTAGCAGTTGTGTGGAGTTGAGGAAACTGGGCTGAAAGTGTAGTTGTTTGAATTCGTAGCGTTGCCAGGGAGAATCTATGTGGACAAAATGCAATAAGTTCCATTGTTTTGCATTTTGAGAGAGCAGAAAGCCACAAGGGAAGCCCCCCAAAATACTGCTCATGAGTGCAAATGCAGTATTTAACAGTACAAGGCTTTACTGAAGTAGATAATGTGCGTAAATATGTATAGCCGCATTAAAGAGAAGCAGGGAGTGTTGATTAAGCGCACGCTTGCTCAGCAAACTTTTTCTGCATTAAGTGAAGAAAACCAGCATCAGTGAAAGCAGGATTAGAAACTTGATGCACCACAGGGCCTGCGAGGAAACTTACAGGGAATACACAGTGTACGTTGCATTGTTAAGATTCAGTGTTTGCAGGTGGCTCATGCATTTTTCTATCCCGGGGCATTGATTTTAGAAATCCAATAGATGGCCACACTCCTCGGGCTCCTCTCCCATTACCACAGTATCAGCCTCGCTTGATATTCATGGTGGAATATTATGAGAAGATAAATCGTTTAATCTTAGTTTTTATTGAACTGTGTCATGAGTGAGACACTCCCCTCCATCCTGTGGGTGTAGCTAAAACAGTTTGATAGAATGATGGATTAGAAATTAGCCTGTAAGGGAATTTAGTAAAAACACGATCGAACTCCACTTGAGTTTCACTATGATGGTGATTTATATGCAAAAAAAAAAAAAAAAATTAAATGTGCTGACGTTGCACTTTTGCAGTGCTTAATTTGGTAGATGCTAAAAGCCAAATGTGATTTTTTTTTTTAAAGCAGATACACCAAAACAAGTATTTGTGTCTTTTTTCTCCCAAAAGGTGCTTTGTCAATGTTTAACACACAACTTGCGTTACTCTGTTACTGTCTGAGATCATCTATCAGTTAAAAATGTGGTGGATGGGCTTCTGTTTGTTTCCTTGTTTTGTACAGCTACAGTCATGTATCCTGAACATAAGCTGCTTTTCAGTTTGATTTTACAAATACCTCCTCACAATGGCTGTTTAAAAATCTACACATTTGCAGATGATACAGTTGTATTCATTTTTAATGGGCTGCTGATGGTCTGCAGCAGGTTGTAGTCCTATGGAGCGGTAAGAATGTCTTCAACTGAACTATATTCAATGAAATGAAGCATTTTGACACATTCTTGTATAAAAGTCTTGATCGGGAGCGACTCTCCACCTGCTACCTGCACAGATCCGTGGGTTCTCGTTGCGCGAAACAAGACAAGGAGTCGAAAGCACCAAAAGCTTTAGGATTCATCTTTGGGGAACTCTGAATGCATTTACCAGAATTTCATGGCAATCTGTTCTGTAGTTGTTGAGATATTTCAGTCTGCCACTGCCATCCCTAGAGCCACAGTGTCTAGGAGAATAAAAGTTAGACTTATTATAATGCAGCACTACAATGCAAAACAAAAACTTAACCACACCTGTACACAGGAAAGCAGCACCTTTATCCATAGATTTTCTAATCAAAGGGACTAATCACGGACTAAATCAGTTGAAGACAGTTTATTGGGAACACCAAGGAGAATCAGAACAGGATGTCTGGGGCATTGCAGGCCCGGTGATGGCAGGAGTCCAAGAGTGCAGCAGTGTACCAAACTGGGCTGACAAGATAGGAGGATGGCTGACGAAGTTTTCCTGAAGCACAGGGAAATCAAAGTTAGTCCAGAGGTCAAAAACTACAAGAGAACAAAGTTTCAAAGGAACAGAGTCGGCCATAGTGTTTACAACAGATGATGGCAATGGAACAATCAGGCGGCATCTTGAGTCTAGAGGAAGAGCCGGGCTTTTACTCTGCAGTGGTTGATTCGTGAATTAGGAACAGGTGGTGAGGCAATCAGGCAGGTGAGAGGGAAATTGGAGGCCACGCCCAGAAACAGACACACAAGAGGAGGGGAGAATGACAGGAAAAACACTGGAGAAGGGAGATAACATGACATATCAAACCTTTTTCTGACTTTTCCCATCTGTTGCTGCTCAAAAATCTTGTGAAAAAAAATGTACTCTGGGTTTCGGTATTTGTATTTGTCATTAAAAACCTTCAAGTCAATACCATACACTAAATCTACACTTGTAGGTATCATGTCCTGTAGTTTACCTGGTCCTGTGTGACCCTTGATCTTTTAGAAATTGTCCACAGAGAGAAGCCCACTCTGCTATAAATAGTCTACGTGGAAGTATTACAGCCAGTTTTAGCGCCATAACAGCTGACAGTTGGAACACTACGATGGTGCTGAATGGAGTGTGATGCTTTAAGGTTATGGGAGGACGTGGTGCAGAGGTGGGGGTGGTGGTGGTGGTGGTTATGGTGTTACATTTTTATCTTTCATCTCAGCTGGAAAGGGGCGGGGGCCAGACTATGAGGCTGCCAAATGCCTTGAGGGAGCTCTCCCAGTTCAATATTTCATCCTGATGGGGTCCAGTGGTGTGAGAGGGGTCAGCGGTGAAGAGCAATGGGAAAATCCTGAGGGAACATTCATACCTGGTGAAAAAACAAAAAACACCTTGTCCGTGAGAGAGAAGTGTAAAGAGAGCAGAGGGAGGAAGGAAGCGAAGGCAGCAGAAAAAAAAAAGCATCAGGGTTACAGAGAAATGGAGAAAGAAATTGAAAGGACGAGACGAACAAGAAGGGGTGTCTGGAGCGGTGGTGGAAACTTTATGTGTGAGATAAGACAAAGAAGTTTGACTTTCCTCGGTATGAAACAGCATTTTTAGTTTTTGTATCTCTTCACCCTAATGTTCATCTGTGTGAGCTAATTGGACAGAACAAGTATATTTTAGCAGAAAGCTAAATACACTCAACAGTTTGGGTGTTTTGTATGAGAGAGCATTTTCAGTCTGCAATTGTTCCGTTTTTGGTTTGGACCTAAAATGCAATGAATGAAGGCCTTTTACAGTTTTAATGAGTTTATTACAAGAATTAACATTAACGTCTGAAGGCTGGCAGGCATCGCAGGTGGAGTGAGGCAGGCAAGATCAGAGGATTTACTGGACAGCACTGAGGAACGCTGGCTGGACATGTGAGGCCGTCTGAAGAAGTGCACGCAGGGAAAAACAAGAATGAGTCTCCATGTCCAAAAAAACACCAGCAAGACACAGCTCAAGCTCATGAAAGCAACACTGGAGCACCAAAACGAAGCAGCGAGCAAAACGAGCATAACCATAGCAGTGATGTCTCCATGGAGAGGAGGAGAAAATAACAATTATCGCTGAGTTTTTCCACAAAGTTTGAAGGATCAAATCGGCATTTAGTCACTCAGTTAAATGTCCAGTGTGTAGGCTTTAGAGGCATCCATTACTGATTGCAAACCGTCACCATTTCCAAGTGTAAGGGAGAACCATCGATGGCTGTGAAACTCAAAAACAAAAAGTGGAAAAGGACATATCTGTAGCCAGAGATTCTTATTTTCTGGGCTTCTGTAGAAAAATGGCCGACTCTGTGGATATAAATGTCTCATTTTAAGGTAACGAAAACACGCTGGCTCTTATTTTCTGATGATTATACACTAATGAAAACGTAGTTATGAATATTATATTTCATTCTTTCCAGTAGATCTTAAATACAGAGTTACACACTGGACCAACAGAATATGAACGAACGGCCTGAAGACAGAGAGCAGATTTTATGAATTTTATTCAAAGCACAGTGTGAATTTTCCTATCCAGTGAAGCGCTTAACAATGAGATCTCTCGCTTTTGCCTTCCGATCTATCAGTCTTTTCTTCCTTATGCGTGTAGGCGTCTGTTAGTCATTATACAGCACATAATTGCACACTTAAGAATGTAATCTAAAAATAAATACAGAGTCTATTGAATTAATTTTGTAATTATTATTTAGTTATTATTTTCATCCATCTGTCAGATGAGTGGCACTCGGTTCAACCAAACTAAAACTGATCAAATGTAGACAAAAGTCAGTTGGTAAAGTTGCCTTTCTGTGTTTACCACCAATAATTTGATAAGATTAACTAAAACTTCAACAACTTATTTTTCCTTGAGCAGTTTTTAGAGGTGAAAAGAATAGTGTAAAGCTTCGTGATCTGTCTTTCCATCCACCCATTTCCCTCTGGTCATCTGGGGTCAGGTCGTGGTGGCAGCATATATAGCAGGGTGTTCCAGACATCCCTCTCCCCTGCAACATATTCCAGCTCCTCCTGGGGGATCCCGAGGCGTTTAGATAGTCCAGATAGTCCCTCCAGTTATTTCTGGGTCTGCCCCGGGGTCTCCTGCCAGTTGGAGACTCTGCTCTGACCTTCCTCCGAATGTCTGAGCTCCTCATCCCATCTCTAAGGCTGAGCCCAGACAACCTACAGAGGAAACTCATCGTTCTTTTGGTCACTACTCAAATATCGTGACCGTAGGTGAGGGTTGGAACGTAGATCGGCTGGTAAATCGAGAGCTTTGTCTTCCATGCTCAGCTCCCCGTTCCCCACAGCGGCCGCGTACAGCGTCCACATTACTGCTGACGCTGCACCAATCCATCGATCCATCTTGTGCTCCATTTTCCCGCCGCTTGCGAACAAGAGACGGAGGGAGAAATCAACCATTTTCCAGCAGAGAACCAAAAAGCAATCTTTTAAATTTAATAATATTTATCAATTTTCATACATTTCACTTTGATTTTTGATACATTGATACATTTTGGTGTCTCCCCGCTCGCCGTCCTCCTGTATCATCAGATTCAGTGTTTTTCTACGAACACCTGGAAGCTCGTTCCCGCTCATTATAAGCCAATGAAAACCCCCTTTTGGATTTGACTTGCTAATTTCTGAAGTCCTTCCCTAGTGGCAACAATCTACAACATCGGCTGGTGATGAACTAACGGACTGGGTCAGGCGGCGGAGGTAATTGGGAGACACATAGGTGGGAGGATTACATTTGACAGGTCATTCATCCCACTTTAGTTAATAGTAAGCGAGGCTGGCGGACGTGAATAGAGCATTTAGACCTCACCAGTGGAGCTCTCATTGACCGGTCATTCTTTCTTTCTATATGCGTCTTGATAGATGTGGATGGCTGTTTTAAATACCTTGTTGCCATTACAGAATAAATTCCTCAGTGCCTCCGGAGCATGTGACGAGGACAGCCAGTATAAACACTACATGCCTTAGTCATATACGTATTTCAGATATAGCTTATATTGTGTATAACACAGTCGCCTGTTGGACAGGTATGTGCGATTCAGAGGCTCAACGCACGTACTCAGATGTAGCATGACATATACCACTGCAAGATGTCATCTAAAGCTTTTAAAGAAGCAGCTTTTTTTTATGTGAAGCTCTCTTTGAGCTGTGGTTACTGCGAGATGACAAGTGTTTTCTGTAAACTGTGCTGTATTTCATCAGAAAACTGCATGTGTGCAGATAAAATCCAGGCGAAAACCAGTTTAAACCTGTCTGCCCGTTTTAGGAGAACTGTGAAAACCAACTTTGATGAGGTGTTCAAGCTGCTGCTGCTGCTGCTGCTGCTGTGGTCAGACTCAAACTAAACACATCGATGGATGAGAGGAAAATCTAGTGGTAACCAACTGTTTGTATCAACCATAGACTGTATAAAACTCTTAACAGACTCTTCTTTAAGCCTTAATATAATCTGAACAGGTGAGTTGTATATAAATTCACCCTCAATACAGTTGTTGTGAACGGGGAAATTAGCTATAGAGACCAAAACTGTTTTTTGTACCAGGCTGTAAACATGTTTATTTCTGCTGTGAAGTTTTTAACATGGAGACTTATGGAGACTGACTCACTTCTGGAGCCAGCCTCAAGTGGACGTTTGAGGAACTGCAGTTTTTTTTCTTCTTCCACATTGGCTTCATTTCACAGCCACAGAGATCAGGGTGGAAAAGTGTGGATTTGACATCAGTCTGCTAACAGTCCTCATCTTCTTTAGCATCATTTTAATATTTAAGTTCTCAGGTGTCTAGATCGAACTCGTCCGCAACGTTCAATGTTGACACACTTATGTGATACCATGGTTACCAAATGATTTATATGCACACATCGATAAACTGATCAGATATTAGACTGCCACCTGAGCTGTTCATGATCAGCAGATGAATTTTTCTGTCCTGACCAGAATTACTGCTTCAAGTTCTGTTCATACAGAGCAGATTTACTCCCCTCAAGATCTTCTAAGCCTCAATCTGTAATTTGTTTGACCGCATCAATTATGCATACTGTATACATTCATGCATAATGAAAAGGTTTGTTATATTGTAGATGGAAAACCACCATTTTGTGCGTTGCTGAGTTGATGATTAACCAAATGTTACTGTTTTACTGATGTAAACAAACACTAATAAAACACTAATAACTCAGAGATAGTTTTTGTCTCGTGAAGCGCAGGTTGTGAGTTATGTGGATTTTTTGGTAGTAAAGAAACCTTTTTATTTCTATATTGTGCTCACCAAAAACTGAAAGATGTAAAAAAAAAATATTAGCTCTAAAGGCCAACAGCTTACAGCATCTATCCAGGTGAGTTATTGGTATTGATCAATCAACACCCTGCAGTTATTTTATGGTCCTTTTATGCTGCAGGGCATTTAAAATGTGGCTTACAGCTCCTTCAAAGTGATTATAATCTCCTCAAAAAGAGCCCAGACAGCCGAATTAAACCGAAATGTCACATGATTGATTATCTGAAGCTTTGTTGTGTATTTTAATGTCAGCTTGTTTGTTTGACACTAACTCTTTCTGTCACACACAAACCCGTATCAGAGATGGTTGACATACGAAGCCTCGTGTAAGAGAAACAGATAGCGCCCGCCGTGTGTGTTTTTGTCCCTTTTATCAGTCGTCTTCTGTAAAAGTCAACCAGTCTCGACCGCCATCTCTGCTCATCACTGTCTTGTCCTGTCACATTATCCGTCAGCGCCGAGTGGGGGAGCGTCGGCCGCGGCTACAGTGCTGAACTTTGAGACGGACAGGCCTTCTGTGGGCTGTCAGATAGTATCCGGCAAATGACCTGCTTATTCTCCCTCCCTGTCGACATGTTGCCGACGTCTCCCCTGACAGAGACACATCAGTGCAAATCACACACAGAGAGACGAATGAAAGGAGACACCCACAGACAGAGAACAGGGTGAAACAGATTTACTTATGTCGTTATGATGATGTTAAAATTGATATATTCTCTCATGTAGCTAATAAATGGAATTAACTGTTAAATTGTAATATTTCACCTGTGTGGAAGCTTTAAAATCTGATTTTTCATGAGACTTTACGGTCAGAAAAACTTGATGGAGGCTTAAAAAAGGAAATATAAAATTTAAAAAGAGATAAAAAAAAAAAAATTAGGGCATCTAATTTTAGAAAAGCAGATTTACACCTCAAAGATCCTCTAAGCGCCGTTCTGTAATTTGTTTGACCACATCAATTATGTACACTGTATACATTCATGCATAATAAAAAAGGTTTGTTATAATGTAGATGGAAAAAAAAAACGTTTTGTGCGTAGCTTATTACACGGTTAACCAAATGCACACCTGTTTTAGTGCTTTACTGATGTAAACAAAGCATATCAGCATCAGTTAACATTAATACCTTCAAACCTGGCTCTGCTATAAGAAGAACACGATAAGAATTGGAGAAAATAAAGATATTTTAAGCTGCGTTATGCAACATTTTTACATTAAAATAATGAATAAATAAACTACACAACACATTACTGTTTGTGTGTAATCTTATATCCTTCATGTCCACCTGAAATAGCTTTTTCCAATTATGCTAAGGATGTTTATGTGAGCACAAGACCAGTTCAAAAAAAAAAAAACCTGCAAACATTTCCTCTTCTTTAATTGTCTTCGCCATCTGTTGTCTGATCGTCTGTGGTGGCTTAATGCCTACCTCAGCCTCAGGCTAGAGGCTGTTTCAAGGCAGACAGCTCATCAGGATGATTGACAAGTGTTGGTGCTGGAACTCGACAAACTCAGGAAAAAACTGCATATCAGAGCTGAAGGAAGTGATTTGAAAGATGACACTGAATTCACCGCACTGTACGCCGCCGCCGCCGCCGCTGCTGCTGCTGCTGCTGCAAGCTTTCAAAATGGACATATGTGATACGCTTTTGCATGTGTGTGTTTGCATGTGGGTTGTGTGTGTCGCGGTACATTTGCGTCCCCTGGCAGGCGTGGCTCTTATGAGAGTGTGTGTGTGTGTGTATGTGTGCTCAGTGGGTGGTTGATGGGAGCGGCGCTCGGGGAATCAGATGTCCCTGGCACTGCAGCTGCTCTCTGCAGATGAGGCCCGAACACATCATGTTTCAGCACAGGGAGGGATGAATGCTACATGACAGGGGGATTTCTTAAAAAGACACATGGAAAGATGCACAGGAGGTGGCGGTGGAATTTCAGCGCATAAATTAGCAACGCTGCCAATAATAGCACAGTGGAACAAATTCATACTGAGAACTTTCGCTCTCTTCTTCAGCACTTTATACCCGGTGATGAATGATATTGCCACGAATACACTACTAAGATCTCGCCTGATCATTTTGTAGGACCGTGCCATCAGTTGTGGCCTAGTCGCTGCAGATTCATTTCACAGCATGGACACCGGAGTGAAGGAGAAATAACATGTTTCGAGCCCAGTGCGTGTTTCTAGTAAGAGGTCATCCATTCTCTTGTGGCCCAGATGTTTTTAACTGGCGCTAGCTTTCCAGAGCTCCCATTTTCCCAGCAGGCTGCAGTGCGTCTGGTTCTCTGCTGTAGTGTTTCCTCTGCCAAAGCGAGCTTCGCCAACTCCATGTGTCATCCTCTTCTCCCTTCCCAAAAACTTGGGTGAGATTTACAGTACAAAGGTAGACTGTTGCATAACACTTTCTTTCTCTCCGGTCCAACAACAAAGTGTGTCAGGGCAAAGGCAGAGGAGAGTCCCTGCTCTGGTAATGTAATGCAGAGTTTTTTAGTGTTTTCAGGGTGAAAAGCTGATCTCTCTGCCAGGCTGCACATTTCACTGTATATCACCACATGCATTTCATTTCAAGAAGTGGGAATTATGTGCTTCTACCTCTTTGACACTGCCTACACATTCGGCGCGGTGGGTTTCGTAACGCTGATAGTGCAGAGCATTGCAATCAACAAAAGAACAGACGTTGATAGGAGAGTGACATGGACTCTGATATATAATAGCAGCCAGTAACCTCTGATATTAACTACTTTAAAAAGGCCTGCTGTGTATTTAAAACATTTCGCTTTCTGAAACGCTTCCAGTAAATGTATTCTCCATTAAAAGCCGATAACGTACAGTACATTACAGTACACGGTACTGTTAAGTAGGTGTGTTAGGTCATTCTGCCTTTAAGCTGTAAAAGCTTTTATTAGCCTCATCTCCACTTCTCTCTCTGCATGCATTTATGAGCCAGACAGTTCAGAATAACTGCAAATTTTCACCTAAGACTAAAAAGTTTTAACAAGACTCTTTGCTCTGCCTCGAGCACACCTTTGTCACTTCCTGTTATATGCTATACGCGGATGCACCGAACTAAAATAACCGAATAAACTCTCAAATAATTGTTTCCACCTCAAAGCTGCGTAAATTCGGACTTCTTCGGGCACTTACGTGCAGTGGAGCGTGCTGTAGATATGATGTGTTAGCAAACAATCGCCTTTTTACACACCCGGCAGACATGCTGCATCATTATCATTCATTTGGGTTTGTTTTCTCTGGTGACCTGATGATTGCAAGGCCAATCCTGCCTCTCCTTTTAGCTCCGGATTGATCTGCAGAACTCCTGAGTGAAATATCTGGCTCCAGAGCCGCTAAATGCGTCTGTAAATGTGTCTGTGAGCCGTTCGCTGCTGACCAGGTAGTCTACATTGGTTTTATACAGTTAGAAGTACATTAATAAATGGTTTGTGGTTGCATGCTAATGTACTGTAAGCGTTTAGTATTCGTCAACAATTCCATTGAGGACATATTTTGCATAAAGGAACACATTTGTGCTGAAAATAGCCGCCTGCTGTTGCTGGAAACTAGGCTGATGGGCGCAGTGAGAGTTACAGTCACGTAAGGGGCAGTAGGGTCCAAAACAATGAGCTGAAAGATGCTAAAAAAAGCTTCATAGAGCTTCATGGTTTGTCACATTTCAAATAGTTATATAAGATATCGATTAGCACAGCTTTAATGTTTAGAACAGTTCTATTTTCTCCCACAACATCCTGTATGTTTTCTGCTGACTACTTTCAGAATGAATCAGTTCAAAACATGCGGCATCTGTCGTGGTTTTTTGGTTGTTTGTGTTTGTTTGATCCTGGTCCATGCTTTGGTGCTGAAAACCACATTAAAATGTGTCCCTGCAGACCAACGCCGCCTTCAGTGTTACACACACGCTCTGTGTCAACACACTCCGAGGAGGAGACATTTCCTATCAGAAATATTCCACTAGATTTGCTGCAGTGCAGAAACACAATGCCATTCCTCAGAACCTTTCATGTTGAGTGGCACAGTGGATCATGAGTGTCTGAAAACACCCACCAAGGACTACTTTGTGATACTGGGTATTGTCTGTGAACATAAGCACTGTGAGCGATTCCCTCACTTTCGCAGACAGCTCAATTGCCGTCATTGTTTTGCTGTGAGAGGAACATTTTATTGCGGCATGATTTTGATTATAAAACCAAGTGAATTCATTTTGCCAGAAATTATTGATTGGCTCCAATCTTTGAAAATCATTACCGTTACAACTCACTTTATTTGGGACATGTGGCACGCGGAGGAATAATCATGTGCTTTTCTTTTTAAAACTATTTATCCTTTTTTTTATTGGCATTAAATCTGATGTCAAAGACAGAACCACACGGGGAGCTCGTAACTGTATGAACCCGTGACAATGTGGGATAAATCAGCTGTAGGCTGTCCCTCTTTCTGAGCCTGAACCTGATTCTGTGTCTGGGCGTGTTTCATGTCTATAAATGCACCAGAATACTTCATCAGAATAGCTTCAGAAACCATCCCACATCTTTCCACACCTTGTCTGACAATTTCTAAGTTTTCCGACACAACATCTGCACCAGCTAGCGATCCGCCGTCTGTGCAGAGATGTGAACGTATGCAGGGTTTGAACTCCTCTCTTCTCAAGCTCGCAACATTATGAATTCCTTCCTCGAGAGACTGCCTCAAAATGTGTTATCCCCATATTTAAACAATTATCACACCTTGTCCTTCCCAATGACAGCTGGCTTTTCACAACCGTGAAATCAGCCTCTCTTCCAAATTTGTATCTCTGTCTGAGCCCGAATCGGTTCTGACAGTCTGTTTCTCTGCTCAAATCGGAGTTAGAACTAGTTTTCTCTCAGTGTCTCTTTTGTATTTTCAGTCTGAGCCTTCTCATCCTGTGCCACAGTCAGTCCAAGTCTGCATCTGTCCCTCTTTCAGAGCCTGCACCAGTCAGACCCATGTCATGTTTCATTACTAGAACCTGCTTCTATTTCCATTGAAGAGTTTGTGTCTGTTCACCCTTCCTCTTTCTGAGCTTCACTCCCAGTTTGTGTCCGTCAGACCCGTGTCTGTTTCCCCCCTGCTCCCTGCCTCTGTCAGTTATTCTTTATTCCCCTCCGGAGCCAGTCCTCCACCATCCAGTCCCTCTGAGCCAAGCCATCTTGTGTCCACATTCTTGGAGGGATGTTGAGTTTCTTGTCATGACTGCACTGCCTCCCTCTTCCCTCTGTTTCCAAACTGCATCTTTTCTGAAATTTTCCATCCCATGTTTCGTGTCACGTACCCCTCTAGTCGCACTCAGTGATCACCTGACCCTCAAGAGATCACCTGACACCGTCACCTGCCTGCCCAGCTGCTTCTCATTCAGTCAGTCACAATGTAAATACAGAGAACAGTTTTTCGCCGCTCGTTGCCAGACCGTGGATGTTGCCAAGCTGCTGAAGCATTCCAGCCGTCGCTGTCACCTGCACCTGATTACTTCCCTTCATGCGTCAGACCTCTTGAAATCGCTTGCCTGGTTTTAATGCCTGCCTCTGGCCAACGTGGGTGACAATCAAAATATCAGAAATGCCTTTCAGTAAAGATCAGCAGCAACGCTAACGACAACAAGAGAGGAATCCACTTCTCTCCGACACAGCGACTTCATATTTTAAATGGATTTATGTGGATTTAGAGCAAAGGTGCATTTTTTGTTATAACCGGTCAGAACAACGCGCAGGTGGTTCTGAGCCGCGACTCTCCTGTCTGTGTCCACCTCACCTGGTAAACTATCAATAATAAGGCTGTCCTTCATGTTTCCACAGAGCACATTGGCTTAATCAAAGCTATTTTACTATTTTAGAATAATACAAACTAATGGCCATCTGCGTGCATCAGTATGCCTCGGTTCTGAGAGATCACAGAGCTTGATGTCTGTCCTTGAATGAAAACTCAAAGCGTTATTCATCCAAAGCTATTCTCCATCTATCTGTCCTACAGACATGATGTTACAGAACAAACGCTGGAAGAGAATATGAACATTACATATATAGAATGTCAAAATCATAAAGCGGAAATACCTGTTTTTCATCACACAGTCAATATATATCATGTCTTATTTAGAATATGTATCTCTGTTATTGTTTAACCAAAGCTGGGGTGGAAATGCACGCACAAAAATAAAGCCGACGTTTCTGATGGGAAGAAGAGATGCACCTACTTTTAAACATGATGGAAGACTCGGATATTACCAGGGTTGAGATGTGTTTTGGATCTGATATATAATGGTCGCATGCATGGCTGCAGGTTAACAGGAACATTAGTGTAAAATGAAGTGTCATTAGTCATGTAGCCAGCACAGCTTGTCTTTTTTGGAGCACTGGAAAAAAGCTGAATGTTTTCTGCATGTAAACGGAGTCGGCAAAAACGGATTATTATATATGGCATTTTAACCAATACTAACATTATTAGCTTGGTAAAATTGAATTAAAATGTGCTGGTGTAACTAATAAATATTTCATGTGAAGAAAGTTTAATTTATTTATTTTAATCACCAAGCCTCGCATGAATCACTGGAGAAAAGGACATTTATGTATATGAAACTGTCACTCTGTGGTTCTATTTTCCACTGTATCTCAGGAAAACTTTTTTCTACCTCTGCACACAAATACTTTTGAAATAACAAAAAACAGCCTCAGTTCAGCCGAACAGCGTCCACAGAAAGCGACAGTATAACATCATTGTGCCTACCTTCTGCAGTTGCAATTGTCAAGGTGGATTAATCCTCCCACACAATGCCGGCACCTTTCCTCCCTCTGCAGCCAAGTGGTGCGTATTGAGACACTTTCCTAGCGAGGCAGATGTGTTTGTTCATTCCCCAAAGCCCTGTCACCACACAGAGGAAGGCACCTACCAAACAGACAAACAGCATGTGGCAGTGCAGCAACATGGCCGGTCCTAAAGATGAAAATCTATGTGCATGTGTTTGTTCTTTGGGAGTCATCTACAAGTGAATTTATAATAATTATGGCATCGCCTTAACTTTGTGTGAGTTGTTTGAATTCAACAGAGAGAACAAAAAGAATTTCACACCGCTGAACTTCAGCGGAACAAATCTAGCAGCATCAGCGGTCATATTAGGGACAAATTGTTAATACTGCCAACAATTTGTCATCAAGGCAACTGGGACCGACATAAAAAGAGTGTTTTGACGGAAAGTACTCACAGAGATGTGACAGTCATGGCCAAGAGAGTATTATCGAGTACAGCAGGTGGAAGTTTCACTGTCGAGTACAACAGAGGATGATCACCACAACAATTACTGAAGTGAAAAAAAAACTTCTCAAACTTTTCAGTTTTTCACATCGATAACTCCAAATTTAGTTGTCGCTTGTTTTGTTTGTTTCTTGTTTATTTTCTTCTTTTGGTTTCATATTTTTGTGATGAAAAACAACATTTTAGTGAATTGGCAGGTCGTGATCATGAACAGAATCTTCATTGTGCATAATTTAACTTCTTATTTTTTAACTTTTGATTATTCTGTAACTCTATTATCACTCATTATAATTCTTAAAGCAACATCAGGTAGAAATTGGTATTTTTGTGCGTGTGTAGTCCTCCTGTCTTAAATATGGACATTTGTACACATGTATTTGTTTTGATTATATTACTTATGATCAAAGCTTCGTCTGTCGTCTCGCTAACAGCCAAACATCAGTCAAGTGCAACGACATGACATACAATCAGCAAATATTACTTACTAGTCCAACAGCAAGAAGCCCAGCGTCTGTCTTTGAGCCTTTTATTTCACCAACGACGAAAAAACACTCCCAGATTTGCTCTCGTGGCTCGTGTCTCGTGGCTTTTCTCTTCTTAGCTTCCTCTGACAACGTCACCTAGCCTGCTTGCTCAGCTCCTGTTCTGGCACGACACTGGCTCCACTCCCTGTCAGCATTTCCCCCAAAATATGATCCAGGAATCTTTGATGGTGTGTGACTTAGTGCTGCACAGTGTTGCATACTCCTCACATCGTGGTAATGTTTCATTTGTATTGTTTTTATGACTGGCTCTTGCACAATGATTGCATCTTGCGAGGAGGTATTACCCGTGAAGCCACAGCTCGGTATTACTTATGCCGCCATGAACAGAATGTGCTGAGGTGATATATCTCTTCACTGCAATCCAAACAACAAATTCATTTCACTCTGAAGCCACTCTGCGACTACATTTTCGAGACTAGTTCCACATCACATCATCTTCTCTCTTGATCTTTCCCTAGCTCATTAGCTCGACACTTATATGTTACTTCATGCACCTGCGGGCCTTGTAGCACTTGTGACAGGTGGAACTGCAGTGCTGAGGCACTTATTCTCCACGGCTTGATCTCCTGTGGCTTGGATTGTACCTAATTTGTTTGTCACTTTGGACAAAAGTGTCTGCAGTAATGAATACATGTAAATGTAATCAGGAAGATGTCAACCACTTTGGTGTGATCCTGTTTTTACACACCACTTTGATGGTTTAATGAGCTGTAAGCAATAAACTCATCGTGCCATAGAGAATATTTCACCAGATAGAAGAGTATAGCTCATATTTTTGGACAACATAAGAGGACTGTGGCTACACAGACAATACTTGTTAGCAGGTTGAATTCATCAATGATTTTACTCTCTTCTGAGGAATCGCTGATGATAATAGAAAGTACACGAATGCCAGTGGTGCCCTTAAAGTGTTCACTTGAGGAATTTTGCCTGCAGCCATTCCAGTAACACCCCTAAATTAAAAAAACTGATGGCTTGTGCCTCGAGTAAGCAAATGGGGAATTAATTCTTGATATGTCTGCGTTAACGACAGTGCCAGAAAGCACTAGTTGAAGCGAGAGATGAATGGCTGGCTTTCTAAAAAGCTCCAGGCAACCTGTTTTCTCTTTACAGCCCAGTGAGCGATGGAGGAGTGAAGCTGATTTACAGGTCAGCTTTAGCACTGTTTTAATTAGCCTCTTTCTCTCCGTTTGTCTCCAGATGGACCCGGTGCAGAAAGCTGTCCTCCATCACACTCTCGGCCTCCCTCCCACCGCAAAGAGGAAGCACGTCTCTTGCAGCGTTTGCCAGCTTAGGTTCAACTCGCAGGTGAGCAAGTTTTCTTTTGAAAGAGGAGTGAACGTTCATAAGTCATAAGTGCTCCTGCCAGAGATACACACAGGAAATAACCTCAGAAGAATGACTCTGTATATGGGATCTTTTATAAAAAGGTAACAGTAAAAAATACAACAATGAAGCGATAAAGAATCTCGGTTTGTTGGTTTGGTTCAGACTAAAATATCTCAATAACTCCTGGATGGGCTGCCAGAATATTTCCGTACACATATTTGTATCTCCTAACTTTGGCGATCGTCTGAGTTTTCCGTGAGTGACGTTTTGGGTTTTGAGTGAAATATCCTGGCTTACCATTTGATGGATTGCTTTGAAATTTGCGAGAAGATAAATTGTAATGACTTCAGTGATTATTCAGTGAAATGCCTTGACAACTTATTTGATGGATTTGCTTTCAGTATTGGGGTTCAGTTTGGTTATTTATTTGCCATATGTAGGTTAAAATACGGCCAGTGGCACAATGAAATGTGTTGGGTGAGAAAAACAGGTCAGCACGAGTTGCAGACAGAAGATACAAACAGAATACAATAAAATCAATTTTAAAGAAAAAAACTGGAGCAATATAAATAAAATATAACAAAATAAAATAAAAATGTTCTACTTCACTCGCTTCATCACATCTAGCGCCATCATCAGGTCAAAAAGGGTTGGTTTATGATCAAAACTAATGACACATTGACACTTGCTCTTTGTCTCGTTTGATAATATGTACTACAATTTACAGAGACAGAAACGGTTTCCGCCATGAGCAAGCACCACTAACAGTGGCAAGGAAAAACTTCCTTTTAAAAGGCAGAAAACTCGAGCAGAACATCAGGTCATGACCGGTTGAGTTTAGAGATGGAGAGGGGGAAGAACCCAAGGGTCCCCCAGTTGGGGTACCCTAACCTTCTCTACTCTATTCATTTTGGTTATGTCAATTTCAAGCCGAGGCCTAAAAAAGAGGCTAGGGTTAGTGTTAGGGTACCCCAACTGTGGGGGATCCTGGGTCTCCTGGGTTAGTAGAAAATGTTAACATGTCTTTATCAGTTCAAGAGTTTCAACTAAATAAATAAATTCTTTGAATTCTAAAATAAAATTCTTCATCTTTGTTTCATGAATGACAAAACAGAAGTTTAACTGAGTCGAGTGTGAACAGTTTCTCAGTTGATTTGAGGTTCGGACGTCGTCTGTTCCAGTCTGGGCCAGTTGGTGTTGACAGTCAGATAAAATCCTAAATAAATGGTCTAATCTTTAGTCTTTAGTCAGTTGCTTGACACATCTGATATTTGTGACTGACATCCGTGACAGGTGATCTCACCTCTGTGTCACAGGAGGGAAAGATGCTGTACCTGCTGTAAGTTGTTTTACAAAGTTCACTCACCTCTTTGAGGCTTTAGAGTATGACCACATCTTTCCACTCAGAATCTAACACAACCTCTGCTCTTTATTTCTCCTTTTTTGGCCTTTTTCAATGCAAATTGAGCCGCTTATAAATAGTTCAAGCTGCTGGTTGCCCTTCGTGTTTGTTTTGGTACAAGTGCCGTACTGTATTTATGTTCTCAGTCAAGATTTATACTCGTTCCTGACTGTCAAAGGCTTAGAAAAAAATCAGTGCATGTTGGTGGAAACAGTCTTTCTATGTGGTTTGTGTCACAGTTAGTCTTCAAGTTTGCCTGAAGCTTCAGTCTGACCTGCCGTTATTCATCTAGCATTTGGGCGTTTGAATCTGAATGGTGTTGAAGAACATTTAAATAACCTTTAGTATGATAAGGTCAGATGAAGTGTAGCATTGCAAACGAACATGTTGTAACGGACTGAATAAAAAAGGAAACGTAGTACCAAACCAGCAATTTCAACACTTACAGACAAACTTTAATGTGATCATTTTGATGCTACACCGACGTATCATCAGGTGAACCGTGTCACCGTTTTTCCCACTCTGCACCTGGTACATCGACACTAATTTTTTCACTGATTTTGGTGTAACCGGCTCTTATTTGCAGTAATTGTTGCTCTCTGATGTCCTCCGGCTGCTGCGCATCAACTCTCTGGGATTTACAGACTGTCCTGATGGACACTGAAGTAAACTGCTGCGAACTATAGCTGCCAGTGTTAGTTTGCAGTTTGTTACCCGGGCTGCCTGGAGTGTGAGCGGGAGTGTTGCTGTTTGTGCCACAGGCGTTTTGGGCCACTGGAAAGAGGAGGCTTTCAGTCCTGGGGTGCAGGCGAATGCTGATTGAGACTGAATGTTGGTCTCGTGCCAGAACCGGAGCTGGGCAAGTGGGCAATGTAAGCAGCCTCTATGGACATAATGTCAGAGGCGAAAAGACCAAAGAGGATGCTGACAGAGGAAGTTAAGAAGAAAAAAGGAGAGAGTGACCCAGAAGGAAGTTGCCGGACGAAAGTTAATCTAGAACTGACTTTTAGTCGTTGGTGAGCGCTCCGTGAATAAAAGAGTATGCAAATGAACACAGTGCAACAAAACGATACAGAAGTAATGAATGTAGAATGTATGAGGAATATAAATAAAATAATAAATAAAAGGTTATATAGAGGCTTAAGAGAGTGGATAGATTTCTTTATTGTCAACAGGCTGTGAAGTGTTTAATTTGATTTAATGTGTTCTGTAGCTGAGAGGGCACGAAAAGAGGTGAGTCACTGGAAGATGAACTCCAGGAAAGAGCTGAAACACAGCTTATGTATTCAGTCCTCTGCAGGTGCTGCAGTTATGTGTGAATCAGACATTAGGTTGATAGTAGGGGTGTGACGAGATCTCATGCCACGAGATTAAACTCGATGATATTTCTCGTCACGAAGAAGAAAGAAGAAGGAGAAGGAAAAGAAGAAGAGGAGGGGAAGCAGCCAGAATGACGTCGGAAAATACCGTTATTATCATCGAAGATGCCCCGCCACTTTCAAATCATTTGTTTGGCAGGATTTAATGATGAATGGTGGAGTGTGGAGCGACTGATAAGACACGGACAATATCTTTGATTTGGTTTTGCACATAATATTATTTGCACTTGAAAAGAAGAAAGAAATATTTAATTTTATTTATTTTATTTTAACTTTTATACATTTTAGTTTTAGTTTCAATCTGTGGAAGAAGAAGTTTATTAAAAGCTCATGCTTACATCATGCATGTAAAGAGTTATAATAAAACATTTCAAAATTCATGTGCAACTCGGTTAAATAAAAGTCTGTTGGTCCAGTCGTATATTTTGTCATCGTAGTTTTCTTAAAATCTCGTCTCGTCTCGTGAGCTGAGTGTATCGTCACACCCCTAGCAGATAGAAATCACCTATTGTTAGCTACTGCTACCTTATGTGAGGTTTCGATTGGTCGTACAGACCAACAGATGTGAGAAAAACAAATCTATGAGGTTCGGTCACGGTACGGCAGGTAATGGAAAAGCAGCAGTTAGTTTTTTAGATTTTTTATTAGCTTTGTAAAGTCGGATCCAACGTTGAGATATAATATGATGTTCCAGAGGAGTCTCATCCATTACAGCATCTTCCTCTGCTTGTCTGATTCATCATGAAGTGTTCTTTCGTAATTTACTGTGATGTTTGAATTGGAAACGACAAAAATGGAAAAAGAGATCTGGCGTTCAGCGAAGTCTGAGGAGTGTTTTTTTTTTTCTTTCTGGTTATTTTTCTGCTCATAACCAATTAATATCTGATGTTTGGCCTCTGTCTCACCCTCTCGCTTTCTTTAAACCCTGATGTTTGATTTCACGTCCTCTACTATTATTATCATGATATATGTGCTTTTTCCCATCTGTGTTTTTGTTTTCTTCTTTCTTCTTTTACTCAGTTTAGTTGATATTACAGAAAGAAGCACATCAAATTAATACTTGTACCTGTAAACCTGTAGCTTTACCTGCTGTGAACACGTAAGGTCGAGTTTCTGTCCTGTTTTTCCGCTGTGTGTTTCACAAACCAGATTTTTTCTTTTTGTTTTGGTTCTTTAAAAGGTGACACCGCTTCAAATACCAGAACAAATGTCGTCATTTTTATGCTCGGCTTGGTTCGGTGCGGTTCATCTGTGGGAAAGACGACAATGGAAAATGTGGCTCTAATAAAGATCTTCTTTCACATTTACATGTGATGACAGACTGAGAAGAAGAACCTGTCGCAATGACGTCCAGGAGACCAAATCTTCTTGCTACCACAATTTATATCTCTATTATCGTCACCGTCATCATAATTAAAATGACTCTTATGTGTTTTTAACTGTTTCTGAATGACGTCACATTTATTTTGTTACTTATCAGCTTCAATAGATACCAACAAATCTGTGATTAGTTCCAGCAGTGATTACTTTAGTGGCTGATATCTATTTACAAAAGAGTCCCACTGATGTCATCGTCAAGTGAGTGAGTGAAGCACTCTGGGTGTTTTGTCTTCAGTTGTATGAGCAGTTTCATGATGAGGTTCATGTTAATGTGAAAGCCTTCTTTAAACGTCATTGTTGTTCAGTGGAATGCAATCAATTACATTTACTCAAGTACTGTATTTAAATACTAATTCAAGGTACTTTTTAAGTACTTTAAGGTTTTAAGTGTTTGTGATAAACTGAAGGCTGGACGGAGAAAAATCTCCCGCTTCTTCAGCAAATTAAACGACTGAAAACCTCTTTAATTAGCTGGAAAATTCATTTTCACAAAGACGAAAAGAGGGCTGTTTTTCTGAACTCAGCTTTAAGCAACACCACAAACATACGATCAATCAAACAACCAACTAATCAGTCAATCAGACTTTATTTTTATAGCACTTCTTATACAAAAATCAAAGATGCAATAAAACAACACACGCCCCTCTTTTCCAATCAAAACACTCTCAATAACGACTTATCCAACCAAGTAATCTGATTACTTGGAGGTATTGCATGCATTATTTTAACTACATGTGTCACTCCGCTTCACAGGTGCTCTAAATTCATCGTCTTTTTAGATTTTAACTATGACTTTGTGTCGACTCTTGCAGTAACATGTAGACTTAAAAATCAAAGCTGGAAAACGCTGATGTACTGCTTGGCAACAGTGCAGTCCCGGTCCAGTCGTGGAACTTTTAGTGTTGGCGGAACCAAATAAATGATTAAAAAAAACAAAAAACAAATCACGATCTGTCATTACTCATTACTGTAAAGTTATACATGGCGCTTGTAGAACTGTTGTATGAAAGCAAAATCGCACTCGAGGCCGTATCACAGCCGTGTTAATATTCAGCATAACATCACTCCTTCTCAGGATGTTGCTTAAATGAACTGCGGAAACAGAGAGGAAACAACAGATGCGGGATTACAGAAAGATGAAAACGGATATACGGAGTAATGAAATATTGTAACTTGCTGTAGATTGTGTTGAACAGTAGTTCAAATGAATCTTAAACACAGTTTAAAAAACTGAAATAAGCTTGATTGCAGGACTTGTACCTGAGTATTGCCACAGTGTGGTATCAGTACTTTTATTTAAGTAATTTATTACTTGCTGTGCTGGTTCAGGGTTTGTTTTTTTGTTCTTTTGTATTTATGCTCGCCATAGTTTGATTATGATTGAATCTCTTGTAATTATCTTTGTCTTTGGTTTCAATATAACGCCATAAATCTTATGATTGATTACAGGAAGGAGATTGTATTACTAACACCACGACATTCATTAGCTCATTTACAATCTAATGAAATGCATCGCATTAATACTAGCTCGCTGAGTCTAACCGACGGACCAGCAGATGGGTTTCGATTTCGCCCGCACCTCATTTCCATACCATTCTGAAAGTAATCAAAACATTTGAAAAGAAAATCACTGTTACCTCTGCGTGTTGTTAAATCAGTAGCATCCCTAAACAGCAATGTCATTGCGCTTTCATTAAAGGAGTAATCAGTCCATTTCTAAAACCGAATGTGTCGGTGATTACTCAGGATGAGGTTATTATGTCTCACATGGAGAAATCCATCTCAGTAGATATTTACTGTCCATCAGCTGTTAATTTGAACGCTTCATTAGAGAGACAGACCCTGTGTTTACCTGTCAATCAACAGGTACCGTGTTCAGCGGGGAGCTCTGAAATACCCAGCAGGCCAGGCCTGCCTGTGGTGGTGTGTTCTGCTCAAACGCTGCTCTGTAGGAGAGCACAAAGTCTGTTTGTAAACCGGTTAATGGACTGAGATCATAAAGAGAACAAGATTTTAAGATGCATTCATGTTTATGAGTCTGGGTCATAAACTGGACTCAGGTCTTTAATTTGTTGACAACAAGTGAGTCACCAGATCTTCTCCCTTAACTGGACATTTAAGGCGTTTACAACACTTCCTCTATCTCTTTTACATGGCTCGTGTTTTTTGTGAATTTAACTTGTTTACTTTGCAGACCTCCTGCTTTTACAAGCTGGCGTTCTAAAGGGGGGATTTATTTCTGTAAATAGACGTGAAGAAACATTCACGTGCACGTGACTATGCATTTCCACTGCAGGAACCGTTCCAAGAACTGATCAATTGCAACTTGATAGAAGAAACCAGAGTTCAGCTCTTGGAAAGGTGTCAGGGGGCAATGGGTTTTCAAAGCTATTCAACCATCAATAGAGAGGAATACCTGGTAGCTTAGCCAAGCACTGGGTGCCACAAGCGGACAAGAGGGAGACATTTCTTGTGATGCTCACTGACATTAAAAAGAAAGTTTGACTTTGTGAAGCGTCTAAAAAAGTGCAATGAAGAGGATTAGAGTGTGGGAGTCAGATATTTCACTGAATGGGAGAAGTAAAACTTAATTAAAACCTTTTTTTTTAACAAAGAAATGTACAGAGTGATTAATTGAAATTGATAGAAACCCAGGAATACATCTACAATAAGAGCCGTAAAAACTTTTAAATAAATGCGTCACCTTGTTTTTTTGCAGTACTGAAGAATTTATTTGGTGTCTTACAGATTCCAGTTGTACATTTTGGTGACATATGATGGCTTTTTATCTGCTGTATAGGTCTGATAGGTGTTGACAGTAGTTTATAGAAAGCCTCCGAAATCCCAAATAAGTTTATTTGGATTTCTGTTATTGGAGTTTTACAACCGCTCAGAGTTACAACATTAACACATATTTACTCATACATAGCTTATAAATACCATGCAAATACCAAATTATGGGGCACTAACAATGATTTCTTCCCCCCCCCCGTTTAATGTACAATACGCTCAGTGTGGCAAAGACAACGGTTACCTCTTCGATACTTATGTCAAGCCACAAGGAAAGACAGACACAGCTGTGGGGTCTGTCGGACCCAAACAATAAGGAAGTGGAGCCAGAGTCAAAACACAAAGGTTAATCTGTTATGGGATTAAATTACTGAATGTTCACTGTTCTTGACATGAAACAGGGATTTGACAAAAGCAACTTTTAGTTTTGGATCTTGTAGTTTTTAATTATTTGCATTATTTAGTCAAAAACGGGCATTGCATGTTAAATTCCAAAGACCCAAAGTTTTCCTTTTTCCAATCTGTGCCATCCCATTATTTGAGTTACACAGGTAAGGGGCGTCCAGAGGTGTCGACATTTGATAGCTTGAACGACTGGGAGGGCGACTTTCAGGTCAGTTTCATTGTCCTTTGAACGAGGTGATCACTCATCCCCTAAACACGCCCCCAACACAGTGAATTGGTTAAAAGTTCCCGCCTCGTCTGACACCAGCTTCCTTAAATTAAGCACCCAGTGGCCGAGACGTTCATTCACATTTAGCTTCTGTCTCGTCGGTGTAGCACAATGGCGGTCAACAAGGCCATCAAATACCTGCTGTTCGTCTTCAACTTTTTGTTTTTTGTCGGTGGAATGACCATTCTCGGTTTGTATGTACATGTCATGAGCAACAAAGTGAACTACCAGATCACAGATGAACTCATCCCAGCAATCAACATGATGATATTCATCGGCTCTGTGACTCTTATTTTTGGTTTCCTTGGCTGCTGTGGAGCGATCCGAGAGAACCGCTACTTTCTGGCCCTGTTCTTCAAGGGATTGCTCATAATGTTCATCGTGCTGTTGGCCGTGGGAGTGCTGGGAGTCATCTCAAGAACTGCATCCGGCCAGAAGATGGTGAAGAAACACATGAAGCAGCTGCTTCCGCTGAGCAAACAACCACAGGAAGTTCGGGAGTCCTTTCAGGCGGTGGAAATCACCGGGTTCTGTTGTGGTTTCTTCAATGGACACCTTGACTGGGGCAATTCGACAGTGGTGCCCAACTCATGTAACTGCACAGACACCTCAAGAAACTGCACAATGCTGGACGGACGTGAGATATACTCAACACCGTGTATGACCTACATCATGACTTGGTTGGACCAGATGACGGGCTCACTCGTGGGGATTGCGTTTGCATTCGGCGTCTTGATGCTTGTGGGCATGGCGTTCTCACTTGCCTTGTTTTATCAGATTGGGAATAAGAGGAAAAGCATCATTTTGATGTCGCAGATGTCCTGACATTAACAAGCAATGGATGAAGGACAATAATTACATCTTGTCTGAGCTTTGCCTCATTGAAAATGTTGGGTTATTTATACTCTTTGGTACTTGTATTAGTATGTTGTGTTCTGCGGTTTGTAACAATGAAACAGGGTCCACAGTTAATTCAAACCAGTACGTTTACAACATCAGGAATATGTTTTCATTTGAATATAGTCCTGATTTTTAATTTAATCTGGTATTAAATTGTCACAATCACTCATATAAACCAAAAATCTTTCAATATTCAAAATAAAGCAATCCTCTTGTCATATTTCTTTGTCGTCTCCTGGTGTGTTCACTTGTCTAGACAAATCCTCTGTTAATTCCTTACCCTGGAAACTCAATAATCATGATCAAATTATACAATCAAAGTTGATGTGAACAGCTGGAAACATAAACAGGGACAATATACATTGATTGCTGTGGGTCTATTAGAGACTCTGTAAACTGTTTTCACAAAGGCTCGTACAATAACACAATAGTGTAACAATTATGTCTTTCATAGAGAGTCTGGACATGTTTGGTTTAAGTACCTTGAAAAGTGCTTGAATTTTACTCTCAAAGAGGTGGACCAACCAATCACATAAAAACAGAATATTTTAATAATATAAAAATATAATATCTTCATGCTTGGCTAACAAAACAAAACAAGTGTCTGCTCTGTTGAGTTGTTCCACCTCTGAATTTCTCATATGGTTTTATTTTAAGAGCTCAAAGAAGTAAGATTTTCCCATATTTCACAAATATTAAGAAAGTCCCAATAAAAGTAGTAAATGTATGAAGGTAACAGAAATGAATTGATAAAATCAGTGAGTAAAAATGGGTGTGAATTAATTAATGGAGTGCTAAATTATTAAGTGATTTGGTTAATTTGAAGACGGTTTAATTAAACACAGGCACGTTGTCACGTCACATTTCTCCCATCTTACATTCATAAACACATTGAAGTGATGAAAGTGACATGTGATAAATTGTCAATTGATCAACATTTTATTCAAAACAGGTTTGCTACGATAATCATCTCGGCTTCGTGTCTACCATTCATCATTCGCTGCACCCAGCTGACGTTCAGTGTTTACAGCAAGTGATTTTTCAAGTGTTACTTCTGGCCAAGTGTCAATCACAAACCACGCCTGCCCAGTTCAGATATAAACACACTCATATCCGTATAACAAAAGATACAATTGAGACAATTTTTGTGTTATGAATATGAGACGGGGGAAAATGTTTAACATGTAACAGCTGTTTTAATTAAATCATCCAGATTTATGTTGTGACTCTTTGGACGAGCTCCAACATCCTCGCTCACCGATGCTTAAAGTTTTTGCTGATAATACTTCTGTGCTTTTACTTGAGTGGGATTTTGTAGTTTTAGATTGTTGATTTAGGCTGAAAATCAACATGAATTCATTTTATTTCTTTATTATTTTACCACAACAACAACAATCTGTTTGAGAATCATTAGATTTTAATGTATGTTTAATTCAGAAAATGGAAATGTACTCTGCAACAACCAGGTTCGGGCTGGTTCCAGAAGAAACATTTTGGTTCAGACATCCGTCACACCACATTTGACTCACACAATGAATCAAACAGAGGCGTCACTGTCTCACATGATACCTAATCTTCATCCCCCCGTGGACACAGATGCTCCCTCACTGGGTGATATGGGTTAAAACAATGACCGGTGCTTCTTTGTTGTGAGCTGGGATCGTTCACTGGGGCGCAGGAATGTAGGTGGGTGAGTTTCTTTTTCTGCACAAGTGTAGCAGTGATGGGTCTGCTGTGAAACTAAACTATTAGCTCCTCAGCTGCCCTCAAAGACTCTGCACTTCCATAACTTACAGCCTTATGATTCTTCTGGCTACACGACATTGTATATACTCTGAATCTAGGTCATAAAGATTTATGGCCGGCTAAAAATGGTGCATAAAGTCAGTGCTACAAATAAAAGTACTCCAACTCCATAAATAAATAAAAAATGGGTAAAATCCACAGATTAAAAACAAAAAAACTGAGTAAACTATTCCAAAAATATAAATTACTTCACCCTTAATTACATCAACTTTGGGTTTTGGAGATAATTTTATTTGTGTATTAAATTAATAAGGATTTGTTGGATGCCTTATGAGAGCAGGATTCAATAAATCTGAGCAACAGAAAACATAAACGGCTGTAAAACGCTGTAACTTTCCTCTGTGTTAAGCTTTTTGGTCTGCTCTGAATAACCCTCCAGAAACAGCCTGTTGTTTATGGAAGAAATTGGTCATAGTGTTATTTAAATCACATTGAATTAATTGAATTATGAAGCCAGAACAATGTGTTCTGGCTGGATGGGAACCACTGAGCTGAACTAGCATGACCAGCTACAACTGTAAAACACAGCTGCCACGCTGATGCGTCAGAATCCAATAATTGTAAGGCACGCAAACATTCACAGAGAGTACTTTTACTTTTTTATAGTTACATTTAACCATAAAAAGTTTAGTTACTTTTGCTGAATTGGGTTTTTAACAAACGTCCTTTCCTTGTAAAGTGAGGTATTTTAATGATCGTTCATTTAATGGCATACATGTGCTGAAAAAACGCCGCTTCCAAACATCAAGAATCTATTTGAGAATCATTAAATTTTGACACATCTTTATTTGGGGAAGATAATAAATCTGCTCGGCAGTAACCACGGAGCTGGTTTCAGCCTGGTTCCAGAAGAAAAACACGTGTTTAAAATGTGTTTATTCCTGTTTGGTTTAGAAGTCCGTCACAGCACATTTGACTCACAAGGCGGATCAGACTGAGGTGTGGCTGTCTCTCATCGTCTCGCATCCCCCACAGATGATTCCACAGCGGGTGTTTTAAGGGCTAAAACAAGCACCGGTGGTTCTTTGTTGTGAGGTTTGGGATCGTTCACCCGGGTGCAGGAAGGCAGGCGGAGGGGTAAAATGGGTTGGTGATATGTTAAATCCCCCCTCCTCTCTTTTCTCCAGCAAAACAACAGCCGGTTTGTTGTTTTAACTCAATTTTCAAACATGAATTTTCAGGGATTTTTTTTTTCTCTGAGAATTTCCAGATTTCTAAACAAAGCTCTCATTCATTTCAGAATGAACATTTCCAGTTTTTCTTGATTTCTGCCATACCGCCTCTTCTCCTGCCTACTCAGATCCTTTTTTAAATTTGTCATAGACCTAATCCGCATACTGGTTATTTTGAACATGAGGAAGGAGATGCAAATATCTTTCCTTCAATGCCAAACAGAGGATGTTTGACAAACCACACAACAAAAACGGCAACCAGCCGTTTGCATACATTATCCCATCATGTAGCTCACATGTACATAAATTATACACGACTGAAACGATCGGATAAATACCGAGGCACTGCGATGCAGCAGGAAACATTCGGATTTTAGAGCTTAGGCATTAATTTAATTAGTTTTGAGTGGCCAGGTTGGACATGCTCCTCTGAGCTTCATCCGTCTGTGAAAGTTGAGGGGATGATCTGAGATATTTTCTGTGCCCAAAGCAAAAATCATCCCTGAAATCGTTATTACAGTCTAATCTAACATCGGTACATTGGCAGTACAACCTACAGTGCTGTCTTAAAGCTGCATTCATTTCTTTTCTTTTCTTTTCTTGCACCGCTCTTATCTGTAGAGGCTGTTTACACAATATTATCACCTTATGGAGTTGTTAATGAGTGAGCGAACGGTTGCTTATTTGCACATCCAGCAGACAACACAGCAACATTAGCATTCATTCGGAGTTGTAGCTGGTCACCTGGTGATAAGTCCATTATTCACTCTTCTTTTGGACTCTGCCAACTCCTGAGGGAAACATTTGGCTCTTTAGCTGCTCTGCCGTGTTCACCGACTGGTCTCTAACTGTGTCTGTTTAGTGTTTGCTGGTAGGCAGGTAGTGTACGGTGCACGGCAGACCCGCGTTCACCTGGTAGAGCGTGTGCCATGTGCCATGTGTCAAGACCTGATAAACCGTCACAGTATTTTTATGTGCAGTACCTGTTTTCTTACCATCAAACATTAAAGTAGTGACACAGGTTTCTGACCAAAACCGCTTCTTGTACCAGGCTGTAAACATGTTTATTTCTGCACTGAAGTTGGACACGTTAACATGGGGACTTATGGAGATCGACTCGTGGCCTCAAGTGGCCGTTCAAGGAAATGCAGTTTATTCACTTCATAGCCACGAAGGTCGCTCCATAAAAAGTTCTCTTTAGGCATAAACATTTACCAGAATTCATTTTCTCCATTAAATATGATCCAGTTTCACCAGAATCAGTGAAATAGTTGGTGCTGTGTGCCGTAAAACGTTACATGCTACCCGCAGATGATTTCGATGAGGACTTCACTGGAATGTTTTTGTTGTAATGTTCTATTTTATGTCTTTGTTTCATTTTCTTTTTATGCTGTATGAAAATTGTTGGAGGGAGCCTGAGAGCAATAATTTAATAGACAACTGCTCCACTGTAATTATGCATATGACAACTTTAACTGAACTTTAGCTGAGGGCAACTGCAGTGTTTGTGATAATGTTCTGTGGGTTTGTCATTACACGTATTCCTCTAATCTATTGTCGACAGAAATATCGATTAGTGCAGTTTCAGAAGAGCCGAACAGGACGCATATTCAATATGTCTCTTTGTGCATTTACTTTCTGCTGCTGAACTTTCGGCTAATACGACTGCACGTTGTTCAAAAGTTTTTAGGTCCTATGGGGTCAGGACTTTTATGGAAAAGTGACTTCAAACATGAAACAACTATGGAAAATGCAGCACACTGAAGTGAAGTCCAAATTCATAGAGACAAATATAAAAGTGTGAAATGGTTTTTGTATAATCCAAACTTGTCAGCTCGAGTGAGAGAACGCACGTTTGTTTTTAAGGTCATGAAAGCTTACTTTAAAATCTCAAATTTCTCTGTTATATTATGTCAAAAAACTGAGCTTCCAACCTGTCACAGAAAAACCTAAATACAGAAATCTCTCATTTCTCTCACAAGATTACAAAACCAGCAGGAAACGTTTTGCTTAAAGTAAAAAGCCAACGGAGAGAATATGTCTTTAGGGCCTTTAATGAAGAATTAAAGACACATTTCAGTTGATTCTCTCACACGTCTCATCTTGCTCATGAGCTCACATTTGTTGATGGATACACTGGAACTTAAACTGTGACCTTTCCATTTCCAGACAGCCTCTCTAAATCCTAGAATAACCCTCCGACTGATTTGTTTGATGTCTTCCCCCCCTCACGGAGCACCTGGAAGGAAAACAAATGATTTCCTTCCCAGTTTTAATCACGCATGTGTCAGACTTGGAGTTCGGGCAATTCTTCCACTTCATTGCTCTAATGAAAGATGAATTATCGGCGTAGCCGCATTAAACACCCATCCATATCACCTGAATCCCATGACGGAGTTATGTCTTAGGTACCCAGAGAGTGATGAATGTGGGTCAGAATGAATTGTTTCATGCCAGAACAAGATGTGCGCTCTGTTTGAAAAAGTGATGCCTCATCCAAAAATTGGGAAGGGAAAACGTTTAAGGCACCTCAGCTATGTGACAACCTTTGCCAGCAAATTATTCAGCTATGAATTTTTTTGGCAACTTTATTCCCCTCATATAATGAAAACTCTTTACTTGTCTCATTCTATTATGTCCAATATTATACGCACATATTAGACATTTGGCCAATTTACATCATATGTAGCCAAACCATATGCACTGCAAAGTGAATCAGCGCTCAAAAATGAGAAAGAAAAAGGAAAAACTGTGGGAAATAAATTTTAAAAAAGAAAAAAAAAAAAGAGAGAAACCACTTTCCGTCAGAAAACAGTAAAATATCTTTATTAAAATGGGCAACTTCTAAAGGTTGAACCAGGTGAAATCATAAATCTACGCGTTTCTGCGTTGAGCTTTCTTCAGGAGGTTACTGACCAGCATATTCACAACCAGCGCCTAAATTAACAGCAATAGGACAGTAGTCATTATTTGTCCTTGTGGCATATTTATGCCCTGCACGTTAGAGCAATGACTGTAAGCATTGTAATGATTTCTGCAGGTAGATAACTAACACTAGCTTATAACTTAAAGTAGGTGAGCTATTAAAGATAAAAAACAGGAGGCTCTGAGAAGATGTGTAGTATTGAGACATCATATTGTAGTTTAGATTAAATGTGTTTAGTTTCTGTAATAAATTTTGTAGAAAAAACAATTATCTGCAAGAAACAAGAACATTTTTAGTTTCAAAGAATCCACAGTATCTTAAAATTTATGTGTCCAGACTAAAAACATACATTTATTAGGATACAACCAAAAGATTTTATGATTTTTTATTATTTTGTCATGCCAAAGCTCAAAAGAAGGACCAAACAGGAAGACCACACATGACTCTTTAAAATAAAATAAATGGATGCAGTCAGTTCATCAAAAAACAAACCAACCAAACTCCAACAAACCTAGAAAGGAGAGAGTGTGACCGCTCAGGCATGCGTACGTCTGTGAGCGGTCACACCGTTCCAGGTGTCTGCAATCGCTCTTAATGAGCCTCCACAGATCCCAGCAACCAAACAAACAGGGGGTTAGTTATGAGGCCTACACGCCGTCACACAGTGTGTTTAAATTTAGAAAACACTGGTGCCAGTTTTGTGAAATAAAGCTACATGTTTAGGAGCTCCATCCTAAAACCTGTACAGCTGCAATAAAACATAAAGACACCAGAGCTCCGGGCAGCCAGCAGGTTCAAACCGGGAACTTTCCTGCTTAGGAGAAATCTACAAACGCCAAGTGTACTATAGGAAGTAAACGCCTAAATGTTTTCTATGTTTTCTGTTATGAAAGCAAAATAGCCCCAAATCGTCCGGTGCATAAAATAAGATAAAGCCTAAAGAACAAAATGAGGACTCAGTAGACAAGATACAAAAACAACGTAAAGGCCTCTGGTGGTCAGTGTGAAAATGAAAAGCTCAGACCTGCAGCGAGATAACAAACGTAACAGTGCTTTAAACCTTCAACAACACACACCCTGCTGATGTATTAAAGGTTATCAGATCAGCTCTGACCGGCCGATAGAGTTTTGTTTTTAATATGTGAATAAATGATAAGATGCCCGATATAAGAAATTCTTCACTGTCGATCAAACAGCCAGTAATAAAAAAATGAATGACAAGTTATTTAGAGAATTAAAGACAAACTAGCTTCATTTAAATGCTGCTAAACATAAAAAGTAGAAGAAAAGTCTACATATTTCGTAGTTTTAAGTTTTAGAGTTGAGTTTTCTTCAGTGTATCAGAGCTTATTTTCTTACATCTATCTTATAATTACAATCTGGTTACTGTTAAGACTCTAATTAAGAGGAGGAACAAAATGAAACAAGGACGATGTTTTGCTTTTATGGTAATGCTGACAATACCACCTGGGATGGTCTTTGTCCCAGCAGTGTTTAGTGAATATCCCCACAGCGTCCCATAAATAAAGATGCTTACAAATGTCTTCTGGGGACGTGTGGTTGGCACACTTATTTATTCCAAGAGGCAATTGCATCTCTCCCGATACCTTTGCTTCCTGCCAGAGGCAAAAGTATGCAGGGAAGTGTGCAGAGGTAAACAAGGACGGCTCAAAGTCTTTGCATATGTCCCACTTCTGTGTGCCCGGGTGTCGTGAAGGTGAATCGCGGGGCGGCGCTACGTGTTCAGACTTTAAAAACCGAAAGAGCCACTCTGTAAATTACACACCACGGCTCACACGCACATTTCTCAATCACTGACATCCAGGTATTATTTTTATTAATAAAGAAATGGGCTTCGTATTCGCACTGAGTGGTCATTTCATTACCACCGTTTTATAGTTTGAATAGCCAGACGAATTTGAAATCTCGACAGCTATTCAGGGGCTGCGAGCGGGGAAAAACTGACTGAATGTAATGGTCTGATTTTTTGCAAAACTCTTTGTTTTTACAAGAGAACTTATTTGACGTGAAGGCCCTCTAAAATACCTCATCGCTGTAAAACAATAGATTATTTTAAAATCCAAAATGCTGCATTTACTGATATATAGCCATTTGGGAAAAATGAAAAAACGGCTCTTGAAGTTATTCACTCAACAAAACCAAAAAATTAGAACACTTAAATGAATTTAAAAAGCAGTTACCTGGGTGTATTAATCATTTTGTAGGAGAAAACTGGCAAAAACACCATCAAGTGTTAACACTTCTTTCTGGACTGCAAGGTGTATCAACTATCCCCTGCTAATTATGTTTAGTCTGCTTCATTGATTTTTACTGTGTTCCTCTAGTTTTCATATTTCATTTCATCCTGGCTCTGTGTTTCGCTGCTTTCCCGGCGTTAAGTCGAGCCTGTTATTTGTTCTCCTCACAGAGCCAGGCCTTGGCCCACTACAAGGGTACCAAACATGCCAAGAAGCTAAAAGCCCTGGACGCTCCGAAGAGTAAGCTCAAAGGCTCAGTGGTCACCAAGGAAACCGCCAACCAGGAGATCGCCAAGGGCATCAACACCTCGCAGGTCCCTAACGGCACCGACAGGAAAGGTTTGTGTTTTTCCCGCCAGCTGCGCATTCCCCAGCACATGTTCTTTGTTGTTTTCTTTATGAAGCTGCCGCTCTTCTGTTGAGAATGAATGTTGGACCCAACAAACGCACCTTTTTGGCATTTTAGATTCGCTGCACACAACATGCAATGCAATCACTCCAGGGGTTGGACAGACTCACTGTTGATTATATCAACCCAGTGTAGGCCGGCCTGCCAATGGCCGGCTGCCCGAGTCGGTGCTCATATTGAATTTGTAGAGTTCTGCAGGACACACAGGACAGTCTGAAATAAGAGAGATGAAGTAGAGCCTCGGGATGCTCCAAAGTGCTTGTGAGATCATCAAGACTGCGGTTCAGACAGCGGCGCTCCTTTATTCTTTTGAGCGGGACTGTTCTGTTAATGCAGCAGGGATGCCAACCCAGAGGGCTCGAGCAAAGAAAATGAAAAAAAAAAAGCCGGACCTGGATCAACTTTTTCCGCAAAACCAATTCAGTCACCCGACGAGGCTTTGTGTTCGCTGGTAAAATACGTACAGGCACACAGCCGTGGTGAATTTGTAGCATGTAACGGCGTATTTATACTGTTTACCTCACGATCGTCACCTTAACCGTAATTTGAACTTACTAGAGCTGAAAAATCCTGTTTGGTAATATTATAATTGTAAGCCTTAAAACACATTGGTACCTGAAGCAACCACAACACAGCCCCTAACTTTTAATTTAATCCAGAGCTGTTTTCAGTCTCAGCTCCACTAAAGCCCCTTTTATTCTCTCTGGCAGTGGAATTTAACAAGATTTAACTTTTATGAAGAGGTAAAAAACTCCAGCAACACTGGCAGCACAAAGAACAAGTTTACTGTGAGGCTACCGCGTATCGATTGTTATCGCACAATGCAGCGCGATAACCAAGGCCACAGCCTGACGCTCACAGTTAAAGTTACTCTTCATACTGCAGAGTTTCAAACTTTTCTTTCTTTCGTTCTCGGTGCACCTTCAAAGTAAAACTCTGGATCAAGAGAGAGAGAGAAGTTTAATTCTCTCTCTCGAGCTCCCTCACACTTACTTTTGTCACTTTTTCTTTGTAAAAATCGGGAGTGAATTTAAAGAGGTGTGCTACTATTGCAGAGTTCTTGGAGAGAGATCAGGGAGGCAGTTAGAGGCGCCAGGAGGAGGCTTTTCATCAAGTTTGTCCAGTCAGAGGAAGTAAACAATTTACTTAAACGCATACTGATTTCTTCAATTTGATGCCAGTTTTGAGAAAGCTTATATAACCGTATGCTGCAGACCTCATGCCTCCTATATTGAATTTGTATTTTGCATTTGCAGATTATCCCATTTCTAATTACATTTTTTTTTTTTCTTTCTTTCTGGGGCACACTGTGTGCCGACTCTGTGTGTAACTTCATATTCATCACGCTGCAGACAGGTGGCTTTTTAAATCCGGTTATCTCTGCCAGGTGTCTACTGAAAAAAAAAAAGATTCTTTACAGTATTCTCAGCGGAGCTCCTACTTTAAAACATGCTGAAAAAGTAAACAAAAACTAACTGCAACTTCCAGCGTCTGACAGGAACCAGATGCAGATTATTTTAAATGATTTTTATCTGCTGTGTTTCATATTGCTTCTGCGGAGGATAACGTCTTTGGCACCGCCGCCTGAGCCCTGCCCTCTCCGTCTCCTCCACTGTAATATTCTTTAAGCTGCTTGTTATTATGTCATGAAATTGGCCCAATGAAAGTCTTCCCCTTTAACTGTAACAATAGAAGATTTTTTACTTTTTTTTTAAAGGAATTGGAAACACATTGAGCCGTCGCACTCTGGGATTAATTTTACCTCTGCCCATGTCTTCTTCCAATGTTCCACAAGTATTTAAATTAGGAGCACATTTCTGGAGCTCATCGCGCACCGTGACCTATTTGTTTCGCTAAGCATTAATAGGTCAGGCTTCAAAGTTCAAGGGTAGTTTGAGGTGAAAGTACGACTATTTAATGGCGGAGATCCCCAGTCATGTATTCACATCGTGTCTAATGTTCAGGTTTGATGATTCTGGCTCTTAAATCCAACAAATATCGATAATGTCCTTCGGTTGAGTTCAAAATTAAGTAAGAAAACATTATTAACGAGTACTTAATTCTATATATTTAACCCCACTTAGGCCATATGTTAGTCTTTATGTTATTTTAAGAGCTTTACGCTTGGCAGCAGTCTGTCTCGCATCCCACAGAGCTGCTAAGCTGCTATACAAATGTCAAACCATTAAGTGGAGCAATTTGCACTCAAGCTACCCCTGAGCTAATCCACGCTGCAGTTTGTCGACATTTACCGTAAGAGATCTTTCAGGTGACGTACGTAATGCACCCTCTGGCTTCCATCACGGAGGTCTGAAGCAACAGCGGTCGTGAAATCTTAGACGCATTTCTACAACAAAGTTCCAACTTGGCCTTTTGTGCACAATGAATGGCTGGAAATCAAGGTGGATGCTCTGTGGAACAATATCTATAGTTGGAGAAATATTTTATATCCTGAAGCTGAAGCTAACCTCCATGTTTAATGCACCGAGCCCGTATTAAGCTCTCTGCTGCAGCTGCTTTTTTTTTTATTTTTTAAATTCACTGTTTACTCCTTCTCCGCTCGTCTTTCTGGTCTCTTACATAAAGGATGTGAACTGTGGGATGTTCATGCGCTGTGGGAACCTTGAAGCTTTTAAAACTCACTAATTAAACAGATTTTCAATGAAAGTAGCTTCAGGACATCTTAAATGATGATCATGTTGGTTAATATATTATAATGTTAATAGTTTCGAAAGAGACGTAATGAAGCCCGTGAGTGTGTTTTCAACATCAAAAAGAAAATGTGATGAATGAATCTGACTGACTTTCATGCTGTCTTTAAAAAGTGCTAATGGATCAGTTATTAAATCTGAATTACACATTAAATAATTAACACATCTAATCAAAGCTAATAGTAACTAAATTAAATATCCATTTCCTTCCAACACAAAGGCGTCTACGGAGGCCCAAAGTGTCCAACATGACAACTGAAAAATTGTGAAATAAGTAAATGTTTAAAATTCAGATCATTAATACGAAATGTTCACCCAGCTTCACAACGTGTATTTTATTATCACATTTCTCATGATAGAGTCACAGCAACAGTGCAGAAGCCAGTCGTGTGATTGGCTGTTTGCTTATTCAGACAAAAGCAAAAACAAAATTCACTGGAAAGGAATTCAGTTGTGAAATAAATATTTGGAAATGAGAAACTGCTGAAATTAAATACAATAGTTGTGTTTTGAAACAAAGCAACATGAACTAATGTTGCATAGTTATGAAGTGAGTGAAGAAAAACTAAATTTCATAGATTATTATTTTCTATTTCTTCCATGTCCCCATCTCACCGGGTACTCTCCCTCCCACAGTCCGAAGATTTGTGATTGCCCGTAGGTGTTTGTCTCTCGAGGTGGTGACTTGTCCAGGATGTAGCCCTGCGTCTTGCCCTGGTGGTTACAGATAATGGATGGACAATATGAATAAAAGTGCTTCTTGGACATGCACATGCAAAATTACTGTTATTTTCGGGCTGTAAGTCCTCTGCAGTCATGTTGGTTCTCTTACTCATAATGCCACAGGTATGCGCTTAACTAACCATGCAAAAGTACTCTGAATGTTTTAACCAAGCCTGATTTTATATTCCACTCACTTGATGTTGAGCACACCCGTCCTGCACCCACAGCTATTCATTAGTATCTATATGAACCCTCCTCACATGACTGCCCTCTATATTCCCTTTTTACCCCCCTCAGTCAGTCTGACGGCCTTGTTGCCGTACAGGACGTACAGTCTGTAAATCCCCCCCCCCCCCGCCCTGTGTGACGTGATTCATAGCAGCTGTATTTTTCTTGGTAAGCATTTACAGAAAGTTAACATTGATCTTAGAGAGAAAAAAGGATGTCAGAGCAAGAGCTCCTCACATCGCAAGGAGCGCCCAAATGAATTACAGCAGGTCAGAAAGCAATTTGGCGGTGACACGTATTTGTTGCCTTGCATCTCCACTCCAGTGCACCGGATCTAAAATGAAAAGATGACTCTTTAATCTCACTGTGCAGCTAAACGACCACAAACAGAAGCGATAGAGTATTTTTTTATTTGATTTCTTGAGGAAATGTCAAAATTTGCAAAGATATCAAATATGTTAAGGTGATTTTTAATAAGACGTGTTGAGTCTTTGGTTTGAAAATCTGACGCCGACCATTGAGAGAACATTTAATTATACTGTCAGAAAGTAAGGAATGAAGTGCAGATTGTGTGAACATTTGTAACCTTCTTTATACGTAGTCCCTCCCGATACACATTTATAACTAGAGGACTAAATGCTGAAGATGGGTTCAGACGTTGACCTCCTCCCTCTCTACCTGCACTGAGATTTGTAATGGACTCAACGCAGCCCTGACATTGAACATACAAAATTGTAAACACATTATACACATCCACAGACCTCAGAGACCTTCAACAACAAGCCGTCATAACCAAAAAGACAAATGGCTATTAATCATTTCAATGCCCCTTTACAAAAAAACCCACCAGCACATTTCTACAGCATCTCTCTATCATATCTACAGTGTGCGGGGGCGGCGGTTTGTCACAAGTGGCACTGGGTAATGAATATTAATGTGCTCAGATGTCAGAAGAATTAATTGTTGAGGCGGGTAAATGCTGCATTATCTGCAAGGCTGAAGTATTTGACGGTATATCAGTGGCACCAAACTCGCTCTAATGAAAAGCGGAGCTCAGGGAAGAGTAATGGCCGTGTGAGAGGAGGGAGGAAACAACAAGGGAGAGCGCAGAGCGAGATTTCTGTGGGTTTGTTTGACTCTGAAATTACAAACACAAAAGAATATATTAGGTCAGTAATAATTTGACTAATCCAGTGTTGTGAGTTAGTAAGTTAGTGTCTTATTTTTGTTTCAGAAACATGCCTGATTGTGTCATTTAAGAGTTTTGTAACACAACGTCTGATTACTTCATTAATCGTGAGTGTTTTTTGGTGTTGTTTTGTCGGGAAAGACTGCTGGCTCAACTTGAAAATGCAAGTTTTCCTGCTGCCTAAAGAACATGAGTTGACCGAACTAATTCAAAGTCGTCTCATGAGTTTTGTAAAGGTGAAACCAGCTTGTAGTTCATCTCAGAGAGTACCACCTATCAAGGCTGAGTCCTGTCTGCAGTGACCGGAGTTTGGCCCTCTGCTGCATATCATCGTCTCTCTCTGTCACCTGTCTTTCCTGTCTCTCTGCTGCCAATGTCAAATAAAGTGAAATGTCTATAAATAGACATACAGTGCGTGTAAGAGAAAATATGAAACTGACGCAGTTCACTGAACTCTAGAACGTTAAAATATTAAGTTGAATCAACGAGTGTTTCATATTATTTAGGTTTAAATCATCAGTTTTTCACTTGCAGTTTGTGGTAGACGTTGTACAAAGACAACATGCCAGGCTCTGAGAAGAAGTCAACGCTGAAGAGCCAAAAACTGCAGTTCCTCAAACGGCCACTTGAGGCTGGCTACAGAACAAGTCAGTCTCCATAGGTCCCCATGTTAAAAAGTCCAACTTCACAGCAGAAATGTTTACAGCCTGGTACAAAAAACAGTTTTGGTCTCTATAGATAATTTCCACGTTCATGACAACTGTACTGAGGGTGAATTTATATACAACTCACCTGTTCAGGTTATATTAAGGCTTAAAGTTATGCAGGATTAAGAGCGTGGCCGCTTTGATTGACAGGTGGGTGATGTTACAGGTGGCTTTTTGAGCAACCAGGCTTCATTCGGACCGCCTCAGGTCTCCTGATGATCCACGGTTTTGCTAATTTTTTAGATTATCTGGGAGGACTGCCAAGACGGAGACAGACAGATTCACCACACTCCTGTGGCTTCACAACAGCTGGTCAGAAAACTGTGGGTGACGTCACAGATACTTCATTCATGATTTACAGTGTATGGTCAGGCCGCTCAGTGACTTTGTTAAATTAGATGTGTGTGACGATGAACTCGAGCGTTGTTTTCATTATAACCAGATAAAACAACAGTGACCGGTGGGCAAGTTTCCGTCTTTCTTCATGTGCAGACGGTTCTCACACTGCATGCTGGGAAATCTGCTTGATATCTTTCTTTAGAAACTTAAACAGTACACCATTGATTTACCACTGCACTGCAGTCAGACTTATGATGGACAGTTTTAAAAAGGGATCAAAATCGATGCAGCAGAACCAGATATCTTTTTTTTTAATTCCATTGATTCATTTTCTTTGTCAAAATCTGGCGTCTTGTATTACCCACAATGCAACTCAACAGTTTGGTTAGGGATTTGGGTTCGGGTGTTATTCCAGTAGAAGGCTAATGTAGCTTTGAGCCGCTAGTCTCAAGCAGAGATGATGAGCTGACTCCAGGCTATTAATCAGACGTCACACAATTCCCTCTGCAGCCACAAAATATGCATGTGTCGTCCTCCCTAAGACCTGTCAACGGACAGTGAAGAACATTTATTCAGCTCATCATTTCAAGTCAGGAGAACTCTAAACTCCAACAACATGAAAACTATAAAATTAAGGGTGAATTAACTTAAAATTAAGATGATTAAATTATGATGTTTTACAGTGTAGGCCTCATATTTTTTATTGTGTTATCTTTCACTGAAAATCACTGAAACAAAACAAAATAAAAGAAAATGCTTGGATGAAATTTAGATTTCATAATTCCACTTTTACTCATGATGGTTTTAAGCTGACGTGCAGCGATCATAAGTGTGTCGCTGAGGATTAAACAGTCAGCCAAAGTGTGTAATCGCAGGGTAGATTTCATAAAACGCCCTCATCTGTGAGCTTTACTTCACCGCTGAACTTGCGCGTGTTCTGAGATGGATGGACAGCTGGACGCAGCGAGATAGTATAGATTAGCCGGATGACTCAGCGGCCGCCTGTCAAGTTTGTGTGTGTGTGTCTTTGTGTGTCCTTACACCAGTGCCAGGGAGACTAGAGCTAGAGCGAGAAAGGCAAAGAGGGAGAGAGAAAGAAATGCCCACAGCACAGCCCGCCATCTCTCAGTTCCAGTCCAGTGCCTGAGGAAATGTACCCTGATATTAGCTATTAAAGAGCAGATTGTCAGGGGAGCCATGCCAGCACTGACAGCAGCTGTACAATGGAGCAGGCTGGAGGGAGGCTAGCTAAGACTTTTTTTTCCCCCAACGCAGTCTTCTTCCTCAGGTCCTCATCGGCTGCTGCCGCCCCCCTCCCTCAACATCTCCCTCCACCCTTAAAGAAAAAAAAAAACTGCCTTTGTGCCCAAGTCTCCGTAAATACGCGCTGGGCTGGAAAAAGCCCTTACACACAGACGTCAGAGACAGCAGCAAACCTGATGAGTGTGTGATTAGATTGGCTCCATACCTGCGCGGCGCTGCAAATGTTCTCATTTGTGGGGATTTTTGGATGCCGATGAGTAACCGCAGAAACTTCCCAACAGAAATTAGGTGCGGATCATTTGCTTTCAAATGAAATTGGAAAGAGATAAATCAGTGTGAATTCAAATCAATGACTCCTGCTGCTGTTAAATGTCTGAGATAAAGCCGTTTTTCTCCTCCCCTCCGACAAAAAAAAAAAAAGATGATTGCAGGCGTCGATGCACATTTATTGTGAATTCAAATTTTTCACCTTATCAGTCTTTTTACTCCAGGAATATTCAACCGTGACTATTTTCTCATTTACCCACTTTGAATACTGACAAGAAGGGAGGGGGATAAAAAAAAAAAAATCACAGACATCGTATGAAATTTGACAGAACTCAAGAGCCACGAGGGATTTCTGTCCTTTAAGTTGTGACAGCATATAATAAGGCCCAATCATTTTAATTAAAGAGCTTAATCCAGCTTCATTGAGAAAGGTAATCAGATCTCTGGGGAGTCTTGTGATTGCCTGAAAACCTAAGTAGAGTGGAAGGATTTCAGAGCGGCGTTTCTCCTCCATTGCCAAAAACAAATCTCCGGGGAGAGTCAGGAGAGGCTGAGGTACAAATGGAGGAAAGAAAAGAGGTGGTGTCCTGTCTCGAAAAGGTCACAGCACCTGTCCTGATCTTTCTCTCTCTGGATTCTCACAATCTTTGTTGCCTTCTCCACTCCCACCCTCTCGATTTCTCCTCCTTTAATGTTATCTCTCTCCTCTCACCTTCTCACGTCTCTTACCTTCCTCCCCTCCTCTTTCTTTCTCACATTTGATTTCTCGCTGCTGTTTTTGCTTCAAACTTTGCTTACTTCTCCACTTTAACTTTCATTTAACTTTTCTCTTTTCCCACCTCCATCTTTCTTTGTCTGCCAAATCTATCCTCTTTTGTTCTTCTCTCTTCTATCCTCCTTCTTTCTTTCACCTGGCCTCAATCTCTCTATCTCTTTCCTTCTCTCCCTCCTCCTACTTCTGCTGTCGTGCCCCACTCGCCCATACCAACTTTAGATTGATCACAGTCATTACCTCCATTAATGAGAGGGGATTGAGTTCTTAACTGGGCCTTGCAGAGCCAGTTAGGTCACACTGACTGGGGATATGGATTACTAGAGGCTTCGCAGAGTGCACGGCGTCCTAGGCCAGCCAAAGTACACTTTAATCACCTGCCCTTCCAACAGCAAATGGGTCTTTAATGGTACCGTGGTAGATGGGTTCGCCCCAACACAAGGGCAAATGCACGCATGAGTTAACATGGGATGGTCTCACCAAACAGGCTTTGTAATAAGTAGGAGATAAAGACAGAACCTTCCTTGTTCTTGTTGATTATTACTCAATTTCTTCACACTTCTATCATACAAAGGTTAAACAGGTCCCCAGGAACAAGAATACATTAGACAATGAAAGCAATTAATACAGAATTACAGGGTAACTTTGGACGCTAATAGTTAAGTCTGTAGGGAACCAGAGGGTAGCCGATACAACACAGTACGGAGTGTGGACAGGTACCTCGAGAGCAAGTCCACCTCCTGGGAACTGTCAAGGTGCCCTTGAGTAAGGCACTGAACCACTAACTGCTCCCAGGGTGCCGCTACATGGCAGACTGTCACTCCACCACCTCTCCATATGTGTATGTCTAGAGGCCCTTCGTGTGTGTGTGTGTGTGTGTGTGTGTGGTTGTATTTCAGTTCATTTGTGGAAAAAAAAATAATTTCCTCATTGATTTTTCACTTCAGGCTCTACAAGAACATCTGACAAGAATCTCTGCGCACTCATACCAGAGTACTTTCCCACGCAAATGACACGGAATCAAAGCGCTTTGTTTACATGCCATACAAAGGAATGGTTTGATATTTCGGGAAATGTGATCATTTGTTCCCCATTGCTGAGAGTTAGATGAGAAGGTCGATATCACTCTCATGTTTGTGCGTCAAGTTCGGAGCTGGAGCAAGGAGGCAATTAGCGTAGCTTAGCATTAAGACTGCAAGCAGGGGCAAGCAGCTAGCCAGCCAGCTCTGTCCAAATATAAAAAAAAAAAGTGCCATCTTACATACACGACGTCTAAAAAAAAAAAAAGTGTGTAAAGGCATGTAGTGTGTGTAGGCGGATTGCTGATGGTGCTGTTTCCCCCTTTTTGCAGTCTTTATGCTAAACCGAGCTCATCTCCTCCTCCTGGCTGCAGAATTGCACTTTGTACACTGGCATGGCAAAGGAAGAAAAAGAGTGTTAAAAGCTACACAGTGACTGCACAAGACATCCCGACCTTGACACTTAAACTGAGCCTCAAACGTACATACGAAGATACAAAGATACATAGAAACACCACAACATAATAATAATAATAAGTGGGCTTTGCGATAAGATTACGATAAGATGTCAAACTACAGTTTCCAGGTTAAAGAATGCACTTTAATGCTCAATATCAGAAGTGTTGGAAAGTGTATTTTTCCTCTTTTGGAGCTATTTCCCGCTGCTAGTCTTTGTGCTAAGTTGGGCTAAAGAAAATCACGGTGCCATCCCTCTGCTGAATTCATAAAGATAAAATTGATATTGATCTTCACACTCCAGGTATCAGAGCAAACAAGCAGACTGCCAAAATGTTGAGGCATCCCTTAATAATAGCACCCGAGCAATTTACTCTCCCCAACTGCTGCCTGAATATATAGCAGTTCATGAAGGCTGTTGTATTTGCTGTTCGAAACAGTGGATCAATGTAGAGTTAGTCTTTGCCAGAGAAAGATTCTCTTGGTGAGAAAATAAGGCTGATTATGCGTCCTAGCCGTTGATAAATGAAAGACGAAAAATGAAGGCAATTTACAGGAAGAAGCTAAAGCAGTCTGTGAAACACCACCACAAAGACAACGTGGCACAAAAAAATAATCCCAAACAAAATGACCACAGAATCTTTTATTACAGCTTCAAGATTATCCTGATGATGCAGTTATTTTAGCTTTAACGTCTGCCCAGAACAGTTAAATGACGAGACACAGGCACGGGAGAAAAACTTGCTGGCTCACACAAAACCAGCAAAACCTTTGCTTGAACTTTTCCTGGAGCCGCAGTCAGCCTGGTGACCGTTCCATTGAAAAGCTGCCCAGAGAAGCAGGTGTGATGGCAGCATTTCGGTCGCTCATGAGCCCGGTGAAACCGAGTGAGTTAATCGCTGTGATTTCAGGTTGTTTTGATGCCTGGCACACCGGAGCGGACTGGGAGTAGGTGGTCGTTAATTGCAGGGAGCAAAGAGGTCGCTGCCGCTCTGCTCGTGGCATAAACATTATTCATCAGGAGTGACAAGGTCAGACACTCCATAAATAGTTCACAGATTAATTATTGTTCTTGAGGTAATGGCTTGGCCTCGATAGGATACGGTAATGTAAAGTTAGACTCCAGTCGGTCATGGCTGTTAAATCATTAGGGTCGAAACTGATTATTCTCAGCGTACCTGAGCAGTTTGCATTTAGCTGAACATCTGTAATATGAACATGAGTAAAAAAAACCCAATATATTTCAAACTAAATGCCTTCTTTGTTTGAATTCACGCTGTGATCTTGTTAAATCTTCGTTAGAGCACAGCAGCGTTTAGTGAACGTGTAGATTGGATAGATTTTATGGCTCTTCTCCGAAGTGCGTTCAGCCTCAACTCAATTAAACAGAACATAAATTAGGCACAACTAATAAGTGAAGTCACTGGTCCCCTTTTCAGAGCTGAGTCTACAGACCTTAAATAAAATGTTCCACTCATGGTATTGAGAGTAACAGCCTGGAATAATGATCCTCCGATGCCAGATGTTCTTCTCCACATCAGTCAACAGGCATCTGCAGCACCTACTGAACACAGGTAGAGGGTCAATATCAGTCGTAGGTGCGCCACACTGAACCCTCAATCCTCTCGTGACATCAGTAATCGATAGACGTTCTTGCTTCACCTGGTCTTGTGATGGACAGATCCTGTCAGGCAGTCTGTAAATGGCATAAAAAAAAACTGCAGCAGCAACATCGACAGTGAAAAGAGAAACACTGCAGTTTGCAGTTTTGTTGATAGAATCAACATATCTTAACGTATAAAAGCCTAATTTACTTTGTGCATCCATCCAGCTTCTTGTGAGCTGCTGTGTCAGAAGATCATGAGCCCGGTGTAGAAGATCAGGTGGTTCTTTTGTGGCAGACCCTGAGATTGAGAGGCGCGTTGGTGTCTGCAGTAACTCTGTACAGGGTTGTCGTGGTGAAGAGGGAGCTCTCGATTGAACAAGGTTATGTCCCAGTCCTCTCCCGTGGCCATGAGCTTTGGGTGAGGCCTTATTTCGAGCATTTCAAGCATTTGTAGCCACAAGGTTGTGTGTTGGTGGTGGGTGTGTATATTCAACTGCTATGAAACAATCAAAAAAACATTTTTATTCCTCTGATTTACAGGCTTTCTCTCTGTTGGCACTCACTCTCAAAACAACACAAACCAAAGGAAACTTCCAGAGAAGTCAGACACAAACGTCGAAGCTGGGTGCACGAAATAAACCAAACTAGAATACAACTGGGACAGCAGGATAGTTTAGTCCATGAACTCCTGGCTGTGGAGCAGTTTGATTGATATGATTGCTGAATTTCTCAAAAGTTAATGTTCAGCTTTGGCACGGGTCATGTTTTTTTTTTTCCCCCACCAAACCCTGCGGCCTCCACCACCACAGCCTAAACACACTATTCCCCCTGCTTTGAAATCAGTAGAGGCTGCGTTGTGTTTCTTTTAAAGAACCACACCAAAATGTGAAAGAGCAAATAGTTTGCATGCTAACTTAAATCTTACAGATTACATTAAAACAGCTCCTCTCTGATTTTTTCTGTCATCTTGAGCTCTTGCTGAAGTTCCCAAGGTTAGATACGATCGGTGAGCGGAGTTATAGAACTTGCCATCATAACTTCTTTCTCCCAGCAATACCAGAGTCCCATTGGATGCAAGTCAGAGTATTCAGTTGACTTTTTTTCTGCACAACATGTTGGAAAATCAGTGTAGTGGGGTTTGTGCAGCGTCCTGAGAGAGCGCGGCATCTTTCTCTGCTGGAAATAATGACTTTGTTCAACTCTGTACAATGTTGAACTTGTGCTGTTGTTGTGAGAGCCATGTTACAAGATGATGTGAGGAGCTCAGACATCTGGAAGGAGCTCCAGGAGTGGAACTCTTGCTCCAGCGTGTTGAAAGGGGTTGAGATGATTCAGGCGTCTGATTAGGATACCTCCTGGACGCCTCCCTGCGGAGGGTACTCCGGACCAACAGGAGGTGGGAGGTCTACAAAAGGAAAAAAGAGAGAAAAAACAGTGAGGCTTTTACTAGCTCTGTTTGTATTGAAGTGCACACACAGTCTGTATATGAACATGTTTAGTTGTTGCTGCTTGGCCTGCAGGAGCACTCTAACAAAAGTCCTCATCCTCATTTCGTCAGTCCATTTTCTGTCTTTTTATCACCAGGTGTATGCACACATACACACACACACAGATGTGCATGCGTTGTGTCTTTTGTGGTACAACAAAATGGGTCAACCTTAGCACAATGAAAGCTGCCTCCTCTACCTAAGTGAACACAAAAAACGATGAGCTTTAAACTTGATTACGACAGTTTTGGAGCAGTTCAAATTTCCCCTCTTTGAACACTGGGGGGGTGGATGTGACCCCCCAGCCCTTAGCCCCCATGTGGAGATAAGTGCATGCTGCAGACATGTTCAAGAAGAGCTGCAGGATGTGGTCTGGGAGACCTGTATTTTGACTAGCTGGCTACCGGACACGATAAAGCAGAGTCAACGGGTTGCAGCAGATGGCCACCCACCATCAAGGTTTCTGCCTTTCCTTGCCACTGTCACCAGGCGGTTGCCCGTGGTGGGAATTGTTGGGTCTCTGTGAATAGTATTATAACAAAGTTTAGTCTGTGTACAAAAAACGTTGGGCTTAATGGTTTAAAGTTTGTCGGCTGAGTCACAGGGTGGCGACTGTTTTGTCTGTTGGTTGTGTTTTTGTTGGTGATTCAGAGCAGACAGCCCCGCTGCGTAAATATGTATGAGTCACTTGTGGATGCAGAAGTTCACTATTTGAAATTTACAGTTACTTTTACTGTTGTTGCTCCTGTCATGAACTGTTGACTTGTCCAGGGTGTACTCCACCTTTCACCCAACACCTGCGGGTGTAAGGACAAGCGGTTATGGAAAACGGATGGATAGTTTTACTGTTGTCTTTAATAATTAATCCAATTGTCCAGGTGTAAAATTTAATTTCTTACATATCTTTCTCATGACACTTTATTAGCCAAATATTAGGGGTCGTAAACATGTTTGTATTTGTAGAAACGATGAACACCAGCTGATACTCCATCATCATTATCAGGTGTATAGTCACAAGACTATAAGGCTCTGTTTTGTCTGTGACATGTAATTATATGAGGTACAACACAGTGAACTGCTTCCCAATCCGAGGCATATGTTCTATGTTTTTCGGTCGTACATGCCCTCTTGTAGCTTTCACTGACTTCATTTCAGTGCAGATGTCCTATTTTTTTCCATACATTTGTCTACCACCTGCTCCTGTTCATTACTTTAAAGATCTGCATTCAGAGCGTGCAGCGAGTTTCATGAAAGTGCAGCAATTTTTTATTTATTTATTTTTTTTTTAATAGTTGGAGGCAGTCAACTGTATGAGGAGAGTATTACAACAAGTATAAATGTGCCTCAAACCCATTTCAAAGGTTAATGGATTGGATTGCTCACAAACAGTGAAATACTAAAAGAAAAACCCGTGTTGCATAAATTTACATACATTTAAAGCATTTAGCTGATGCTTTCATCCAGAGTGTCAATGCAACAGTGAAATAAGCTGCAGTCCCTGGATGTTATTCAATCCCTCAGCTTGAATAAATAGCCAGCTTTCACCTGAAGCTCTTCTTTTATTATTTAGAGGATTTCTGTGCTTTATTCACCACAGAAACATACCTGCTGCTCCAACGTCTGATGTATTTTTTAACCTTTGGCAGTGAAGTGAACCCGGTGACGATGTAACTTGGAGCAGCACTGCGGCGCCAACCGCCAACACCTCTGCCGGGATAAATAAAAACCATATATAATGGCTCACAAAAATAGCATGACATAATTCACTATTGATTTGCTCTCCTGGCTGGCTGATCTTCATTTCGTGACACTGGAGTGCGGAGAACTCAGAGGCATTGGCATCGATCAGGTGGTGCTGCTCAGGCAAAATTTCATTTTCGTGAATGTGCCAGCAGTCCTCCGTATTCCATACGCTGACATGCGGTGTTGTTTTGTGAGTCAAATATATCGATCCGCTGCTGTCTTTATTCCTAAAAATATCAGACATTTCTCTCAGAACACAGAAGCTATTTGTGTAACACGTTAATGTTATCTCATGCACTCACAGTGGATCAGAGGTGTGATTATTTAGAGCTGTCTTTCCCAGAAATATAGATCACATTTGTACATACATGTTTACCTATTCTTAGACTCATAACCTATATATAAATCAGCTCTACTTGTGTATTTTCTAGAAACTCGTGCATGTTTCCAGTTTGGGCTGGTCTACTGCTTTTTCTAAATGTGTTGGTCATCTAGAAAAAAAGATAATTTTGTGACTGTTTAGTTTTTAATGACATGAACCTGTGATTTATAAAAGGTCTTGCAGACCCAAAGTGCATGCACCTGTCTCAGATCTGTTCATTTTAAAACAGAGGATGAGCAGGTGGAGATCAAGAAGAGAGGGAACACAGTGGCTGACTCAGGGCTCGTGGTGGCGTGATCCAGATTGGAAACAAAGACAAGACGGAGCTGAGCTGAGCGTGAAATATCCGAGAGCACAGGGAGAGCAAAAATTAGCAACAAGCAGACAAAGCTGACAAAAATCAACCGAGACGGTTACTGAGCGATTTGGCGGCGGCGGCGGCGGCAGCCAGGAAGTAGAGCGGGGCTTTTGTGCTGCAGAGGTTGATTAGATGATGAGGAACAGTTGGTGTGCTGATCAGGAAGGGGAGAGGGGAAACCAGAGGCCATGCCCAGTGACACAGACAACAGAGAGAGATACACAAGACAGATACACAAGGAAAGGGAAACATCACAACACTGCCATGTGTGATCATTCGTTTTACCTCTGTACTCTTTCCACTGAGAAAGAAATCTATAATTTTTCAGTTATCATCAGTAAAAAATGAAAATTTTCTACCCTGCATATCATCACCATGTTGTTTGCCACAAAAAAGGCAGCAGCATGTATTATGTGTCCATTAACACTGTAGAAATCAGATATTAATATGTTTTTTTTGCAGGTTTTTCTCTCAGAGCCCTGTGGCTAAACATCTTTTTCCTGAAATGATGGACGGAGCTACATGATTCCAAACAAATCATCTATTTTCTCTCTGCAGATGCCATTCCTGGAGCAGCACCCCTCCCGCTATCCCCTGCGCTCAGACTGGCACAACCCCTGACGCCCTTGATGACCCTCACGACGCCAACGTCGGCACCTGCAGCCTCCCCGATAGTCCCGAGCACCACGTCGACCACAGCCCCAGAGACTACCTCAGCTGCTGGAGGGGACGAGAGACAGTCAGAGCTCAACTCACCCTCAGAACCGGACCTGGAGACCGAGGCCGAACCTGAGGCGGACACCGACACGGAAACAGAGGAGGAGAAAGCTCGGCGCCTTCTGTACTGCTCGCTGTGCAAAGTGGCGGTCAACTCGGCGTCGCAGCTCGAGGCTCACAACAGCGGTAAGACACCTGAGAGCGGACAGATATGTTCCTTTTCGTCAAACATGACCGTGTTGTGCAAGTCCCATGAAAACACACTCCAGCATCAGTGTTGAAATAGTTTTTTTTTGTTCAGTCGATGCTTTTTGTGAAAAGGTTGTTATCTGCTGGGTTTCTACACAATCACCCAGCATCAGTGTTGAAGTGTTCTTTGTCGAGCTTTGTTGAGTTGTATTGGCTTTCTCCAACAATAATTGTCAGGCTTAAAAAAAAAAAAAAAAAGAAACACACACACACACTTTTGAGTTTCATGGGGGTGGCAGTTTGTCAGCGGTTTCCATAGCAACCTTCCATCCAAGTTTGATCAGGTATAGTGAGACATTTCACAAACAAAGATTGTGTTCTGAATCACTGTCTAATTTCAAATACCCAAAACACACACATACGCACACACACACAGACTGGGAATATGACAGTACGCTGAGTCATATGTCTTCAGTTGTCATGCACAGGATGAACAAGTCAAATAATCTATCAACAAAGACACGACGGACCCGAGCATCGCCGTCGTAGGTGACCTCAAATTTACCGAAGGCAGTGAAAAGACTCGCACGTGAACTCATGCTGATCGAGCTTGTTCAACAGAGAATATGCGGCCGTCTAATAACCAGCCGGCTGAGCCACGGTTGTAAGCCGTTCTTGATAAGTGGCTGGAAATCTTTTCTTACAATATCTCAGCAGGATCCTTTTCACTGTAGCAATAGCCAGGATATTCCATTTCCTTTCAAAGGGAAAGCCAGTCCTCGAGTTCAGTGGTTGAGTCCAAGAATGACAGTTTTGCAGCGGCTGCAGGAATTCATTCTTTAATATATATCGGAAATAACTTGGATATCACTCCACCAGTCCTAAAGTTGGACATGTCTAAAGTATATATAGAATAGTGCAGTTTTTATTCTGAGAAAGAGAACAAACAAAACATTTTAATTTGTTTGGATGGTTTTGGTGGTGCAGAGCCATTTTTAATTCCCAGCTCACCTCTTCACACTTCAAAAACAGCTCTGGTAAAAATGTGTAACTTTTGCATGAATGACTTTAACAGGGTTCTTAACTTTGATGTGAGACGTTTTAGAAAAATTTACAAGTCGACCCTTTCACACCGGCCCTCGTATTTCCCAGATCAGAGAACGGATAACAGACAAGGAGCTCTCGCTCTCGCCTTTCCCTCAGGCAGAATCTGTAAGGTGAAGTTTACGTACTGACCGTGCACGCTTCCTGTTTGAACCTGCAGGTACGAAGCACAAGACGATGCTCGAGGCCAGGACTGGCGTGGGATCCATCAAGTCTTTCCCCCGGCCGGGAGTCAAAAGCAAACTGGCTACAACCACCAAATCGTCGACGGGCCTGCAGAACAAAACCTTTTACTGTGAGACGTGTGATGTGCATGTCAACTCAGAGACTCAGCTAAAACAGGTGAGGTGGAACCGCTCTGATGAACTTCTACTTTATTTTACTGGTAGATCCATTATGTTGCAGTGTAAATATCCAAGTACCAAAAAAGTAAATATTTCACTACTGCCTTTCCAAAAAAGTTGGCACGCCGTGTAAAGTGTAAACCGAATATAATGACGTGCAAAACACTGGAACCCCAAATTTAACTGAAAATAGCATAATTATTAATAATTGTGAGACGTTCCACCTTTTAGCATTTCACAACTTTTCCAGTCTCTTGCTGCCACTGTCCCGACTTTTTTGAAACGTGTTCCTGGCATCAAATTCAAATAATTTTTCCAAAAACAATAACATTTCTCATTTGATAAGTTGTCTTTGTGTTTTTTTCAGTCTTTCCCACATCATCACATTTTGTTTCTATTTACATTTTACACGGTGTGCCAACTTCTTTGGGAACAGGCTTGGATTATTCATCTGACATAACAATTGCATTCATTTATCATTTTCCCTTTGAAGAAATAGTTAACATCTTGCGAAATAAGCTTAATAGCATTATTCTCATCAAGTTAGATGAGAAGCCAGGAGAGAAACAGTCCAGCACATAACCCCCGCTGTAAAAGTTCAAACTATTCCTCACAGTGAAACAGCTTAATTTCAGAGTGAAGCAGAAACACGTCCGAGCAAATACAGACTAATAGGCCTTTTGCACGGTAAACATTGCGACTTGTCTTAGTCAGAAAATGATGGATCCTTTCGAACCGAGCGTCCTAGTAAGCAGAAACGCCGAGAGCTGAAACCAAAGCAGCAGAAAGGAATTCAGTCATCATTAATTTTATTATTCACGCACTGTGCTTCTCCGACTGTGACATGTCAAAATGTCTGCTGCGAAAAAGGTGCTGGTGGAGATGACTGCTGACCTCCACCCCCGCCTCTCCTACCTGTGTTGTTAGATCAGAAAGAAGACGAGTGTATGGAAGGAATTCATAAGTTGGAGGGCAGCCACACTCTTTTGGAAATGGAAATGAAGTTTTCACCGACTGACATCCAAACACACGCCTCCTACTGTGAAACCGCTCTGCTAGCGGCAGGCTTATTGCCCCAAATCACATTTGATTCAATTTAATATAATGTGGACGTCGTATTTGTGATGTCACCCATAAATTTCTGAAGAGAGAAATGCGAGAGTGAGGCTCAGTGTGGTGGCTGCAGCCATCTTGCTGCCTAGGCGAAAGACATGGACTGTTGGTGGAGCTGAGGCGGGCTGAATGAAACCTATAACGGCACCTACCTGTCGATCAAGGAGGACACGCTGTTAATTCTGCATAACTTTAAGCCTTAATATCATTTGAACATGTGAGTTGTATATAAATTCACCCTCAGTACAGTTGTCATGAATAGATAAATTAGCTATAGAGACCAAAACTGTTTTTTGTACCACGCTGTAAACATGTTTATTTCTGCTGTGAAGTTTTTAACATGGGGACTTATGGAGACTGACTCATTCTGCAGCCAGCCTCAAGTGGCTGTTTTAGAAACTGCAGTTTTTGGCGCTAACTTCATTTCACAGCCACTCGAGCATGCGAAGATAATGAACTTGGATATTTTATTTCTTTCTTCACTCCTTCTTCTGCTCATGTTTACATGCACACCAGACACCAGGGTTACTTGGAGAAATCAGGTTAAGACTGGAAAATACATTTACATGCACTGTAGTAACCTGGTTACTGTAAAGACCTGCATTTACCTGCAGCTGTAATCAGATTTCTCCCTCACCCCCTGCCACATTTTGAGACAACAGCACCATGGCGGAGGTGCATTAGTGATATGTGAAGCTGCAGCCCATGTTTTTTCCTTTCTTTTTTTTGACATATTACGATTAATGACACATTGAGGCTAAGCGTCGTAAGAAAGCACAAATTTGCTGCGAGCGTGCGTCTGAGTTTTACAAGTAGTTCACTGTTCATCTGTGAAACCCACTTATTTAGACTCATCTACTTCAGTGTCAGATTTCATTTTTTTGTTGGACTTCGGATTAATTCTTTTGGGCTACAAAGACGCACAGTTACTAGTAATGATATTTCCTTTCATCCAGCCGTGCTGCTGTCACAGCAAAGCACATGCACTCATGCAAAGAGGAATCTGGTTAAGCATATGAGGTACGTGGCCAAGAAATTAGGCTTCTCTAGCAGATATAAAGCCAACCCAGTTCCTCCTAATACCCCTCCTCAAATCAGGAAAATGGCTTCTAGCTTATATGATGTTAAGGAAGTCAGGTTTCTAAGGAAAGCCGACAATAATCTGATCTCTTTGTGATATTTTCCTCAGTGTGGTTTGGCTAAAAACTCCCCGTCTAGGAATGTGTATCTTGGTTGTATCTTTGGGGCACTCCACAAATCCTCTTTCCTTGTAGCTGCTGATCATTCTGTCACGGGGGGGAGAGAGAGAGAATTTCATCTACTACACTTGAAAAGCACTCGGTTTTGTCTAAGCTAACCTTGAGCCTTCTCACTGAAAATAGACAGGCCTCGTATGAATTTTTCATGCAGCGACTTTAACTGAGTACTTCTGAACAGTGGCGATTCCCTGCGAGAAGAATGCAGCATGACGAATTTCATTTACGGCTTGAAGTCAGAGGAAAAGTGTGATTGTTAAACCCGCTGCACGGAGTTATATAGTTTAGACGCAGCCAGAAATCTGCCTTTTGTTGTCAGTGTGTACTCGGACTGAATTATTTATTGGCTTTTTCTATACGTGTCATTCCAGATTCTCGCATCCTACATGTTTATTCAAACCCAGTTCTTTCTGATTCACCAGCAGAAAACCTTTAATATCGCTCAGCATGGTATTCTCTGTTTAATATGGGGAACATAAGGTTTGATTTGGTAAATGCTTTCTGCACTGTACCTTGCGGGGCCATAACTGCAGTCATTTTCACCATGGGTGGCTCCAGTCACAATGAAACCTTTTAAAGCTGTAATACTTTTTGCCTTGAGACAGGAGGTGTATTTTTAGTCCTGCTCCCTCCTTCTATGTTGGTAAGGTTTCCACTTCAGCACATGATAAGCTATCTATCCTGAAATGGCATCTAGCCCGAGGCTGAGGTAACAGGCATCTATAAAACATCACAGCCAATCTGTAACAAAAAAAAAAAAATAATTCACTGTTTCTCTGGTTCTTGTCCAGAGAAAGGTGCAGAATAACCAGTAATGTTTCAGAAGATTGCCAAGAAAACCTGAAAACTAAATATATTCTTGATCCCTAGAAGATGAACCATTTGGCTCTTGGTGACCACTTGATCTTTCCTCTGGCCTGTCATCAGTCATGAGTAGTGAGATTTTCTGAGAACATCAGATCAAGATGTTTTTTTTTTTGCTGATTGTTCCTTCACTGCTGTAAATTTAGCTTCTGCGCTGTGGTTTTCTGCGGTTGCCATCATAAACTCTGCAAATAGCTGCAGCGTGTTCATAAGAACACCTCTCCTTTGGCGCTGCCTCTTTCACGTCGATGGTGCAGCTGTCGGCGTGTTTGCATTGAAGACAACAGAGGCGGCAGCATAAACGCTTGACGTCTTAAATTACCGCCATGTCCTTCCTTAAATTTCTCTGCCTTGACGTTACTGACTTGCCTTGTGATCTAAAGTCAAGCTAACCTTTGGCCACACCAACAGTAAACTGCATCAGTCTTTAGGCGTGCATAAGTTACAGAATATTTGTCATTTATTTGTTTATACATTTAGTCATGATTATTTTAATGTGCACATTTGCCATGCAGCTTTAACCGCACTGTAGCGGCATGCTGAAACCTTCAGTTGTGACCTCGCTCTCTCTCTCTCTCTCTCTTAATCTTGTTTTCTGTCTCCTTTTCAGCACATCAGCAGCCGGCGCCATAAAGACAGAGCAGCAGGTAAACCAGCGAAACCTAAATACAGCCCCTACAGCAAACCGCAGAAAGGCCAGACCAAGCAGCCGGTGAGTCACTGCAGGGCTCAGTCGTCTTATCAGCAACAAAAAAGTCCTGGATTCAAGACAACAATCGTTGTGACTCAGTTCTAATAGACTCTAAAGAGACGGACGTGTCAACCCATGAGGGACAGTTATTGTTTGATACGTGAGACCGTGTTCATTTCAGACACTTCCTGGAAAAAGGCAAATAGAAAAAGCATAGGCCTGTGCCTGTTCTTTCTTTGCTCTATTTGCATCGGAGAGAAAGTTCTTGCAGGAATTTGGCAGTTTAAACTTTCTTTGCTTATAAGCAAAAAAAAAAAAAAAATCTCACCTACCTCCTCTAAAGTGCCTGTTTTTTGGGTTTTTTTTTTTTTGATGAAGCACATTTTAATCCACTTGACTGCACCTTATTCAATAAATTGTCAACTTTCATAACAGGTTCACCTGTTACCTGGCTTTTATTAAAAACCCGTGGCAGGGAACGGCGTGATTTAATTTAAAAAACTTGATATTTTATAGACAAAAATGGCACGTATCAAGGCTCTTCAGAGCCAGGAAGCTGGAGGCAGGATGCAGACATGGGGTCGAAATACTATTTATAGATAATTGTAAATGTCAGTTTTAACTTATTAGGAGCACCTCAGAGTGTGGTCTTCTGCATCACGGCAGTTCAGATTAGTGTCAGGCAAATTGACAAACCACAGAATAGGAGAAGTGTACTGAACTTTCAAATATTTTCCTGAGGTGATTATTTTAACTTTCTGGTACTGGCTGTCCTATGTGGCAAAGCTCCATCCCTCTCCAGGAGAGCTAAAACAAATGTTAAAAGTGGTGTTGCCACATGACGCGGGAATGCTGGGACGCACAAAGGAGCCATATGGATTCAATGTGGGAAAAAGATAAAGGAGAGGCTGACTTTCCATCGCACGGAAACCCTTCGAAAACGACATTCATCACACCCACTGTTTGCCGAGACGAAGCAAAGGGGGTTACCAGTGTGGGGGAAATGACTTTTTCTGAAACCCATCATTGACTGAGTTAACGGAGAGGAGCTTCTTTGATGAGCGGAGAGTAAAGAATGCTTCCCATAGGGTTACGATGCCTGAGTCAGTGATTGATAACCCATGACAACGGCTGCCATCCTGGTGCTGTGAGACCGAAGCTTTTCCATTACTGATACAGAAGATTAAGCCAGATAACTTTGGTGACCTTTTTCACCCTGTTAGGCTGTTTTTTTTGGGGGGGGGGGGGTTTGGTTGGAGGTTAGGCGCGTGATTCAAGATGCAAGCTTTATGTTTGAGTCAATGACAGAGCTCCAAAGAAAACAAATTTCCTAAAATGCAGGTTAAGAGACTGAACAGTTGTTTATCACATTGCTGCTGACGCATCTATCGCTGTTTCCAGTGTAAGCTCTGGAGGCTTGCAGCTCACCTGGAATACTTAGAGCAATTAGCAGCTAATTTCTGACACCTGTTTGATTCCCCGCAGTCCCGATGCGTTCTGTTCTGTTCACATTTCATGTAATGAGTCTGATTTACACGTTAAACGCGCGTTGCCAGGAGTGTAACGGGGAACAGTCTGGAAAATTATGACAACAAAACAGATAAACTGCATTGACAAAGAGCAGACTGTCGAACAGAAAAGTCCGAAATGAAAGCTGTAAAAATCCATCCAAGTGTCCCCCAACACGATGTCTTCAGACGGCTCATTCTGTCCGACCAACGGTCCAAACTCAATTTTGTTTAATTTGCAGTGATGTAAAACAGGAAAAAGCTGCAAATCCTGACATTTGAAAAGCTGGAAACAGGAAAAGGTTTTAGTTTATTCCTGAATGTATGGCTTTATATTTCTTATGAATTACTCAATTACCAAAATTGCTTTTTATTAACTTTCTTTCAATCTAATAATCAGTCAGTTGGCAAATCACCAGCCTCAGTAATATTTGATACCAACCAAGAAGTATTGAATGTCTGGTCAGATTTGCAATCTTACGCACTTATTCTTTGATCAGATAATTGCTGGTTTAAATCACAATGCTGCCACTTTTTAGAAGAAGTTTCTTTATAACTGTTAAATGTTGTTTGTGGAGTCTAGAAAGTATAAAAGAATTTCAATGGATTTCTGTCCCAGATAACTAATATCATTACGCTTTGTAGCAGAATTTGCAGAGCTGATTTCAGTCAGGTATCATGATGTATTTATTCTGTACAAATGGGCTGTATTGACTTTTGTCTCTCTCTCCCAGATAAAGTTATCCCTGGGTAAGGAGCGTCAGTGTCAGCCTCTGACTGCGCAGATCATACCTGCTCACCTGGCTGCAATCGCAGCCGCCGCCTCCACCATCGGCAACTCTTTCGCACACCGAACGAACCACGTCCCTAACCATGCCCCGACCCCTGCCCTCTTCCAAACACAGACCCTCCCAGCTGCATTGCTCCGCCCGGCCCCAGGGCCTGTCAGGACCTCCCACCCACAAGTCCTATTTGCCCCTTATTGACCTGTTTGACCTGGGGTGGTTTCTGCGCCGCCTCCTGTCAAGGACCACAACCATGTGCTTCACCCAGACCAGGCCAAGGAGTCGCGGCAACGTCTTGTACTCCTTTTATGCATCCGGGATACTGAACATCTTCATACTGTGATCGGACCCTCACCATGTCTCACCACTCCTCGTATGGATTATCCAACGTTTAAAGCTAAACCGGACTGCAGCAGAGCATCGGGCGCTTTCTCCCAAACAGATTTATTTCTCTATTCACACTGAAAACCTGGGCCACAGTACACCTGCTCTCCATGCCATACTGCAGCCCGTGACTCACACCCGGACCCCAGACTTGGACCTACATTGTACCGCAATAATGTATAAGACTAACCCCGTGAACTATGCAGTGTCATTACTTCACGATGCAAGGCACAGTTTGAGCTTAAACACGGTAGGGATATGCTTTTTGTAAAGATACAGCGTGGCACTAAGATCATTGCTTTGGTGGAGGATTACTGTCGCTCCTAATTTAAAAAGGCTGTTACTGATCATAAGAGCGAGCAAAGGCCCTCCTCTGTTCCTGTATGCACTTTAAGCCCCTCCTCTGTTGATGTCTACATTAGATGGCTAGACTGTGTTAGATTGTTAGAGTACGTGTCGTAATGTGTGTTTTTTGTATCTGTCCTTGCATATCTGTATGTGTGTGTGTGTGTGTGTGTGTGTGTGTGCAAAGGTGTACTTCTGCATGTGTGCGTGTGTTTGTCCCTGTATGAGTGTGTGTATTTAGATATGTGTGCCTGTGTATGTGTGTGTATGAGAGAGAGAGAGCGAGCGAGAGAGAGCTTCCCATCCGCCATAAAGCCATCCTAGTCGATATCCAGCACACATTGTCACTGACCATGTCTCGGGCCAGAGGGACCACAAAGGCTTGTGTATATTAACTGTCAGTGTGTAAAAGGTGAACAATTTCAAATAAAAAGAGTCCTAATTTGTTAATGCTGGTGATCCTGTGTAGTTCAGTGGTTGCTCATAGTCATTGTGCTGTACGGTCCGTAAAGCATCGACGAGGCTAAGTGCATTATGCTAAGTGAAATCCACCAGCAGGGTGTGAAAGTTAATGACACTGGTGACTCATAAGAGGAGTTTATAGCGATTAACCCTCTTTACTCTTTAATAATGTAATAACTGGTCATTATTTTGTGATAAACTCTGACAGGCAGGACCGGCCCGACGTGAAGCTTACTGCACAGCAACTCACTAGAGAAAACGATTGATCTAAAAAATGTTTTGATTGATTTAAAAATGGTTTTATTGCATCCACTGCGGTCCTCCAGGGTCAACGTTTCCATCACAGCAGTCTGTTATTCATAGCAGCGTTCTGTTATACAGAAATAACAGACCAGAGGATGCAATCATTTTTTTAGTAACGTTTACTTTCACGTACGGAGCTCGATATCAATTTGTGCATTTGTAATAACACTTATCACAACATTATATCACACACACACTTCCATAATAATTAAAAAATCCTCACACAACTCCATTTCCACTACTAACAAAATATGTTTCTGAAAGATGTTTACTCTCCTTGTTTGTGTCACAGTGTGTGTGTGTGTGCGATCCAGAAGCTGATCTATAATCCTGATGTAAATATTCCTGCTGGAAAATTATGATTCTATTAAATTATTTACAGTATCATTTTGTATTTAACTACATAAATTGAAACAAAACCTTTAGATGACCTGCTGGAATAACAATGCAGCAGATTATAACTGGAATATTTTTTAATACTGATGAACAGCGTCACTTTGAGGCTTTGTAAGACGATATCTGCACCACAGCCACTTCATTTTTCTTTAGAGGATAATTATAGCTCTCTTGTTGTTCACAAATCCATGAAAAGACACAAAAATCAATGTGTAAATGCATCTCTCAGTACTGTCTGATCGATATTAGTACATTTTATTTTTAGAGAGTGTATTTTAAGATACTCAGAGTTTGAAAAGATCCTACATAGCTAACACATTAAAGGCACAAACACATAATGAACGCACATCAAATCAAACTTTGTTTGAAGCACTTTGAGTCATTTAGACCAGTAATGGGTGTGTTTGGGTAGAGAGTTATTACATTACTCTACATTGTCTGTGGCTCCAGCCCTTATCATCCCTAATGAAACAAGTCGCAAAAAATTTAAAGTAAAATCTAAAACAGCTGCAGTTTTCGAGCAGGCGCTGCCTGAACTGGGGTTTATAGTGCATTTGTTGTTTTAAGCAATGGATTAATACACATGTGGTGTGTGTGGGACTGAATGAAAATAAACTACAGTGTGTGTGTGTGTCTTCATGGAAACGAAGCAACATGTCGCCCAGTGCAACATGTGACTCATTTGTGTTTTTAATAGTGGAGATGCATTGTTAAGAACATATTATACGCTGGCTTTACAGACAATATTTGTTGGTTTTGGTCTTTGTCACTGGATTTGTTGTCAGCGAGAAAAATCTGGAACATCATTAGCCTTATCCTTCAATGATCCGTGTGTGTGTTGCATTAGTTTTTGGCACGGCTACACGGTAATGAGGCTACATTCTCGTTGTCAGCAACATCGCACATGATGTAGACAGATGTCAATATCGTGCAAATTTGCTTCTGTACAAGTAAAACAAAAGTCAGTTCTCTCCCTCCTTTGGACAAGACCTCTCTCTATCTTTGTTCCATGAATCAGTCCTAAACATGTGCACCACATTGAAACGGCAGGAACAAACAGAATAAACACATGTACAACTCATCGGTATAACCGCAAAGGATACTTTTCTGCAGCCACGGAGCTGTTTCTGCTCAAATAAATTTGACAAAGAAGAAGTAATATTGTGGTAAATGCATGCAGGAGTTTGAATACGAGATGTACACGTGGCAGACAAACATCAGCTCATATATTAACTTTTAGATAGGCATGCATGCACACACACGCCATAAATACATCCATGATCTGACATCTTAAAGCCCAGATGGATTTCTTCCATCCAGGAAATAACATCACTGACAAAAGCAGTTTTGAGCGCCTTAACTCTGACATTTTGGAGAGACCCCGTTTCACCACAACACCATAACTCATACACTCCATATTAAACTCCGTTGTTCAAGTCTGTGAACTTTTCCATGAACCCTAAAGCTGATTCATCCATCCCTCGTTTGTAGCACATCTACCACCACCCCCCAACTCCCTGACGCATGAAAGCTGGCCATCCAGCCAGATGAGGGAGCTTCTTTCCACCGAAGCTCCTGCTCACTGTCCAAAACCAATACAGCAGGCCGCTTGAGAACTGTGTGTTGAATCTCTGGCCACCATCTCACTTCCATTTAATCTCACTGGAGCAATGATCACAAACATCTGTAAGTGGGATGCGGAGCCTCTCTATCTGCTGTTCAGGGGAGCTATCAGCGCAAAAACACTGCCTGCCATCATCGGGGAAAATGCTGTGAACAGCTGGATGTCCAACCAAGCGAGCGCTGGAATGTAGATTATGCCTGAGTGTGATTCACAGAGAGAAAATCTCATTTTTTGGCTCTGAGTTGATGATCGGCCTAATACTGAAGTCAAGTGAACCTTAGCTAAAGCATGTTTCAAGACGCTGAATGCAATAATGATGAAAAAACACTGACATGACAAGTGTTTGTCATGCAGCCATTTTAAAAAATACACGGACAGTAAATAGAAGATGTACTCGTATTACGTGTACTAGTATTTATTCATACTCATGATCACCAAGCTGTGGAAATTATTCCACCAACAGTTAATATTATGAATAAATACAGTGCCAAGAACCCAATATTATGGCATATATTTATTCTTTATTAAAGTGTAATACACAAGAAATAATGATAAAAAAGAAAACGTTGTGCCTTAATTGAGAATAACTAATAGTCTGATCCAATTAACAGGTCCGTTTTTGCCAGGTGTGCAAGGTTTTATCTATTTATTTATTTTTATGAAAATCTGAATAACAAAATCTTTCTGAAGAAAGATGAACTTTTATCTTTGAGCTCTGTAGTGTAAACAAGTCAAGCTGCAAGTGAAACGTTCAGTTTTTCTCAGGTCACTGTGTTTTTTTGGTTGTTTTTGTATTTTGTTTTTTTTACAGTTCATTGCCTAAAATATTTGCCACAAGGCAAAATAATAGTAGTTTGGTGATATACCAGTTACTTTTTACCTTTTAAATTTGATTTATTCAGTTCACCATTAAAAAGATAAAAAGTGCCAATGATAACACTAATACTATAAATATTTTCTTACATGAAAATCTAATTACATCACCAGCAGTAAAATTCTGTGGGAGAAATGTTGAATTATTTAGCTGGCTCTAAGATTTCAAATATAAACATACTGAGTCTAAAAATCAGTGGTAACTCTTTATTTGGATAGTCCACCTGCACATAGTTTACAGAATAATTGTGACATTTCAGCAGCTTATTAGCTGAGACTCAACAGTTCAACTGTTTCTCAAGTAAAACCACTTTGTGATACTGCGGTTAAGGTTTGTTAAAGTTTAGGCACAAAGAACATCTTGGTTTGAGTTTGACTGGACCGGCTGCACAGCAGACATGTTGACCTGTCAGAGCTGGAAAAACACACAGGCGGACTTAATAACACTAATGACAGCTCAGTTCCCTTCAGTGAACCGGCACTCACGATAGCAGAACTCTTCCCTAATGCAGCTATCATCAGTACACCTGTGAGCTTCCCGCTATGACATGTCAAAATGTCTGCTGTGCAACCAGTCCATTAGATCATCTGTAAAACATCTACAGACAAAGAGAAAACAGCTGAAATGTTTTAAACTATCTGGAGGTGGACCATCCAAATGTAGTGTTACCCAATCGGTCAATAAAAGAGGAATGTCAACTCCCCTCACGTTGCTAAAACCCACGGATTCACAGTAAGTAAATAAATACGGAGGACATGACCTCATGTGTCCTCATTTGTAGTCATATGATTGCAGCCCACATAGACAGATAGATTTCAGTCATTTGACCGTTTTTCCCCTGATACTGTTAAACAGTGTAGATAGAGGTTGAAAATGTAAATTTATTAATAATAAATCTTTGTCTTTACAGTAGTTTTCTGTTTCTGTCTCTGCAATATTACAGACACTGTCTGTAAATTAAAAAACAAACTAATATTTTTTATGCCAATAATGACAAATTACAGTAATTTCTCGTTTTTGTACATCAGAAATACGACATATACAGTATTCTTTTTAAATGTATGTAAAATGTACAATAATTAGTTGTAATTATATAAGCAGATCATTATAGAAATGTTTATTTAATACTGTTGAAGGTGTTTGATCATAATAATTCAGTGAACGTCTGTAAAATAACAGTATTTCTCTGTAAAATCGTGACAATAGATAAAATTCATAGCAACCACTGCGGTAACTTCTGTCAACTGAAAATCTCTGATTAGTTAGAGCGGTTAAAGTAGTTATCTGGTGAGAGCACAACAACAAACTTCCAAACAGAGCGCGGCTGTCATTATGTCAGCCCGAATAATAAAATTCAAAAGTAATTCAGTCTGATTATTGAAATAAAAAGTTTTTCAAAAACTGGCAAAAAGTTAAGATAAATATAATTCTCGCTTTTTTTCGACGGCAGCTGTGATGCATTTATTAACAGGATGTGCGTGCCAGTCAAGATGTGCTGGTAACAGCGAGGAAAACTGTGGAAGGACGAGAAGAAAAGCTTCATTATTATAACATATTTATAGTTTAAGAACCTGGGAAAAACTGAACTGGTGCAAAAGATTTTCTTTTTCTTGTTTTTTTTTTTCATTTCATTAGTTTTTAATGGGCAAAACCTGTATGTCATTATCATCAGGCCTGATGAAGCTGTAAGCAAAACACACGCAGCTAATTACGATCAGAAGATGTAAAAAAAGGATTCTTTTCCAGCGAGTCTGTTGTCACGGATCACGAGTCGTAATTACGTGGCATTTTCTGCTCCTGTGATCTAAAAGAGTCCCGTCCTTGGATACAGTTGACATTTCCTTGTTCACGTTGACGTACAGAGAGCACAACAGAACAATGGAATAAAAGCGTCACGTTGTCAGCTTATTATCTGCTTGGTTGTGACTGAATTACAGTACGCATTGTTCAACCTATAATAAACAATAACAACATATAATCTGAAGTTATTCGTGACTGTTAGCGGAGTTACAAGCCCTGAACTGAACTTACAAGCCACACAGTAACATTAAAGAGCATGTGGACATCTGTTTCTGAAATACGGGGCGAGTTTTTACATTTCCAAAGGGATATACAACGTTTACGCATAAAACTCAGTAGAAAGTGAGTGAATTGTTAAACAGTAACGTTATTAATACGGCGATTTTCAAAATAAAACAGTTGCTATAGATTCCTCCATGTGGTCTTCATTTCTGCAATCCAGCCTCGATCATCTCACTGTGCAGGGAGTTGATTTACTGCAGGCTACCTGCTTGGCACAGTTGGACTGTGTGTGTGTGTGTGTGTGTGTGTGTGTGTGTGTGTGTGTGTGTGTGTGTGTTGGCCAGATTCCTGTGTCAAATTCATCATTTTGTGCTTTTCCGTCACTGTAACAAGAAATTGCGTTTCATTAGTTATATGGAGCTGTTTTTCATTTTTCATTTGCAGCCGGTTGAGGAGAGAGAAACCCCTAAAGGCCAAAGCACTCAGGCAGGATGTTGTAACAGATACTCGACATGAGCTGCACTGACAATGCCCTCAGGATTCCTGGCAGGACCGTGCAGGTCCAGGCAGTCCACTTCCATGTCCGCGTAAAAGCTTTGATTCAACAACGTGATAAATGCCTCAATTAACATTCCAGTCCATTAAGGCTTTGACATTTTTACTTTATCGGGGACATTCACGCTTTAGAAAAAGCCTCGCTTGCGGGCAGCGATCCTTTTTTGAAACACTGCCCCTCTTGTGAATTTGACAGAACACCTGTATTAAAAGCGCCCCGGTTTTTAGTGTCCTGTGTGTTTTTTTTTTACAGAGTGCTTTTAGGCTCCAGTAATGAAAGATAAAGATTTAACGAGAGGGGAGGTCTGCAGAAGAGTCACTGAAAGGTTTGCTCGTCGGTCGCTCTCAAAACAACTTGGCAGCTTTGTTCAAGTGATTTACTGAAGCCAAAGAGAGTTTCAAAGCCAAAAGCTGAAGACTCACTTAAAGGACACACACAAGTGTACATAATACATACACTTACGCTCACAAAAGTACTCACACATCCACCCACGCACTACTGAAATCATTTTTCATAGATGCATTCAGTAGCTGCGTGTGCACGGTGAAATGGGAGATTTGTGGTGAAGACGTACAGATCCATTTGTCACAAATAATCATGTTGTTCCATCAACACTAAGTCAGATCATCTGTGTGAAGATCACCAACACTGGGCTCATTGTTTTGAAAGTTTAAGATGTAAGCATCATGGAGACTTTCTTATCCTAGTTTACCTAAAAGAGAAACTTAAAGGTCCGGTGTGTCAGATTTAGGAGCCGTTTCTCCAGAATATGGCAGAAATAAATATAATATGTACAACTTTGTTTTCATTAGTGTATAATAATCTGAAAATAAGAGAATGAGCCATTTATACAGATGCTGTGGGTCCTCTTCCATGTAGTGGAAGAGTGTTTTCTCAAGAGGAAGTGTTGGAGTTAAGAGTTCATGAGAAGACTCTGCACTGCAAAGCTCCTCTGTACCAAGACCAGGAAATGACAACATTCGAGGTCCCCCCATAACAAACAAACTCTTATCTCATCCAGTCCCATCAACTTAATCGCCCGCTGAGTTCAACATGCAGCTTCTAACTGTCACGGCATGCAAATATGGGAAAGAGTGAGAGATTTCCTTGCATGTCTGGGTGATAAACAAACACTATGAAAGTATCAAAATGCTCAACGCACTGTGAAATTCAGATGTTGTAGGCTACAATCCAAATTACAATTACATGCTGTTGGCCTGGCTGTGCATTAAACAGAAAAAAGTTGTCCAATCAGAGAGGCTCTTTAATTTTAAAGAGACCAAACACACACGGCCTGTTTAGACAGAGTGTGAGAGGGAAGATGTAAAACTATACGGAACTCAAAACTTCAAATTAAACTTGGGAAAAGTGTGAAACATATTGAACATATTGCTTTTAATCCAAACTAAATTGGTGCTCCATGTCTCCCTGCCTCCAAGACTTTTTTCCTTTTTGAAAAATAACAGAAAACAGACTAGATTTCTGCCTCAGTGTGACTGAGTTTAATAAGCTAGTGAAGAGTCTCATTCCAAGACACTGGCTTGCATTTGACTCTTGAAAACCCAACTGCGACTTCACTAAGAACACGGGTACATGAACAGTACGAGTGCAATCCAAAAAGATTTCAAGGACTTTGTCTGACAGCTGTGTTATCACAGCGCTCATGAATATAGACAGCCTACTCCTGTTATCGTGACTCACACTAAGCAGTTCGTCTCCCTCAGATTCTGGCGTTCTTTGTAGTCCGCTAACTGTACTGTGGTGGACACGAACCAGAGGTGGGATGATATCGTGTTGTAAGTCACAAGTAACCCTCAAGTCTTGGCCCTGAAGTCAAATCCCAAAACAAGACTACAGGGATTGTTTGACTATTATTTTGGAAAGCACACTTGTTCACTTTCTTGAGAGTTACACATGGGAGGCAGCGGCCTGTTAGCTTAGCCTAGCAGAGCATAAAGACTGGAAACATGGAGAAGCAGCTATCCTGCTTTTTATGCACAAATCTGAGAGCATGCTAACATGCTCATGGTGAAAAGTTGAAGGAGCTTAAAGGTGTTTTATTGCAACTCCCCTCGCTTCACCTTCTGCCGTGTAGCACGACAGACAAACTACGGCGTGTGCAAAACATGCAAACAAGTGTTTGGTTTGTCCTTTCTGGGCCACTATAGAAACATGGTGGTTCAACACGGTCATTGTGGAAGAGGACTAGCAACAGCTGTAGGTATAGAATAACTCATAATAAAAACACAACATGTCTGATTTTCAGCAGTAATAAGAACATAGTTATGTACACTGTATTCCATTTCTGCCTCATTATGGGTCAAAGGTCAAAGTCACATCCTCTGGGGACCAGGAATATCTGTGTCACAACAATCCATCAAACAGTGTTGAGCAGAAGTGGTGGACTGACTGACAGACAGATCGACACTGTCAACGATTTTATAGATGAATCGATATTGGAAAAAAAAATAACTGGCAGATTAATTGGTACTTCATCATGAGTCGCAGCCCCGCAATAAACAACAGTTTTCCTTTAATGACAAGAGATGTAAAAACATTGTGATTAGCCATCAAAATCTGAACAACATTAAATATCTCAGTCAAAATAAACAATCAGATCTGACAAGGAGTAAACAAATAAATGGATTATTTGACACCACTAATTGAGGATTAACTGAGTAATTTCAGGGTATACAAACAGAAGGAGCGTCGAAAACACAAATACCGTATTAAATTTAGGGAATATACAGTAATCTGTGGGCTTCAATTAATGAAATGATAAAATAATTATTATATAAAATGTTCTTTGCAGACACCATATAAACATACCCCACCGTGGCTGCGTAAATGCCCGAAATTAATATAAACAATGTAACAAAATCAAACTTCTTTCAGATCTTTTTGTCCTTGAAAACTTTCAGCCAATACATTCATAAAAAAAAAAAAAACAACTAAAAAGAGTGTTTACTGTATTAAAAGCAGAAATATTGATTATATTATATTCATCACTTCATGGACACTTTGGTACAGCATCCAGCACTGCAGAGGTTGTTTGGTGACCTCTCATTAGTATGCGTTACAGACTGACCTAACCTCTCCGTAATCTCCTCGCCCATATGACGGGCACATCAATTATTGAGCCATTAATTATTGGCTGGAACAGATGTCAGTCAAGTGAGACGGACACTTTGACCCTGATGAATAACACCGAGCTATAAACACATAGCGAGCCCGTGTGACCGTTCAGCCATGAGCACTCGTGTATGAACACATTTGAGAGGTGCCATAAATTTCAAGGCCGGGGAACTAGTAAAAAAGGAGAGCTTCTCTGACAATGATTGGATCATATATCAGCCTGTATGATGGCATAAATACTCACTTTGCTCCATTTCACCTCAAGGAACCAAATAAGCATCCCGGTAGAAGACATTTACGCATTTAATTTGTGCCATATGGAGGGAAAGTATCTGTAAAAGAGCTGGAGATACCGAATGAAGGATCCACTGGTGCTATGCAAGGTGGCGGCGGCTGGAAGATCACAATCTCTTAATATAACCTTCCTGAAGCCCTGCAGAGTGAAAAAAAAGCTCAGCTTAGAGAGTGATTTTATCTTCTGCTCAGGCTTATTGAGCTTATTTTAGTCAGTTCACTTGGTCGAGAGCTGCACTAAAGCTCTGAGAGTTCAAGCTTTTATTCCCTCCAGGGCCACTGAGGCCGACAACGTATGTTCATTCATCATACTTGTGGAGCTCTGGGTAAAAGTGTCTGTTAAAATGTATGTGTTACGGTTAAGGTAAGGTCTATATGCTGAATTATTGGACATTACATTTAATGTTAGATAATTCCAAGTGGAATAACATCAAAGGAAGACGGTGGTGATAAGTGTGGTCCCATAAAAAGACCAAAACCAACAATGAAACGACCCCACAACCAAGCCTGATATCTCACACATGAAAGAGCCACACTGAGTGACACGTCTGCTCATTATCGTGAAAATGTGGACTGTATTTTACTGTATTTTGACTCATTCCCGCATACGCAGCCCTGCTGCCACAAATGTTCACCACAGCACCAAATGTAGAGTTACTCCACGGCTAAAAATAGTCCCCCTTGTGACAAATACACAGTTCACTCCTGTTTGAGTTTCTATCAACTAACACAAAACTTTCAGTTTTTTCAAATTTAATTATGAAAACTAAATGAAATGGAATTAAATATTCAGAGTTCCTCCTTGTCATATTGTCTGTGAGGATTCATCCAGGTCATGATATATCCAGAAGGCTCGTATTGTGAGCAGCGTGGAGAAGCTGCTGAAATATAATTAGAGAGCTGAAACATCCCATGAAGTAGATTAGACGACACAGTGGAATGAATTCTGGATAGTTTTTCACTTCAAAATGGTGATTTAACCGTCAGACTGGTGACTGGATACCGCTGAAACGCTGAAAGCTGCAAGATTTCCCCACATGGGGAAGCTGCTCAGTCGCACACGATCAGTTTTACATGTGACAACCTGCAGGTGGTGCAGTCAACATTTGTACCACCTGCAGCCAATGAGGTAATTTATTGCTGCTTTTTTCAGTACGTGCTCGTAAGTTTAAACTTTGGTTTTGGCCAACAAAATGCTGAATATGTGGAACATCGAAATGTAACTAAGTACATTTAGTTGACTTTATTTAAGTACAAATGACTTGTACTTTACGTGAGTATTACATATACTTTTACTAGGCAATTGTATGTTTAACTCTGCTACATTTGTCTGACATCTTTATTTACTAGTTACTTTTCAGATTACGATTTTCATACTCATCCTATCTGGTAAATAACACACATATATCCATATCTGTTGACTTTAAGTTTGATATTTTCTGTTCCTTTATGGGTTGAGAAAATTCTCCTACTTCTTAAAACAAATACATTATTTAAAAACCAGAAACATTAGCTGGAAATGCACCAGTAATATTAATCCAAAAAGATCATACACAGTATAGTTGTAGTAAAACAACTAACAGGGGAAATTTCTTTTCCTGCTTTAAGTACATTTTAGTGATGATACGCATACTTTTGGAGTATTTTCACAGTGGTACTTTAGTAAAGGATTTGAATACTTCCCCTCTCACCTATAAGTAGCACACATGTGCATGAACTTCCCTAAGCTCTCTTAAGCCTCGTCTTTGAACTTTATTTTCTGTGTGGACATATAGTGTAACACCGCGACCTGTTTGTTCTTGAGGTGTGAGACACTGGAGAGCTGGCTGGATTAGATAAGCATCAGCCACATAGTGATAAACCACAGAAGCTTATGAGGCGAGGCTGCTGTGGTTTGTCGCTGTGGTAACCGTTTCCTCTGCCCCCTTTCTTTGACCTGCAGGTCACACGCGGATGAAATATCTCGCAGACCGTGGTTAAAAGTTAGCAGTCGGCACTGGAACGCTGCACATCATAACATCGTGAGGAACATAACGGAAATACTTTCAGCCGGCGCGGTTATCACTGTAATGAGGCTGTCACCGTGGCAACGTCCCAGGGTTAGCGGTGACAGCCAGGACAGGTGACGCGTGCCGCCGGCTATGGAGATCACAGCAGGCAACAGCCGTGACTTTCAGGAGGTCTAACCTTGTGTTTTTCCTTGGCATCGGCCTATCACATGCAGGCAGGCAAACGGCTCTTTGATGTTACCTGTCTGCCAGGATTCCTGTTCGCTGACAGGAAAAGATGGAGAGGGCTGTTGTCTGCTGTTTAAATTACAACTCATTTTCATATCATGTTCTCAGCGCTAGTCTCTGTTAAATTTAAAAATATTGACTCAAACTCGTCAGTTCTTCATGTTTCTAAACACTTTGAAATTGCTACTCTTGGAAATGTGAAAGAAAAAGTCGTCTGGTGCACAGAGAAGTCAGCTCCAACACAAAACAGTTGTGTTTGGAAATAGCGATATCTGATAAGTGCAGCGTAAACACCACCCTGATGATCACTTACATCTAAAGTTGTTGCAAAACGTGATGAACAATTGCCTGTTAAAATATTGTCAGTGACTCATTTGATGACTGATTCCCTCTGGGAATGGTACCAATTGGAGTTGCTCTCCACTTCACCCCCTTTTCCTGACAGTCCACACGTAGACACAACAGTATTACCAAAGACTTAAACTCAGGTCATCTTCAGTGCTAAGACTGATCTGCACATTTTCCCAATATAAACATGTTCACTGATTCATTTCTTTAGGACTTGATTAATTCTGTTTCAGCTGTAAACATTGCAGTGGTAGTGTTGGCCTAAATGTTAGAGAACCGAGCGTCTAACCAGAAGGTCATTTAGTTTTTTTTTTTTTTAGGTTCAATCCCTCCAGACCATCAGGATGAATCTGGGTGAAAAGCAGCGTTTACCCCTCATCACCACCGCTAAGGTGCCCTTGAGCTGGGTGCTTAACCCCAACTGCTCCAGCGGAGCAGCTCAGTGGTTGTACTGGACAGCTTCCAGGTCTAATGTGAATGTGATATCAGGGCGTTCCTAAAAAAAAATAGAAACGCACTGATGTCAGTGAAACTACCCCGTGAATAAATAGATATAAAAAAATATATATATATAATTAATCTGTTGAGTCTCTAAAGCTGCATTTCAATTCACACAGCTCAAGATTTGACATTTTATGTAGCTGGTGATGAAACTGATGAGCTGTGAAACGTTGATATCAATCCAGAAGGTCGACATTTTAAGTGCAAATACATCTGTTTTGTAAGAGGATGAGTGATGTTATTTTCTGGGCCCTCTTTCTTCCTCTAGAGATGGTCGGACTAATGGGAATATAATATAGATGCAGTGCACTGCTGCCCCCACATGGCAACCTGAGTGAAATGCAGTTAAAAGTGATTAACCCAAAGCATCTGTGGAGCCAACAATGAGACATTAAGCATGCAGTTGGAAATATATTTTCATTATATTTTGCAGTATATGTTTGGCCTGATTTAAAGGCTTTATTAAGTTTGCCATATATAAAACCATCCAAATTCTGTCTTATGAATGACAACTTGCTTATCAACAGAAATGCAAACCACCTGCCTGCAAGTATTTTTAGGTAGCTTGTGTCTGAGCTAATTGATTGACCCAGGTGTGTTTCCCAAACACGTTTAGCTGACGTGCAGGACTTTTTTTTCACGACACCCAATTTGACTTGTCCAAGCAGGAAAAAGCACAGGTGTTACCAACATTAATCCTCTGTTCTATTCAAGCGTCCCAGTACGTCACGGCAGCGTGACAGTGAGCCATCGTGCACAATACAAGGACCCTGAAAGCAGCTATATGGAATTGGATAACTATTATTATGTACACCTGTGCTTTTCTCAGGGTGACATTTCAAAGTGTCGTCTGTGAGAAATGTGTTTCAGAGCCTGTGAAGAAGTGAACTACATGTATCAAGCAAGTGCAACAACAACACGACAGCAGCAAGCTAATATGACATAATATTCCAACTGCAGAAGCTCGGTTTGTCACCCGTCTTTCAGCCTTTTGTTTCACGATTTCCTCTTGTCTGGCAGCTCCTTATCTTAGTGTCTGTCACGTTTGTCGGAAAGTTGAATTCGCATTTTTGAGCATTTTCCAATTCCACCTCAAAAGCTCTGCCAGAGAGTGTGAAGAGCCAGATTTGGAACCGAAACAATCACCATTCATTCTAGCCATGACAGACAGACAGACAGCGCTGAATAACACGATCAGTCTGGACCACAGCGAGAGTCCAGTTTGAGTCATGAAATCATTTAACACGTCAAGAACTTCAGAGCCGTTTTCACTCTCCGCATGTGCAAACTTTCATTCACCTTGTTTACAGGCTTATAACCACTAAACAATTTTGTTCCCGCGTTATTCTCTTCTTTGACAGGCTGCAGACAGTCACATCCTGCACAGTTCAAAAAGTGATTTTGTTGCCAGGGAAACTGTGGAAAGGTTGACAAACAGCTGAATTCGGTTTAAAAGACTTTGATATCTTCAGACAAACAGAGATGGACTCCTCCGTTATAGAATTATGGGCTGCTGCAGAGTCTGAGAAGTGGATAATATAACTGTCCGTCCATCCAAAAACTCATCTACCCATCGGCTTCAACATTCAGGCTAACAATGAGGTTCTTTCAAAATGGCTCGTCTGAAGTGCTCCTCTTACGGCTTTGATGAAAAACAAAGCGTTTGTCCCCGTCTACCCTCAAACCTTTCCAGCGTCTGAATCGGAGGAGGGGGCTGTGTCCAACTTTCTTTTTATATATATATATAACTTTCCAAAACCGACAACTTCATGCAGCAAATCAAAATGTTTTGAGGTGGTGCACGACTATGAAGAGAAACCGTCTGAAAGTGTACGCCGTTATCCTGCTTGGAGTTGGTAACACTACAATCAGATTTGACAACAAGCCTTATTTTTGAGCATGCCGACACATCTACAGATCATTAAGGAGAGCATTAAGAGACAATCTAACCCTTCTCTACAGCAGACAATTCACTCAGGATATAGAGGCGTAGTTTGTGAAACAAGACGTGCATTAATTCTTCTGTGTCTGTGTTTGGCCACGACATTAACATAAAGTATTTTCACATTTAAAGCTTACAGCCAGCAGATAAAGAGCAACATTAGCATTCAGTTGGAGCTGGTGTTCTGGATACCGGACAACCAGAAGTCCAATGTTCAGTCTCTTTCTGATCTTTTTTCTCCATCACCTCTTGTCTGTCTGCACTGTCTGGTTATCAAAGCAGCTGGTAACAGGTTAATAAGAGCAGTGAGAGTGACCTATAGACAGTATAAAACATGGACATACTATGTCTGGTTGTGTCACCCATGGGTTCCTGAAGAGCCCTTGCCTAGCTCAGAGTGTGGTGTTTCTTGGCAGCCCTTGGCAGTTGGGGTATTTTAACATCGGGGACTTCTGGAGCCACCATTTCGTTGAAGTGGAGGTTGCCTCTCGGAGTGACCAAGTAAAGAGGGCAGCTGTAAAACCAAAAACAACAAGCAGGGAGATAAACGCTAGCCGTATGATTTATTGTTAATATACAATGACTGATTATAGCTTGAAACAGATAAAAGACACAGACGATGTAGCAAAGATGTTTTGCATTATCAATGTGTATGGACAGAAAGCTTCTTCTGGGTGTTTGGCACAAAAGCAGCTTGGTATCTGATAGCATCCAGCAAACTGCTGCTTTTCAAACCATGCACGCACCTGGAAAAACACCAGAGAGTCCCACTTTCCTGATCTGTAAAGGCCTCTTTCACAGGGAGAACGCTTCTCCATGATAATCCAACCATAGTGAGTGAAGCCTTTGCTGCTGCCTTCCACAGGATGAACCACATTCTTTCACTAGGCAGAAATTAAATTTCCAGGATCTGTTTGAGTGGCTGCACAGTAATGTGGGCTGCCTTTTTTTGACAGTGGGAAAGATCAGGAGGTAGAATCTCCCAGTGGAAAGATTGCAATCACAAAACTGTGGTCGGTATTCGTTTTATATTTGAACTTTTCATCAAAGGCTTGTGATTTAACTTTCTGGACAAAGTAGATGGGCAGCTCTCCCAGCAAAGCAGCATGCGACACAGTGATTCATACAGTCCAACATTTGTTTTTAGCTTCACTGGCAACATGCTTCACTGTGATGAAAGCAAAGTGCCATCTGACTCGTGCAAAAAGTTGCCTTGTGCCTGTCTGTGGTTAGTGGTGGTTGTCAACATGAAAAAAGGGCACATTGTGGGAAAGCAGAGTGCCACATAACCACATAAATGACTGTAAATGTCATTTAACCAGCTAGATGTGGCTATATTAACTAAAATGATCAAGAAATACAGTTTGATGGTACGTCAAATATGCCTGTGTATTGTGTTGCAGAGACGACCTTTAATACAGCTTTATACCTCAAGAGACGATAGCAAACGTGTTTATTTCTGCTGTGAGGTTGGGTATTTTAATATGGAGGCTTATGGAGACTGACTTATCCTGTACCCAGCCTCAAGTGGTCATTCAAGAGACTGCAGTTTGTGGCACTTCTGCATTCACATCATAGCCACGGAGGCTGTCGTTTGGGGTCAGCCGTAAAGCAAATTCTACCCGACAAAACATATTAAAACACATTTGCACACTGAAATAACTAAAAAAATGGAAAATGAATGAATAATGAATGGATATTTCTCACACATTACTTCTCCAGTGACATTTATCCATTCAGATAGTCTCTTGGTATTAAGGTTCAAAGTTCATTTGCACCCTTGGAAACAGTAGTTGAGAAAACAATCCAACCACAAGGTCCATTTCGTTGCAGTTCTATGGATCACATCCCTTCATCAGCACCTTCACCGTCAGAATGAAAATTGTATCCCATTTTTTCAGAAACATTGTCCTCGTTACTCAAGACAATCCACCGACACCGAAAGAAATAGTCCCTCTGAGAACTTTGACAGTGTGTAGAGTTGATTGTCCAGAGTAACAGTTGCACTATTTGTAGAAATAGATGTTGAATTCTTCGGTATTATTTTTCAATGCTGTGAGCGTCCCAAAACAAATTTCATTCTCCATTACATTGGGGCGACGGTAATAATCTCAAACCCTGGACAGACCACCCTTTAATGCATAACGCTGTTGGGTAGTCGAGGGATCTCATCAAAACTAGCAGAGGTCTTGGCCACTTTAAAGACTATAATCGGTTATTGATCCCTGTGCCGTACGCCCTCATGGCTCTTCTCGCTATCTCTTGGCTCCAGTGGAGTGTGGGCGGTGCTGGATGAAAAGGCTGTTAATGAGGTTTTAAGGACTGTAACTGACAGGAGCAGGAGGTCATTTCTGCAGAGATTTGAGTCTTGGCCGAACATGTGATCAGGCTGGTTCAGAGTTCAGAGGAGTCGTCTAGTAAGGACTTTGAGGATGGGGAGTGTGTTAAGTGTCAGGATGGAAGACAGCCAAGAGCTGAAAGAGGAGGCAGATGGTGGAAACACATGAGAAACATGCAACCTAGAGCTGACAACAGAAATCAACCAAGAAAGTGAAAAATGTGGTCAGAAGTAGGGCATTTATTTTCATTGTTGACTAACTGATGAACACGTTGACTCTACACTTAAACATAACTGTAATCATCAAGGCGAGAGCTTTAACTCAACATGTAAAACAGCTCTAAAATGTCCTCATGCAACTGGAGGAGCTTTGTCAAGTCTGACAATAATATCTGGGCTCAGGCTCACAGTCCACTTTTAATGGAAAGACTGCAGTGAAGAGCTCGAGAGATGTGGGTGGTTCCCAGGAAAGTAAGATTTAATGAAAAGATGCTATCAGGTTGCATTACGGGAACGGTAGCATCCGGTCTTCTTGGAGCTCAGGATAAAACTCAGGATATCTCGGCCTCAGCTGCATTGGCTTTGACCACTCTAATAAAAAATCGCCTTCTCTACCGTTTTGTGTTGTCTTTACATGCAGATCACGATTTCTAATTGTCTTCAAATTGCTTGTTTTTTCCAATGACATGATGCAGAAAATTGTTGCATTTAAACATGTGCAATTCCCGGAGATGAGGCCCACTGACCATGACCATGACCAAAGTTTCTGGTCATGTGATACATCTCGACTTAGCAGCCGCATTTTGCCTAAATACAGCCTCACAAATTACTCATAAATTACCTTTAAATTAAACTGTTCAATCTACTCATCACTGTAGCTCTGGTTAGAAATCTTCACAATCCTCTCGATGATTATGAGCACCTTAAAGTTCAGAGCTGTGCACATTTTGGAAAAGAAATCATCTGAGTCGTGGTAAATGGTTTGGACTTTGAACTCTACTTTCAATAAAAGCAGCATCTTGTATCATATTATTCCAAAACTCCCCTGACGTGTGACATATTCAGAGCAAAAAGGCGTACAAGAGACCTCTTTATTGAATTTATTAAGTTGTATTCAGACACTCAAAACTGATCAGCCCATCACTAGTAATGCTGTTTTACATCATTAAAATTCATTGAGCTGTATGAGAGACCACCAGTAAGGTTAATTATGCTACCTGCTTATAGCCGTAGGTTAGCAAGTCCAATACAGTCCGTCATATAAAATTGAAGGGCAGTCATTAATTAAAACATGATCAACACTGTGCAATGCAATAAAAGTTCCTTTCAAACATGACCATGGACCATTTCTGAGAAAAGTAACAAGACACCAGAGAGGGATTTTGTTAATAACACTACATATACCTAAAAAGACCACCACTGCTTAACATTTGACCAGTTTGTGACAAGGTCTAGGATGAAAATTTAAAAAATAAAGATAAAAAGCAGACCTAGGTTGAACTGTACAATTGTTCGGAATCTCTAGATAATTTCCTGGTGAGCTCTGCAAGCTGTACTAAAGGAGGAAGAAGACAACATTGCAACATTGCACCCTATAACAACATTAGAGTATATTTTTTTTTCCACAGACTTGTGACGATGGGTAGTAGTCCAATTTTCTGTTTGTGTGCTGTCTGAACTCTATTCTAAAAACAAAACAAAACAAAAAAACAATCCCCCAACTCTGATTGACCCAAATTGATGCAGGTTGACTACTGGCCTGAACAGAAAGCGGAGCGAATTAACAAAGACGAGAGTTTAACATAGAACCAAGTCGTATGTTTGAAGTCTTTGCAAGACAACTCACAAAGCAGGATGTTCGACAGTCTTCAAGTTTCCTGTTTGATTTTCATTTCCATGTGTCAAAATTTAACACGAGACCTCTGTGATGCACTTGACGATGCCGCAAACTTGAAAAGTATTTCTTAAATAGCAAAGCCGAATTTAAAAATCCTGTCACACCGGCCCCCGAAGCTGTCGGTTCCTGATGTTCCCGCACTTCCAAAAACCCGTTGTTCAATATGATGTATGGCAAAGTGACAAGCTCATATCGCGCTACAGATGGTTGCACATAATGGGAAGCCAGATGTGTATCGATGCGTTTTTGTCTTCTATACTCTCTCAAAAAAAAAGACTTTTTTGTGTGTTTTCCAAAGACTGGACAGTACCAAATTTATTTTCCGCACTTTCCATTAAGAGCCTTGGATGAAGATGTCTTCTTTCGTAACAGATGTGTGTGGAGGGAGAGATTCTAGGTTTCTGCACAAGTCTTTTCCTGGCACTATCTCAATACGTTGATGCCTCGCAACAGAGAGTCTGAGAAGCCAGGCATCTCAAGATGGGAACAATTTTGGTTTTTCTCCTGATTGTGAGCATAACTTAATCCGCAAAGAGAAAAAAAACAAAAAAAAAACAAAGTATTACAGGCAACATCATTCGCATCCAGTCGACCCTGTGAAGTGACAAATGAGGCTACACCTTCTCATCATCAGCAAATCACACGTGGAAATTCACACACGACAATCACACGTTCACGGGTTTCTCGCTCTCTCGCTCGTCTTACTTGAACGGGGTTAGTCTTCCAACTGAATAAGAGATAAAAATGTGTTTTTTTTTTTTGTTGCTTTTTTTTTTAGGCGTTGTAGTGATACATGCAACCATTATACTGATATACACTTCTTAAAAAAAGTTTAAAAAAAAAAAAAAAAAACATAAACAAACAAAAAAAAAAGGTATTAGAAATGCAGCTATACAGAGTCTTTTAGCTATTCCAGGGGGAGTGAGGTTGACGGTCAGGTCTGACGTCAAGAAGCCGAGGAGCCCGATGTCCAGATGTTGTTCAGGTGAAAGGTTTGGGTGGTGGGGGGTAGAGGGAGGAAGGGTGTATGTGTAGGTGTGTGTGTGTGTATATGGGGGGAGGATGAGCAGGAAGAGCTGGGGTTAGTTACTGCAGCAGGGACGGCTGCTGGGCTGAGGCGTCTCTGTCAGGTCCACTCCCCGGTTCCGTCCGCTGCTCGCTCCGGCCGCCTGAGGCTCGTTCTTGGGTAGCTTCTTTGCTGCAGTGACGCAACGACAAGATCAGTGACAACCTCACCCATGAACCTAAAATATCTTCTAAAGAGTACCATTCCCCTGAATCAGCTAAACTAACAGTTCAACCTGTTATGGTTGTTGCAATATTAGTAAAGTTTCTAATAACAAATAAAATAACAAAAGAAAGGAGTTACACAACATGCACACCTGTCTGTCTTCCGGCCTGCACGCCCACACAGGCAGGTTTTTAAACACAGTCTTACCTGATAAGAAATCAGTCAGCCTACATGAAAACAGCTGTGTGGGTGTGCAGAGGTTTGAATTATTATTATTTTTTTTTTTTAGAGAAAATGTGGCCAAGATATCGACAGTGAAATCTGTGTGTAATAATGGGGCTAAAGCTTTCAGAGGCTTCCTTCCACAAAAGGCCACAGTGTCCTTTAGACCAGAGCTTCTCAACCAAATCGGGGTCGGGACTCAAAGGGGGGGCTGTGAGATGATTTCTGCTGTCGTGACGAATAAAATAACACAACATATTGTGGCAGGCAGTGCAAAGTGAGAGACAGGGAGTGTGAGACGTCCACCACCGTCTGCACAACGCCATCACCAGGCAGAGGAGTGTGTGTGCCTTTCCTGCTGCACCAATAGACTCGAGAACTGACGCATGAGACTGTACAACGGCTCTCAGTCATGGCAGGAGGCGCACAAAGGACAACAGACTATTGACAATCTGATCTGATTCTCTGTTGCACTGATTACTAGTCTTTCTGTTAGTGTCACTTTGGACTCAATTTGCACCACCTCTGCCAATGCCGTGACTGCCACTACTCATTCAGTGTCTGCAGCCTAATTTAATTTTATAGTTTTTATTTCTATTTCTTATTTTTATAAAAAGAAATGTTTCTATTTTTATAGTTTTTTCTTACATGTTTAATCTCTGTAAATGTTTAATTTCTTTGTACATCTATCTTATAGGTTAGCTTTAACGAATGTTCATGTTAAATATAATATAGGTTATAGGTAGGTAATTGATCGATCGATTGAGTCAGTCTCTTTGTATTCAAAACACTACAAACACTATATGCTATATACTATGTCTCCCTATCTATTTACAGCCCACTTATTTCAGTAATATGAGAATGTATTTCTATCTATAATTGTTCTTTTAGGCCTAAAATCATGTTGACTGTGAAGGTGCCGTAATTTTAATAAATCTAAAAGCACTAATTAACGCCGAATTCAAGCACTAGTCTGATTATTTGAGGGGTTGTGACTCCGCTTTAAGGGCCCGGCTGAGTCTTGCATACGGAGAAGGTCTGACCACATCCACCATCATTTCCAACACAATCACCATGAGGTTTGTAAAAAGAGCAGTAATTACAATCATGGGCATTAATTAACTCCAACTGGAGGCTACTAACACAACCACATTCTTTTACTGTTGCTCAAAGGCACGTCAACCTTTTCTGTTATGATTTGTTCCATATGATAATTGTTAAAATCTCCATTCAGACACAATTAGGGCAGCTGAGGATAAAAGAGACACTTACCAATGGCCATGAATATCTCGTTCACGTTCATAGAGGTCTTTGCTGATGTTTCCATAAAAAGCAAGCTGTTATCATCTGCGTATGACTGTGCATCCTATGAAAGTGAGACACCAGGAAATCATTTATTAAAATGACTTTAAGTACTTCACAGTTTGCACTGATGAAAAGTAAATACATGTGCAGGAAGCAAAGTAGGTACAGTGTGTCCCAAGTGCTAGACAGAGACGCTGTGTTATCCTGTCGACATGTGTCATAAATAATAATCAGCTCTGTGAATGTTTTATGTAACCTTCAGCAGACACCGACACAGCATCCTCCAGTTCATTAACAAGGATTTGAAGAACACAAACCTGGAAGTCCAGTGCTCTCTTGTTTGCGAGATCAGCCTTGTTCCCAGCCAGAGCTATTACAATATTTGGACTGGCTTGTCTCTGAAGCTCTTTAACCCAGTTCTTCGCCCGTACAAATGACTCCTGGCAAACAAAACAGGGAGGGGTGGAGTGGGGGTGAGTCAGTTAGTGAAAATAACAATAAGATCCATGTGATGGAAAGATGAGGACAGGGCTCATCTTTTGCTAAAGGCCTTGAATAGAGAGTCTGGAGTATATGAAACAAACTAAAACATCCTCAGCTCAGGTACAGTGAAGGCAGCGTTTTGCACAGTGTGCTATACTGTCATGCAGAAGTTATTCAGTGTACACAATACGTGTTTGCTGTCAAGTGTAGGCTGCGACTCTCTTTGTTAAAGACCTTAAAAATATGTAAAAAAAATTCTTCTAGCGAGCTGACCAGAATAGTTAGGAGGTATTTCATAACTTAAACAAAATTGCTGCTGTCACTGAGGAATGTTCACCGCTGACACACTGACTCTGTCCGTCTCCTTCTGACCAGCTGACAGCTCATATTCTGTGTGTACCTGAAAGATAGACTAAGTAAACTGATGTCTTAACTGCAGCTGTTAAAAACTAAAATGTGGACAATAGCTGTTCAATATACACCAACCAGCCACTTCATGAGGTACAATCCAACGTGATCCAATACAACAACTCTGCCATCAACTCTACTTTTATGAAGCTTATAATGTTTCAGTTTTTGTTGACACTATCAGAGAGGTCATAATTCTACTTTATGTTTATTATCGAGGTTGTAAGTTGGTGTTGTTGTTGTACAAGAGAGCATTATATTGAGAGGTGTTTCAAATATTGCAGCCCTCTGATGTATGTCAACAGAGTGGCCAGTCCAGTTTAACACTACTGCAAACTACAGCCTCAGTAATAAACATTGAAAGTAGCAGCATGACCTGACAGTGTCAACAAAAACTGAAATATTATAAGCTTCATAAAAGTAGAGTTTATGCAGAGCCGCTGTATTCGATCATACTGGATTATACATGTGTACCTAATGAAGTGGCTGTGTAGAGTTTAGTTCATCACTTCAGTAAAAAGAGACAGTACATATTAATAATTACTGAAAACATGCCAGTTAGCCACAAAGGCTAATCTGCATCTGTAGTCTCTGTGTAGGCGATAGTAGAGATACTACATTATGTACAGTATGTGGAAGTTAAAGAGTCCAACATGTTATCTTTGTAATCAAAAATTTCATCAGCACATGCTGTATAAATTCAGATTGTTGAGTCATATATGTGTACATATTAGGTCTATATATATATATATACACATTGTCTGCACACATTGTGTGTTACGTTATGACTCATATCTAAATTTATCAAGAGACCAAAATAAAGTCCTTTTTTTTTCGGCTTGACTGCACGAAATTTAAGACGGAAATCACCGCTATCTCCTCATCACAGACAACAATGTTGTTCCAGCTCTGGTTAGAGAAAGCTATGTGGATAACAGCGGCCACATGACAGCAAACCTGGCACCTGACTCACCTCATTTGTTATGTCATACACCACAATGGCTGCCTGGGCACCTCTGTAGTACATGGGAGCCAGACTGTGGTAGCGCTCCTGACCAGCTGTGTCCCAGATTTCAAACTTGACTGTTGTGTCGTCCAAACATACTGTCTGAGTCAGAAAGGCAGCTGCGGGAGGGGGCACAAAGCAGACGAACCAATGACAATCGGGCCTGTGGCTACCGAGCTACACGAAATGTGTTTCTGTGAAGGTGATAATTTAAGACCAATGTTGGAGACACACATGCTCACACACACACACACACAGGAGGATTATCTGCTTGACTTAGTCCACATTTTCACATTTGGAAAATGAAGCCTCAATAATATCAAACATGTTTTAGACAGAGCATCCAAAAATCTGGATTTGTGCTGAAGCAGTAAGTAGAGGGGAGTTCACACAAACACATTTTTAACCTTCAGAGAGCTTCACTGACAACTCTCTTCTAATTTAGCCAGGTACACACATTCACACCTGGAAACCGCCCAGTGCAACTTCACTTTCACCAGTCTGGGGGATTGAACGGCGACCTTCAGGTCACAGATCTGGCAAATTTACTTTCTGTGATCAGTGCAGTGTAGTGAGTTTACTCATGTACAGGTGATTTTATTTGATCTAAGGTCAATGCAATGAGTTTGATATAATTTTAATATGATGTCCGGGACACAGCGTGTTTGCCTAAGGGAAATAAGTGTATGATTATATTGTTGATAACAGGCCGCTCTAACCTCACGCAAGCTACTTGACATACGAGGAACTATTGGCAGGCGATCAGGAATTCACCTTATTAGTCCTACAGTTCTGTTTTTAACCGGCCATAATCACACGCTCACAGTTCTCAGTAAGTAAACACATCGCATCATTTCCTCTTCTTCTCAGTTGAATCAGATATTGCGTGTCATATATATAATACAATATAATCTGACACCACAGATGCTGATTTTATTGTCACATTTTGTAATCTGTTTACAGACTGGGAACTATGAATATTTGTTTGTATTTTTTTGTGGTTATGATGATGATATTTGATGCTTTTGCTACTGTGTGATTCATTGCAATTCTCTTTGTTACAAGTATGCAAGTTAAGTATGTCAATGTGATCAGTCCTTACACAGTTTTGCAGGCCTGTTCACAGAAGAAAAAAAAAGGTACATACCTCCGATTGTGCTCTCTTGGAATTCGTGAAACTGGCCCTTGACAAAACGAAGTACAAGACTTGACTTCCCCACAGCCGACTCTCCTAAAAGCACAAGTTTGAACTGGCAGATCTTGTTGCCTGCGTTTGGCCCATTGGGTCGTGTAGCTCCGCCTCTACTTGCCATGTCACACTGTCCGGTCTCTTCCTCTGGACGCTGATGTGCTGCCGGAAATACCTGAGCAGGAGAGGAGGGGGGGGAAAGAAGAAAGACGCAAACTGTCAAAAATCTAAATGATTCAATCAGTGTTGGTTAAAACTGAAATGTACAGGTTTGCTGTGTTTATTAGAAAATCGAGTGTATAATCTGACATTTTATTGTTCGCGACTACAAATCATGATTTCAAAAAGCAAAACACTAGCTGACGCTTTTGGTAGCATATAGCAACGGGTATATAGCTATCTTGTGATTTACGGCTACATAAATAAGCAAAAATTGTGGCCATAGCACAGAGAACAAAAAATCTGTATGTATGTATGTATGCACAGGGCTTGATGGAGAAGTACCACAATGCTCTATACGTCTGTTATTAAGTAGAATAACCCACATGTGAAACTCCAAATCATGGTTACAATCAACCCCAAATTAAGCACCAAACCTAGTTTATGTTGTAGTTCTCGCAACTCATATTTGTGTGCTGGTACCTCCAGACCAGCTGTGATGTAATTCAGAGATTTAAATATATTACATGATACTCTTTGTAACTTTTTCTGACAAAATGATGTACGTGCATTCAGAAATCACAGACTAAAAAGCAAAAACCGCCTGATAGACAGTGAAATATTTAGACACAGATAACCACATTAATATTAAAGAATTTCAACGTCCTAAATGTGACAAACAGTCCAAACCCGGAGGCCAAAGTATCACAGACAATACATTACCACGGATGGAAATTTACTGTAGTAACAAGAGTTTCATATTACCAAGCCGCACTTTATTTCCTCTCCAAACAATAGTTGGTTGTTTGCCATAACTAGCAGAGCAAATAAGTGTAACAGGTATGGCAAAAAGACACACACCAGGCTCTGGCAGAGAGGAATCCAAACATTTTGGCAGCTGAGGCCACACAAAGTTTCTCACCTGTGTCAATTTAAAATGCAACTCCTACAGCTGACACAAAAGTTGACCAACTGGTGGTGTAGCTTGGGGAAAAAAAACCTCCTTGATTGTAGCTTTAAAGTTAGGTGAGACATAATGTCACGCCGGGGATTAGTATGGCACGGGTCTGGACACATTCAGGGTTGAGTTGCAGACAGTTTTTCTGGTGATTTGTGGTGAATTAAACACCAACAACCATGTTAACCAGACCACAACAGGCTCCCTCTGTTTACCCACCAACCAAGTGAACACCGACAGAGCCTCGGCACAAATATAATTACTGTCAACTTTTGTCGAAATCGCATTACGACACACAGTTAGCCACAAATAACCTGTTATGTTGTTTGTTGACTGGCTCGTTAGCTTAGCGCTAGCAGCACAGCTACCTAGTTAAGTTCAAAAACGTCCATTAACCAACCTCTACCTTTAGGAAAGTATACTCTAGCGTGTGTAAGGCTAGTTTTAAGTCGGTTAGTATCGTGTACACACACTAGATCTGACCCAACGTTTGAGGACGCCAAGATACAGATGATGCAGTTTTGGGTGTGTACAGCTAAGTGACAGCTAGCCTTAGCTAGCTGCGTGACGTTACTTTAATGAACTGCCTTATCACTCACTAAACAGACGTGCTATATTAAACGCGGGTTAACGTTTAGTGCGTTTAAAAACCGGGTCCGAACCGTGACAACTGATGCGGATCCACCAGCCGAACAACGTCCAACTTGAACTGTGTAGCTAACTAGCTTTGGCCCTTCCAGCGGCTAACGCAGCGAGCTAACGTTGTTTAACTGTGGCCGCATCGGGAGGAGCCCTTCGGATAGCCGCTATTAGCTGCTACTCACCTACCCTCCAGAAAAAAAAAACACAGGAGGAAGCTTGTAAATGTGAACGTTGTCTCCGGGATGAATATATTATGGTGGCACTTGACACAGTGTGTGATCGAGTACTGCCCAGTCAGCCAGCTGTAACTGTAACGTTAGATTTCATAAGGCTCCCTCTCTCTCGGTGTCCCTCTCCCACTTCTTTCAACTTCCCTTTTCGCATTGTACGAACGATGATGACAGATCGTATGACTGGAATTGACAATCCGCCCTACGTATCAGTGCGGCGGGCCAATCCTGTGCTGGGATTTATTACCAATTTACCCGTAAATATCTTTGTAAAGATAGATAATAAAAGACTAACGACACCTTCAGAAGGATACTAGGCTGAAAAAGGGGAATTAAACGTGTTTAACAAGCCGTTTTTACACCATAAAGAAACACCAAAACGTCTATTTTCTTATATTATTTGATTAATTCTTAATTTAAATAACACAAACACACAAATATCACATTTACATTAGCTAAAAACAATTATTAATAAAGTATTTTTACCCTTTTAGTGGTGTTGCTAGGCAACGGAACTCAAACAGGTGCACCACTCAACGTCTACTCGTATATATACGAGTACAGTTCAGATTTACTCGTATGTATTTTTGATTAAAAAAAAAAAAAAGTAATAAAAGACTAACTAGACTCTCAGAAGGATACCAGGCTGAAAAAGGGGGAATTAAACGTTAATATTTGAGTTAAACACCTCCATAAAGAAACACCCGAACGTTTATTTTCTCACATTAGTGATACATTCTTAATTTAAATAACATAAACACACAAATATCACATTTACATTAGCTAAAAACAACGGAACAACAACGGAGCAACGGAACTCAAACAGGTGCACCACTGAACGTCTACTCGTATATATACGAGTACATTTCAGATTTACTCGTATGTATCTTTGCAAAAAAAGAGAAAAATGAAAAAAAAGTAATAAAAGACTAACTAGACTCTCAGAAGGACACTAGGCTGAAAAAAAGGGAATTAAACGTTAATATTTATGAGTTAAACACCCCCATAAAGAAACACCCAAACGAGCGATAAATTCTTAATTTAAATAACGTAAACACACAAAATATCACATTTACATTAGCTAAAACAATTTTTTATTCGCTAAATTCAATAAAGTATTTTTACGCTTTTAGTGCTGTTGCTAGGCAACGGAACTCAAACAGCTGCGCCACTCGACGTCTAAGCTGAAGAATGTGCAGCAGTTAGCTCGAAAGTTGCGGAGAAAAAACTTCTTCCAGGCAGAAAAGAAAGCGATAAAAGACCGACTGGGACCTCGTTTGACTTGTTTTGGTGCTACATGTGAATTCAAGACGAACATGACCGACGCAAATACCTCTCACCAACTGACGCAAAGCGTTAAAGTTTTTGACAGAAGTCCAAACATACCGACGGTAAGTCAAGTTGATAGTTAACTTAACCAGCTGTGAGGCCTTTAAGTGCATGTTTGTCTTACTGTAGGCTGCATACTGTGTTTTTGTTGGCAGGCTGGTAAACTAAAACCTATAGGAGACAGAGCTAAGACCTGCTTACAAGAGGAGGCAAGGGTGAGTCCAGTTTTATGTGTGTGTGTGAGCATTTCGACTAATTTCTACAATATAAGTTTCATATCTGAGTTCTACTTTTCAGGCACCCACACCACCTGTGGTAAGGAAATTTCGTAACAGCTACCAACCAGAGCCGGGAGCTGTCAGAGTCCACAACGGGAAGGCAAATGATGCACATGTTGCCAGCACGCTTGTGCATGGCATCAGCACCAAATCCTCCCTCACTGTGAGTACCACACATAAGCAAACACACTTCCTGGGTTCAAAGGGGGCATTAACGACGGTTTACTACCCCAGATTTGGTGGGTTGATATATATTTAGATCACTGATGATGAATCATTTATGACTCTGCTTGCAGATTTATGTCTCACCTAAATTGAGCAGCTAAAATCTGTAATTCTTCATGCTCTTGATTAATTACTCAATGCCTAATTCATGTGTTATTTCTGGGATAGCTAATGGATCAATTTAAGAAAAGAAGATCAGTGGCAGTTCTACTGTAGTTTGTGGAGCATGCTGACTTTGCACACACACTTTCAAACATTAGAAATCTTGAGTGTGGATACGAGTTCTTCATTTCTGCTCGATTCCCACAGGGTGGAAGCACACTGAATCCTCCACAAAAGACCTTGTTCGAAGAGAAGTTGCAAGAGCTCAATGAAGCGGTGTACGCCTCCAGTAAAAAAGCACCGTTGGGCAGGTCCCATGATCAGCATCACGGACTTCCCACCTGTTATGATGACAACACAACGCATGGTGTGAAAACAGTTAGAGGTAGGTGTCAAATCATCATCAAAAAGACGAAAATAGGCTGGTAAGACATATGCTGTAACGTAAATATGCAAATATTTATACTATATTTAGAAAAGGAAACCACCCGTGTACTTATGTTGCTCAAAATGTTCAGATTTTTAAAGAATATTTTTAATAATTATAGTAAGAGTAGGAATCATATGTTCCTTTTTATACAGGGTTTGATGTGCGTGAGATTCTTAACCCTTCAAAAACAGCAGAGGAGCTGGAGAGGGAAGCTCAGGACGGACACGAGGCTTACATTCGTAGCCACAACGCCTATTTTGTTGGTAAGCGTGGAAAAATATATGTTATGCATGCATGCATAAGGTCTTTACTGTTAATACCAGCAACCAATCAATGTAGCTATCAAATATGACGTCTGCCTTTCTCCACTCCAGGTGAGCGCATCGACAGGAAGTACAACTGGAGTCGCTATAGTAAAGACAGCAGGTTTGGGATCCTCACACCTCATTTCAACGACGGCCGGAATCTTGGCAAAACTCTCCACTGGCTCGGGGAATCACAGAAGTAAGCGCCGCAATAAGTAGGCACGCACAATACCATGCAACGTAGCTGCTATACTCTGTGATATTTGTTATTTTTTCCGTAGGTTTTACAATCCAAAGACAGTTTGGAAGAGATCTGGGGACCGCAGGGAAAAGATGCTGCCACAACATGGCAAAATAAACAGTGTGTAAGTGTCTGTCACACTAACTCTGACCATATTCTGTGAAGTCTCTCTGTACTTTATTTTCTAATTGTTTAACTTTGTTCTCTCTTTAATTTCATGTTTTCAGGAGAGGAAATACCTTGAATATTCCTCCAGACCACACCTTTGGAATTGTCTTGTCGGCAGATGAATTTGGTAGAGTTCACGCTCCATGTTGAATGCATATCAGCAGATATGGTGTGTCATGGTGTGTCTTCTTTTTTTGTTCAAGTCATCAGATGTGTTTTTCCTGCTTCCTGGGTAGGTGTTGGAGAAGTAATCCACTCCACTGAGCCGGGCCAGTTCGTGAGAGGCAGAGACCGACAGCGCAGTCTTGTTAACGCAGTGCAACACCACCTCAAGAAGGTCAACTTCCACAACTTCCCCTCCCTGCTGCAGGCGTTCAAACATTATGACAAGGTACGACAACAAACCAACATTTCACTTCTCAGTCACTGTTGTTTTGTAAAAACAATCCAGTGATTAACACACTCGTTTTTGCTCCATTTTGTGTGCTTGATGATGTTTGTTTTACTTCAGCTATGAGAAAGAGACATCCACTTCCTCACCATGTTAGCCTGCTTGTTTTTAGGGTTGTTGCCTTGGTGATATGTGTCTGTGAATTTGGGGGTCAGAGCTTCTGAAGGAGCGTTGGTGGTGATATTTTCAAATATCAGCAATCTTTCTCCAGAATGAAATTTCCGTTTAGACCCTGACAGCCGTCACGTTATTGGCTGTCAAGATAAGGCCAGAGATGTGACACTGTGTCGTGTGATAAAGTAACAATGCTACCCATCATACAAAACACACAAGTCACTGAGCCTTTTTATGTATTTCTGTTTATGTAAACACTAGAAAGGCAAGGGGATGATTGACAGAGAGGACCTGCAGGCAGTGTGCCGGCAGTTCCAGCTGGATGTGAGTGGGCCGGTCTTGGATGACCTGATGGACTACTGTGACACAGACAAGGACGGACTCATTAACTTCTTGGAGTTTGCTAACTTTCTCAACTGGAAGGGCAAGATGCCCATCAAGAGCCACGAGCAACTCATTATGACGACTGCTCAGTTAAATGGTAAAACACTAACATCAGAATTTCAAGCCAGGAGAGTTAAAACGACTTTCAGGGTGACGTGGTTTTTTGTGAAGGCATTTTCTGTTTACTCTCCTGCAGAGCGCCATACCAGCACGGCTCCAGCCAACGCAGAGAGGAAACCTTCGTCAGAATCAGCACCGCTTCCTGCCTCTCAGGCCTTGATTAAGCCTGACGACCTGGAGCCTGTTGAGCCAGGCAGCTCGTTGAAGACCATCAGAACCCTGAGGCGACCCAAAGCAGCCCCACACCACTTCATGACCTCCTCCTCCCTCATCGGGGCTGCCAGTGATCGTCCACCAGGTAAGACAGGAATAGAAATGTGGTGATAAGCTGTGCAATAGAAAAACATACACAGTGACATGTGTGTTGTAGAAAATAAAGACAACAAGGCTGAAATAACCAAGAACAACAATATAACATGCAGATATCAGATATCTCCTATATAAGTCACAACTGTATTAATTAATGAATGCTTAACTTTCTTCTGGAGCAGCTCATAAATACATTTTTTCATATTCTAGTTTTACTGATATGCAATCGTTTTATCTGCGCTAATTGAACATATTTATATGCAGTTCACTCACATCTCCTAAAGGTCCTTACTCATCACGTGGTCTCTCTCGCTCTTTACTTTAGGCAGCCGCGCCTACGGCGTCCCGTCCGTGCGCTCCGACCTTCCAGCTCCACGCATTAAGAGAGTCAGTGACACCACCAACTACGGCGATACATCCACGGCTGGAGATCTTCTGCATCCATCAGTTCACACACTCAGGGGTGTTCATGAGAAACACTTCTTCTGTCCTCGCACCAAAAAGGCGGTACGCAGCTATAGATAGATCAGTGTGGCTGCAGTGAGCCCTAAATATTAGTGTACCAATCACATCGCTTCATTCCATTACATACACATCATTCATTTGGCACACACTTTTATCCAAAGCAGCTTTCAGTACAGTGTGTGCATCTTTAGTTTTAAGCCTCCCTGACATCAGAAAGATATTCTACAAGTTTCTTTTTAATATCCTGTTTATTGAAAATGTTTTATTTCTATATGAGAAGCGAGATATGAAACATCAAAGCAGAAATGATGTTCACAGCTGAATGCACTGTTGGGTACTTCACAAAGGCTTAATATAGTAGACAGTCTTTCCTGTTTTCTGCTCTAATACATATTCAAAAAAAAACATCCGAACTTCATTGACTTTATTTAAATTTCTATTTCTGTTTTTAAAAAGAGTCAGAGAGCTTATTACAAATAAGGTATGAGACTTGTTTTGTTAAAACCTGCAGAGCCGTGCAGAATCAATACTCCATTCTCTGTGAAGCCTCTCTGTGTAACTCCCTCATTCTTTTCTATTTGTTGTTTTCTTTAAGTGTTTGTCAAGAAAGGGTGTTTTTCTTTTCTTTTTTTATCTTTCCCAGCACAGACAGTTTCATTTTCATTCAGTTCTTTTTTCCTGATTAATCATTACAGGTCTCCCGCTGCTGCAGCGTGGCCTCTCCCAGTTATAGCATGACTTTGTTTCAGTGAAATTGGTGTTTGGTACTGACACTCGGCTTCACCCTCTTCGTCACAGATTGCAGAGATCTTCAGGAATGTGGGTGTGAACATTTCTGAGGAAGTATTCGAGGAGGCCTGGAAGCTGGCGTCCATGAAGCATCCGGCGGGGGAAGTTTGTGTTGAGGCTTTCCGTAACGTACTCACGGAAATAAAAGTAATGTAAAACACTCTTTACCACTGCAGTGTTTCCTCATCACAGTAAATATCTCGCTCTCTGATGGAAACACTGTAACTTCAAACTGTTTTAGTTTAATATGAGTGCACGTGTGATAATGTTTCAAGCCACAAAGTAAACAATCATCTCAAGTACGTGGCAGTCGAGCTGTTACAAAGACAACCATAATGCGAAAATCTGATTCTTACACTTTCATTCTCCGTAACCACAAAATCAAGTTATTTTTTTTAATACTTTTAGAGCAGTATAACACTTTTTGTCATTAGATTATTGTTTATATGGAGACGTGTCAGCTACAGATATGAATGAACAGACTCAGTATTCAGTTTGAGCTTTGCTTTCTTGTAAATTATTCACTCCTGTATTAACAAGAGAACTCCCAATGAATAATACGTCCATTTTATTCTCTTTTTGTGCCAGTACGGTCTGTTTACAGTCTAAATACTAAGAACAACACCCTCTGCATGTGATTCATTTGTGCTGTCACGTACTCTGCTGCTCTTCTATTCAGCTGACTTAACCCTTCATTTCACAGTTACCATATCATGACTGTGGTTTGAGTAAATACAGAGATGGAACACACAAAACGAACCCTTCTTTTAAATGGTTAACGTCAGACTAATGTGTTTCACCACGAGTCTTTATCTGAGCATCCTCTTGACCTGTTTTTTTTTTTTTTTGGAATAAGGTCGGAGTGTTCCCGTTATTTCATGAATTCACTGAAAGCCAGTTCACAGTTCCTGGCAGAGCAGCCGACCAAAAGAGGGTTATGTGAAGAAACACGCTGTACCCGCTACACTCAACATACGGACTTTCATCATGCTGTATCTCCTTTCATGGAAAAAGCAACAAACAACTTGTTTGATGCAGTATTACATGCAGCGTTTTAAGTAGACATTAATGCATTACGGAAAAAAAAACTCACCTTTAGTGTCCTCAGAATCCCTTAAAGAGGACATACGTGTCAGGTGTATGGCTGGGTTTCTTCTTATATATAACTGCTTTTCTGATACTGTCCAGGTTCATATTTTCTTGCCCAGCAGGGGGCACATCAGCATGCAGGGAACTGAGATAAACATGTATTAGTGTTACAGTCATCATCATTAATGTTGCTGTGATTGATTTTTGGTTCCGATTGTTTTGAAGTAGTCTCAGTCTCGACTTGTTTGTTCTGGCCTGATCATAAAGACTGGTTTCCTGTTTCAGATCATTTTAAAAAAGTAGAAACAAAGTGCAAATCTTCCGAATATGAAACTGATTGACATAAAAAGTAAGTGAGTTTTAGTTTTATTTAACCTCCCTGCACAGAAAAACAATATACGTTTACTTCAAGAGGATTTGTATTGCTGTCAAGTCGAAGTATTCAGCAGTCAGCACAAGACACAATATTAACACCAGCACATATTCAGAGATAAACATGTCAACAAACAAAAGACTCAGAGATCAGTTCCTCTATTAAAATGAAAAATAGAATTTCATGCACAGAAGCAGCTCATTTGTCATGTCAACATGTCACCTTTCTTCTGTTGGGGGGACATGTCATCTGTTGTTAGTACACCTAAGCTGCTGTGAGCGGTGTTAAATCTTTAGTTGATTGCTTTGGACTAAACCCGCTGTGACTGTTTCTATGATGGTGGAAGACTCGAGTAAATACTGAGACGTACCTCCTCCGTACCTTATCATTTGTTCTGTCAGAGTATCAGATTTGATTTCCAAGCATATTTATCTTGTAATTCTATTAATCAGCCTTAAAATGGGAGTCTGACAGATACCGCAATTAATTTATGGCTTCCTGGAGCCGAGACATGTGCAGACATACAGATGCAGACACTCAAAGAGGTATGAGGAATTGTTTGCAATCTGTTTCGCTAACAAGATTAATGAAACAGGTTGGCACGCAGCCTCGACTGATCCACATGTCAGAACATTACAAAACAGTAAAATAACTAATAAAAAAACCATTAGCTTTTTGTATATTCACCACTCCCTTTTGTTTTCTTGTTAATTTCCATTAAACTGAGTGATGCACAGGCGTGGCAAATTGTTTAATGTGCTCTCACCATATCCATGAGCATATTGACATGTGCTAAGCTAACCGCACTCACTTAATCTCATTACGACTCCGCGAGATGCTCCACTGGAACCAAAAAAACCCCCCACGCAAACTTCCACAGACCACATATTACTATGCAGCAAAAATTAGAATAATCCTCTGCGTGTTTCATTATGCATGAATTAGCGTCCGCTAATGACAGAATCCTCTCTGTTTGTCAGATATGTTGTCAACATTAATAATATTGCAGCGAGCTTTAACAGAATGGGATGACACGCGGCATTCAAGAGCCTGTCAGACGTGATGTTTTTGACAAGCGACATGTTCCTGGCAATGACCGCGGGCTCAGACGCAGGGCCGCGTCTGAGTTAGTTATAGAGTTATAAAGGGTGGAGAATTTTCTGCTACAATTTGTCACTCTCGCTCGCAGCGACGCAATACAACTTTTTTTTTTTTCCATTTGGTGCGAGACTCGTGTTGTGATCTCTTGTTGATCCATTAAGTACTTTCTTGACAGCCGTGTACCAGAACACGCGCGTCCTCCTGCTCACGATGGAAAATGGATTATCTTGTTTCCAGTTGCTCGTTATCACAACCGCAGCACTAATATATTTGGTCGTTTACACGTTTCATGTCAGCGGTTAGCGTTGTTGCCTCACGGCAAGAAGGTTTCTGGTTTGAACCTCAGCCGGGGCCTTTCTGCGTGGAGTTTGCATGTTTCCCCGTGTCTGTGTAGGTTCTTACCGAGTACTCTGGCTTCCTCCCACAGTCCAAAGACATGAACTTTAGAGGTTAATTGGTGACTCTAAACTGGCCGTAGCTGTGAGTTGTTGCTGGCTCCAGCACCACCCGCGACCCCAATTGTTATGAAATTTTCTATCCTTAGGTTACGAGGTCACGTGTGGGCCTCGAGGTCCTCGGCAGTATTAGTTGTTGGACTTTGGTTGAGAACAGTAGGTGCCAGTCTGTCTCAACACTGTGGTGTCCAGGGTCGAAGAGACCTATTGCTGCCTTCCTAGACATAATAGATAGCTCACCGTTGACGGTCCAATCTGCGTAGACAGACATCTGTGTCTCCAGACTAGAATATGCTGACAATAACACCTGCGTGGGTAAATGCATTCTCTTTGGATAATTCTGGGTGTATAGTATTTGTGGTGTTAAAGTCTATCCACCAGCATGAGTTGGACAGAACGTGAGACCAACTCAGGCACTTCTGATGAACTATGAGAGTGTCTCTAATTCTCCTCGGCCAAGCATCAATAAATAATACAGCATAAGACATCAGAGGCTCCTGAACACTTTCCTCCTTCCTGACCTCACCATTGACTTCAGCAATTTCTCGACAACACCAATCAGGATAAGAGGTTGCAAAAAACAGATACACGTTTCATGAGCCACATGTGGAAAATTCAGGATTTTGTGATGTGATTTGTGATGTTTAAGTCAGAGTTAGGGACCGTATGGAAATTATTAAGGGAGAGCAGTTTTTTTATTTTTTGGACCCTCGGTTTATCCTTCATTTCATCATAAGAGATCATCGTGAGATTTGAGTAAATGAAAGAGTCCATGAGTTCAGTTTGGTGCAATGATCAGGCAGTTTATTGATGAAATATATAGTACCAGTTTAAAAAATAACTCAATGGAAACTGCCACCTTATTCTGGAACAATCAGCTGCGTCTCATGGTCTTTCTCAGTGTACACAGTCTTCTCAGTTGTCATGGAGATGACCTACAGTAAGTACGAAACTTTGGTCACATGAAAACAGTGGCCGTACACAGGCACCCGTTGTCACGTGACCAAGGCATCGACACCTGAGCCATCGCCATGACAACTGAGCAAACTTGGAATAATTTTTTGGCAGCACACCCTTTGGATAACAGTTTTCCTCATCGCTCTGCTCACATCCTGTATCACAGCTAAAAAAACAAAACACCTGGCGGTGTTGAACAGGTGATTCAAAGGAGGCTTTGAAGGCATCTATCTGAGGGTCCGAGGATGACGTCAGGTTCATTTCTTTCTTCTTTCATGTCATCCTGATAGACAGTCAATCTGTTCAGTCAGTCGTTTCCTCACTTTGCCTGTGGTCCAGTTTCAAGTAAATCGAGCCAATCACTACTCCCCTGTTGAGGCCAGATGTCTGACAAATGGCCTCGTGGTGTCAAGTCAAATCACTCAGCCTCTTTCCAGTGCCAGTGCCAGTGCCAAACAGATGTGACCATCCAGTCAGGCGGGGCTCCCTGCGACACGTCTCTGCGGAACCTGGAAAAAAAAAGAGACAAACAGGAGCTATGATGGTTTATTCTCATTTTAAACATGAGCAGCTCCCCAGGAAATCATGCAGACTCTGTGTTTTCTCTATTGAAAAGTCAGAGGAGCTTCTGAAATTCTTCTTAGTAGTACTAAAAATCCTGGAGGAAAAAGCTCAACTCAAACTAAGTTCTTCTTCTTGTCTCACCTTGAAAACAATGAGCTTTCCTATCCTGCCAAACTGCCGGTTTGCTAGCCTTTGGGATAACATTTGAAGTGTAACAGGCTTTTTCAGAGGGGATTCTAAGACCTGAAACAATAAGAAAGAGAATCTGGCTAACTAGATAGGTGGGCATTAGGTAGAATAGCCACACCATGTGGTCCCGCAACTAACTGGATTACTGATTGGAAATGGAAAGAGGCTTTCACTGTTACATGCACTGGGAGTGAAATTATTTCCCCTTTCTGTTTCAGCGGCAAATCATATTAGCGGTTCTTTAGACCCAAATTAGAACAACTGAAGTGATGCAGTAAGAGAATTTTATCTAATCAGAACTGGACTCGGTCATGGGGCCCTTTTCAGACATGGAATACATAACACTGCTCTCTTCGTGTAGCTGCCAAAGTGATGAAAGTGACGTTAATTTTCCTCATGACATGAGACATTTCACTGAAGAGTCACAATAATGGGTGCCGTGCCATTGTTCCAGCAGCACGGCACATTATTCCAAAACCCCAACAGTCTAAAAAAAAAAAAAAAAAATGTCCCATTGGACCAAAAGCCCATTTGTCCCACATCCTGTTATCCGGACGGCACACTCTCCCTGCAGCTGCCTTTTGCCTGTGGTGCTAAATCCGAAGGGGTTTTTTCCCCCCATGTAGGCCATCTTTCCTGCCTTCCACCAGATGACAATCAGACAAATGTCCAATGTCAGAATAAAATCACAAGTTTTACCTGAGTTGGTGCCCCGTCACCAGAATCGTTGGATGTAGTTAAGTAGTTTTGGTGCCAGAACCTAAAGAAGGTCTAAGAAGAAGAACGCTGTGTAGAGGATGCTGTGTTAATGTCATGTTTGGCCTCACCTTGGCACAAAAAGCACATGGTGGACCAGCATGTGTGTTACACTCTTTGGTGAGACACTGGACCGAGCTGTGGTTTTGGTTGTTGTTTTTTTGGGGGGATAACAGACTGTAGGACAAATGGGCTTTTGGTCCAATGGGGCATTTTTCAGACTGTTGGGGCTTTAGAATAATGTGCTGTGGGAACAAGCAGAAGCACCGCTGAGTGTAGCCATGAGTTAAATGGATAGAAAGGATAAAAGCTGCTTTTTTGTGCTCACACAGGATGACAGCCTATTTTCCAAAGTCAGATAAGCTGTCATGTCAGGACTTACAAGCTGAATGCGAAGTGTTTCGCTGGATAAGATATAAAAAGGTGGTCTGATTATTACGGCTGAGACTTTTATTTTTATTATTTGGATCCACAAAGGTGCGGCACAAGATGAAAAATCATTTCAACTCAACTCAAATTTTTGTTTATTTAATTTTTTTTTAGTAAAATCTTCTAGAAGACAGTTGATAAGAGTTGAGTTAAATTAGTTTAAAGTGCTCCTAATAAGGCGATGACACATGCATTGAGGTTTTACATTAATCTGACAACAGAGTGACACAGATGTGTTAGTAAATCTGGTGAGATTGCGTTATTGATTTGGGGGTTTCTTGAGCTTAACATCAACATGTTACATTTCCACTACGTTCACGTAACAAGGTGCATGTCTAAAAGGGACTTAATAAGTCACTACCTGAGCTTCACGGTACACTGACCACCTGGAAAGTGTGCCACCATGTCTCACTGAAGTTGCAGATGTATGATAGTCAAAGGATTCTTCTCACTTTAAAGTGAATTTTTAAGCGGCAGTCCTCCAGTCAAATAAATATGTCACTTTCACCGTTTCCTCAAATGAGGCTTTAAAGATGAACTCTCATCCGCCCACACGTGACACTTAGGAACATTTCTCCAAAATTATCCACATAAATTTGAAAAAGAAAAAACAAACAAAACATTTAACTCACCACCATCAGCTGTGCATCCGACAAAAACAGACATATAACAACATAAAATTATCTCTCTAAGTAAATATTTGTACCTTTTAATTGTGATTTAGCATGCTCTATATGAGAGAAATAAACCAAACAGCGATTCTGGCACAACGCCGGAGCAAATTAATGATCAGAAATGAGCTTTAAGCAAAAAAAAGAGTCACCACACACTGCGTGAAATAGATTTGAACATGTCAAAGCTGAATGAGGGAAGATTTGATTGTAATCCGTACTTTTGGACTCATCGCCACGTTTGAGATGTGTGCACGTGACAGACTGAGTGCTTACTCAAAGACTGCTGTCGCGATTTTTCTCTGCGGGCCGCCATCCTTACGAGGAGCCACTCTGAACATACTGGCCTCGGGGTCATCGGGGCCGTCGGGTGTTGACAGGAACCAAAACCTCAAGATGATGGAGCAGAACTTTCTACCTGCAAGGGAAAAGACAGAAACCAGAGACCGTCCAGCAGACGAGTTAGCAGGGGAGATAAAGCAACGTTCTTCAGTTACACCTGACAGTGGGAGGTTGTATCTACAGGTGATCATCCTCTGACCTGCAGCCGAAGTACACCTTTAAAAGTAGTTTCAAGAAACACACTCCTGATGTGACTTTTATGATCCAAACTCACCCTGACCAAAGGTGACAGACACGTCTTCCGGAAACACAACAAAAATGTCATCCATGGTGACGGCCAAGTGTTGTCTCCGAGCATCGCTGAGAGAGCTGCACTTCTTCTCAATGTGCTCGATCATCTGAAATGACAAAAGACGTCATCAAAACTAATAAAACGAACACGTATAACTGACGCTTATCCAAACAAAGGGACTCCATTGGTTGTGAACATGGATCTGGATTCATGACACTGTCAGACTGTCCGACATCGAACATGGATTTTCTTTTTTGCACGATTCATTAATACGTGTAGGTTCAGCAGGCTGTGAGAGCTCGATGAAGTGCTACAAGTCAAACAGCCAGTTGAATATATCTCGACTTTGTTACCTCTGTGGACACTATCCCCTCTAGCTTGTCGTACTGGCCACTGGACATCAGCTTGGAGACGTGGACCAAAGCCTGGATGGATGAGATACAACAAGGGGATTTATTCTGCTGCATCATGTTAGCGCCTCACGTCGTCACACCTGTTCCTCGCCTGCCTCGCAAGCAAAAATCAAATCAGACACTCTTCATAGACTGATGAAATTAATTTTCCAATGCAATTGAGGAAACAATCGTCTATTGAGCAGCCAAGAAGTTGCAATTTCCATTTTTCCAGAGTGATTTAAGGACCTGTGACTCTCAGCTTTGAGCTACAGACCGCCACGCCAACTAGGAAAGCTCCTTTAGCTTTTAGATTATTAAAGCTCGAGCTCCCCTTGAGCTTTTCAACCTTGTGTCATGTTTGTTTGTGGAAACTTCATGTTTTCATGCTTATTTTGCAGAATCTGAAGAATCACTGGAAGCTTTCAAACCATTTCCCCACACAGACTGGGAAAATAAAGGGCACTGTTTTGGAGATATGAGGCCTTTCATCAAACACGTGTGGAGAAGTGTTAACAGCTGTTTGTTACTGATGCAGGAGCAGTTGGTACCTCTGGCAGTATTTACCTGCTTCACCCCTCTGCCAAAGTCATCAGAGCCGATGTCTAAGTCAAAGTAGATATTGATGACAAATATGCAGATTTTACACCAGACCCATGTGATCGGGTTTATTATGTCATCCACGGCGATATGCGGCTGTTCCTCGGGGCTCTTCGGCGGGTTGTCGCCTCCAGGCCGTGAGCCGAACAGTCTGTGTTTCTGCCCGGCGAACACGAGCCTGGCCCTGCACAGCTTCCGGCCCTGCTCCGCGGTGAAAGGACGCGCAGGACGCACACACACACCCGCCCACTGCCGGTGCACCACCGGCTGCTTACTGCAGGTCAGGCCGATCTTCCAGCCGCAGAGCCCGGGCGAGCGAGCCGCGAGGCCGCCGAGCTCCCGGCACGAAGCGAGGCTGAGGATGCGCTGCATCAGAGCGAGGAGGGCGCAGCGTAAAACACGTCTGGAGCACTAACAGGAGCTGAGACAGCCACCATACTCACTGGAGAACGTACCCATAATGCTTATCGTGAAACAGGACATACACACATGACTGCTGCCTTCAGGTACCGTTAGAAAAGCCGGAATAATCAGTTGAAGCACGTTATATGGAGCCAGACTGCAAGACTGCTTCTTTTCTGCTGCTGTTTTTAATTATCATTCATTTGTATTTCATGTATCTGAATATATTTTATATTACTTTAATATCTTTAACTATCAGACTGCTAAAATTATAATAATAAAATTTAAAAACATATCATATGATCAACATACTGAAAAGTTTCTAAGGAAAATAAACTATTTAAAATGAGTTTTGTACTTGCTGAAATGTTTGGTTTCAACATGCTGCTACACAGTCACGTTCTTGCCCGTTGGACACATACGTGAGCTCAGATGTGAACGATAGTAAGCACGGGTGAAATAAGACGTTCAAAAACTGCAGCCGTGGCTCCAAACTGGAAATATCAGGATCAGGAGTTTAGCTCTGGTTCTTGAACCGGTTTCATTCAGGATTCAACAGTCAACAATAAACAGCTTTCTCCTGGTAATGAACCGGCCTCCTGTGTAAACTGTCTGCGGCTCAGAGGGGTCATAATGTTGGCTCTTTGAAATATTTTTCCGAGGTGTAAAAAGTCTGACAAACATTTATTTGGAACTGATTTGTTTTGTTTATTGTGTTCCCTCTTTTGCACGCACATTTACTTCATCCATCTTCCAAAACCTATTAATCTTTATCAGGGTCGCTGAGCCAATCCCAGCCGGCGTTAAGGCGAGGGCAGGGGACACACATTCAGCCAGATACTTTAAATCTAAGTCACACTTCATGTGCGGTTCCGTGCAGCAGTAGTAGGTAGCTTTCAAACACTAATATTTGCACTGATTTTCCCTCTTTATGATGGAGAATCGAAACTTACAGGGAGCACTTAAAGGCAGCAAAGTGTTTTTACTGACAGACGCCGGTAGAGGGAGATAAATATCCATTTATCGGCCTCATGTCGTCTGAGTGTGTTTGTGAAGTGTGAACAGACTAGAAAACAAACTTTAAGTGCATGTATTATTAGCACAATAAACGAGAACATCTAAAAAGCCAGTCTGCACACACACACACACACACGCACACACACACACACACACACACACACAGAAATCCAGTTGTTCCTGCGGGCCACCGGTTCCCGCCCAGGCTTTGTTTTCAGCGCAGGTGCCTAAAAATGATTGTGCGAAAATGTGAAATTTGATCAGCAGACCAAAACATCATTAAATCCCCGCTGTTCTCGGTGATTACAGGTCAGCTCCCGTTTTTTTTTTTTCGTCCCGTCGCTCTCTCTCTCTCTCTCTCTCTCTCTTTACGCGCGCTCACACGCACGCGGCACACACCTGCGCGCGGCCCCGCCCACCTGAAGTTCTCCCCCAACTAATTTTATTTATCAGTAATTAGCAGCGCAGCACTTTGAGTTTATTTGAAATTGCGCTCAGACACGGAAACCTTTCCGGGATGCATCATAGTAATTATGTGTGTCAGTCGAGAATGCTTTTTACATCTGCGAGTCGAATGGAGCAGAATATTAACGACTCCACACCGGATGGGATTAATTGTTGGGGAGAATGTGCAGATACACCCTCACCAAAGAGAAGCAAGAGTGAGAGTCCAGGCTGCTTAGTTTATTACAAGATAATCAGAGATGTTTAACCAGGAAGGGAAGACAACAAAATATGAAAGAGTGGAGTCAGAAAAACATCTGTGATCATGATCTGTGCCATGAAATATCCTCTAAACTGTCAGAAAATGGATGTTTGGTGCCCTTTTATTTAGAATGAAGCCTAAAACATACACAAACAGCAGATAAACTGCCTGTGAAGGTCAGTGTCTGCTCTGAGGTCATGTCCTCTGTGTCTCTTTGGTGACTTTCACAACCTGAAGACGAGTTCACATTCTGCAGAGACAGACAGAGTGCTCTTTATCAGACCTTTTCCCAACCAGTAAACCTTTTTCACAGCAGCAGGGTCAACACAGGTTAACGATACTGATTAAGGCTCCGTTCCATTCAGGTCAAACAGAGTCAGGGTGCTGCTGTGGGGCAATAAATGGAACTGAGCCTTAATTAGTATCATTGGAAACACCAGTGTTGACCTCACTATGGCTCCCAGCTCACCCCTCTGTGTTTACAGGCCTTTTCTTTAGAGGTGACTTTATTTTGGCAAATCAATTTTCAAAAGTTAAATTAAAACTAAGAATATGTTTTTTAGTATTTTTCACCACAATTATACAGATGAAGTAGCAGTTAGAACATTATCTACAGATGAAATGAACACTTGCTTGAGTAAATGACTTTAAAAATGTTGAATTTACAGATTTCTTTTAGGGGAAATTGTATTTTCTAAAACATCCTGCCTGCATGCTGTTGGACACTCCTGCCGAGAGTGTCACCGGTCTCACACACGAATGTCATTCAGCGTCGTGGAGATGGTGCGTGAGCCGTAACGGCGCGTCTTGTCTTCACTGAGCTTCATTTTCCTCTGTTGTGCCACTAAAAGGCACTGTTGTCCACGGCTGAACTCCTGGGTAACATCCAGATGAAGATGTCGTGTCGAGGCAAACCTCCAGAGTGTGTGAGGCAGGTCACTAGTGGAGCATGGGTTAAATATGGAGCCTGGTTTATCAATAGTGTATGAGGCTAACTCATCAATAAGACACGCTGCTCTGGAATATCTAATTTTATATTTTCTGCTGCTTTAAGGGAAATGTTTGAAAATTAATATATCAGATGGAGGCTCACATGTTGTTGACGCCTGTGAGGGAGGATAAGAAAGAGCTTCACAGTGTTAAAATAAATCCCTATTTAATATATATAATATATAGTGCACAATATGTACGATTGTGAGTCTAATGGGGGAATTCTTGCCCTCAAAAATTCCCCTAATAAAGTGGAAGAGTAGTGTCTGTGGCACGAACAGTAATAATCCCATAATGCATTTATAGATGCAAAAATTACAGCTGTGTAACACGACATCCACATCTGTCAAAGTGTGTGAAAACTCATTTTATTTCTCTCTATGGGATGAAATTTGGAGTGTGTATTATATTGTAGTGAATACATGAATGACGGAGTGATTTTGGATGCAGCCCACGCTTACATTTTTCCATATTTTCCTCTAATTTTTGTTTTATTTTTTAAATTGTTGTGATTTTTTTCCTCTAAAAACTCAATAAGTAAACAAAATTGTAGAACTCACAGTCACATGTAGACACTTCTTTTTTTTTTTTACGGGTCAGACGCCACAAAAGGTTGGGAAACATTGCAACAACATGCATAATATAAAACTGATTAATGCATTTTTCTTGTTTTCCTGCAACTCGTTTGTCCTGATTCCAGTTTCTGTTTAAAATCTTCCACAGCGAAGAGCAGATATTATTTGTTTTTCTGTCTTTTGTCATTATCAGGTTTTTATAAAATAACTTGGTCAACTTTCCGCTGGAAAGACATGGCATGAATCAATCTGTTAAAAAAAAAAAAAAAAAGAAAATGTTGTTTTTTTTGTAAATTTGAATTTAATCTGGGCTACAGGTATTGGATTTTGTGTCTGTTGGCAGGGAGCCACGCACAATAGCAGGCACAGGTGTTGACCAGAAAAAAAAAGAAAGAAAAAGAAAGAAAGAAAAGAGAAAAAGCAGAAAGTGATTTGAATTATCATCGTAGGATGTTTTTGGCATCTCAGCAATGAAAGAGCCACAAAGTTTTATGTAAAATTGATGCATGGATATTTCCAAAAAAAATTCATGTTTTCTCCATTTCTTCTTCTTCTTCTTCATTTCTTTGCTGAAGGTTTTAACTCTTGGAAAAGCTTGTTGATCAAGAGTACAGATATCTTTGACTTGAGCGTGGGGTAATGAGAGAAATTAGCACAAATGCTCTAAGTAATAGTTCCTGATTTTTTTTTTTTTTCACACTCACAAATTATTTTTCAACTTGTTTTTATATCTACGCATAAATTAAAAAATCTGCTGAAATTTATTATTCATCTGAGATGTGATTAATATGCAAAATTATGCAAATTAAGATGCAATTAGGCTCCAATTCTCTAGTGGAATTTTCCATTATAATTTAATACAAAGTAACAGAGTAATTGGTGTCACGTGTAATTACGGTTACTCAAGTGCACTTTCAGGCATGCAAATGATTTGCTATATGTTGGTTATCCTATGCAAATGTACCATGTGGTGTTTTAACAAGTTGAGGAAAACACAATGGGTGCGTGGTTACCCAGTGGGGTTGGAACAAGGTAAAGGGTGTGTGTGTGTGTTTTTTTCTAAATGAGAGGAGTTGGAAAACTTTCAGCGCTCAGATTATCACCAGTTAAGACTTCCAGTTTTTGAATTTTTTGATGAATTATGGAGAGGCTCCGACTTTCATCCACCACCAATCAATTAAAGAGAGAGAGAGAGAGAGAGAGAAAAAAAAACTGCTTTTGGATGTGACTTGGGAGTCGGTTGTTTGAGGGTAAAAGGAGGCGGCTTCCAACATGAAACTGTTGCTTCAGTTGACACAATTCGCACTATCACACCTCCTCCAGCACCACCAGCACCACCACCACTTCTACCTCCACCCCTCCTCGATTCAGTCAGAGCTCTTTTTTTTTGTGAGTGTGTGTGTGTGTGTGTGTCTTCATTACAACTCTGCCCCGTTTGATCAATGACACTGCAAATGTCACGAGCAATCACAAAACATTATGCGCGGGGGGACAATTACGCCGCAGCTCGGTGTGACAAACTTTGCAGTCGGCGGCCGGGCGGAGAGAGAGAGAGAAGAAAAGCGATTATGTAATTGATATCTATTTAGATAGAATGAAAGTCCTGTAAACGCTCGGAGGGAAAAATGTCTCGCAGAGCAATTCCTTCTTGGGAGGCAAATTGATTTTAAATTGTTACATGGCTGGTTACATGTCCTGACATCTTGCTTTGCTCGCTCTCACTCTCTCAAACACACACACACACACACACACACACTCTCTCTCTCTCTGGTGTTAAAAACATACACACAGATACACTCACTTCTACACACACACACATGCAGACACACACCCTCTGCTATCTGTCTTGTTCATGATCAACGCTCTGAACAAAGACATCCTCCCTCCCTGCTCGTGTCCCCCCGCTCCACCACCACCACCACCACCCTCCTCACCCATCTTCTCTCTCTCTCTCTCTCTCTCCGCCTCCACTCTGTGTGCCTGCCTGCTTGCACAACTCTCTCAAAGAACATAATCCCTCAACAAAATGGAAACACAAAGGAAACTTGAGCTCAATCCTATAAACGCGCGGACACAGCAGACAATGCCTCCTCCCACCCGTTTCCCCCTATCCCCGTCCCCCTGCCTCCCCAACAGCCATAAATGCCCCGTGGCACAGATCAGGCTTTATCATCCCTCCCTTCCTCCTCCTCCTCCTCCTCCTACATCCATCCATCCCTCCTTCCCTCCCCGATTAGTACCCCACCACCATCACCACCACCACCTCTACCCCGCCCGTCCCGCTCCTGCCGCCAGCGTCTCCCATACCTCCACACGGACCGCTCTCATGCAGCGAGAGGTGTTGGAAGGCCCCTTTGATGATCTGGCTCCTGTCTGTGGACACGTTTCTGTCAGTTCTTACTTTGATTCCAGAGGTGTGACGAGCTCGGCTACATCTGCTGCCATTAACGCGTGCAGACGTGACGTACAGGTGCAGGCGTTCGTCAAGTTCAAGTAGCAGAAGCAGCAGTTTGACTCGCAAGCTGATGCCACTATTTCAGCAAGTGCGTCTTTAATTTTGCTTTTTCTTTTGGTGTTAAAGGACTCACTGATGCGTCAGTCACTTGTCAATCAAACCACCGCGTCCAACACTTTTACATCCTTTTCTTTAGATTTTCTTTGCAGATGATGTTCAAGTGTCCGTAGGTGGTGCTCAGCGACGATAATTAACAAGTCGCCCCAATTAAACTTACATAATTAAAGCGCGTTGTTCGTCTGCCCTCCAGGACGGCGCAGAGAAGAGCTTTCTGATCTGACGCCTCTATCTGCAGGAAGACGTTTGTCTGTGCCGTCCAAAACTGCCACAAATCAATGCTGAAAAATGAGTTTCGTGATGTGACAAATAATGAAGCGTGAAATCAACTTAACTTTGGTTTGCGGAAAGTTCATGATTTGGGTTGTCATGGTTACAAAACAAACACAAGGTTACAGAAACGGGCTGTAGTCTCTCGTATTAAAGCCTTTGTGCTCAACCTGAGCACAAAGGTCAATTAAAGGTCCAGTGTGTTGGATTTTGTTGCATCTAGTGGTGCAATCGCACTGCAATCTCCTCACATCACCCTCACCTTCCTGGTGTAAAGGAGAAAAGGCCCCGTCTAGAGTCAGTGTTTAATTTGTCTGTTCCGGGCTACCGTAGAAACACGGTGTCTCTCCCGCTGTAGATATAAAAGGAGAATTTTTAAGTAACAAAAATAAAAACTTCTTATTTTCAGGTGATTAAACATGCATGAAAACATAGTGATGAATATTATATTCCATGTCTGCCTTATTAGGAAACATGTAGTCATGAACTTGCCTGAAAGTTTGCTCACTTAGTCGGGTAAAAAGAAAAACACAACAGTTCTCTGTATGAAGAAGTCTGTTTGTTTCTTCACACCACTGAGCTCTACACCCACTGTGTGCCCGTAGTATGAAATAACAATGATGCGTGCCGGAAAAGTGTGAACTGAAGACGGCTTGTGGCTTTGGCAATGTAGGTCAGTGTCAGTTTCCACCTTTGACTTAACTGTTTTGTACCCGTTTGCTATTAAACTTCAACCAAACCGGCACCTGAGCACTCAGCTGACGCCCGGCGTTCTCCTGACGGTGATTCCCACTCGGAGCTGGGGAGGGAGCCCCCTGGAGGTGGAAGTGAAGGGTGGGTGAGGTTTGATCCGCTCTAATCTGGTTGTCGGTGGGAGGAGGAGACGGTGTCGGGGAGCTGTTTGGCATCAGTACCGGGACTCTCTGCGACTGTGTGGTCTTCGGAGAACCACTTACCGCCCCCGTGCTCTCCTCCGGTTCCAAGCTCGGGAAGGTGAGGCAGGCTCAGCCCCACCTTCACCCCTACACATCCACCCCCCATCCCTTCCAAACATACTGATTAAATCAACCCTATGCAGGGCAAAGCGCGATAACAGAGGCAAAGTAGGCCGCCTTCACTCGCTGTCACAGGAAGAGGAAGTGCCTTGGTGTACCTTCACCTGTGCCTGGTGCCTCGCTGGAGCTGCTGCTGCCGCTACAATGTGTTGCACAGCTGGAGACGAGACAGCGAGCACGTTAGATCAGAGAGCAGCGGCGCTCACGTCTTGTGTTTCCTGCTACCGCGACTGTGTTGAGTGACCATCTGAGGCCTCGGAACAAAAGCGAGACAGAGAAAGATGGCTCTGCCTTAACTGAAATCACAAACCGGCTCTTTGAAAGTTTGCTGCTGTGTTCATCACACTGAAATAAACTCGCATACAGAAGCGAATCCAAAAACTGTAGCTCTGACTTAAAATACTACACCTCAGAAGACATTCAAACTGCACGAATTCATGTCGATTAAGAAGGAAAGAAAGGGGTCAGGTAAGTTGTCGCGAATCGCGGCTCAATAATGAATCTTAATCAATTTGGAAATTTAGAACTTAGCGGTGAAGAAAAACATGTTGGGATTATTATATATATTTCCCTACATTTAACACGCCAGTGAGCAAATCCCACAAACATCAGAGATCTGGGATGGCGAGTCCTTCTCTATAAATTCTATAAATGTCTGGTCTCTTTTCATGGATTACTGTCATTTGCCATCCGCTATTGTGAGCGCCTGCCAGGCTGGCTTGCCATTTCTGGGCCTGTGTTTCCAACCTTGATATATTTGCCAAATGAATATTTGAAGCTGTAATTAAATTTATCCCACCTCTACACCTTCTGTAAGACGGCCACCTTGCACATTTCTCACATGCCATATTTCAGCTATTTTTTGTGTGAAAAAAAAAAAAACAAAAAAAAAAAACACAGCTTGTTGCCATTTTTTTTTTTAATGATTTGGTATGAGGATATTTTTACTGGAATAAATCTGATTTCAGGACATTCATAATGGCTCCTGCTTACGTATTCAGACATAAATAGACACCGTGTGGTGAGAGCTGTCACTAGCTTCATAAACAAACTTGATAAAATGTAAATATGATGAAAATAATAATAATTAGGAGGTGAAATTATAGCAGAATTTAATGCATTAAGCAAAAAAAAAAAAAAAAAAAAATCAGGCGCTGCTCCTGACAAGTTACTATATCAAGACAGCCAAGAGAAGGCGCTTAAAATCAGCATAAATGTGTCCACATACAATAATAGAACTCTCCTCATTAACATATTAACATGTCTGCTGCTGTGGAGTTATGTTTCCTCTCACATTTTAAAGGTAAAATCCCCAAAAAAGGTTTATTGTTTAGTTTGTGAAACAGAGAGCACACGCCAGCTTCAGACCGGAGTAAAGGTAATGATTTATTAATAGACGACATACAAGAGGACGCTTAAACTATTGTTCGTCCTGAGACACGAGGCCTTCGCGGCACGCAAGAAACAAACAAAACATTTGATTAATTCATGACGGTGGGGGGAGAGAAACAATGGAGCTTCAACTCAGGAAAGACTTCTGTTTACCTCCGAGAAACACAGATGAACAAACACTTGTTAAGCGTGTTAATGGGTTTAAAATCATATATTTCGTCTTATAAGTAGAATTTCCGCTTCTTTTCAGACAGTTTACGTCTCAGTTTGTGAGTGAAACTCCACACATTCACAGTCCACCTCAAGACTGACGTGTCCCGTCGCTCCCGCTCTTCCTCCGAATCCTGTTAGTTACACTTTAAAGGAGCCCACTCCTTATAATTAAAATCTCCAAGCCTCCCAATAATTACCACTGGTTCCCCCTGCACTTTTGAATTGCACTTGGTGGTGACATAATTCATTAGTGTTTGTCCAAAGAAATGATTTAGAGTCTTTAAAGTGCTCCTCCATGCAGAATAGCTATTAAAGCAGCCATATGCACATATGCTTGGAGCGTTAAACGGTTTGTTGAAGTCAGTCGGGGTACAAGCGATGATAAACATAAATTATGACTAATACACTGCACCAGTGGCTTTTACGAAAATAAAAAATTACTGACACAGGGAAACCACTTTGGATTCGCCACTGCAGCGCCGTGCACCCCTCCTCCTCCTCCTCCTCCTCCTCATCTGTGTGTGCTGAAGCGAGGATGTAGGAAGCACAACACAAATGGCTCGGGCATCACCTTGAATATTCAGATGGGTAAGCTAATCGTTTATGCCTGGATACACCATTGTGATTACCTGGCTCCTTTGGCATCATCTCCCGAGCTCTCTCAAGGCGACGCAGAGCGCCTTTTGTTTTCATGTGGTTCCATTAAAAAGTTTAGACCACACGACGAGACTCCTATCGCTGGAGTTCACGCCGTAAACGTACGCCAATAAATGTTATTTCTTTTTTTTTGCTTTAACAACCTGTGATTACCAGTCTCCACTTTTTTGTGACAAACACTCTGGGTGAGGAGTGTGTCTCAAATGACAAAAGAAGAGGGAGATGATTTTTTTTTACCACCTAACAGCTGGTGCAAATGAGCAAAATTTCAGTGACTTCTACACCAACGCTGTCACTCACGGTGCGCGTGCCACTACTGCGTACGTGCCTCTTTGATTAACTTAAAAACTTAATTTAATTATCTTTATGTCACGATTTTGGCCCCTTTTTTTTTAATGTTTTACTGACATAACTGTCATTTGTCAGTCGACAGTCATTTGTCGCAACAAAAATGGAATTAAAATGACGACATAAATACGTTTAACTCAAATAAACGACCATTATAAGCAGTTATTGAAGGCTCTATAAGGGCTGAAATAATTAACAGCTTAATCGATTACTTCAAAGTCAGAAAATTAATCAGAACTCTTTGAGGTACTCGCCATTTTCCAAACAAAATTATCTTAAATATTCTTTTGATTGCTCATCTATATTTTTAGCAGCACTTGTACCTCGTTCAGCAAACTGCCCGCTGAATATGTTTCTCATTGTCGTTAATGCTGACCCGTCTTGCGGCTCCCAGCACTCTCACCTCCACCGTGAAAGCCTCTGAACACCGGCCCGATGTATTACCATACACCCTGCATTCATCACTTTGTTCCCCCTTTTGTGTTTCTCCTTTTTTTTTTAAGGGAACTGCAGGAATTATTAGCGGCTTAGCACCGAGAGGCCCCTAAGTAGCTCTCGGGGTGTAAGCCTCTCTCTCCCCAAGTCAAGGCCAACAGCACTATGAGCCCACCTCCACCCCCCCCTGCACCTCCCTCCGTCAGCCCCCCATTCAGTGATAATGTACATGTCAGCAGGGACATGCAATGATCCCTCACTTCTCCATGCTAAATGATCATTTTCTTTCTTTACATTCTGTCTTTCATTCAAGTTAAATCCACCTCACACACACACACACACACACACACACACAAAACTCCCTGAAAATATTAACACGCTGTCGAACAATAGTCCCCAGAAATCATGAATCAGCAGCATGATTCCCAATTCCATGCACACAACAGGGGATTGTACTGAGTCTGTGTGTGTTTGTGTGTGTGTGTGTGTGTGTGTGTGTGTGTGTGTACGTTAGGGTGGGTGGAGGGGAGCTTCTGTTAGCACCGACGCTCCCATCCAACAAAATTCCAAACCCCCGGCATCAGTACAGAGCTTATGATCTGTGGGAAAGCTGAGGCGAGTTGCGGAGCGGTGGAGCACCTCGCTCCGAGTCTCCAGACGGCCCTGATTTGGGAACGCCCGTGAAATCCGTGGCACCTCTTCCTGGCTTCCTGGCTGAACGGCTGCCATATCTTGTGATGGACTGAGGCAGGAGAGGAGCGAAGCAGCCAGGGATGAATACGGCTTAATCTTTACCCAGGCCACATGTGTGTGCATGATAACATGGTTGCTTTCTTCCTGTGCAGGGTTATTCTCCGCCAGCTGCCAGGTTAGCTGCCTCGCACAGCCGTGTTTCGCTGCGATATTTGCCCGCTGTAAAAAGAACTATTGCACCTAAGGTGGGGGCTAATGCATGTTTTTGGAATTGGCGGTAATTCCTGACACATTTCGAGAGACAGATAGGGTGTCTTATAGCAAATGACAATATATGTAAAGACACCTAGCTTTTCCCCCCCTTTTAGTTCCTAATATTTTATTTGTGAAGAGCCTCTTTACACTGGGGATAGAGGTTATTTTTATAATGAAACGGCTTCGTTTTGATCAAAAGCAACTAGACGTGCGGCAAACACACATTTTTAAGTCTGGCTGTAGATCTGCAGACATCAGGAAAATGCTGTTTTTTTCCGAAATAGTATCACACCAGCCTCCTTCACAGAATACGTCTAAAAGTGTCTGCGCTAAATAGCCGCCAATTTTGCCCTCTGAATTTACAGGCAACAAAGACGACAATGTTAAAGCCCCATTCTTTACAATTCAAAATTTATGAATGTGTGTATGTGTGTGTCTGCCGCACGCAGGTGCTCTTCACACCATATATTTTCCCATCATCTACGCAGGCTTTAATGCAATCACTCTGGCAAAGCTTGGTGTAAATCTCCCTCCTTTCTCTCTCCTCCTCGCATCAACTTTTCTCCCCCCCCCCTCCGCTCATCTGCCCGAGTCACACAAAGCCCATTTATTATGATTGCATTACCATAAATGATTTTATAACATCTGCTTGTCAATAATTATCGTACAAATTCCTGTGCCCTCTGACCCGTGCTCTGAATGAACCCCAGGTGTAAGGCACTGTCGGGCTAATGAGTAGCGCCACCGCTAGCGCATTGTCCCCACGTCACTGCACACGGCCGCCCAGCCACTTCAATTAGAGGCTTAATATTAGCTGAAAAGTGAAGGGATCGTGCGCTAATTGAAAACATTGCATTCAAGAAGAGAGACAGAGGCTGTAAGCAAATGATGGAGATATCTGAGCTAATACCCTGAAGGAGGCACAAATGGTTATTAAATATAGAGTATGATGCAGAGTTTTGATGCTTTCTATCATTTATTATTTGTTATTATAAGTAAATATGTTCAGAACACGTATCATGTAGTTGTGAGTAGACATAAGGACAGTTTTTTAGTTTTTATTGAAGCATTTGTCAGGACCTAACCTTAATGAATGATTGATAATGACACGCTCATTCAAAATTCTATGAAATATTAATTTATTATATTAATTAATTAAGTAGTTTTTATTTATTTAGATGTCCTCACTTTCTGTGACAACTGAGCAAACTCCGTCCGCTGATGAAAGCCACGAGAAGCAGCTAAAAGCTCTGGAAGAGCTCGAGTGCGTGGACCCTTAAGTTAAGATTCAGCGTCGTAGGAGCTGACATGTACATACTGCAGCTTGTGCTGTTTATTTGTTTGGATCACACATGTTCGTTTTTCTGGTAATCGACACATGCGGTGAGCAGGGCTCGAATATTTCCTGCTGTCCGTCTCATTGTGTGATGACAAGTTGTTTAATAAGCACCATAAAACACATCCGACGTGACAAACTGGAGTCACATTAAGAGTCTGCTTAGCTTCTTAACGGCCTTTTTTTAATTTAAATTGGTCGTTACAACAGATATAAACATATCTTTTCCATCATATCTTATACAATATATAATGTCCCTATACCTGAACCAAGTGTCAAAGTTAAAATAAAGTATTAAAAGAATGAGGATATTTTTACTGATTTCAGGTCATTCATGCTGTCGTATGTATTCAGACATTAAAGAAAACTTGCCTTACAAAGATGACCTAAATATAATAAATTTAGGATAAACTTTGACTTATTTCTATCATAAATTCACCTGTCAAACAGGTGTGCAGCCTATTAGATTATACTTATACTGTTCTTTCTTTACAAAACAAAAGAGAACACTGTAAAAACACATTTTACTCAGTGTGCACCTTTAAGTACAGCACAGTGAATATATTTTGGAGCTTTGCCGACAACGCAAAAGTGATATTTGTGATTCAAAAAACAAACATTGTGCACGCATAGAACATTTCAGTGAATAAAATTCATCAATCATACAAACTTCTGTATAATTATGGAGTAAAATGGAACCAAACAAACCATCTTCAGACTTAATGATAACAACTATCTAATAACAAACACACCGTCTAATCACTTTTAATGCCACGCGCTCACATTACATGTGCTCAAAGACAGTGAAGTGCATCAATCTATTACACGAGTCTTTTTTCCTCCCAGAGCAGCAGTCTGGTTGCTCTATAGCAGACACGATTGCAGTGTCAGATGCAGTCCTAATTGAAAAGTTAATTAACTTTTTGAAGTCATCAGCTGTCATTCCTGCAAATCAGACTCTGGTCCGCCCTCCACCGCCCCCCGCGAGACGGACTGTGTATCAGTCTTATTGGCGGGGGACCCACTGCTTGGCTACGTGGGAACATTTGGTCATTGAAAGTACCATTTAAGGAGTATTGTTTAATTAAAGTCAAATTAAGAGAACTGTATGCAGAATTTAATTTCTGGTATGAATTATTGTCGAAAACAGAGTGCAACTCAGATAATCAAACTTTTCATTATCCTCTCTTCCCTCCTGAGGTGCCGTCGCTGGTTTCTTTGTTGACGACTCCCAAAACATAAATGAGAGGAAGCTACCCACAATGCACCGCGTATCTACAAGTTTTCTCTCATACATCAACTTCCCTCTGCAGAACATTTGTGTGTATGTGTGTGTGTGTGTGTGTGTGTGTGTGTGTGTTTAACAAACAAAAGCTTCCATTTGCGGCCCCGTCTGGAGCAGATAACTGTCTCAAAAGTGTTGTTGCTATCAGGCTGATATTTTAAATTCCACAGACGTTACGAGGGCTGCCACGAGGACGTGTCAGAAACTGTTCATTCACTCCATGATCGTAATATGCCCGGATAAATCAATATACCCCGTAACTCATCGACTTTAAAAACAAGATTCATTTTTTGGAATTTTTTAAAGAGTTTTACGAGCGATGACGTTCTTGAAAATGAGAGCATTTTTTCGAAAGTGAAAACATTTTTTCGAAAGCGAGAGCATTCTTCAACAGTTTTCTGAAAGTGAGGGCATTTCTCTTCAACTGAGTGATTAAAAAAAAGTCTGTACGCTAAAACTTACATCCAAGTGGAATCCTCTTGGCGATGCTTTATTTTATGGATCCTACAGTCTACGTAGTTATAAAGGTTCGAGTTAGAACCTGAAGCGGTTCTTCGTGGTGAAGCCATAAGGGAACTTTTTTCAGCTCTGTAAGAAACCTTTTATTATCAAGTTCTTCTTTAGTGTGAATAGTGTTTGTCCCTGAGCTGGTGGTGCAATATGTAATAATTTGAATGGAAATATTCATGCAACATTTAGTAAATTACTTAATAAATAAAATAATAATAATAATACAGTAAAGTTATGTATTACTTTATATAAACTGATCACATTACTAACTGCTCTCTCTATAAAATGACTGTAGAATATTACCCATTAGAATTACAAATGGCACCACAATAATAACTTCTACACATAACCACAAATTAGTCAGTTACTTAGTTAGTTAAAGCTATACAGGGTCACTAATAAGGCTGTTTAACTGTGTTCAAACTGTCCTTTTGTCGTTTTTTAGCAAAATCGAGTCACATTGCTGCAAAAAGTGACTTATGGAACCAGTAATCAGCATTCCAAAGAACCTTTTCCAAGGAAAATAAAGATTATTAAACATAAAAAGGTTCTTCAAAGCATCAAAAGCGCTCCAAACGGGACTTAAAGACTTTTGTTTTGAGTTCTCAAGAGAACTCCGGTTTGTAAGTTAGTAAAATGTATTTGCACAGAAATCATATTATTACAAAGCACAACAGAAATACATGACGAGTAAATAAAATGTTACCAGCTGTTATTTATTTATTTATTTTTTTACATTAGGTTTATCACTTCCACTCTTTCTTTCTCATTTCCCCCTCAAACCGACTTCTGATTTCAGGCCATCATCGTCAGATTCAGCGGGACAAGAGTTAAAAATTCAGCCGAGCTGCCGTCTCGTTTTAGAGGTTCTGTGTAGACGGATCCTCTCGTGTTGTTTCTGGGGGTCAGCGCGGGTTTAATTGATTCTCCTTCTCCCTCCGTCTCTTATTAGGGCCACAGCGCCTCTCCATGGGAACTGCTAATTGGCCCTCCCCAGTGGCCACTTGGAGAAGCAGGCAGACGTGGCCCGGTAGACACTTCTGCCGGTCCACTGGGACGACGGCACAGATAAGAGATTCATGTCGACTACGCGGCTCTGTGGATCTGCTTCTTTAGGGACGACAGTCTGATGTCTCCCTCCTTCACCATCTGGACACCAGATTTACTGACAAACCGACTGAGACCGGCGAGACTGAACGTGATTTTAAAACACCTCTGTCGGTTCAGCGTTAGAGCGTTAGAGTTTGGGAGTGATTCTTTTGGAAAGCAAAGACATTGTTTTGAAAGTGTAAAAAAGAGGATGAGGATGTTTTTTGGAAAGCGAAGGTGTTGAAAGGTTAACACATTTGTGATTGGGACGTTTTTGGGGGGTGAAGACATCTTTGTAAAGCGAGTAAAACATTTCGGGACACTTTTGAAAGGTGTGGACATTTTTAGAAAAGCGCAAAGACATTTTCGGGAAGCCATTTTTTTTTGAAAACGGAGCACTGTTAATGGAAAGCGGAGGCCAGACAAAGGGTGGAGAATTGCTTTTAGGGTTAACTTAGGTATAGGTTGAAGTTTGGGGGTGAGAACAAAAGTGTGTGTGTGTGTGTGACAGAGAATAGAATAGAAAAAAAGTACAGAGAGAAAGCGTGGGTGTATATGGGATGATTTAAAGGTCATGTGTATTGTGGCCATGGCGTCTGCTCATGTAGGTGTGTGACAGTGAGGTTTCATTAGGCTGGTTGGCTCACTCTGTGTGTGTTTTTACAAGTGTAAGTTGGTTAATCTCACGGTGTTTAGAGGAAGTGTGAATTGGTGTTTGTATCCGTCAGGTTAGTGCAGATTTGCGTGCACACGTGGCAAATTAAAAAAAAAAAAAGTCTCTTTATTTGTGTGTGCTCGTGCGTGCGTGCGTGCGTGTGTGTGATAGGACATTTGTGTGTGTTTGTGCAACTGACCTTGATGTGTCTTACTCAGAAGTGAAGATGAGCAGATAGGCAGCAGACATTCACCCCAGTTGTTCTTTTTCTCTCTCGCTTCCCTTCAACCACAAACACACACATGAAGATTTTCCGTTTATTCCCTATCAAACTGACATTCACTCACTGTGTGCATCCTGTGTGTACGCTTGATATCAAACGAGCACGTTTCCTCGAATATGACATTTAAATCTTTTTGGGTAAACTTTTGTGACAGAGCTGGGAGGCAGTGTGGAGTTTTTTTTATGTGTGTGTGTGTCTACCTCCGGACAAATGGATTTTCTATTCGCACTTTATAAGATAAATCTGCAATACCGAGAAAAGAAAAGAGTTTCGTATGCATATGTTGAGATATTCTCACGGTCCTAAAAGGCTGAGGATGCATAATTTTTACAGTAACTTGAATAATATCAAAACATCCACACCACTGTGACTCAACAAGCGCCCGCGGCTAAAACTATGTCTTCTCAGTCTCTTTGTTGTGGCACGTGTTTTTAATGAAATGCCCCAAATTTACCTGAAGCGCTTTCATCACTTTTTCAGTTTCATTTTTTGTAGACCATCAAACGGAAAAACGACCCGAGAATACAGTTTTCCACTGTCTGCTCTGACATCTTCAAAACATCTTCGATAATCTTCAAAAAAAAAAATCCTATATATATGTACATATAGTTTATTGTGGTTCAAATATCAACGTGATCACTTGTTAGACAATAAGATGCAAAAGGGATCTTCTCTGCAAGAATCGCTTCAAAAGATATTGAGCAAAGAGACATCCTGTGCAAACAAAATCATATCAGAACTCACCAGTCATAATGGTTGTAAAACCACAGCGAAGTTGTACAACTGTGCAGGAAGAGCGGAATTGAAAATGAATCAGGCGTGAAGTTTCTCAGCGTGAGTACAGAGAAATCACAGTGGATTCCAGAGAGAGCCCGGGAGTCAGGATTAACGTTTGAAGGCTAAATGGTGTTATCGGTTCTGATTAAGGAGCATGTACGTGGTACTCGCTCCACCTCCGAGACAGCCATGGATGTCAATAGGGCTAATTGGCTCATTAGACCAGGTATTTAACTGTGCTATAATCATTCTGTGTCATCACTTAAGCCCTAGTGGAGCACGAGGGGCTCTGGCGATTGAATACCCTCCTAACCTCTGAAATAATTTGAGATACGAGATGGAGAGGCTCGTCTGACAGGAAGAGTGCCGGGTGGCTCATGATATCTTCTGCTGTGCGGATTCTCAGTTTTCCTTTTTTGTTTTTTTTAAGGGGAACAGCGAAAAATCTACCTCATGAAAAAGACTTTCAGTAAAGTAAGTTTTGCTGGTTTTAATGTCACACAGAACACAATGTTCTATCCAGATATTTACATGGATCTACAGTTGGTGGTAAACATATTTCAGTGAAGCTCCAAAGCCAGGATGCAACAATGAATTTTCCCTAAAATACACCAATGTTTTTAATCTTGACAGTCATGAAAAAGCACATTTTGAAGAACCAAATAATTACAGTAGACAGCACTGAACAGTAGGTGCAATATGATTACAGATCTGGCACAAGTCAAACCCCTCCAAATCCGGTGGGAACTCAAATAACATTATAATATTCATATTTCATGTTGCAGTTTGCAGGCAAAAAAAAAGCAGAAAGCAAAGAAAGAAAAACAAGTAAAGAAAGTGAAAAAACAACACTACAGATCCAGATGTCATGTGGACAGTCCAGATTCCAGTTATATAAATTACGAATATTCAAAATATTATCTTATATATTATATTTATCCAGGAAAATAATCCATAAACACATCTGAACATGAGCTGGTCCACGCTGGAACAGCATCTGTCCAACATCATAACATGTCGAAATTCACACAGGTGAAATTATATGAGGTAAAAAATACAAATGTGGGCTAGGGTTAAGGTTAGTCGGACAGCTTAGGCTTAACACCTTCATAGTCTCACTATAGAGATCTGCATGAGTCTCTTTTGACCCAGCAGACTTTCGTTTAGTCTTATCGTGCCACAGAGGTTTTACCGCTACAGGTGTCAGATCTGTACTGCGGAGAAAAATATTTTAGAAAATTAATAGCCGATGTAAATGCTACCAAATTACAATTATTTTAAGATTATTTAACTGATGTTTTGATTCACAGATAATTCATTGCTTTACCTTGAATTGGGTTTTCTCTGGCCTGTTGGTTAAGATGAATACCTTCTTTTGACCATAACGTCCTTTGTTGCACGTCACAGTCATCTCTTTCTTTCTCCCATGTTTCCCGTCTGTACCTACAATGTTCCGGAAGTTCCCCAATAAATACAAAAGTGTGTGTTTTAAGTTGCTTCTTAGATGGTACAGATATCAATACACTGAGATGATGAAATATTTGGAAAGATGGAGCTCTTTTTGGTGCAGTTTTGGTGTAAACTCTACGGAAGCTCTGTCAACAAATCATAACTGTACGACCGTGTCCACTCTTTAATTCAAACAGAAGAAGATGAAGCAGGTTGGGGAATTAAATAATATTTTAACATGGACGCTTTGAATATAACCATTTATGGATCTCTTCCTTGAAATCTGCAGTGCACATGTAATTTAAGGTGCTTCATCAAAGTCAAATGAAAAACAAAAGTGAAGCACAACTCAGAAAAAAAAAAATCTGAAAAGTTGAGACCAAACACATCTTCCCACTTTGTTTGTTTTCCCATCTGCACAGTTCCACACATCCACTGAAAGCTCGTGCCATCACTGCCGTGGTCCTTGCTTAAAGGAGAGATGGGGGGAGAGAGAGAGAGAGGGGAGACGGGAGGGGAGGTTGTGTCCTAAGGGCCTGTGGAAGCTGGCATGGTGTTGACCACGCCGGCGTTTCCTCTGAAAGGAATGTCTGGTGTGGCATCAGTCACTGCTGGCATTCTGGAGATGGTCTGCCAGTCCCTCATCATTGTGCCACTGCTGCATACACACACACACACACACAGAAACATAAACGCGTCACACTCGGCTCCCACCCTGTGCATGGCAGTGATAGGCAGAGGACGAAGAGCGCACATCCTTATCGACGCCAATCCAGATGAACCTACAGACACGCTTCCCCAACACCCCAGACCCACTCGCTGCACAGTTGGCCATCATTAGCCTTCTTTTAGCTATGACAGTCCTAAGGCTAAGGGGAGGGTGGGGGGCAGCACTGCCAAGGTACTCCCCTGATTTGCTACATTTCCCAGGGCTACGGGGCCTCTAGGCTTACTGGCCCATGGAGACATAAGCCCCGGCCTCCCTGGAGGCTCTCGGCCAACCCAGACGCTTGGCATGGACCAAACCGCCCAATGGGAGCCATCCAAGAGCCGTGGATGGCTATGATATGTTTCCACCGAGGGCAATTTCAATCATGTGGAATTTCGATGGATGAAAGGAATGTGTTTCGCTGGGGGTGGACCGACGAGAGCGAGTCAGGCTGCTGCTTTCACACATTCCCCTGTCACACAGCAGTAAGAAGAAGAAGGTATCCTTCATTGAAATGAGAGTGAATTTGGGGCTGAAACATGATTTAAAAAATAATTCAAAGATTCATAATTAAAGAGTCATTCCACTAAATTACAATAAAGGTTTTTTTGCTCACCTCTCACATATATATCTAGTGGAATGTTGCCATGCAAATATTTTTGGTTTTATTTGACCGGATGCTGAGATTTCTGCCGCCACTCCAGGACAACAAATTTTTTGACTAAAATAATAGCATATCATCTGCATATCGTCTTTTACATACAGAGTATAAGGATTAGGCAAGTGGTTGAATAGTGGTTGAGTAGTTGAATATCAATGAAATAAAGCTTAGCAAGACTCTTGTTTGTTCATTTTCTCATATGCATCTAACTTAGTATCACTCCATATGGTCATCCACTGGAGAACCCCTACATTAGACCAACTGAATCAGGTGTTACCCGCTTCACAGCAAGAAGGTTCTGGGCTCGAACCCAACAGTGTGCTCGGACCTTTCTGCACGTTCTCCCCATGTCTGCGTGGGTTCTTTCTGGGTACTCCGGCTTCCTCCCACAGTCCAAAGACATGCAGGTCAGTTGCTGACTCATATGTGTGAATGTCTCTGTGTGCGTCAGCCCTGTGATGAACCGGCAACTTGTCCAGGGTGTATCCCGTCTCTCGCCCAATACCAGCTGGGATCGGCTGACCCTGAGAAGAATATTGTTAATAATATCCATGCAAGGTGACTTTAATATGCCTGGTAAAGACTTTTTTTATGTATTTAATGTCAGTTCCCTTTTTTCTCATCTTGAAAAGTGCTAATTGTTGTTAATCTGTCTAAAGGTCAAAGGTCTCATCTCCACATTCTTACTAACTTTTCTTCGCTACAACCTGTGAGACAAGGTCCACATGACGGACTGAGACACCTGAAGTCCTTCTTGTAGCCTCTGCAGTCTGTTTTCTCGTACGATAAGAATATCTGCACGAGTATTCCCTTCAAAATCAGATATTTACCCATTTCTTTCTGTTGGCACAGAGTTTTCCCTCAAGTTCTTTGGAGTGTGAGTTCTGTCGCCCAGAAAAAGACTTTCAGCAGCTCTGTTTAGCGTTTCTATCTGATAATGTAATCAGATAATCAGAGCTCGCACAGCCATTAGTGGTTTGTGAACATGGTAGCAGACTAGACCACAAACAGCTGGGCTACCCCCCCCCCGATCTTGTGAACCTCGCCTTATGGATCGTAGCGGTCCATTGAGAGTTCTGCTGCATGAATGGCACTTTACTTCCTGCCCTGGCACTGAGCGTTAACACTGGATTAAATTAATTAAATTAAAATGTGTGCTATAGAACAAGAGGATGAAAGGATTGTCTATTATGAGCAAAATTCCTGCACAAAAATGTAATAATGTATTATTTCTGTATCGGTGTTATAAACCTTAAATATTATCAATAATTTGTGTTTTACAGTTAATCATTCAGCTGAAAGATGCCACCCACCAAAACACACCCCCAATCAAAGGGTTAAAGGCACACTGATGAAGGATTACCGTAATTTTTAATCTAGACGTGTTGTTTTTTTAATTCGCTCTGACTGCTCTGCCTTGATGGTTTTGATTAATACAGCCAGGAAATGTTTGTGAGCAAGACATATACTGCGATTCATCTGCAAAATAATCCAATCATTACCAACTAATGACAGGGGGTTGGGGGGGGGTTGAAAAATGATGCGAGCCCACCGTGGCTCCCCAACATGCATCAGGGCCCCATCGACGCAGAGGATTGGAGGCCCCACCTGTCACAGCAATGCAGTAATTGCATTGTGGGCTCTCTCCTCTCCTCGGCTCGCGCTCCCTCTCTTCCCTATCCACCGCCGTTCAGCTGCACAGACAATGCTCGTCTTAATGAAGCCGTCTGACGAGGTGGCAATTACAGACTTCTGTCACTGTCACCAGGGGCAATCGTGGAGGAGGTGGAGAGGAGTGGGGGGGGAGGATATCTCACCCCTGAGGGCTTCTTCTCCACACCCTGCTGTGTTACTCTGGATGGCAGGGTGGCTAAGCTGCTGTCAAAGGCAACTCAAGAGTGCGAGCTGGATTAGAGGTTTACTGTATGAGTGATTGTTGGAAATGAAGTGATGCATCGCGGCGTATGGAGATGTCTCCGGATTGACGGATGATCCGGTGACACTTCCATGCACACTTAGAAATGAAGGAAGGTTTCCATGCACAGTAAAAAAGATCTGACAGATTTTCTTTAAAAACCAGCTGAATTTCTCTCCTGGGCGTGTTAAAGAGTCACCCCAAATAAAAAAAACATATCAAAGTTGGACAGATTTTATTGGACTCATCATGGTTAATGCACTCATGGAGGCATTTACCATTAATGACAGACACTACTTAGTTGCATTATGAGGAAATGTTGTGTTTTTTGAAGCTTGAACCAAATTTCAGACTAAAAATCTAGAAATTACAGCCTTTGCTGCATCTGCATTTTGACAATTATTTTAATTTTTCCGCCAACTTTATGGACGTACAATAATAGCAGTAGCATTGCAGATTTAGCTGCTCAGATCTTGAGATTTTCATCTCCACCTCAATATAATGGAAGTAAACGGACTTTTTCAGGATTATTTCAAATGAAAGCTGTTCGTTGAAGTCTGTTAAGTTTCTTTAATAAGAAGAACAAGGTTTATGGAAAGAGATGTTGCTGTAAAGTTCTTAAATTTTCATTTAATTTGCTGGAAATCCATTTACTTCCATTGTGTCAGAGTGACAGAGACAGATAATTTGTGTAAATTGGGTTAAATGACCCATAAACTCAATGCTCATCATCAATTTGGGGTCAGACGTGGTTGAACACACAACCAACACTCTGATACACTGACTTCTCATTGTTTTTTTAATCTGGTAATTGGTCCAGCGGTTACATTTTTAACATTTGTTCCACCTTTATCCAGTCACATTCAGTGGAACTCAATAGTAGCGCTCGCTTTGTTCACAGCTTCTGTAACAGAATTAAAGCAGCTGCAGCGGCGTTAAGCATTTAAATTGTACTCTCACTTCACGCACAGGTGTCATTTTAACTTAAGTCACCCAACAATGAATTACCATACATTCTTGAACTCACCAGACCTGCTGTATCTTTACTTGTGCAGCAACAGACATTAGGAACACAATTAGGTTAGCCAAGCTTTGCTAAAAAATGTATGCAAAGAATTAGAGATTCCTCTGGTTGCAGAGGAAATTAAAAAAAAAGGGAAATGTGCATAAGAGGCTTAAAGGCATTCCAATTCTTAATGGTGATGTGATGGATGCACCAGTACAAAATGGCATTGCAGACCTGGATAAATGGCTCAGTACAGATATAGCCCTGTTAAAAGATAAATACAAGCTCGCCTCTGTGTTTTATGTTAAGGGAAACAACTGGAGAAAGAGTTCGCTCAAAGTTAATATAGGCGCAGTTAATGTGAGGAAATGTAGCTCTTATACAGAGCGTAAATTCCAGGTTGATGAAGCGACGTCAAATTACAAAATAGTTTGTTTCTAATATGAATTTAAACAAAAAAAAAAACCTGCAGACACATCCACACGGACTCTAATTAAAGCTGCATAACGACAGAAAGTATTCATGGATGTCCATGATTATGGTGTCAACATACATTAGGAGAAATTAGTTAGTATAATTTAAACCTCTCGTGCAAACATACTGTATACCTAACAACAACATCTGTGTACTTGACGTTCCCCACACAGCGGTTTAGCACTGCTGTGCCTTTAACATATGTATCTCTTACTTGGACCAGAGTTAATTGAATCAGTCTTAATGCTGCACCTCAGTGTTTTGACGTCTCCACTGAAGCTTAAACTTTAACCGTGTTTGCAAAGTAGTTCAGTCCACATACACACACACACACACCCTCCCTGTCACTACGCACGTTGCCATGGTTGCGTCACACCCACCTGCCCTATATAATTATGTGGGATACCATGACATGACACGCAAAACAAAGTAGTGTAAACACAACCTCCGTCCGTCTCGTTTCCAGCGTCTTTATTGGAAAAGAGACGACTTGTCTTCTCTTAATCTGCTAACGGCAGCAAGCAGCGGAGTAACTTTAAGATTTCCATCTCGACCACGTATTTTTAGATGTTTTTAGCAAACAAAATCAAAACAAAATCATATTGTTTGTCTGTGGTTTGTCACATTATTCGTATCAGCTTAGGAAAATACCTTCTGCTTTCTGCCAGTTTTTTGGACGTTTGCTAAAATGTGCACACACCCGGTCTGGTCAGAGAGGATGAGGGGTTGTCTTTAGTAACGGGGTCCTCGGTATCGGGGTTTGACCTGTGTGGGTTTCTGAAGGCAGAAACGGGTGGTTGATATTAATACCGCCGCTAAAATACCAGCAGACATCTGTGTTTACCTTCACAGATTTATTTTCATCAAGGCGCAAAAGTCTCGGAAATAACGTTTACACCGTCACGTGTTCCTCACTGCTCAGGCTACGAGCTACCTCCAGTCTACAGACCTGTACCGCACAATGTAGATTGCTGCCATCCACTCATCTCATCGGGCTTGAAATGAAGTGAGTTGTAAGAGGAGATAGTTAACAGTATGACATAACTAATATAACAAGTTCACTTAAACTCTACATTGGCCAAATTTCAAAGCCGTTGCTGCTCAAGAATTTTTTTAATTCATGTGTTTGGTTTGTTTGCTGCTAGTAAAGATGTCTACAACTCTTTGTATTTTTTTTAAACAATGCGTCACATAGAAGTTAACAACAGCCGACTGTCATTTTTCTCCGTAACAACTGTCACCAGTAGGCTATATATCTTTTAATGGCTGTAGTGAGCTAGCAGGTAAAAGCTAACTCCATGAGTTCGTAGAACGTCCATCTCCAGTTGATATTTAATGTTTGTGTCTATTTTAAAAATTTGACTTTAAATTTTTAGAAATTTGATGGCTATGTGATAGTAAGTTTCTAACTGATGTAATTACTGCTGATAAAAAGGTCTACAATTCTTAGTATTATTTTTAAATAATGGATCTTTGATCTTTACCGGTAAGTAATTTTTCTCCGTAACGTAGCTGGCTAGTTAATTCAAGCTAACACGATGATTAAACGTTGCAGAAACGCCGGTTTCCAACTGATTTTTAATGTTTGCAGCTCTCTAAAAGCAAGACGTAATGGCTACATAATATCAACACAAAGGCTCGAGAAAGTAACGGAGAACGAGTTTGGCTGGTCTTGCTAAAACATAAATTTAAAAGAACAAGCTAGAGATGCTAACGTTAGCTTAAAGTCTGACAAAGCACCATAGACAAAAACACTTTAATCCTCTTTGTATATCAAATATTATATCCTACTATGGTTCAATGAACGCGGTTTTAGTGTTTGGAGAAATTCAAAGCTAGACTGTCATGCCATGCCCAGTCACTAAGCTATGAATAGACGAACTATGTTTGAGTTTATTGAACGATCAGTTGATGCTGCCTGAAAACATTTTATTTTATTTTTTTCACATATATTGTAAAGTCTTTGAGTGAAGAATAATTGCTGAAGATATGTAATTAAACAATCAAATAAAATGCAGAAAAGAAATAAGATAAAACTCCACTAGAGTTTAAATGACTGTCCGAAGATGTGGTCGTATGTGGCAGAAATCGGATGATCTGTACAACCCTGTTTATACAGTGGAAAAATAACAGGACTCTTTATTTTTTTTTAAAAGTATAAAGTCTGAACGGATCGTTTAAATGAACCAAACTCAGTGAACTGCTACCTGAACTTTTTTAAGAAACTATTCAAGGCCTCATTAGTTTGAATTGGCATTGACCCAATGACATATCAGAGCCGTATTACTTGCGGTGGCTCATCTGAACCCCTCGGTTCACTCAGACATAGACAGACCATTGTTTTAAACAGCACTGTCCCGGATTGTCTGTGATTGAGTAACGAGCGCACAATCAGATTCAGGAGATGCAGAGGGCAGAGAAAGTTCAAACTTTAACTGAGTTTCCAAGATACTGCATCATTCTGCAACTTGTTTCCTCGACTAAGTATCTCTGAGTAGCAACTTATATATTTTTCTTTTGACAAACGGTTTACACTTGATGATGAATCGAAATGACTCAGAGTTAAAATCCCCCTAAAATATTAGCACACTCAGTTACTTTGGTTTCTCTCTCATCTTTCTCTCTCTCACAGTGATTCATCTTTTACAAGTTAGTGAGAATTTCCCTCTTGCTTTTCACCTGGTTACAAATGACAGCTGTAGCTAAATCCCACCCACAGATGTCGCACTAAATAACCCGTAATCAGCCTGTTATTAGTGTTCACCTTTATCCTGACACTCCCAGCTTCATTTTCTCTTGACAGTCAGCGCTAAACTCTGATTGACAAACTTCAGAAGTGGACCTGAAATGACGCTGCCCTGCGCGCATTACTCAAACGTTAACTGTGCGGCTCGCCGAGATGTGTGTGTTAGTGTGTAATAGGCGCTATTAATAAAGCCAAGCCATGCGTGACTCGACTTTCTCTCCGCAGCCGCCTCTCATGGCTGACTCCTTACCGGGGATTCAGTTGTGTGAGTTTGGATCAGTCTAATCACATTTGTTTAATTAAGCACAGCTAATAGACTCTCCAGGAGATAGGGTGTCTCACTGTGATGGCGGCGCTGCATTGAGATGCATGTCAAACACGGAGGCCTGGTATCACTGCGGTTCCCATGGCTCTGTACCGGCTGACGTGCCCGACATCCAACCGTGTTTGCAAGCTTGACACAAACAAGCTGGAGGTTAAATACTCAAGGTTACGCGTAGTACAACGGATGGATGTCAGTAGAACGTCTAACAGGAACTTCCCTCACAGTTGAATTGAACTTGCTCATTTGTTTAAAGTCCTTTGCATACAGGTATCATCTCCCTAAAGTAAATAATACCTGATTTGCATAAAAAAAATGTCTGTTTTAGTAATTTAATATATTGTCACTTCATGAAACTCTTTCACTTTGCAACTCTTAACACCTGTTGACTTGTTGCTCCTCTGCGTACTTGCAATTTTATATCGTAGGCCGAAGCTTTTGGACGACGAAACACCTGAAATCACACGAGATTCTGCTCCGATCGAGGAGGGTTAGGGTTGGGGGTCATGGTTAGGGTTCAGGGTCATGATCCTACGAGTGACGTGAGGTGAAAATTCAACAAACAGTATAGTCATAGTAGATGTAGTAAGTCAGATGACATTGTGACATTGACATCGACATTGGGTCAGCAAACATTTCTGCGTTAAAATGTCTAAAAACAGCAACACCTATGTCATGTTTTGTTGAGTTGTTATTCTAAAAGTTTCCAATAATGTTCAAACTCAGAAAAATACATCATTTTATTCAGGATATAAGTTTGTCTCATTTGTCAATCTCCCCTTTACGCTCTCTGTTTGCTAGAAGTTCTGGGGAAACACGATTTACGTCAGAGGGTGACGTGACATAACGCGAATAAAGCTTCAATATTTAAACTCATCCTTGAACATGATTTCCATCTGAGTCACACCAGTTGCAAAGGTGTTTGACACTGAAATCATAAACTCCCACGCGACTTCATGACGTCATCGAACTATGTGAATACTGTTTAACACGGAAGGCCGCTGTTCACTTCCCGTTTCCAACCGATGATCGCTCCCCAACCACGTAAACATGCAGCGTTGATGTATTTTGTCATTTAATTTGGAGAAACATGACGATGGTTAAGATAAATCAGCACATTTAGGGAAGAACTGAAGCTGAATTAACCAACCAAGAAAAGTCAATTAAATTTGAGGGCTACCGCTGTGGTCTGCTAATATCCTCACAACTTTCTTAATTTCCCTCCTGGGGATCAATAAAGTCATATTTTACACCATGTGACACAATTTCACAAGCAGGTTTCAGCTCAAGTAAACTTTAAAATGAACTTTGCTGGTCCACGTGATCTTTGGACGTGTTTTGTGGTCAGAATCTCGAGGTGAGAAGGTCGGTCTCACAGGTGATGTCCGATGAGATCACCTCGGTATACCTGAAGAATGAACGCAGCAACTTTCCCCTCTGACATCTGGGAAGCTGCCACCCGTGTTCATCCGATGCTCTCCACACGCGGTAATGCACTAAGTGACATTAAGCTGCCACAGCTGATGGGGAGAGTTCACACCACACAGTAATTACACTTCTGGGCTGTTTTCTTTCACCCAGCTGACTGACATCCCATTAACATCTGGAGGCGTGCGTGCTTCAGAGGCGCCAACGTGGGTCAGCCTTTATTGTTCTGATTGGCTCTCATCTCCACCGTCCTCCTTTGCGGCGTGCAAATTAGGATTAATAGTGTTTCATTCGAGAGGTGAGCTTCTGTTTCGAATGTTCAGAGAGGAACGGAGAGAGAAAACAGGAGGAGGGAGGAAAAAGGCAGAGAAATCCACAGTTGAATTTCAGCTGAGGTGATCAGAGGGAAAAAAATCTGAAAAGCCAGGGATAAAGCCGGGAGACAAGTGTTAGTCTTCCCAGGAATCCTTGTTAATCTTTAAAAGGTAAGCAATTATAAGAGAGCTACTGAGGAAAGTTGCAAACCACAAAAAACAGAGCAGAAAGAAAAAGTGGCGGAGCATTCCAGATTTAGACGAGACGTCTGTCTTTTCGCTCTTGGGCATCTTTCTGAGACAAATTACTTTCAGTAGTCAATAGCCTGTAATTAAAATATACCCACTTGATGGAGAGGCAACAGTGTCTCTCTGTTTAGTTATGGGTTGGAAAGATTAATTCTGGGGTGTATAACCCTTGTAATTTTCAAAGTGCTGTTTATTGTTTTCAGAGGGGAAAAAAAAGTGCAGACGATTGAAATGTCTCAGCTCAAGGTCTGCTTTGATTTGTTTACGCTTCACACACATTTGGTTCTCTCTTTTTGTGTGTGTTTTTTCACACGTGCCCTCTTTATGCTTCACTAACATAGATGCACGTTATCAATTTGCATTAACGTTTTGGAGCCCGTCCACAGCTCTCACACATCGCCGCCGCCGGTAATCTCGTCTCGTGTTTGAACGCAGAGGTCGAGGTTTCTTTTTTTTTTTTTGGAATCATAAATACTGGCACAAGCGAGCTGGATGACAACAACAACCAAAAGTGTAATAATGATGAAAGGTCATCCTGAGCTGCCCTCCTCTCCTCCTCCTCCTCCTCCTCCTCTCCTCCTTCTTTACTCTTAAGATGAGACTCACCGATCCCCCTTGTGGGCAAAGTGACAACTGCATCACACTCATGTGGGTCTTTTTCAGAGGCAAGCAACATAAAAAACAAAAAAAGAAAAAAAAAACAAAACACAAGGCTGCATTGAAATCACCAGCTGTTGTCTGTAATGATGAAAACATCCCTAACTTAGCATGAATTTATAATTATGCAGAAAGCAAATTTGAATCTCTTTACTGGAACTTTTCAATTCCCATTCAATCTCCCAGGGGAGAGCTGGTGTGAATCATATGCAGAGATTGTGTGTTTGTGAGTGTGTGTGATTTCTATCCTCCACCTCTTCTTCTTCTTCTTCTTTTTTTTTTTTTTTTTAAAGAAAGAAAAATGCAGATCTCAGATGCTTCATAATGAAACTTTTGTGGAGTCCCAAAACCACAACAAATGAACTTTTCTGAGAAGTATTCGCTCGTATCAACTTACAATAAGAGCTCCAGTCCTTCGGCGTCTCCTCTGATAAATAAAGCTCACTCCGGACAATCAGAATCATCATTTCATTTCCTTCGGCTCTCACCTTCTGTTGTCTTGTCTTGGCTTCTTTTTTAGCTCCTTTTCTACTCCCCCCACCCTCCGCCCGCCGCCTCACTAATTCTATTTTCAATGGGACGTGTAAATTAAGTGTAAATGTAAATGGATCAGTGTGTTATTTATGCTAAACCCGACAAAAAGAAACACATTCTTATTGTAAGTAAACAGCTGCATTACCTGTGGGCTCCTGCACACCTGCTAGTGCAGATCAGTTAGCCTGTGTGCAGATGCAAACTGTCAATCATTTCACACACACACACACACACACACACACTTGCACAAAAACACAAGAAATGAAAAAGGGTGCACACAGATGCAAGAAACAAACACACACAGACACGACACAAACAAAAAAAGGTGCATTCAAACCACAATATGTGATGCACACACACACACACACACACTCATATTAAAGGCTTGCATATGTAACCACATATGCACACACACACACACACACACACACACACACGTGATAAAAATCAAACAATGAGCGGAGGAGAAATGTTCATTCATGCATGAATTATTTCATTTTTTTTTTGGTCCCCCTGATTTGAAAGAATCTATTGTAGGAAACATTAATGTCAACATGTAGAGGTGTAATAACAGGTATAATCACTGCAGAGACGTGTTTCTTCCTCTCTTCATAATATGTTCTTCATTAAGACTATTTAATTTAATTTACTCTCTGAAACTAGAGATTTTTTTTTTCTTTCTAGTTTAATTTCAGACTTTGGCAAAAGGGAGGAGGGAAAAAAAAGTGATTTATATTCTGTATTTTTCATACAGCAGTCAACAGTTACAGCTGAAAATCAATTAAAATAGCACAAATACATTTAGACACTGTAGGAAATAAAGAAAAAAAGCTTCTTCTCCTCCTCCTCCGTTATCTGTCACTGTCCTCTGTGCCTCGGATGTTTCAGCTTCAGGCTGTGTTCTTAAAGATGTCCAAGAAAAAGGAAAGAAAAAAATCAGCTCTCCACGTAAATTTGGATTAATTTATATTCTTTAAACGTTTTTTTTTTTTTTTATATTTTTCAGATAGGCCTGAGGTTGGATTTTTTAAAAATAAGATGGAGATGGAGAGGTGTTTGTGTGTGTGTGTGAGTGTGTGATGGCCGGAGTTAAAGTTGCAATAAAAAATTAAAACAAAACAGCACTGATGAAATAAAAGTGAGTCAGGTTCAGTTATGATGGATTAAAAAATGTTCACTGCCGAATAATAATTATTTTGCTTGTTTAGATTGGAGAAATTAATGGAAAAAATAGCTTTCGGCAAACACTGGAAGAGAACAGACTGCAGCATTAGTCTCTCCTTCAACAAACTTAATTATTCTTGAGAACTTTTTGTTTAATGATTTTTTTTTTATGATTTTCTTTTTTTTTTGCGCACTTTCAAACAAATCAACTCATTTAATTAAACACCTCTTTATGTCTGCGAGTGAGAGCATCTGATGTATAAGGCTGATGGTGTATGTATGGTTTCATATTCCGCTCAGGTGTGCCGGGGAAAAGCTGGCAGGTTGCCCTCCGCTGTTAAAACAACAGGCTTTGACTCTATACGGAGCAAAACGCACGCCGCTGCGCGCAATCGACTATTTACCAGACTTTTTTTTTCTCCCCTTCTTCTTCTTCTTGACATGCAAACATGTGGCGTGTAAATATGAAAATGAATGAGTGTGAGAGCTCTCCTGGCACTGACTTTTCTCTCTCTCTCTCTCTCACTCTCTCTCTCTCTCTCTCTCTCTCTGTCGCTCTCTCTCTCTGTCCCCGGAGAACAGCGCGTCGGAGAGGAGCGGCTGTAAAAACCAAAGTGGGGCAATGAGACAAGCTGCGCCACAGCTGGCAAATCATCGATTTGAGCATCAGAAACGGGGAGGGGCGGTTCGTTTACCTGCCACCCCTCTCAAAGCAGCCCTCCTCACATGCCGCTACTCTCCCTTCTCCCTCTACTTCACCCCCGCAGCCCGCAGCGCACGGTTGCTCACATTTCTGCGCTCCCATCCGCCTGTTTTGTGCGCTCCCCCAACTTCGAGCTCCGCCGGTGCCGGTGCGGTTTTTCTACAAGACGACCACCCCTCCTCCTCCACCACCACCACCACCACCACCACCACCTCCTCCTCTTCTTCTTCTTCTTCCTCCCCCTCAACCATAGGACTTTTGACTCTTTTTTTAAAGCAGTTTTTTCCTCCCACAGAGCAGTCGCCTATTTTTGGATCTCTCGCCGTGGAGCAGTGACAAGAGGTTGTTCAACTTTTGATGGAAAACAAGAGGTCGGGCGACTGCTGACTTTAAAGGTACGGTCCCACAGCGTGCACTGTCTTCTCCTTCTTAATGATCTGCTGTCATTTGGGTGCCTCTGTTTTTAAATCTTCTCTTATTTTAGTTTATTGCATGACTCGTAAAAATGAGGTGCATCAGTTCTGGATTTAAATGAATTAAAAGCATTTTAAAGACCTATCATGTAAATCACTTCAGACCCACACAGTATAAAAGTGTCTGCTAGGATTTAAATTTCACAAATAAAATTAGAAGAAAAAAAAATCACGCATGCTGAATAAAACCGCAGAACTTTTTAATCGCCATCTAATTCAAAAAGTGTCCGGATGCAGGCCTGTGTCATTTCTGCACGAATAAGCAAAGCACTCGTGATATTGGCGGGGTTAAGTACATCCATCTCCTCTAATTCATTTAACAACTTATTCAGCGCGCAGCAGAGGAGCAAGAAAGTGATGCTGCTGCTGCCATCAGCCACCGCTGCTCTGACCTGATGAGTGCAGGAGGCAGCACACATCTTTACAATAAAAGTTTCAGCTTATTTTCATATGTATATATATATATTTTGGCATCATATTTGTCAGGATTTGCTTCACAATTTTCAGACACAGGGCCTTTACTTTCATTTTTACACTCATGATTAAATTGTGTGTTGACAAACCACAGTTGTTATCAAACCCGCTGACATGTCTATTAGAAGCTATACTGCAGCCCAACTGCCCATCTACTTTTACTACTTTTTATTAGGGCCATTAGAGCCACTTCATTTATTCTCTCCATATACTTAATATTTAATTACGTGTCAACTTGCTTCAACACTTTTATTGCCGTGGCATGAAACACTTGAAAACTGCAGTGAGCAGGTTGAAGTTAAAAAACAAAAAGAAGAGAGAGAGTGTATGTGTGTGTGTGTGTGTGTGTGTGTGTGAGAGAGAGAGAGAGAGAAACAAACAGTTCATGAATTTATTGCTTTCTTTCTGCATGACTTGTGTGTGAGAGGCAGCAGATAGTCAGATAGATGCGATGATACACAAATGTTGTAGTCTCGCTGTTTGGTCCGCCTTGTGGCTTTTGTCACAGTGCTGATAAAGTAATTTCAGGTACAATCAGACCTTGTGTGTGTGTGTGTGTGTGTGTGTGTGTGTGTGTGTGAGAGAGAGATAAAGCAGTTATGAGAAGATGTACTGCCATCTTTAAAAGTGCGTGGGCATTTATGTTCTGTGGTTTTTTAAAGGTTTCACTCTGCTCCTTTAGAAAATAACTGACATTTCACACAGAAGCATGGTCAGCGGCTTTCCCTCTGATATTCATGATAATTTGCACACAGATGTCGACACGGACGCTGATCTAGGGTCACGTTTCTTAATTTAGCACTGAGGGGAAACAAAAAAGTGCAGAGAAAAATCACAATAAAACATGTCGAACGAGAGGAAGAAGTGTGCATTAGATCAGATGTTTAAATGGAAATAGTCCTGATATCATCTTCAGCCTTCGGTGTCGCCGGCTTGTTTATTATCTCTTGCTGTTGTTGTCAGGCTTGTGTGCTTTTTGCTCGCTCACTTGCGATTACGAGGTCAAGCATGGCACCCGCTGCATGGGAAAAAAAAAAAAAAAACAGGTTATGGCACAGGACCGGTGAGTTTTCTTTCTTTTTATCTCTTTGCAGATCTGTGGCAGTTCAAGGTGCTGCGGCTTATCTGGTCAGTGCGTATGACAGCAGTGACACACAGCCCTTTTCCTGTCTCAGGCTGCTGCCATGTGTCACTTCTTGTAAAAAGTCAAACTCGCACAAGGCGAAAGCCTCAGCAGCAAGCAGCTTGAGAACGTTGAAGCAAGACTTCTCGGTTTTACTCCTCGTCCCTGAGCTTCTTCATCACGGCCACGTTTTTTTTTTTTCTCAATAAGTTTGCGGTTGTAAAAAAAAAAAAGAAAAAAAGTGGGACAAAGAAAAAATAAATGCTCGTGTACATATCGACGGTGGCATGACGACCTGTTTGGCAAAAGATTCCTCCACATAAACTTGTTTGGCAGGAATGATAAGAATCAAGAGGCTGCGTATGATCCGTCGGGTCACACACATCCAGCAGTAAAGCCTAAACATCTGTCACAGCTTATTAGCGTGTAATTAATTCCTTTGAATGTGTTCTGTCGTGTTCACAGTTCTTACAATAACCCCACTATGATTTACAATTAGGAAGAGATCTGGGAAAACACCTAAGTGTTTCCACCTTTGTGTTTCGAACTTTAAGGTTTAACCTTGCTGCAGTCAGATTTCTTTCCTCTCTCTCAGGTTAGTTTTGTTTTCATTACAACTAATCGAAACTAGTGCACGCTGCATTTACTGTACCGTAGTAGAGCGATAGCAGGAAATCAGCTTGTAATGTTCACAAAACACCAAGGGTTGTCTTTTTTCCCCCTCTTTTTAAAGCCCAGTGACACTTTTACAACTCCTTTAATTGTCACTTAAGGCTGTCAGGTTGGCGGTGTGTGTGTGTGTGTGTGTGTGTGTGTGTGTGTGTGTGTGTGTCATGAGGGACTACAAGATCTGTGCACCGCCGGTTCAACCTCAAACCCCTCCAGCGTAGACCAGATTAGTTAAGTACGACGCAGCAGCTGCGTGTTGGCGTGCCGTGCTTTCGCTCAGGTCTCGGGTTAACAGGAGCTGAAGAGCAGGTTGTCAGACGAGGAGAGAGAGTACAGACGACAAAGTTTGCCCTGTGACCCTGAGAGACCAATTAGTCTGCAGGTTGCAGGGAGAGAGAGAGCACAGGTTGTGATTTTGTTGTTGTTGTCGTTGTCTTTGCTGTTCGGTCTGCTCTGAAACGATATTTAGAAATCTCCAATACGTTGATTTAAAAATCGAATTGAGACATCAGGTAAATAGAAAAAAGGGGAGTTATCGCCATGCTTAAACCAAAAAGAAACCTCTATACGTTTGCACTGAAAGGATGCAGATTATCAAAACACCCCGCTGTTGAGTGCACGCTGCTCGAGTTTGGAGCTGTGGGGCTGTGCCTCACTTTGCTGAGACTGATATCTCGGCTAAAACCATTAATCGTCTTTCTTTACCACCTCGATAATTATCGCTGTAGCAAAATAACAGCTCAGCAAACAGTGAAATTATACCTGTGGTAGGGAGCAGAGTAAATACCTGTTTAGCTGCCAGCAAATGTATTTATTAGACTGTCGCCAGTAAATAAGAGGCCTGTCTCGTTTTTTAATGTGTGGCTCTTTGGGGATTCCACCCCTCCAACGCAAACCTCCCCCAATCCTCCCCACCTCTGTATGAAATAGCTCTGTTATGATTGCTAATAGAGGAGAAAGATAACAATGATTCCCAGCGTTTTTTTTTTTTTTTTTTGATGACATGTTGCAACTAGTTTGGAAAAAAAGTAAAGAAAAAAAAAGGTTGGTGTGTTAATAGGGACCGCTGCATACCAAGGCTCAAAAAAATGTAAGAAAGCCCCCCCACCCGCCCTCCACCACAGACAGTTACAGACATACCACCCTGGGTGAGCGCTTAGTGTGTGTGATTCGGGGAGTTACAGCTCATTTTGTCATTATCTTGGAAAGTTCTTTATGAAAAAAAGAAAAAAAAAAGAAGGTGTGTGTGTGTGTGTGTGAGTGTGTGTGTGTGTGTGTGTGTGTGTGGAGGGGTAAGGGGGTTTATGTTGTCCCGGCATGTTCGACTGCATTTATTCTGGCATATGTTTTGCATACTGTTGATCCAGATTCCTTGGCTTAGTGATAAAAGCGGTCACATTGTGTTTTTTTTTTCTGGGTGCTAACAATCAGCCCCAGTTTTTGTCGAATGGGTTGGCGTGTCCTCGCCGGGAGATAAAAAACAAACAAAAACAAAAAAACCCTGAAGTCCGTCACGTCGGTTTCGTCACGGTTTTTACAAAATGACATCCCTCCTCGTGTTTGGATTCTCGTTATTTGGCCTCTTTTCGCGCCACCGTGGCGAATAAAAAATTTAAAGAAAGCATGCACGTCTAAAGTTTTTACAATTCGAATCACGTCATTACAGGTCTCCACGTATGTTTTAAAGAAAAAAAAACTCATTGTCTTTTATTCCGATGCTTGTCTTTATCCAATCTGTGTAGGTTTTTCTGAATCCTTTGTTCAGGGAGAGAAAAAGGAGAGCGATTTAGAGGAAAACGCATCCTGCTAAGATCAGGTTGTTAATACCCACCCACATACTCCAATGAAACAATTTCAACAGATACTGTATTCTCTCTCTCTCATACACACACACACACACACACACACACACACACACACACCCTTGCCTTATCAACTGTTTTGTTCGTCAGTGGCTGGATGATGCATCCTTTGACAAGGGATTAAATATGCAAAGAAAAATATGTAGATAAAGAAGCGCATCTTTAAGTCTGCACCTCTCATCCAACACTTCTTGCTAAGCCTCGATATTAAGAGCTGGTTTCTCCTCCCCCCCCCACCACCACCACCACCCCACCCCTACATGCTATCCCATCTCTCCTTTCTCATCTCACATCTCGCACACACTGAGGCGAGTAACACCATCCCATCACCTGCCTTCATTTCTTTAACACTCCCAAGAACTCCCCCACAAGGCCCGTCGGTGCTGTGTGCCCTTCACCCGCCTCTCCAGCCAGTTCAGGGAAAAAACCCAGCAGGACGTGGCAGCCTTTCTCACCCCCTCTTCAGTCTGTCCTTTCTCTCTCGGATGCCATGGAGCCATCTTCACTATCTCTTTCTCTCCCCTATACACACACACACAAACACACAAACAAACACCCCTGTCTTTCTAACTCTATTAATTATTTGTTGCGATCCACGAGGCAGAAATTAGAGTTTAATTATTGGGTCATGTGATGACCGGAGTCCAGCGAGCAGTGACAGAAAAGTCATTTCTTTAAAAGCAGCCCTGCCTCTGATGCCCGTTGATTGTTCTATGACTAATTGGTTTTATAATTCGATAAAGGCGTAGAGGGAGGGGAGGGGATGAACGAGGCGGTGTAGGGTCCTCTCAACAAGGGAAGTAGTTTTCAATCTTTAACACGAGATCCCAAGAGGACTGAGCAGGCCCGAGCTGACCTGGAGTGTTGGTTATCACGGCTGATGTCGTCCTGATGACACCAACGCCGACTGCAGTGTCAGGGTTCAGGCGAGGCCCCCCACCCCTCCCCTCGTCCCCGAGGGCTGAAACCTTGTACGATACTGCATCGAAAGCACGCTACGCCGCCGCCGCTGAGCGGATGTACATGTGTCTGTGTGGCGTGCATCTGCGTAGGAGTTGCATTATGTACAGTGAACACCACAGATCGTAAGGGTGGGTGTTGAGAGTGGAGTTGTTAGAAGAAGAAGGGGCGCGAGCAGAGCGGCGGTTGACGTATATCACAAAAAAAAAAGGAAAAAAAAAGGTAGAAACGTCCTGGTGTTTGCGTTCGGCTGAGGCGACGCAGAGACCCGCTGAGGCCAAACTGGCGTTAGGCCTTCCTGTCAGCAGACCTGAGGTGGAGACCACTCGCTCCCGCTTCTATTTCTGTCGACTTCATGTGATTATAAAACAATTAAGCACTTAGGAGTCGACTCTCAGTTCATTACATCCCCCTTGTTCTTTCTTCCTCTCTTTTCTCCCTCCTCCCACACCGAGGCGCGGACATATGAAAATGTAGAAATCACCTTATTTTACAAGTAATTGAAAGCCACACTCGCTGTGCGAGAGGCTAATGGAAAATATGAAACTAATCTGATTGGGAAGACACGTTCACAATGGAATATTTAGTCTGTATCTGTGCTGCTCAGCCCGTAACGACTGATGAGGCAGTTTTTTCCTGCTCCTCAGGTGTCTTACGAGGAAACATTAATGAACCGCCTCAAACCATGAACTCTGCGCAGGATTGAACCAGGGTTTAGTGCAACAGTTGTGCAGAAAGATCAGACAAAGAAAAAAAAAGTGTTACTCGCAAAGTCACAGACAAAAGATTTCTAAGAAGAGCACAGCAAGATCTTTAGGTGACAAAATGAAGACGCATCACGCTCAGATTTCTACACTTTCATGTTGCTTTTTTTGTAGTAAAGTCATATTATCTCTTGCTTGAAACTCATTTGCCCACATAATTACCTACAAATGCCAACTGCACTTCATTTCTTTGCCCTAAAAGTCAAAATCCTCCCTTTTGTGTGAAATAATCCATCAAAAAAATTAAATCTGTAATTGTTAAAACATGAAACGCTATCACCTCTCTCCATCTACTCTGCCCTTTTTTGTTTAGACAAGAGATTGATTTCATTTTTACTACTCATTTAACTGCTTGTTGGTTTTTGCTTGCTGTCTACTGTACACCACCCTCATTTTCCTTTTTTCACTGTACATGACATCTTGTCTCGCTGAGATTCATCTGTGCACCCACACTGACGCAGGCGTGTTTTGACACGTTTCCTCGACAGATTATTAAATCTTTTGCAGCCTCTAATAATACTATTATGTTTATGTGTGTGTGTGTGTGTGTGTGTGCATGTGTGTGTTTTCTTTTTATTGTGGCAGACACTTGCAGAAAGAGCTCAAAGTCAAACCGGTGACAGCTCTTTACCCCCTCACACGGTGTGTGTGTGTGTCTCGCTCAGACTGGATGCGCAGACTAATTTGTATTAGTAATCCAAATAATCGTATTAATGCCCATTAGACTCATCACAAGTGGCGAGCATGAAGACATCACACCTACGTACAGTAAGTGATGGCGCAGGCTTCGCCTGACAGAGTAAATAAAGACGCTCCTCAATGTTGAGCCAACAATGATACATCTTCTTATTCATATTTCCCCTCTTTGTGTGCTGATTATTAGTGTCTTTTTTAAAGACGAAGACATAATATTTAATTCCTTCTGAGACATAAACATGTGGTTTAAAGCGCAGCAGGCCAGATGTGGTAGTTTTGATAAGCGTGTTATGGTGAAAACACACTGTACCTGTGGTAATACACACGGCTGCAGGTGAACTGTATCTGTGGTGTAATGCTACGACTCCTGACATTTAAATACGAGGCGTCTTTGTTGCAATTTAGCATCCAGCCTGTCATGTTTTTCACGTCATTTTTTCACATTTTCCTTACAAACGCAGCCAACAGACACAAAATCTTGCCTGAACAATTACACTTGTGTACACGCAGAGCGCACCACGTACTGTATCTCCCCAACACAAAGCCGCACGGGCTTGTAAAAACCCACCTTGAACAGAGCTAAATCTGTATTCAGCACATGATTATAACAGCACACAGCTAGTATTTTTAAACAGGCTTTCTGTATTTCAAAACCCATTTTTTCCCTCTATTCTGTGTGATACAAAACGGTATATGTTAATTGATAATCAGCAGTGTTGATTCAGTGGTGCATTCAGTGCAAATCTGTGCCCTTCTGGATGTCAGAGGGTTTTCACAGTCACGTCGGTGCCAACCTAGCTGGCAGTGCCGGCACCTGTTGGCGGTGCCAAGGCCTGGCAGGGGTTATCGATGCTCTCTGATGGTGCCCGACAATCACAGTGGAAATGACTGCGGCTGCTTGCGTCATGCCAGATAGAAAAGAGCATTTGCCGACAATGGCTCGCTTTCACCGTCGCTCCTGTTTTCCGAACGCTGCTAACTGCGGCCAAGGAGGAAAGAAAAAAAAGAAAGAAAAGAAGAACCAAAAAAACAGAGAGAGAGAGAGAGACGAGCTGCAGAGAACATCGTGTAAAACATGTCAACATGTCAACATGCAAAACGTTGCGCGGCGATGCCGTGCAGGTCTAAGTGATGCAAAGTGATCTGCTGAGGTGTGTGTGTGTGTGTGTGTGTCGAGGGGGGCTGCAGCCTGTCTGCTAGTCATGTTAGTACATATCACAGTGACACCGATGGACCTGAACTGTAGGTACCATTCTGGAAAATGCTGCACATCCCACCCCAAAAGAGCAATTACTACCTGATTTATTATTTAAATTTCACCCTCTTTAAGGCACCTATCGCGTAGCAAAGAGCTCAAGATAGACAGCGACTTCAGCGCGATCCATTCGTGAATTTTACTTTCATGTCTTCGGTGACTTTGTGCAAATCTCCATTCACATTTTTCAGAAGCTGAATAATATCTCACGTAGGAAGGAGCCTCTGAAAATATAGTAATTACTCCACAGTTTGGGTCCTTTATTCAGACACATAGCAGAGCCATTTAACCACACTGCACACCGCAGCTGTGTTTAGTACACAGTGTTGGCAGCTCACTGAAACCCCGAGAATGGTTAAGATAAGAATTGATCACTGAATCTGTGCAGCAGCCTCCTTACTCGTGAATTCAAACATGCCGGGGTGTCTTATACTTAGCCGTTTCGACAACTCTTCCATTTCCTGTTGAATAACCACAGACGCGGGACCCTTTTAAACATGCAGCCGCCCCCTCAAAACTTACACCTCCTGCAAGGTGTCAATATTGCAAGACATTGTTCCATCTGAGGTTCAGAAAGGTGAGTTTCACATTGTATTTTTCCGTTAAAAGCTTCTTCGCTGGCCTTCGCTTGTGGTGAATTCCTAATACAGCCATTTTGGACACAAATGTATTTTGAAATGAGCAAACTTTTGACCTCGCGCCGGGTGGGTGGAACAATGATTTGGTTTCACCACCACGGGCTGAACGGGAGGTGTATCTGTACTGTTTCTGCTGCGTAGAGACACCACACACCATCACTTCTTCCGTGATTGTTTTTTTTGTTTGTTCCAGCTTCACTCTTCGTCTAAAACTGTAAACACCTTCCGTAAATCTGGATGATTTTCTTAATATTCGTTCCGTGGAGTGTTTTTTTTTTTTTTTTCTAGTTGTCATCACCTGACTGTGGTTCCTGTCAAGCTAAGCTGCAGAGCTCACGTCTGCGATGTCGTATTGTTTATGAAACAACAGCTTTTTTTTTTTTCACTGTATTTATGGTCTTGCACACACACACACACACACACACACACACAGGGTGTTTATGAGCCCTACGAAAAGATTTAATAGTAAGCACGTAGAGTTATGCAGCATTTCACATGTGCACCTGACCTCCACCACCTCTGGCTTCGTGATAGGTGTACACGCTTCCTGTTTTGTGTTGGTTTCCTGTTTTTGTTCTTACACAACCTGGACAGACATTGCTCGATCATCATTGTTTGATGTGGATACTGGCCTGATGAGCATCGCCTCACCTCATGATATACTCGTATTCTCACCTCCCTTTCAGTCTGTGGATGCATATTTCTTCAGTATAACCTCTCTATTGCTTTCATGCTACGGATTATTTATATTTTATCAGTGTCAATATAATTTCACGTATGTGTTTAAAAAAAAACCCTGTGGTTTTGACAGTGAACTCTGCCTCACACACTCACCCCCTTCAGGCTCTTCACAGGACCTAAAAATGGTCAAATGAGAGCCAAATACGTCCACAGCAGCAGACAGCGACTTTTATTGTCACCTGAGCGCGCCTTTTCTCATAAAGTCAAAGTGAAACGGTTATTATTAGGCCACCTTAAGGTTAGGGACAAACACCATATCTGGCCTTTATTGACAATATCAACAGAGATTAACTTGTCTGATATTTTTTGCCGTTTGCTCTGGAGCAACAAAGCCCAGCAGCAGCAGAAGAAGCAGCAGAAGAAGCAGCCGGGTTCATGAAATAATTACAAAATAATAACAATAGCTCACACATGAACTTGAGAAAACCTTCCAGCTTGCTATTGTTTGCAGAGATTGTGTTGCCTCTCCATCCAGCCTCTCAACATTCCTCCTCTCTCTCTCTCACCCTCCTCTTCCCTCATTTCTTCCTCCACTTTGACAGTTCAGGGTTTTGTTGACAATATCAACAGAGATTAGCTTGTCTAATATTTTGGTATAATCTAGTTTGACATAACCTGCTATGGAGGTAAAGAGTGTGAGATAATAGGAGAATAATGACGGTGCAAAAGCTAAATGATGAGATGATAACTTCACTGATGAGAATATAGACGTCTTTGTGACTACCCACCGAAATCCACCTGTAATAGAGGTTAAAATCAACACGACAACACCTCAATTATATGAGAAAAAAGAGGGGAAAAACCTCTTGATGATGCAAATTATTTTTATTTATCTGGTGATTGTGTTATCCTAGAATATATGTGTTTTATTCACAATGAAAAAACTAAATTTGAGACTGACAAATCCTCTTAATTTGACTTAAAGTGCAGTTCTCTACTGACAGCCGTCCACCTTTAGTGTGCAGAAGAACAGCCTCTGCACACTTTTTAAGGCGGTCGTGGATATTTAAGAGTTCAAGATGTAAATAAATACATATTTAAATAGAGAAATGTGTATTTTTTGGATAGAGTTAGTGTGTGAGAATGAGGAATAACTGGAAATCGTGTAGTTTTTCCGTTAGTTAGAGCCGTGAGACATACCTGTGGTTAAAAATCGTAATTTTTTAAAGAGGTTTTGGTGTCAGGAGTCACATAAAAGCTCTTCTTTGAAGATATAACACCTATTTTTGGGTCCTCTTCAGTTTATTGTGATGTTTGTCTGTCTCCGGATGACCCCCGCTGACTGGAGGTCAAATAGTTCACCTCACCTTTTGAGATTTTTGACCGAATCACATCAAATATTTGATTAAAAAAAGTATTTACTAGGGGTGGAAAAGTAAATAAAAAACATAATAAATTAGGTATCTAGTGTGTGTGTGTGTTTGTTGTGTGTGTGTGTGTTGTGTGTGTGTGTGAGAGAGAGAGCATCTGTGTGTACCCGGTAATAAATGCAGGACCGCCTCACTCTAATCAAGCTGATTAAAAATTCCTGCGCGCACAGCCGGAAATCGCACCACCGTTTTTCTCTGTTGTGTGTGTATGTGTGTGTGTGTGCGTGAGAGACAGTGTGTGTGTGTGTGTTTGTGTAGATGCATATGTGTGTGTGTCCACTTTCTCCACTTTATTTGTCTCCTTCAGGACTTTTCGGCCTGAGATGCGGAGGGATAATCTATTTTATATGTATATAGATATATATGAAGGGGATTATTTCTTCTTTACCCCCGCACACTCACGCACACACTCTCTCCCCCCCCGCACACACACACACACACACACACATCCTCCTTCTATCTTCTATTTTTTCTATTTTTTTTTTTACCCCCTCTTACCACGCCATCTGAAACGAGGAGGAGAAAGGGAAAGCACAAGCAAAGCGGCAAAGCACCAGCAGCGAGGAGAGAGGAGAGGAGAGGAGAGAGAGAGAGGAGAGAGGAAAGGAGAGGAGAGGAGAGGAGAGAGAGAGAGAGAGAGAGAGAGAGAGAGGAGAGGAGGAGGAGGTGGTGGTGGTGGTGGCGGTGGTGGAGGGGGGGAGTGATGAGTCAATACAACTAATAATTTAATGGGGACAGAGAGAGGGAGAGACGGAGTGAGGAGAGGGGGAGAGACAGAGAGGGAGAGAGGATAGATAGAAAGAAAGAGGAGCTCCGTCCGGACGCCAATCCCCAACCAACCAACAGGACACCTCCTACTATTACTATCGCCCGGCAGCTCTTCTCCTTCTTCTTCTTCATGCGTCCACGGCGAGCCTTATTTATCCTCGACGTCGGAAAGTAAACGGCACTTTTTGACCCCCCTCCCTCCTCTCCCTTCCTTCCTTCTTTCTCTCTCTCTCTCTCTTTATTTATTTTTTTAATTTAATTTCTGCGAACCTGTTTCGACTGTCCGCATATCGTCTCTCCCACCAACATCGCCTCGATAGCGAGAGCTCACACTGTCGGGCTGTTATTATTTCTGTCTCCCCCCCTCTCTCTCCTCTCTCCTCTATCTATCTCTCAGTCAAGCCGGTTTTTTAACGGTTATTTTCGTGTCCGTGAACACGAAGGTTTGTTGTTGTGGACTAAAGAGGTTTGAAGGGGGGGTGGTGGTGGTGGTGGTGGTGGAAGCGGGAGGAGGAAGAGAGAGAGAGGGGGGGGGGGTCTCTCGGCTGGCGGTTAGTGTCCGAGGTGCTGTGGTGTCTGCCGGCGACGGCTAACTGTTACTGTACGGTGCCCGTGTGTGTCTGTGTGTGTGTGTGTGTGTGCCGATATAGCGATATTTTGGATGTTGTGGTGCGAACTAAAAGCGGCAACTTGTAAGCGATGGACGCGGCTAACCGTCGCTCGCTGTAACGGTCGCGGTTGCCGCTTCTTCTCTTACTTCTTCTTCTTCTTCTTCTTCTTCTTCTTCTTCTTCTTCTTCTTCTTCTTCTTGTTGGACGGAGCTAATGGGCCACACATAGACTACTAACACACAGACAGACACACACACATATATATATATTTAACGCTTACCAATGTTCGCTATCACGGTCCATCTCGACCTCGTCGTCTCTCCCACAGACCCGGGTTGTTGTTTTTTTATCGCACCGCCTGCCACCGCCACCAACACCAACACCACCAGCACCAGCACCAGCAGCAGCAGCAGCAGTCCGCGAAGAAGAGCAGGAGAAAGCGTCTTTTTAAATTTTTTTAATTAATTAATTATTATTTTTTTAAATTATAATTATTTAAAAATAGCCAAGTCATGCACACGTGAGGTTTAACTACAGGAAAGCAGGGTTTTTTTTTTTTTTTTTTTTTGTCTTTTTCTTTCTACTGGCCAAACTTGGAAGACTCGTTTTCCAGCCGGTGTTATATACTACCAGTGCTGTTCAAGTGCTGCGTTTCAGGTGGTTCCTCTCAACTCAAAGTATCCTTATGGAAACTATTGCTCCTTTTTTTATTTTAAAAAAGTGTTTTAAAGGTCATTTAAAAATCTGACCTGGATCCTGGGGCTGGATTCCTCTTTTTGTATCTTTGTTGGTGGGAGTGGTTGCCTCGTGCATGTTATGAATGGTGGAGTTCATGATCTTTTTGGGGGGTGGTGGTGGATGATGATTTTGCCCTTTTCACTCTTTGACAGCATTCCAGATCATGTCCATCCGGCACTGATTGCATTAACCTAAATGCAGACTCACCGTAATTACTTTTCCATTGCAGTTCTCTAAATGTTTGTGTGTTTAAAGTTTACACACAGGTTCCAAATCCTGTCTATCGTTTGTGTGTCTGTGAATCGGCCGTAGATGGAGGCTCCATCTTTTCCATCCTCTCCCCTCATCTCCTCTTTCTTAACTTTTGATGGCCATCCTCATGAGTCAGCAGCTCGTCTCATTTGAAGTTTCTCTCCATCACCTTAAAGTTTGTAAACCTGTCTGCTCATGCAGAATCTAAAAATAAAGTTCACACCTGTAAAAAGTCCTCCAACTGATTATGATGTGTGTGTGTGTGGTGTGTATGTGTGTGTGTGTCACAGCAAAATGACGTTGCGGGCCCTTTTTTTTTTTGCCTCCCTTTTCCTCAAGCTGCGTCATGAATGTGAAGCCTCACCAAGTGACTCAGAAACGAATTCGTGGTTCCTTCTCGCGTGCGCCGCAGAACGAAGACGCATTCCTTGAACTGCACTGTATTCATTCAAGTGGAATCTCAACAAATTAATGTGTTTGCCCTGAAGCTGGGGCTTGTTTGCCCCGCTGTATGGGAATCTCTAGCGGGACAATACATACCATAATACACGTTGAAAAATGGGAACAGTAGAGCTGCGAAAACGTCACCGTGGCCCTCTTACGACATAATGAGTGAATTGACATTTATTGCCGTGGGTCTGTTCTCAGAGGTTCAATTAACAAAGCACGTTTTCCTCTATAAAAATGTCCCTTCACGTCTTCACATGTCAGATGATCATGATATCAACACAAAGATTTTGTGTTCATCGCTTTCATACTCGTATCACCTTTCAGTTGCTCATTTTTTCCCCTTTGTACCACTCATATCTCGGCTGACAGCTGAATCATTCTGTGTCTGTCTTCCCCAGGTGATAGTGAGCAGAGGTGCTGAGAATGATGGAACATCCGCTGAGGCGATGTTTGGGCAAGGAGAACTCTGAGCTGGTCAACAGCATGGCAGAGGCCAAGGCCCGCCCGGCCAAGCTGCCCCGGCTGGGCAGGCGGCAACCCCCTGGGCCGGGCCAGGCTGGGCAGCACCCGCGGAGCCAAACTAGCGGGGGTCGTGCAAACCCGCAGCCACCTGCTGAAGACCTGCCACAAGAGAGGTAAGACGGAAAGTGTGTGTGTGTGTTAATCAACAACAATTTGGTTTGATTTAATGTTTATCGTCTAGTAAGCAGAAATGCAAATTCTTGCTTTCAATCTTAAATTTGAAACTATTGATGATATTTCATATGATTGTAAATGTTTGGACTGTTTACTGGAACAAAATTTGAATTTCAAGACTTCGCTTATGGGGGAATTTGTGAGGTGCACCTCTTGCTGTTTGGGAGCTGAAATGATGAGTTGATCAATTAATTAGATCAACACTGAAATTAATCACCCGACCAACATTTTCAAGCAGGATATCAAACATTTCCTTCTGATTTTGCTGCTTTGTTTGTCTTGTGTGACAGAAAACTGAGTATTTTGGATTTTGGACTGTGAGCTTGTGGCTTTTTAGACAATAATCATCAGTTTTCAGCCCTCTTACAGGCTAAATGGTTCATTTGTTGCTCGGCTCACTGACAAAATAATCAATAAATATATCATTTGGTAGTTGTAGCACTGACTGATCTTGAAACAAATATAGTTAAACTAACTTTGCATGAGTAAGTGAAGAATAAACCATGGCAAATAAGTCTATTTAAACACAGTTTAAATAGCCCCCCCTCCCACACACAGACACATACACACCATCTTCCACCCACCACCCGCCACCCCTGCATGCTCTCCAAAACTCTTAACCTTTTTACTAATGCATCTTTGTAGTCATCATGCTTTACACACACACACACACACACACACACACACACACGTACTGCACACACTCCCACTTATTTGCCCAGACAATGTGCTTCAATAGAAGAGCACAGTGAAATTATTCCTGTGTGCGTGCTGCATAGCGTATGTCACAGCTCCCTCTCTCAAACTGCAGCCCTCCTGCTCCGACATTTGTTTATTAGGAAAGTTTGAGTCCTTCAAGAGCCATTCCTGTTTAAAGGAGCCTTTACTTTGAGGTCTGACATAGCTTTTAATATAACTGGTGTCGATCCTCGTGAACCTTGGCAGGCGCAGCCTGTCAAAGCTATGAACCTTTTTATGATTATGTTTTTCTGTTGTTTCTTTTTTTTTTTTTTTTTTTAGTGGGTTTGAAATGAGTTTCAAAACCTGCAGGTTTTGGAGTTGTAATAGCACTTGGCAGCCTTGAGGCTGCGTCTGTTTGTTTGTTTGGCTGGTTCGGTTTTCTTTGGGCAGAGGGACTGAGGAATATTGGGATGTGGCTGTGTGGTGTCCTCGGATGAGGCCATTTCTCTTATTTGCTCCCTTTAATCCCTACATGTCGCACTCCAGCAGAGAGAGCCTAATTTTTCACCTTCATCATCTCTGCTTCTCTTGGCCTCCTACGATGTTTGTTCCTCCAAGCCTCCTCGTTGCCCTCCCCTCCTCTCTCTCTCTCTCTTTCCCTCTCTTCGTTTTTTTGTATTTTGTTTTTTTTCTTGGGTTTCTTCCTGGGTAAAGGGTGAAGCAGCCCGACGGAGGCGGGCAGTCCGTGGCTGAGGCTTCGCAGAGGGCCCACAGTGGGCATTGTGTCCGAGCGCGAAGCAATATTCGCCGCAGCCCTCTCTGGGCTCCCTGGAAACAAAGCCAGTATTGATCCCCCCAAATGAACCTACACAGCAGTCTTTATTGTTAGATCTTTATCTGTAAAATCAGGGGAGAGAAAGCGCTCTTCCAGCATTCACAGCATCTGTCTAAACATTGATTGTTTTGCCAGAGCTGTGTGCATCTTCTGGGAATGCCTGGGATCGGAAAATATTGGGGAATCACGGAGTCATTTTTAATTGGCGAGGACAATAAACGTACAGAAATGTGTTCAGGTGACAGTGCAGCGGAGACATACTTAGAAAGTAGGGCATCAGGGCACCTCATAAACAGCGTACAGCAAGCAGTAGAAACCATCTTCCTCAACACTTTCATGAAATGATTTTTGGACTATTTGGACTGCACTGGAACGTTCAAGACTGAGACTTCAAAGGCCAAGTTGTCCCCTGCTTGCTTAAACTTTTTCAAATTTCAGGATGTTATTTTTTAGAAATAGCGGCATATTGGGTGATATTTTGTGAGTCCAGCAGACATTCGGCAGTCTTTGGACAAGGATTGCTCATTCCACCTAAAAAGCAGAGCCACTGTTGACACTAGACTAGTAAACCTCAGGGCCCAGCGGTGGCTCGGGATTTGAAAGCGCTGCATCATGGGAAGATGATTTTGGGTTGGCAAGCAGAAGGAAAGGCTAATGTGAGCCCAGAACCATAGTTCTGATAAAAAGTTTATTGTGCCAAAGGAGACAGGGGTACAGGCTGAAGGATATTTATTAGCTGGCGGATTTGTTCGCACTGAGCTGAAAGTGATAATTCTTTCCATCGTGTATATTTGCTTATTAAATTCGCAGAATCTCTGCAATGTGATGTCATGAAAGATCGCATGGAGGAATCCTCCAACATTTGATTAAAAAAAAAAAAAAGCTTCTTAAAATGGGATTACAGATGATAAAACCATCTTTGAGAGAGCTCCAGGAGGAAGATCATGGATTGCATGACAAAGAGAATTTGTTCTACCTAAAAGTAGAACAAATTGAAGTCTAATTGTGTGCACCTGAGGAGTATTTGATTCAGCGGTGATGTGAGAGTTTGGCATGGAGACAAGAGGTGAGGTTTAGATAGAAATTGCCTATAAAGATGAAAAAATGCCTTTGTGGCTCAAACCCCATCCTTTAGTTAAAAATCTATCCAGCAGCGATCTATTCACTCGCTCATAATCCCTCGACACTCACCCTTAGTGTAACTTAATCACAGCGCTAAATATTAATCTCCACCCCTCTCAAAGCACCCAGAAGAATACTGAAGGTCAAAGTTTGCATGTGAAGAAATGTGAGCCTTCCACTTCTCCTCATTATGCTGTGTCCTCCCAGGCAACATGCTGCCTGTGTTCTGTGTGGTCGAGCATATGAAATCCCATGGTTTAGAGCAGCAAGGAGGAGCAACAGCCAGGATTAGATGCGCAGTGTGGGACTGCTCTTCAACCAGCTCATCGGATGGCCCTGCTGTCTCTGGGCTACTCCCTGACTCAGCGACCCAGGCCAAGGTAAGCAGCTGATGTCGCTCCTCACTCTCATCATCTCTTCATTTCTCCACCTCTCTGTACTCTCTCTGGCGCTTTTTTTGTCTGACTTTATCTCACTAATGCTCATTAACGTCTTCTCTACGGCGTTTTCTGACACGCTGTTACTTCCACACACTCAAACATACACTCTTTATGCCTCACACACACTGTGTGAAGCCAATAACCCTACATCAACAGATCTGAAGCCACAGTAACACATAGTGACACTGATCGTGCAGGAGATGCTCAAGTCTTTCAGGGTCACACACACACACACACATTCCCACACGGATGTATGTTCACCACGAGTCTCGTTTTGATTCAAATACTGTGCATACACACATGCACACACACTCATACTGTATGCTATTTATGCACTCAGAGACACTCAGTGACTCAGTGGGTGGGAGGGCAGGTGGAGAAGGGTCTGCTAATTGCGCCCAGGCTACACGCAGGCCGAGGGTGGCTGTTTCAAGGTGCCTCTTAGCATGCTCTTTTATTATAGCCTGTCCATCACGCTTACACACACACACACACACATCTAGACCACCTCTCCCATAAGCTTTCATCCTGCTGTGTAGGCTGACACTTCTTTAAGGCAGTCAGGAGAACTCATACATGATTATTTGTGATTTCAGCCACAAATAAAGTCTGAAGAGTGTTTATGGTAGCCAGTAACATAGATGACTACCGCGGCTTTATTCACACTGTGTGTCGCTAATGTTTTAAAATAAACCCATTCTGCAGGCGAGACACTAAGAGTGAACTTTGTGCTGTGTGCTCTCTTCTTTTCGCAACATACCGTCTCCATTCTTGTGCTTTGCGTGTCGTTATCTCCCATCGTGTTTTTTTTTTTTTCACGTTCATTTCACGTTTCTTACGTACGCGCACGTATGCGTATCGCATCATGCAGGTATGATTCAGGTAAGTGGAGACCCGTCCCCTGTCACTCGTGACAGATGCACGGATGCTCTGGTGGCTGACATGCTGCAGGGCGTCTACCCGCGTGGTCACGCTTAAGATCCAGCTGCACGGGTAAAACACACACCGCATGCCTTTCGCGCTTTACATCCGATCAAAATGTGTGTGATCATACAGCTTTTCTTTTTTTTTTTTTAACCTGCTTCCCACCCACACAGGTGCAGTGTTATAACCTAAACACACATATTGGATTGCTTTGAGACATACAAGAAGCACAGTAGTCTCCCAACACACACACACACACACACACACAGCACGTATTGTATGCCCAGAGGCAGGTGCCAATCCACGGATGCCCTCCGCTGTTACATACCAAAAGAATATAAGTTATTACTCACACACACACACAGCACTGTCCTTTCTCAGGAAATGGGAAAAACCCATATGAATATTAAAAACTTCCTGGTGTCATTGCGCAAAAATAAAACCACAGGCTGGTTGTGTTTGTCAATGTAACCGTTAAGCGTGAGCGCTGATAGTAGTCATCCTTGAGCCCCTGCTGACGATTTAGCTTACACTGTGATGGTGATCAGTGGAGTTATCTCTCGTAGCTGCTCTACATTTAACTGGTAAGTGATGAGCAGATAACACTGGCATTTTCCTCTTTTTTTTTGCATCGAGATTGGTGAGATGATACATGATGATATGTAGTTTTGAACCGAGCACTACTTTGTCTTTTCACTTGAGAGAGGAAAAAAAAAAAAAAAAAAAAAAAAAAAAAGAAAGAAAAAGAAATGATGGGCAACATGGAGACTGCTCACGGCTAAAAATGACTCTGCAACAGATAGATAAGGTTGTTCACCTGAAATAGTTCCATAAATAAAGGCTGGCTGCACTCCAGCTATTATTTAAGTGAAATATATTTCTTCTGAATCTACATCGCATATATAATAAAGGCCAACAAAACTAAAGCCTTCGTACACGGAGTGCTGCTAGCTGTCTTGTGCCATCACTCACCATATTGTATGCTAAATGCTACTCTCTGTAGGTGTGAGACTCGTCGTATTTATACACACAGTGAGCATACAAGCATTATAGACATGGTCTAAGTAGGCTCATATGTGCTCACACATGCACACACAGTGTGGTGCTGGTGTGGGCTTGTGCCAGCTGCTGTTCCCTACTCTTTCTACCTCTCTCTGCCTCTTCCTCCCTCTCTCTCTCTCTTCCTTCTCCTTCTGTGCCTCCCCACCACCCACCACCGCCACCACACATTACCAATGAAGCACACACACACACACACACACAGTGATGTGAACACGTCCTCAGCCAGAATACAGAAAGGTTGTGTTTATTTCCGGCATGCTAGCCCTGAATGCATAGATAGCTGTCTTTCTCCTCTACCTCCTCTCTCTCTCCGTCTCTCCCTCCTTCCCTCCTCTTCTCGTTCACTTCCTTCTCCCCAGAGGCTTCACCAGCTGCTGGAGCAGTTTAAGGTGTTCTGAAAATCCATTGTGTGTGCAAGTGTGTGTGTGTGTGAGAGAGAGAGAGAGAGAGTGAAGAGAGAGGCTGTGTGTTTTCTTACAAGCAGATGCTGGCCTCGACCGTGCACACATCCTATTCTAGTCTCCCTGTTATCTCCTCATCATAATGTTTCCAACACACCGACTGGCAGATTTATGGACACACACACACACACAGTGTCTTGTGCATATATCATCACCCTTCATCAATCTCTCGTCTCTCTCACTTGTCAAGTGTCAAGACGGAGTTGAACGAAAGTAATTCAACGATACGCACCGCGCGAAACACGTCGAACATATGTCGCGCACGTGAAGTGTTTATCCAGAGTGAACTGGGCGCTCGCCGGCGCTCAGTTCACTCCACTTCCACAACCACCACCCACCCAGCATGTAAATGTATTTCCAGAACCCAGGAATCAAGGTGTGTTCCTCAGGTAGAGCCTGAAGTCCCTGCGGCACGGCTCCAGCACCAGCTAACGTCAGAGAGACAATCTATTTGATATATAAATCTATTTTGATTTTGCTGCATATGTTGTCAGTATTGTTTATTGTTTTGTATTTGTTTTCCCCCTTTTTCTCTCCCCGCCCACGCCATCCCTTCATCCACCCACCACTCCCACCTACCCTCACCCACCCCATCGCCCTGACTGCAGAAATCTAGCCAGTAACACAGCAACAGAGATTGTTTACTTGAGCACAGGCCAGGAAGGTAGAAGTAACATACGAAATAATAGTCGCCACATGCAGCTGATGTATGAATTCATGCATCAGAAATCCAGCAGATGTGTGTATAAAGTAATTAACTGTCAGACAATCCAGGAGAGAAAAAGAGAGAGAGGGAGAATATGAAAGAGGAGAGGGAGTGAAGCAGGCAGAGAGAGAGAGAGAGAGAGAGAGAGACAGAGCAATCTCCAGATGCATCTGCTTGATGCGCCAAATGAAATCTGTCTCTGTCTTGGAGGGGGACGCTGCAGCAGGAAAAAGAGCAGGAGCTCGGTGTGTGTGTTCAGCTCTCTTTCTCTCTAGTTGTCTCCACCGCTCTGTCTGTCTGATTTGTTCAGAGATTTTTGATATTTCATCAATCTTTATTTTTTTAAACAGGCTCGGACTAATATGGCAAACCTCTGTCGCCCCCCCAAATTGCGGCTTCGTAGCAGAACACTAATCATCGATTAGCCAATTGACAATTTGACAATCCATTGAATCTTTAATGCAGCTTTTCTCTGATTTATGAACATTTCTGGGGTTTAATGTTAGTTGTGACAAAGCAAGATGTAATTCTGGTCATTTGATCTTTTCTCACTGTTTTCTGACAGAAAAATTATCAGCAAATTGATCGATAAGGAAAATAATCTCGGCTTGATGTTTTATACATTGTTTAATTATGTATCGTTCTCCATTTGCCATGTTCAGTCAGTTTGAGGAGTCAAAAGGAAGTGTTGCATGGCTGGATGCTACAGGATCACTTCCACTTTAGTTGCACCGATAGTTGTTGGTTGAAATATTATTTCCAGATTTAAGATTGAATTTATTACCCCGGCAGCTCCATATATCAGGAGATGTCAACCCTTCACAATCAGATTAAAACAATTTTGATATTGTGTTGCTGAATTTATGGCTTGTGTATTTTATCATTTCATTCAAGATACCATCAGGGCTGCTGGCTTTCCTTTTTCCTATCTCCAGCCTCTTCTCCATCTGAATTGTTGTTTCTCATGCTCTCCCTTCACCCCCTCTCTCCCCTCCCTCTACATCCCTCTCTCCCCCTCCTCCCTATCTTATGTTCCCTCTCCTCTCCACCCCCCACACCCCATATGTCTCCTCTCTCTCTCCACAGTTGTCCTAAGCTGGAGGACCTGCCGCCCGAGCAATGGAGCCACTCTACAGTAAGAAACGCCCTCAAGGAGTTACTCAAAGACATGAATCAGAGCTCTCTGGCTAAAGAATGTCCCTTATCACAGGTGCTGAAGCCCAGTCTGCTTACTCAAAAAAAACAAAAAAACAAGCCTCCAAAAAAAAAAAGCGATTAATGCCCCCCCAAACCCCACCCCACCCCTCCTGCTACCATACTACACAACAAAACAAACACCCCCTATCTCCATCAACTCCGTCTTTTTACTTATCAAATGCCCTGAGTTTGATCAAGTGGGAAAGAGAATCGGCATAGAAAATACAAATCAATGCCTATTGTCATTTGTTTGCATGATTTTCTTTTTTTTTGTTTCTTTTGCCGCCCCCGACACACACACACACACACACACACACACATACACACATATATACTTGAGACTTGTATGCAACGGCAGCCAAAAAGCAGAGGTGTTGTCAAACGTATGGTTATTGTTAGATAAACATTGGCCCAAACCCAGAACCGCCTCGATTGTTTTTGTTCTTTTTTTTAATAGTTAATTCTCAACATTTTGCAGTATCACGCTGGAGATATGTACGTTCACGCATTAGGTGTTATATTCTGTGTGTTTTTTTTTTTCCTTTTTGTTGTCAGCTCGGAGGTTGGATAGAAAGCACCAGTGCAGATATTGTATTAACAGGCAGTGTAGTCAGTATATCAAGGAGGCAGCTCTGGAGTGAATGGAATGAAACGGCAGTATATCTCTCACAGGGGCCAATAATGTGTGTGTGTGTGTGTGTGTGTGCGAGGTGTGTGTTTGCTCCTGTGTGTATTCGCGTGAATATGTTTGTGAAATGTATATCAACGCACAGGACGTGTACGTGAAAGTGTTATTTGTGTTTCGCATGCGTGTGTGCGCGCGTGTGTGTGTTTAGATCCAAGCTTGTGCGTAGGTGCCTTCAGTATGAAGCCAGCTCTCCTCCTAGGCCACCGTATGGTCACCTGGAGACCCTCATTTGAGCTGCGTGTTCTACGCGTGTGTGTGAGCGGCTGCTCTCAGTGTGTGTGTTTGTGTGTTTAGCCGGGCATGAGCAGTGCGCTGATGATGTAAAGAGTCCCTGGGTGGCGTTCAGGCGGAGCCCAGCCCGGTCTGGTAATCACCCTGTTTACGGTCCATATGTGAAGACGGCTCAGAAGAGAGCACACGCGAGCTCTGAGGATCTAACACACACACACACACTTCCTCAGACACACATTTGCTGTTTTCACCTACACACTAGTCTCAAATTAAACTGAAGATTGTTTTAGCTTTCCAGTGAGGATGAAAGAAGGTCCCGAAAACGTCTCCAACTGAATCAGTTTCTTTGTTTCTCGAGTGTATTTTCAGAATTCAGATCTATGTGGCGTTAAATGCTCGTACATTTGATATGATGCAGAAAATCTTGCCAGCCTTTGAAGATTCTTGGTCGCCTCGGTCACTGTGTAGTCTAGTTTCATCCCCCTTTTGTGCTTTTGTAGATTTCTGCTCGTTAAAATCAGAATCATGAATCAAATCATACTCGGTATGTACAGATATCACATAGAAACGGCATGATTTTATTGCCTTTGAGCCAAATCTGAGCCTTTATTTTTAAAACTAGACATTATTTTATTGCCCTGACTGCTCTTTTATGTAATTTAAAGAAATCCTGGCACGTTTGCTGTGTACTTACTTGATACCCTGATGATCTACATGTAACATGGCTGCCATGATGGTGTTTGACATCTGTTACTCTGTGGGGTTTAATGTGGCCTGCTACACCCATAGAGGGGTTGGTTTGCTCCTCCGAAACCCAACCGGTTTAGTCGAACGGTCGTCATGTTCGAGGGGGCTGTCCCCACATCGCCTCCATACATGGACTCTCTGCACCGTGATTAGTCATATCGCCGGCTTGCATGAGAAAGGTGAGAAGCCGGGAAATCATTCAAGCCCACCCTCGGAGTTTTCCGAGTTGACCATGAGTGGGAGGAGAAAGGGGCGTCGCAGTCGGGGGGAAAAGAAGATTGGCAGTTTTTTTTTTTTTTTTTAGGATTAGCGTTTCCTTGATATTCTGCTGCGTAATCCCGGGCCCGAAAAAGGAGAGGTTAAAAGATGAGAGGAATCACAGCAAGTGAGTGAAAGAGCATTAGCTCACCTCTGAACAGAGCTCTGAAGAGAGAAGGAGAAGGAGGAGGAGGAGGGGGTGGGAGAGCAAGGAGGCAAGGAGGGGAGGGCGGCGGGGGGTTATTTTGTGAAATGCTGCTTTTGTCCGGGGCCTTGTCAAACATTTAGTTTCATTCTTTTGTAGCGGGGAGTCATGCTTTGTGTGTTTGGCCTACAAATGGCACAAGGAAACCGAGAAGAAAATGTATTCATTCATGCCCATTGTCGCCCCGCTGGAGGAACTGATCCTGACCTGCAACACATGAAGCAACTTTAAAGATTCATAGTTCAACAGCTTGGCGAAGTGTCGCCGGAATACTTCTCTTGATTCTGCTTCAATTAGCTAATCAGGCTTATTATTATTATATTTTTTTTTTCTGAGGTTGCTACCAAGCTTAGCAACCCCCTTGCCCATGTTCGCAGAAACTATGGCAACAAACGAGATCCCCCCCCCATCACCCCACCCCACCCACCGCACCGACTGCACTCTTTCCCATTGCCACCACCTCTTCTTGCCCACCCCCTGCTCGCTCTCACTGGGCGGCTCCTGATGCACCAGCTGCTGCGTTGCGTAGCAGCAAATAGTCATCAAAATGCCATCTTTGCAGGTCTTCGCCACCTCTGCTGCCATAGGCGCAACCTGGTTGCCAGTGTATGTGCGTGCATGTGCGTGTGGATATATATATATATGTGTGTGTGTGTGTGTGTTAGATTGAAGAGAGGGAGGGGTGGGTCACCCCAGTTGAGGTGGGTATGTGCCATAATTGAGCTGTGTTAGATGTTGGCGGGAGACAAGGCACAGTGTTGCAAATGGGATACGCTTTTTTCCCCAGCTGATTCAAGACATCAGGCTAAGTTGGAATGTGTGTGTGTGTGTGTGTGTGTGTGTGTGTGTGTGTATTTAATCACGTACGTGCATGCGTGTTCTGCGTGCGTCTGCATGTGTGCGTTTGTGTAGCCGCGCCATGTGTGTTTGTCTGCAGGGGTTGTACTTTGTGTGTGTTTGCATTTGCCAGTGTGTGCACCACACTCTAACGCTGGCAGCTGGGTGCCTACAGTACCTGCTTGCTGCAACACACACACATACAAACACACACACACTCACTCTTTCTCTCTCTCTCTTCCTGTCTCCCATGATGGGGAGTGGAGTAGATGTTGGGGACCGATAGTAGCCCAGTGCCACTTCCTGGTCTTGCTGATAAGCTCTCTGTGCTGCAGATGGCTATCACTTAAAGGGTCCACACACATGCTCATGCACACACACACACACACACATATACACACTGGTGCACACACACACACACAGAGCCATGCTACCTGTTGACAAGCCCTAGCACAGCCCTCCCGCTGGCACCGCAGTGGCAGCAGAGGCTCTGGTTATCTGCTTGATTTCACTTAGTGCGTATGCATGTGTGTGTGACAGAGCAGTGGGGAGAGCGAGAGACAGAATAGGTGTGTGTGTGTGTGTGTGTGTGTGTGTGTGCTTGCATGCATGTGTGTGTGTGTGTGTGTGTGTGTGTGTGTGTGTGTGTATTGTTTCGTTCACACATACACGCAGGGCCCCCTGTGAGAGGTAGAGTGATGTATTGAGGGAGAGGGCTGATTAATGAGGAGCGTTTATTAGAACATCTGTGTCAAAGATGGCGGAGAAAGAGGGAGCGAGAGAGATAGAGGGAAAGATGGGAAGAGAGAGAGAGAGAGAGAAAGGCACACCGTCTTCTGCAGGCCTCTTGTTTGTTGCCTGGAGCCGCCTTAGCCCAGATATACTGTAAATAAAACATGTCAGGCTGGAGGAGAGGAGTTCATTATCCCAGCGACTTAAAGCAGAATACTTCTTACTTTGAATGTATTGTTTTCAGATAGATCTTTGGCTACAGGAACCAGGTTTAACTGAAAATGTCTAATAACATTGTCACGACAGCATTCGTTGTGATTTACACTGGCTTCTGCACATCATGAGGAATAAACAGGAATTACCATTTGAAGACCGGGAAGGTTAAACTTGCAGTTATTCCCTAAATACTAATAACGCATGAACCCAAGAGAAGGAGCTGCTTCATGCATAAATGTATGACCCATCAATTCTGACGTCCTAACCCTAACCTGAACTCTATTAGGGTTTTCATTGAATGATGGCTTTTCAGCACGTCCATAAAAGACTGCTTTGTTACACCATGCAAGTCCAAATGCAGACCTCCTCACCCTCCCGTTTTTCATCATGACGTGCATGATGCAGCACGGCGCGGTTGGCACAAACTCACACCCGTCTGCAGTCTGCAACGTGACTCTCGCCCTCACTCGCTTGCGTTTGACTTTGAATAAGAGAAGGCAGCTGAATGGGGTGTGACAAGGTGTGACAGCAGCTACCTGGTACAAGCAGGTATGGCGAGAGTCCACGATGATTAGTGGTTCTAGTAGTCTTTTGTGGCTCAAATGTCACGAACGGCGACACATATTAGTGAACTCGTCTTCAGCATTTAATTGCTTTTGTTTCCTCTTAGTTGAGTTTTAATACCTCTGCACCAAGACTTGGCATCTAGCTCGGTCAATGTCTTTGAGAACTCTAGCATTTATAAACTCTTGTCTGGTGTTATTGCCCCCGAACGTCCAATAGAAATGTTTCCACAAGACATTTCCACATGAAGCTAAAATAACGCTTAAAGCTGATTAGCTTTTGGCTGAGTTCATCCTCAAGCAGATCCCTCCCTGCTGCAGCTTGACGAAGGAAACTTGTGTTCCTGGGTTTGTCTTTTTGTGGTGCGTTCGGACGAAGTCGGTCCGTCGCGTAAGGCGCAAACAGCTTTAACAGAGAGGTCAGGAGGTCAGAGTTAGATCGACCTTCCCTTCCCTCACTGTCCTTTTGTGCAGAAAGAGCTGGAGCAAGAGAGCCAGAATCCTCCTGTACCAGTTCATCGTACTCACACTGCCATGCTGTTCCGCCAGAAGGTTCCCCCGCCATCCTCCGAGCGCATATATTATAAAGAAATGATAAAGATGGCATACCTGTAATTTGAAAACAGATGGTTTGGTTCTTTTGAATATTTATAACAATCAAAAACAATTTCTCCTGCACCAACCTCGCTATTCGCCCGGAGGCCGGCAAAGTGTTAAAACATTCATTTTAATGAAACTAGAAGGGGGGGAAAAAAAAATATAGCGCCTCTTTGTTTTTCTGAGGCAAAGGAGGGCGGTTGAAGTAAACGTAGAGAGGGCAAAGAGTCGACTGTAAAGGGGGGAGACGGGAGCACGCGTGCGTCGACACGCTCGGCGCGGCCCTCGATCCGCTTGAAGTCGTCGTCTTTAACAGATTGTATAAATAAAGAGGCGAAATATGAAAGAGGTTTATCTGTTTACATCGCCCAACTCCCCAGATGCTGATATTCAATAAGGCGCTTTCTCTTTCTTTTTGAAGGTATATATATCTTACCTGCCGCCTGCTCTCGATGTCAACACACTCAGAACTCGGCTGACCTGATAATTCACCCACTCTGAAATGAAAAAAAAAAAGATGTTCAGACAAAACTCAACGGCATTTGATAAAAAAAGAACAGATAAAACCTTTGTTATTTAATTTCTTTCACCTTTTAGAAGAGGAGATCCAAAAAATTTGTGCATGTCTGATACTTTTCAGTTGGCGTTCTTTTTTTTTTTTTTTTTTTTTAGTGCTGGGTTTTTACCGTGTCCCTATCTTTTATTTGTTTTGACAAGCTACAGCGTTACTGCATGTTTCACAAGCTTTAATATTATGTCTGTATTTTTGCACAACGAGAATCTAAAGTCTCTCTCTCGTTCTCTCTCCCTCTCAATCAATCTCTCTCTTTCAGAGTATGATTTCCTCCATTGTGAACAGCACTTACTATGCAAATGTGTCGGCGGCGAAGTGTCAGGAATTTGGGCGCTGGTATAAACATTTCAAGAAGACAAAAGATATGATGGGTAAGCAAAACGGAGGGGCGCAAAGTATGGCGCTCACACTTTTGTCTCTTTACACACACACACATTCACACACATACACACCAGTCGCCATTACAATATGTTCTCTAACCAACCGTCTCTTTGTCTTCCTGCCTTTGCGTGAAGCAGAAATACATTTTTATCTTGTTATCTAATAATTCAAGATTGCTCCACACTGCTTTGCATGTGAACACAGCGTTATCTTTGATTTATCCATTATTGCTTTAACTAACACTAATACAGAAGCCAAATTGAGGCCTGTGACTTGTTTTTATTTTTTGTTTGGGAGCGCTTTAGCTTTCTCCACGAACAAAAGGCAGCAATGACTTCAACCAGCCACCGCCTAGTCTGAAATTCAATTAGATTTTCTTATCAACCCTCTAACAACGCATGCTTTATATTATCTCAAAAAAAAATCCCCTTTGACCCACCAGGAAATGAGGTTACATGATGCTTGTAGCACCCTAGCTGGAGATAGAGTTCTTGTATATTTTTATGTCTTTGATTAAGCAGGATGCCAGTGTCGCAAAGGACCATAAGGCAGTATAATGTTGAGATATTAGCTTTAACAATCTGTTGAACAATCTTTTTTTTCTGCTACTGCTCGCGGTGATGACAGACCAGATATTATATCAAAATGTTTTCACAGCCTCCATGCAAATAGCATGTTGTGATCATATCTTATCTGATGTTTTTTTTTCTCTCTTCTGTTAAAGTGGCAACATATGCTAGGAACATTATTTACTTCAGACCTGCTGTACTTGTGTATTCTCTTGCATACTCCTACACATTTTCTGTCATAATTGTTTTTCTATCTGGTTTTATTTTCCTCAAAAAAAAAAAAAAAAAAACTGCCGCAGCTGCCAGTATGGCCTCAGTGATGCTGGTGTTTTTAAATGTCATATTTCTGCATAGCTGGAGTGGGAGAGAAGTACCGTGGAAAGCCGTAACCCCTGTGTTTCTTTCCCCACAACTCTTTCCAACACAACAATCATATGCTGTGTGTGTGTGTGTGACTGTGTTTGTGCCTGTGTGTGTGTGTGTGTGTGTGCATGTGCGTGCCCTGCCCTGCCCATTCGACTGTGTAGGCATGCGCCAACCCTCCCAGCTGGAGGGCTACCTGGGGACGTGTGTCCTCCGTGAGAGCCCGCGTGCCAATGCACTAGGTATGTCGCAACATGGGCACACACACACACACAAACACACACTCTTGGTTATTTCACTTTGGAGGACACAGTATTAAAATGAATGAATTGCTTGAAGACGTATCAGAACCGTAGCCACGACTGCTACATGCTTGACACAATCGTTTCTGGAACTTTGACCCAACCTTCAACCTAAAGGTGTAAGGTTCTTTAAAAAACAAGCTTTGACCGTAAAATGTAGTGCCTTATTTGTTTGGACCGCTATTTTTTTCCACTTGTGTGAACAGATCTTGATAGATGTGGCTCAAAAACACACAAACACAGACTTATTTTATCTTGTGGGGAGTTACATTCCTTCTTCAAAACCTAACCTTACTGCTTAACGTTAACGATAACCTAAAGATGTGAGGTTTTTGAAGAAAAAAAAAAAAAAACGAGCTTTGACCGTAAAATTTAGTGCCTTACTTTGCATGGACCAGTTTTGTTGTCACTATTTTTACCACCTGTGTGAACAGTTTTTATTGAAAGTGGCTCAAAAACACACAAACACTGATGTTTTTATCTTGTGAGGAGCTACATTCCTTCCTTAAAACCCGCTTCATGTGAAAACTGAATTCTCAATTAAAATCTTAATCTTAATCTGTAAATCAAATAGCAGTAAAGTCTAATTAAATTGGGGAAAAAAATGACTTATTCACTTAATGAGCTCATACTTTTGGAATTTGGAGGCAGCCCTTCCTTCGTTCTTCTCATCTCAACCTGAAACCAAACCTTTAAAAAGTGGCCTTAAAATATTATTTCCATTTGAACTCGAAGGTACTAAAGTGCGTGTTTTGAAGTGTTTTTGTCGTGTGACTCTCTCTGTGAGCATCAAGTCCTGATAAGAAAAAAAAAAATGTACCAATGTACACAGAAGCAGCGATAACATCTCAAGATGTGCTTACACACTTCCATACAAACTCAAGCACTCACGTGTCATGTTAGCCAAACCTCAGAGCCGAAACCTTGGCACACAAGCTCTAAGGTGCCCACCGCACGCCAGTGGCAACTTTCCCCAACCTCAATATTCATGATGGGCCGCCGTCTGCCGTACATGACTGCAAAAATGGTGAAATGCCAAGTTTGAAGGCTGGGGAGAGAGAAAAAAAAAGAGTGGCACGGTCATCCCTTTGTGCTTTTGGCAGTGGTGTCAAATGTGACTCTGCATTTACTTCGCCACTCTGCATTTTGCAAGCCTGAAGTCAAGGGGAATAAGTACCTGGTCACAGGTACTGGCAAGCTACTCCGCTGCACTGGCAGCTGAAGTGGTGATACCGGCCTCCAGCGAGCGACGCGTCTCTTCTTTTGACGTGGCAACGCTAGTGTAGGGAAGCCAACACACAAGAGACAGTTGGGTCACTTTGTATGTCTCTCTCTCTCTCTCTCCCTCTCTCTCACAGTCACACACAAATACACACACACACACACACGGACTCCCTCCCTCCCTCAGCCCACATCCCATTCCCATTGTGTGTTTAATCCGGGGCCCTTTTGTGGCAGGATTCCACACGAGGACTCCCGCTTCTGTGGCAGCCTTTTTCTCCCAGGGCCTGCCATGCTCTTCTGTCACCCCTTCTCTTTTCAATTTGCATGGAAATGCCTCCGTGTGCCTGTGTGTTTGTGTGTTGTGAGCATGCCCCCCAGCAGTCTGTGCAAAGCGAGCATATGCACACACACACACACACACACACATATTCACATATGAGTGAATAGACACGCCATACCATCAGAGCCAGGGAATGCCAGGGATTACGGGAAGAGATGTGATTATTACCAAGATTTTTTTTTTTTTGTTTTTTGTTTTTTTTTTTCCCCCCGCATCATTTGTTTTCGACAAACGCTCAATAGACCCGTCTTGGCCGGGTGTTTTGTGCTTGCTGACAGTTAAGAAACAGGCAGCTCAAACACACGATTATTGTGGGTATTTTTGGAAAACATCCATGCACTTAATCTTTCATCTGCTAAAAAATTCAGCTTGTTGAAGAAGAAGAAGAAGAAGAAGAAGACCCCCTCCCTTCGCTCCCTCCCCTCTTCACCATAACAGCAATTTACTCTTTTCACAATCTAATACGGCGCTCTCTGTGGGATGTGGAGGCCGCAGCACACTTCTAAGGTGTTAATGTTGCCATCCGTATGAATTCTTAAACGCTGCCCCCTCACTCACTCACTCGCTCGGCACGCAGGAAAAAAAAAAAAAAAGCCTCAGCATATGTGGATTCCTTAAAGAGAGGCGGAAACCTGAAAACATTTCAGCCGCTCCAAATGCTCATTCACTTCGCTGTGGGTAGCACTTTGAATGTTAAATCATTGTTTTCATCCTCTAAGCACATCATTTAAACCTGTCTTAAAATATTCCCTAGCAGCCATTATGGACTTAAAGATTCCCAAAGCAAAAGAGATGCACGAAAAAAAAAAAAATCTCCAAAAAATGCCATTAAATGACGGCACAAGTGAAGTCTGTCTTTCCACACTCAGTGTTTCTCAGGTTACGCGCTGTATTCTCCGGTGTGCTTCTTCTGTCTTAGTTCACCGCTCCCTACATTTTATATTTAGACCATCCTCCCCTAAAAATGTCACATTGGCTAGCTTGTGTTCCTTATTTTAGAATTAAGGATGTAAAGAGAGAATCAAATTTATCAGCATTGCTTCTTCTCCCTTCGTGGGCACTCACACAAACACATATTAATCCCGTACCTACACATACACACACACACTCCACTGTGTCTCTCTCTCTCTCTTTTTTTTTTTTTCACATGATGAGGCCGCAGACGTTCTGAACTTAATTTCGAAGGCATGGGTTGTGGAAGATACAGGTCAAACACAATGAAGCTCTTTTATCTCCGTTTCTATCTTTTTCTCTCTCTCGCTTTTTTTTTTTTTTTTTTAACCAGTCGTTCTCTGATCAGCTGTTTCATATCCAATCAGCGTGGAAGAGGCCTGCAAAGGGTTCTGGTTAGAGGGGAAGACACAGAGCTCCTGTATCTTTAGTAGTTGGGGTTTATTTGCTTTGCTGCAAAACTATCTTTCCAACTCATAGTTCTTGAACGTAAACGGGAGTGTTAGCCGACAGACGAAGACTCTCTAGAGGCTAAAGTTTGATCTGATGCAGAGCAGATCTGTTTAATTTCTCCTGATTACAGATTGTGGCTCTGCTGATGTTAAACTAACTTTTGGTTTCCCTCACGTGCATTCTCCTCCTATGTTTTCTTCGTGTTGTTTAAGGCTTTAAAGTAATAATCCCCTCTGCCTTCCACCTTCTCTCTCTGCTCGTCTTTCTCCCTCCTCCAGCAGAGATGGATGGCCTGTCTGACCTCTCTCCACCCGGCTCTAACCACAACCACAACCACAACCACCTGGGTTTCTCCCAGCAGCAGCAGCCCATCCCCGGCAGCACAGCAGAGCAGACTCCTTCCTCGCCGGTGCCCCCGCTGTCTCACGCTCCACCGCCGCACGGCGGACAGACGGGAGGCCGACAGCCCCAGCTTCCCGGTCTGCACCACCCGGGCCTGGTGTCCACGCCCATCAGCCCCCAGCTGGTCAACCAGCAGCTCGTGATGGCACAGATCCTCAACCAGCAGTACGCAGTGAACCGGCTGCTGGCACAGCAGTCCCTGTCGCAGCAGTACCTCAACCACCCACCTGTCAGCCGCAACTCCCACAACAAGCCCCTGGAGCCACAGGTGGCATCAAACACGGAGGTGTCCTCCGAGATTTACCAGTGGGTGAGGGACGAGCTGAAGCGGGCCGGCATCTCGCAGGCCGTCTTCGCCCGCGTGGCCTTCAACAGAACCCAGGTGAGGAGGGAAGACAGATGGGCTGGAATAACAGGGACGTCTCTAACTTTAAAACAACAACACAAACGTTCAATCATTGTCAGCGCTGAAATTATTGGCAGTGCTTAAAGTTAGTACCTAACAGCGAAGCCTCATTCCTCATCCTGCTACTTTTGATAATGAGGTGCTGATTTGGCTGCAGGCTGAGGCTGAATATTCTCAGATTTAACCGATTTAAATGATTAAAGTTCATGACAGACCTGGATTGAGATCAGAAGGGCCATGATCAATACGGATAAATGTACATTGAAATTTTATAATCATGGAAATCATCCAGTTTTTGCTGCATCTTTTAAAGTTCATTAAAAAATTTTTTCTTCTGTACAATTTAATTTATGTCTTTAATTTTATGCCCCGGTCTGACTCATATTCACAAGGTAATAAAATGTTTTAGAGTACAAACAGTGCCCATAAAAGGGACACTTGAAATTCCTGGAAAACAGCTAATCTCTGGTGGTAAAGAGTAAAGTTTAAAAAAAAAAAAAAAAACAATCCAACTTTTGAAATCAAAGCTCAAAAAACCCGATTCACGATTCGACGCCAACACCTCGTTTGAAAAGGAGATCCGCCACATTAAGAACGAGTTCTAAGACGTGCTAAAGAAGAAGAGGTGTCTGAATTATTCCTACAGTTTATATCTCATTCATAATTCTCACTCTTCAGTAATCTAGCACCTCTACTGTACTTCAAGACAGCTGGCAGGCTGCCATGTGAAAGACCCGGGCTCGGTCATGGCGTGCGTTCTCTCCCTGCCAAAATATGTGGTTTCACTTCATAGTCGAGACGCCTCACACACACACACACACACACACACACACACAGACAGAAGATAATGTCTTAAGACATACAGTCAGTATTAGAGAAGGGAGAGAAGGAGGTGACAGCAAACCTCATTATGACTCCATTCACTTTTGAAGTCGCTGTGTATGAAAAAGGAAAAAAAAAAAACAGAAACTGATAAGGACCTATTAGGATTAGGACGTACAACAACCACCCCCGCTTCACCCCACCCAAAAAATAAATGTGTGTATGTGTGTGTGTGTGTTGTATGAGTCAGACAGTGGTGTTTTTGTGCAGATTGGCAAGCTTCCACACAAACAGAGTCTTATCTGTGGCTGATATGAGGAATTAGCCCAATGTGCCGTTGGAGAGTTTGCCTTTGGAGGATTATTTATTAGGCGTGTGTTTTTTTTTTTTTTCCCCACAAGTCTGTGTTAATAAAAGAAGGAGGGAGGTGGAGGGGGGGTTGTCGAGCAGTGACATGAAGAGGTTTGCTGTCGATGCAGGAGGTGGATCAGCTTTTTTTTTTTTTTTTGTGGGGGGTGTGTGGAGGAAGCTGATTGACCGAGGAGATAGACAGTTGATGGCGAAGAATGATATGCACGCTCTGAAGAATGCAGACACCGACACACAGACGCACAAACATAAATGAGATATGCCCCTAATCTATCCCCCCGAATACATGTGTACATTAAGCGCACAGTGCCACTTTGGTTGTAAAAACGTCACCCTGCGCCAGATTTCATTCGAGTATCTGTTCGCGCTTGTCTAAATACCGCAGACATACCTTTTTTTAAACATGGTTGTATACATTCTAATAGTCAGATAAATGACACCGAGCACATATTTGCAGCTCTGCTCCCTCTCCCTCCCTCAAGAGGACTTGTGCGCGCGCCAAAGAAATAAATAAAAATAAAAGCGTGAGCATGTTTTTTCCCATCACCTTGTTTTATTACCAAATCACACCTATTGATGGTGAGAGAAGCGGGAGCGATGGTTTGCACAGTGTGTGGCCAAGAGCTGATGAAAAGGCCCAATCACACGTCTCTGATAATGGAGTCATCGCCGTCTCATAATGATGGAATTGAGCGCTATTGAAAAGTAAACAGAGGATACGCTGATTGCCCGCCGTACAAGACTTTCATATTTCAGCGCGAGTGGCTGGCGCCTCTTATCCAAAGCGACAAGCGGCTCGAAGAATGTGTCCAAGATCTTGCAAAAAAAAATAAAAAATACCCACGACAGAAGCGTTACGGGTTCAAAGGCCACGCGGAAGCTCGAGTGAAGTAGTTTCATCTACGTCGATGAACATGACAGAATTCTGTTTCCTCTTTACTCGAAGACAAAAGCGCTGCAAAGAGAGTCGTGAGGATATGGAGGAGGACGGGAGAATGTGAAGTTTAGTTTGATAATGATGGAAGGTAGAGAGTGACTGCTGACTGTAGAGAAAGCTGAGGCACCGCTGCTATGATCAGGGAGCACGGGGAAAGCCTGCGACCCCACCTGCCTCTCCTGAAACACTGTCTGTATGGTTAAACACTGCAGAGTCCCTAAAAGGTAGAATTAGTTTACAGTTTAAGCGAGTCACATCTCCATTGTCATTAGAGCTTCCATTTACACTCATGGCTCTCCTTTAATGTCTAATTTAAGAATCCTCTGATGTGATTATTCCCTTCTTGTTTGCCATCCTGACCTCCAAAACCCAACTGTTCTGCTCTCTTTCCCTTTTTTTCTGTTCTCTGTTCTCCATCTGCGTCTTCCGTCTTTCTTTCTGCCGCGTCATGCAGGGCTTGCTGTCCGAGATCCTACGCAAGGAGGAGGACCCCAAAACGGCATCCCAGTCACTGCTGGTCAACCTGCGCGCCATGCAGAACTTCCTGCAGCTGCCGGAGGCCGAGCGCGATCGCATCTACCAGGAGGAGAGGGAGCGCAGCCTGACGGCGGCCTCGGCGATGGGCGCCGCTCCGCTCATCAGCACTCCACCCAGCAGACCTGTACAGGTAACAGGTTTGATTCTGTCGTGCATGTCGAGCTGGAAGCAGCTGTATCGAAAGAAATATAATTCACAAATAAATCTGAATACCCGAAGAGGTTTGTTCGCAGTAGCATTAGGATTTAAATCTAAGCACTAAAGGCAGATTTATACTTCTCCATCAAGGTGGTGCTGCCTCCAACACGGCAGCTGATTTATGCTTTGACCGATCAATTGTTATAGCACCACCGCAGCACTGGTTGAACGTGTTATGCATTGTAACCCAGTGTTAAGCATCTATTATGCAGCGAAGAAGTGGAAATGCTTTTCTAGATCACTCAATACAAATTTGTGTGAAAAGGAAAAAGATTAGCATTTGTTCAGTTTTCTTCATTATCAACTCTGCCGCTGCTGTGTCAGTGACGGAAACGTGGTGAAAACACAAAGCGGCCCCAGACGACCGATCGCAGCTCTCACTTCCTCCGTGTGGCGCAGATGTGTAGTTATATTTCTGAGGGATGCACATCAGATGTGGTGGGACCTTTTTATGTACCCAACAAACCCAAAGTCTAGGAAACAGGAATCCTCTTGAGGTTAACTCGCCAACTGACTAACTAAACCACTTCTACTGCGTGACTTTGTCACCCACCTGAGCCGTCGCAGGGCATTCAAGTTTTGCCAAAGATTTTACTGGCGGCTCCACCCGTGCTGGGTTAATGAGATAATTCCTCCCTTCAGAGCAGCTCGAAATTAAAGACTTTCTGCACCCAGACAGAAAAATGTGAAAAGTGCAGCCATAGTTCAAGGGGGCACTCGTGCATCAGGTTATTGTTGGTATTGTATGACTGTGTTGAAGGTGTCAGGGTTGAGAACAGGTTGTGAACAGATTGGTATGTTTTTAAGAAGCTGGAAGTGACTGTTTGTCTTTGTGGTGGTGTCATGGACTGAGACCAGACATGTGTAACAAACCTGGTGACATCCGCCAGTTCAAAGGCTGTACAAGGAGTGTAACAAGTGTCTACGTTTTGTGTGGGAACACACACTCCGTGACGGACTTTGTTTACATGTGACGACAGCAAGCATGCATTACAAGCGCCACCCTGACGTACTGTTTTTCCACCACGCCTCACATTCCCCTCCGATGTATCAGGCTACAACCTGTCTGGAAACACGTGGAATAAATAAAAGCCCCATTTGTTCTGTCGACATGCACGGCTGAGAACATACTTTACATTCGCCCTGCATGCAAATGAGTCGTTGTTTTTTTTTCCCCCCTCCACATCATCCCCGCCCTCGCCACCAGCAGGTGAGAATGGTGCACAAATGATGGATAATTTTTTGTGCTAATTTTGACCTTTTACCGTGCATTAGGCAGCATTAACAGCCCTCCCATTTTCAAAATAAAGCTCACTCAGTGATGACAAGCTCCGCGAAAGATCAAACATCGTTTAGTCAGTCCACCCCGTTTTTCTAAAATCGCTGCACACCACAGCGCGCAACTTTCTACCCCCTCGCCGCAAATCGGTGTCCCTCATTTGGAAAGGTATGTTGCAACTTTCTACCACTTAAGTCCATTTGAAGTGCGGTCAGCTGCATCTAGGAGGTGAGGAGGGGGCGGACAAAGGCCTCTTCTGTCCTGTCCTCGGTGAAGATTCTGCTTTTTATTTAGGTGAGGGGGAAAGAGAAAGACACAAGCGCTGGCCCACCCATCTCCAAAATGGAGCCTCCCGCCCCCACCTTCCCCTGAAAACTGCTCAGCATGATGGCAGTGGCCGTCTTTTAGAAAGCTGAAAAGAATGAGTGGCTTTCTGAATCAGCGGTGCCGAACTTTTAGCAGAGCCGCTTCGCAGTTCACAGCTCATCTTTACAATTGGAGTCTGCGTCGGTGTAGGACGGAGATTCAGAGTTAAGAGAGTGGACTTTTTGCACGTTTTGTTCGGCTTAATCGGCCGCTGTGAATGTTTTTATTAGGCTAACATCCCAGATGCAGGGAGGGATTTGGAGTTTGTTTTTTTTTTTTCTTAGATTTTTCAATAATCACATCAAGCGAATTAGAATGAATGTACTGAGGGCCTTTTAGCACATCTGAGACCGAGCGAACAGAGCTGTGGAGATAACGTAACAGAGCAGAATAAGATTTGGAAACAGAGCAATAAACACAATGACTACTACATGGCGTACAATCTGTAAATATTTCAAACATGACCTAAAACCCAAAGCCTGGTTTGTGGTTTTTATTTTCACATCACTCAGAAGACTGTTGGCACATCAAGAGAATATCTTAAGGCGTAATATGCTTCACCTGTATGACTTCAACGCATTGACATTTATCATGTAGACCTGTTCCTACACTGGGCGACAAACACACACACACACGCGTGTGTGCACGTTCACATTCGCACACTCATACACCTGGCCATCTGCCAGCCCCTCTCCTATGGAGCAATGCGGTGTGAATTCAGGCACATAAATCAGCCAGGGTGGCAATTGAGCCAGAGACAGAGGAGGGTTTTTATTGGCCTCATAAAAACAGATGCAGAGGTATGTTTCTCACTCTCACGTGTGTGTGTGTGTGTGTGTGTGTGTGTGCTGATGGGTCGGCTCAACTCAACTCAACTCACACCCCCTCACCACCAAAAAAGCCAGTTAGTGCACGTCCCAGCCTTAACAATTAGCCTGACATGGTAACCTACCGCTCAGACTGACGAGCCCACGTCGAGCTGCTGCGAGGATGAAAGGCCCAGAAATGCTCCGACATTCCAGCTTCACCACAAATTTCAGTATTATGTGATTGTTTTTAACACATAAAGGAGCTCGTATTAGGCGTCTAGACCAATATTGAATATATATGTTGTTTTTTTTGTGTGTCATGAGTTAGTGGCTGTTGGTGTTATTATGGTTTATTTGAATACCATGTACTTGTACTCATACCCAGCCCTGTGGATGTCTCCTTTCAAAGGCGCTCGTATGGAATGATTCATATGCTAATGGTTCTTGGGTAATGCTTTTATTAGGATACTTGTTACCTTGTCAAAGGATTTTTGTCAAGATGCAACAAGCCGCTGAATGAAGATGATTTGATTTCACTTGACTTGCATTTATTTTTTAATCACCGGCTTGACATAAGAATAATAACATTTCGTACAACACATCTAAGTGTTTTAAAGCAGTGTAACGCTGGAGCCGTGTGTGGGTGTAATCTACACCCCTCTGTGTCTGTGTGTGTGTGTGTGTGTGTGTTTGTCTTTAGCCAGATTACCTTTTTTTTTTTTTTTTTCCTCATGTGAGCCTGAACAAGTACTGTTGTGTTGTGTTCCCGACACTGCAGCCCCGGAGGGAAGACTGTAACAGCGTAAGGCCCGAGGACTGGAATCCCCGAATCCCCGTGGGCATTTCCCCTGTGAGCAAATAACTCCACCCACCTCACCTCTACACCTCCACCACCACCACCACTGCCAATCTGAATGCACACATTCTCACAGACAATACACACACACCGGAGCTTATCATCTCCCAACATGCAATTCGCTGCGATTTCAGTATCTACGTGTTGGTGAGACGTGAATATATTTTTCAATTGCAAGGCTAATATTTGAATTTATATAGTTAGATATCTAAACGTATTTATGGAATAACAACAACAACACTGTTTTACAGTATTACAAAGCTATAGATTTTAATTACATCTGATGTTTATAACTAGATCTGGGTCAAATAGAGCGCTTGTTTGTGTGTGTTTTCGCCTTATTTGGTTTCAGAAAGCCTGAAAAATACAGATAAATATTGTTTCTCTCTTACAAAACATGTACAGATACACAGTATTTAGTATAACAACTGTTACACGTGATTCTAAAATTATTTTAAAGTCCCAGTCCATGCACACAACCGATATCTGACAAATACAAAGCAGGCTTCAACATTCGAGTTTTGAATGTGCATGATTTTGCCTAAGATTTTCATAATTTCCTATTTATTTTTTATTTTTTTTTAAACCAGGTGAAACCGTCGCCTCTGCCCAGCGAGTGGAACGGCAAAACAGAGAGCTGCATCCTCAACATCAACTCCACCATCTACGACGAGATCCAGCAGGAGATGAAGAGGGCCAAAGTTTCCCAGGCGCTGTTTGCGAAGGTGGCTGCCTCCAAGAGCCAGGTACTGAAACACACACTGAACACTCAGTAATTAAAAAAGAAAAAAGATGGAGGAAGGTTTGCTTTGTTGTTGGTGATGGTTAGCAGCGTCCCGGTTATTATCTTCCTCCAGAAAACGTTTGACCCTTTTGGTTCAAGCTTCAGTTACAAAATTCTCTGTTTTGTTTTTCACGATTGAAGCTAAAAAAAAAAACATGTATTTATTTATACGGTCTTAATTCACTATCTTAAATCTAGTCTGTGAAAATCTTTTTTGTGCACAAGGATTTGACTTTTCTACTGTTGTTAAAAAGCAGAGTAACGCATCGTTTCATTTAGATCTTACCTTGTAAAGACGTGTTACAGCAGTATCGCTGGGTTACAAAGCCAAAGAATAAAGATGCTTCAGCTTTGAGAGAGTCTCATCGATGTCCAGATAAGTCAGTCTTTGACCCGAGGAGCATGTGGTGCATTTGAGCTCTTAATATATACATACACACACATCAGTCTATACAGAGAACATTAAAAAGATATAAAATATTTAAAAGTGAATGCTCATGCCACGATGCAGTTAAAGAGGTAGAAATCCACGCAGCCTTCGGTGCATCGCAGCGATGATTTATCGACATAATGACACATGTCCTCTTTATTGTGGGTTTGGAGTTTAGCAGTCGACACTGTTTCAACACCAAACAAACCTGTTTATATTAGCTCGGCTCGCTAAGACGATGGGGCCCCTGTTATCTTCTCCCAGAGAGCGCGGCGCTCACACAATACAAGCCTGTGTGTGTTGGAAACACAGCCGCCAGTTTAACTCTTTATTAAAAGTAATTTAAAAAATGTAGCACTAAGGAGTTATTATTAAAGGTTTTCGTGTGTCTGTCGGAGGCAGAGTTGGGAAGATTTCCACAATTGTGCTTGATGACGAAGATGGAGGGCGAGAAATAGATCACCAAGGGCGGAATAATCTAGAAATATCTGCAAAGGCTTTATTTTTTTCTTGCTGATTAGGATGATTATACCCCCAGATAGCTTTGTTTTACCAAATTGCAGTTTGATGCACAAACCACTGTTTTTGTTAAGGAGTTCAAAGACTCCTTGGTAGGATGGAGAAAGAGAAAGGGGGGAGAGCGAGGCGGCCGCAGCATTAACTCGCACATGCCTCTCTCTTCTCAAATGAAGGTTTGTCTGGGAACAGGTTTCCACCCTGCCTTCTCCACCTCGCTCCCATCTCTCTGTCTTTGCCCCTCTACCTCTCTCGTTTCCCCCCACCCCGATTTCTGCCTCTCTTTCACGTTCCATTCATGGCAGGCGAGTGTGAATGTGAATTGAGCAGCAGATAAGAAGTGTGCTAATTATGCCTGTGAAAGGGGGCCTGGGAGAGCACTTATCTCTGGCTCCATCTCGTAATGGGCGCTCCCCGGGCAGCTGGTCTCCCCCCTTACTACCCAGCCGGCATTGCCACAGCTACCGGCAACGCCAGGCCAGGCCTGCTCCTCCCCATCAGGACCCTTGAACCCTGAAAATCAGACACCCGGCTTTCAGTCGCCGTTTCCAGGCCGATCTTCTAAAAAAAAAAAATCCAGCTTGTATTTTTTTCTTTATCATGAGATTTCAGTTCTGCAGTTTCATGCTATGGCTGAACAATTCTGTAGCTTTGACTTCCCAGAATTCACACACAGGTCCAACAATGTGGGTGGAAATGTTGTGTCTTGTGTCCTTTCCATACATACAATAGAAGGACGGGATTCCCATGGTATATTTTGTGGCAGCGGTAGAGCTGCAACAATTACCTATTATTGTCTGTAGTGTTAATAAATCAGTCACTTTAACATCAAAATATACGTTAAATGTGAGTGTTGGCAGCTGTTTGAATACCCATTGAAAAATCACAATTTTCTGACATTTTATGTACAAACAGATCGATTTCCTCTGTTCACACGATTAACTACTATCCCTAAAATGTCACACAGCTTCTGGTTTTAAGGTATCTGATGCTGGAGGTCACAAAAAAACATTCCCAGAATATTAAATCACTGCTCAGGTTAGCTAAAGAAAAGTCACTATTGCTACTGTTGAAACTAAAGAAATGATTACTTCACGTGATCAGAGAACCTTTGTTGGTAATTTTTTGCTAGCATACTGGCTGTTGACTATGTGAGTGTTTGTTGTCGGGAAGAATAGTAAAATGTATATTTAGATAACACGCTGTGAACGACAGCTCAAGCCCAGAGAGGCTTTTGCAGCCTTGCAGGGAGAAAATAACCACAGCCCAAGCCTTGGGTTATAACAGCACCATGCCAAGCAAAGACTGCTGGTACTGGAGGTTGGGAGTGCAGTGTGGATGTGGTTGGTGATGAGGATTGGAGGATGGGCTGGGACTGGCAGGATGCCCATATGGGGTCCAGGGAAATAATCACGGGGGGAGGGGGTGGGAGGAAAGAGGCCTCATCGCCAAAGTTGGCACCGTCCCCCCCTCGGCTCGGTGTGCAGTTCAACCTCTGCCTCTTCAGCTTCAGCTTAGGATTTCCCAGCATGCTTACGCAAGCACAGGATCAGGTGACCGGGATCCGTTGGTATCAGTCGAGTAGATTTGGGGGGTACTTGTGCAGCATGGAGCGGGTTTAAGACTTTGTGTGAAGTGAGAATGGAAGAAGGAGAGTGATGGAGATCTGAAGACAGTCGTGGGCAGTCAGCTTAGGTGTGTGTGTGTGTTTATAGATGTGTGTGTTTCTGTGCATCAAATGTGGGTTTATGTGCAGGCGCATTTGAATGTGTATGTTTGTGTGTGTGTGTGTGTGTGTGTGTGTTTGAGGGGGGGTTTCTGGAACGCAGCCATCCTGTCCTCTCTTAGGGCTCGTAACCACAGCAGGCCTCAGCCACCCCTTTAACTGCCCCTCCTCTCTCACATATTCAATGTTGCATTTCAATCACTCTTTTACTGCCACATATTCAGCGTAGTAACTATAGAGCAGTGAATCTAACCCAAGCCATATTACTTTATCAGATTAATGGTTGCCATTCACTTAAAGTCTGGGCATACTTTTTTTTTGTGTGTAAGTAGTCCATGCAGCCAATTCTGATTTATTAGGACAGATATTACATTTACTCTTTGATAAAATCACAATCATTATTCATGATCCATTCCTCCAATGATTCAAGCTGATCGAACACTCCAAGAGCGCTCCATCTCCATTTAGCTTCAGGAGATGTCAGACTTGGAGAAAACATCTGCGTGCTGCTGGTTCGAATCCAGCAGACGACACTGCCAGAAGTAGCTATATTCGCCAAACGGCCCATTTCATTTTTTCGCCTGCAGAGGTGCAGGCTATGATCTGGATAACCCGGAGTTGATGTCAACGTTATTAACTGGCTCAGTAGAACCAGAGTGCGATCTAGCAAGCGGCTCCGGCGCTTTGTTTTCATTCACGTTAACAGGGGGGAGGCTCGCTGTGTTGGCTAGCCTAATGTTCAGTTGAGCGATGGGAGGTTAGCCGAGGGTGGGGCGGGAGTGGAGCAGGGTTGGGGGCATTCCTTTGACACGACTTTTATGTCTAAACATCCCCGACGCTTCCTGAGAGGAATCGCACAACGGATGGAATCAGAGTCCCTGCTGTCATAAAACAAGCACCCTGGGAGCCCCTCGCACCGCGGGGCTCAAAGCCCTCCGACTCCCTCAATGACCAGAAGACTACAGAACGCAGTCACCACCACCACAACCACCAACAACAACCAACACCGCCCTCTCTCCCCATCGCTCTGCCTCTCTCTGTCTCTCTCTCGTTCGCTCATTCTCCCCTGGAAGAGGCTACGCTAATTAGCCAGGCTCTAATGAGACAGAATGGCACTGATCTGGTCCGCCGCTGCGCCACCGGGGGGGCCCGGGCAGGGTGGGGGCGGGGGGCGGTGGTGGTGGTGTTGGTGGTGGTGCAGTAGGGGGAGAGAGGGGAGAGCAAGAGAGGGGGGTGTGGGGAGGGAGGTTGGTGTATGCCATCTGTCACCCTGCACCCGCCTGGCACGGCAGTCCCTGGAGTGGTGGGGTGTGGGGGGTGGCGATGGTTTTGCAAAGGGAGAGGAGCGAGAGAGGAGGAAGGGGGGGGTGGGTTGTTGGTCTGGAGAGGTGGGGGAGTGGGTGGAGGTGGGTGGAGGCAGGTGGGGACACTGATATGAGTAGGAAGGGAGGGTGACATGATAACTGGAACTACTTCCTCCGTGTCTGAAAATGACTAATTTCCTGTGAGGGGCGGAATCTGCTTAGTGGTCGTACATGTTTTACGGGGGCTCGGACGCTTTTTTCTCGGCTTTAATCTCAGATGGTTGGCACATGACCCACCCGACCAGAACGGACCAATGACACACACACACACACACACACACACACGACACACACACACACCACTTCTATCACTGTGCTCCATCCAATGGCTGCTTAACAAGAGGGGCAGATGGCTGACCTTTCGGATGTCTGTTTCTAGATTGTGGCCGTTCAGAGGTTCGCCTGTTACTGAGAAGCCACTTGGGGTCAGCGCATCAGAAGTCATGTTTTGCATGATGAGTTCAGTACAAATGGCATTAAAATGGCATCCTAGGATAGTAAAATCGACACAGCGGAGACGTTATCAGATACTTTTTAATATCAGGAACCGCTTGCGGCTATGTATGTGTTGGAGCGGCGCGGTGAGATTTTGCTCCACTTTTTTTTTTTTTTTTTACAAGTTGTACTTTGTGCGTTGTGGCTGGGCGGGCATCAAGATGTCTTCATTTTTTTTTGTGTGTGTGTGATTGCGGATTCACAGTCCTCCACACCTCTCTCTCCCTCAAATTAGGCAGATCAGAGCGAGCATATCGCAACCCCAAGGGATCTAAAAGGGCCGTGACTGTTTATTAATTGATTTATTTATTTATCTCCCGTGCCTGCTTGGTTATTAGGTTGCCATGGGAAACAGGCTAGGCCAGATCCTCTCTATTATTAAAGACACAATTTCTTGAACTGGAGACCCAGCTGTCTGAATAATTAATTTAGCGAATGAATTATCTTGCAAACGGTAAGTCTTCCCCTCCCTCTGAAATGAGCCTTTCTCTTATTGTTTAATGGACAGTGGAATTCCCACCAGCCTGTTTTTCTCTCTGCACTGCCTGTTTCGTCGAACCCTCCTCCTCCTCCCTCTTAGCAGGAGCCCGGGGTCTCACTGAGCATGCCTGGAGCACTTTGTGTCTCTCCTGCCATCTCTCTCACTTACGCCTTACATGCCACCTCTCACCCCATCTGTCTCCAATTGCACAACCCACTCCCTCCTCCTCGCCCGCCTCCTCCCCTGCAGTCCAAACGAGGAATCTACCCCGACTGTCAGGACTCCAAATTGTCTCTCCGTCATCACCTCCGATGCATTATTACATGTTTGCTACAGTGGAGCAGCTCTTAGCCGGCTCACTAGCTCTCACTTGAAGCCCTAACCAGTGCTCATCCTAACCTTACTAGTCCTTACCCTCTGCTAGCCTGTTAGCAAACACTCCCCTCGTCCCAGTGACAGGCGCTGTGTTTTGTAAGCTCTTTCTTTGCTACAAATGTTTACTAGCTAACCCTCTCCCACTGTCTCCACTTCTCCTGACAGACCACACAGGGCTTGTTCTGAGGCCCATTCTCGCTAATCTGATCAGGCAGGCAAATACGCCGGGAAAAGCGCTTTAATGATCCCCCTAATTACCTCAAGTCAATACCAACTGTATTATTAGACTCGGGGAAAATATTCCATTAGGGTGCCCCCCGTGGGAGTCCCCCCTGTGCGCGCTGATGTCACGCGCTGCGCGCCCCCTACGCTTGTAATTAATTTTATTTACACACTCAGGAATGCACAAGGTCGCACCTGCAGCCCGGAGCCGCCCGACTCGGCCCGCCTAATCAGATCTGTCATAATTATCATTCTGCATGCTTCTGACACACGCCGGGAAATATTTCAATTTAACTACAGCCACTAGCTCCGGCAGATGCAGTCTGAGAGAGAGAGAGAGAGAGAGGGAGAGGGAGAGAGTGTATCCTTGTGAGTGTGTGTGAATACAGAAGTGTGTGTGACTGAGTGAGAGGGAATTGCATGGGGAGATATTAGGACCTATCCAAGTACTCATGCTGGTGCTTGTGTGCACTTGGTTTTGCTAGCATTATTTGCTCTCTCTCTCTCTCTCTCTCTCTCTCTCTCTCTCTCTCTGTCTTTCACAATCTCCTCTCTGTGTCCTTATCTCTTTGCCTCTAAGGGAGACTGACTTTCATCCTCATCACTCTGTCTACACTCTGTTTTTACAATACACCGCACAAATTGAGCCTGAAAGAGGACATATAAGTTGCCTTTTCAGCCATGTACAGAGAGACATTTGTGATTTTTTTTTTTTTTTTGTGTGTTTACTTTGTTGCCACTTATGTAAATATTCTATTTTTAAGTTCGAGATGAATTTCCAAGCTGAACAAGACACGCAGCCACAACGCCGAGTAAACAAGTGCACACGAAGACTTTCATTTCAACACTTTTAAGGGATGCATTTTTGTTCAGTTTCATTAGTATCTGCAGCAAACTTGTAGGCCAATTAAGAATACTTATTTAGCTGACATAGACAATTTGCAGGTTCTCTGCTATTTCAATCCCTAATTCAATAAGATCAGTCATGATTTATCAGCTTAATTATGCTTTGATATTAGCAATTAAACCCAAGCTTTGAATTAAATCTCAATCAAGCTCTTATAATTGATGGAATTAGACTGCATGTAGGTGCTTTCTGTGTTTGCAGCCGCCGTTGTTTATCTCCAGTTCATCTTCGGCGTGTTTGTTGTCTTCTGCGCATTCATCCTCCATCTGCCTCTGCAGTATTGAACAGAAAAGATTATAAACAAGAGGTAAATTTGTGGTGGGAGAACAGTGTTTGAACATTCAGTGTGTGCTGTGCAGACAGCGCCGGTACCCAAATATCAGCCCACCACCAGGCTAAACTAGATTATGGTGCAATTTCAACAATACTAATATTTGATACAAAGAGGCACATGTACTGTAGCATCATCAGTGACTCGATTTTCAGCCATTTTGTACACACAAACAATCTGAAGTGCTTTAGTGGACAAAGGGAAGGCGATTTCACTAAAATGGTGCCATCGACTGATATTTAAAGTCAATTTTTATGTTTTTTATGAGATAAAACACAAAATGTTGCTGAACACATTAAAGCAAACATCGTCGGAATTAGCTCTCTTGTTCTTGAGCAAGGCACTTCTCCTGCTGGGAATCCAACACATGCAGCTGCACCGGGGGAACTCCCGGGTTATGGCATTGTTACTATGTTGTATGTGCAGCTGTGTGTGAAGAACAACTTTACTCAAAAAGAACAAAACGTGCAGTTAAAAAAAACAAAACACTGTAACCACACAGATGTTTAATGTGCTCCATTTTAGATGGACTGGTCATTTGCCTTTGGCTATTCTTTATGCTCCATCTGCCTCTATTTGGTTTGCTCGAAAATTCCCTGCACACTTTATTGGTCCGGCAGCCATGACGTAAACTGCCACACTGAAACGGTCGGCATTGTTTCTGGGAGCAAGTGCTGACACAGAAAAGGGGCCATTTCCTGCATAGTCATGCCTTCCCTCCACAATGTGTGTCGTGTTAGCTGTCAGTCTGTTATTGTTGTCAGCTCGCTTATTGTATCTGGAGAGGTCGCGACCCCTCTTCAGAAAACGTTCACTGTTTGGCGAAGACTTCTCCATGTCGCAAGCACGAATAGAGATTAATTGTTTGGCATGTATGATTCAGACTGGCAAATTCTCTCCTAAAGCTCAGCCACTGACAACCTCACAAAAGAGGATAGTGACACAATCTGGCAACCGCAATCTGGAAAGCATCCTGTCTGACAAGACATCAGAGTCGTATTAACGTGATTTAGTAACAAAATAAAGATTTTTTTTTTTAAAGGCAAGTTTAGAATGATTTCAGTTTTTAATCCTCTAATCTTTCCTTGAGAGAGACTTCATCGTTGGTACGTATGAGAGCTAGAAATTTCATCTTCCGTCACCGATCCAGTCATCTTCAGATGTCCGTTTGATCCATCTGTTTTGTAGCGTGCCTCCTTATGAACGCTCAGGAGCAGTGCGTGAATTGGAATCAGATGGCGAGGTTATGAAAAATGATGCAGGGGGTCAATAAATATGTGGCTTTACAATAAATTCAGCTCTTTGATCACCATATGGCGATTGTGGTATGGTGGTTAAGCTTCCGCGTTGAGCTGTTTCAGATGCTTCATCGCGCTGACATGCTCCTCAACAAAAACGTAACTATACATCAGGACACGGAGCCTACGTAGAAATCACATTACAAACACGAAGCGGGGCTTTTCTTTTCTGTAACGCCGTATAAACGAGTATTTTGTGATCTAGCAAAGCCGTTTTCCAGCGTAAACCTTCCCCCTTAAGTGAATGAAAGAATGCAAACATGATTGCTTTGGGTATGTACAGTAATGAATGCACTGTTCAGTAATCTTCCCCGTGTTCTGCAGCGCAGCAAATTTGTAGGTTAAGATCTCGCTAGCAGTCATTTTGTTTCGCGCAAACCTTGCCCTCGCAGTGATCATCTCCCTATCGCGGAGTCAATGAAAGAATATAAACATGATTACTTTGGGTATATAATGAATACACAACGTAACCATCATTATTCATCCAGTGTTGTGGCGGTGCAGCGATAATCAACGGGTTAAATCCTGCATTGAACCGTAAATGAATTCCTACGCTTAAAGCGTTGATGTTGGGACCACCAGAACACCTCCACAGAGGAGCGTCGATTTAGATTAGCTCCCCGTTTAAAGCACTAAATGGACTTTTGGGGGTTTTTTTTGTCACCTGACCCATTATCTGATGATACAAACGGGACCAAAATCACCTCTGTAAGTTGTTATTAGTTCACTCCAGTGCTCATGTCATCCTCGCAACATACAGCGTGTAAAATAATTTGCTGCACAGCATGTCGAGCAAACAACTTTCAGTGGCCGCGCGGACACTAAAAAAGAAATTGAATAAAGACGCTAATAGAGGAGTAAATGGGACTTTGTGGTGTTATGGTTGGTCTGCTAGCAGAGTACAATGAGTTTTTCACTATATTTTATTGGCACATCATTGCTGTCCTTCCAATTGCAGTTCAAATAAGGCCACTGACCCCATTTCCATCGCGCTATCTTCCTCACAGTATTCCAAAGATTATTTGTACAGTCACTCAGCACTGTTCTATTTGCATATAAAGACTTATTCTCTCCCCCCACCCCCCAAAAAAAATCTGGCCCTGAATTGTGCAGTCAATTATTGCTTATTGTTGCGGGAGATTCACATATGCCCGAGCATCGGGAACGTTTCAACACTCCACTGTCGTCAGCAGATGGGGGCGTCCACCAATGGCGTAACGTAACACGGCACACACGTTACCTTAGCGCGTCGTGAACGTGCACGTGTGCAGCACGCCGGTTTGGCCTGCTTCAGGGAGGAGAAACATGTTATCGGCTGCATTTATCTGCATAGTGTTGTCTGCCAGTGCTGGGCCTCTGCCAGGTTCAAGGAGGAGGAAAGACAATAATGCATTGTCTTCCCCCCCTACTTTTAGCTCGCTCTCTCTCTTGTTCAGACACAGAAGAGGTTTGTCTGGCTGCCTCCGAAACAGTCCTGTCCCCCCTCAACCAGCCAGCCACAACAATGGCGGCAATCATTTCTTCATCTGCGATTTCTTCCATTTTTTGATGTGTCATCCAGGCTCCAAATGTAAACGTACTCGATATACTCGCACGGTCTGTTTCTGGGGTTGAAACTGAGGACATAATTTTTGGTCACGCAGTAATCCGAGGAAGGTGGAGAGGAGCGGGAGGGGGGGACTCAAATGGCAAATTGATGGACATCTGTTGGCTTATTTTATTTATTTATTTTTGCTGTGGCCGAGGTCAGCCTGATGGGGCTGATAACAAGCAAATGAGATTAGAGGGAAGGTGTTGGCCAGGCCGTGTGACAGACCCTGTCCGTCCGTCTGTCCCTCTCTCTCTATCTCTCTATCTGTCTATCTGTCTGGACTGTCCCTGTCTCACAAGCAGAGCCAGTTGTTCATTTATGTTCCCTCCCAGAGCCTCCATGTTGGGGGGTGTTTGCATTGGTAGTTTGGTGGCGAATGGGTGAATGGGTGGGTAGGTCGGGGCGGTGAATACCATGCTGTTCTCTGACAGAGCGGGCCTATGCTCTTATTGGCAGCTTGTGACTGCAGCACTCACATACACGGTGTACCACATTGCATAGCTGGGTGAATCTCACGCATGAATTCAACTATTGTGTTGCAAGGAAAATATTTGAGATCAGAACGCCCGGTTGCTATTTATACCAGTGCTATACAATAGCCCGCTGAAGAGTTTATTACCCTTTTAATTTGGCACCTTATGACCCCAGAGCCCCATGAGCCTCTGGTCAGATCTGTGTCTGCTGTAAAACAAGAAAAGGCTGGTGGTTCTTGATTGCCAGTCCCGTTGTCTGAAACTAATTAATAATTAAGCAACGATGACCTAGAGGCAGCGGATTATTGTGCAATATTGTCGCAGGTGTGTGCCAACATAGCAAGATAATCCTATGCCTGTCAGCGCTTATTGCTTCGATGAACCTGTTTGCAGCATCTGTGAGTTCGACTAAGAGATGCATTAAGCTTCAAAATAAACTGGCTTTCTACTTCACTACTTTGTGGTTTCGAAGGTGATTTAGCATCGGTGTACTTCAGTAGGCCAGTCCAAAAGCTTACCAGTCTTTCTTGAGCGTCACGCTTCGGTCTGCCAGAAACAATGTCGTGTAGCAACTGATGGCAGACCTGTTAGGAGGATAATTTTCTGTCAGTGGATGCCACAGATATTTGTGTGCTGTTATTTTTACAATCAATCCATTAATCGTGTATAAAATGGTGAAAAATTCGCGTCACGATCATTTTCATCATCGGTTAATCCGCCAGTTTTCTGACCTGACGAACCGATGAATCATTTTGTCCATAAAACGTCAAACGAGGGAACAAAACGCCGGCCGTGAACTTTCTTGAATCTCAAGTTGACATTTTCAGATTCCTCGTTTGTCCGACCGGCAGTCCAAAATTCAGAAATACTCTATTTACAGTGATCTCAAACAGAATAAAGCAGCAAATCCTCACATATGAGAAGCATGCACCAGCAAATGTTTGGAAGTTTTTCTTGTCAACGGATCAAAAATTGTTGAAGATGAAGCGGAGTTTGGAAGGCTTTTTTCACCTCAGATAAAATTTATTGGGAGTCGATCAAGACAAATAAATCAAAGTAGTCAAATCATTCTGATTGGCTAATGGAGTTTTTACGGCTAACAGTGTTAGCAGACACAGAATAACACGGAGTATCCTGATACACGTCAGACACTCGGTTACTCCGGCTGTCTGCTCGGCTACCGGCTCGTCTGAGATTGTTTTCTGTAAATGTCTGCCTGCAGTTTTGTGTTGACGAGAGGTGTGAGACTTAAGCATTCTTACCTTTATTTAAATATTAAAAAAAACTGTGAAAACTGTTCTTGCTATGAGTGTCAGTTTGCTGTAGGTGATATAATTCCATCCCATGAGTTGCAAACTTGCAAGTATCACCTGTCTGGTATCCTGTCTCTCTCTCTCTGTGATTTGAGGCCACGTTGGTTGAACCGTGACTTGAGAAAATTTCTTGACTTGAACGAGGGTTGTTGTGGAACACGGCGAGCGTGTGTGCTGTATTCTGTGTTTGGCCGACAACTGGGCCTGTTCTGAACTACCTGTTCTATTTATTTATAGAGAGCCCTTAATGATCTTCAACAAAAAACACAGAGTACACTGGATTGAAGAGCCCTAGATTTTTGTTTTCTGGACCGTGTTGGAACACTTTAGCAGCAGGGGCAGCAAGTTCCATGATCCAATCAAGAGCGGTTGGTGCTTGTCAGCTGCGGTGGAGAGGCTCGACAAATTACATTAAACAATAAAAGGGGAAAACAGATTTGCAACAGTATGATAATGCGGAACGGGAATGTTGAACATGAAATGTTGTTGGTTTAGTAATTCTTAGGAGAGATGAGAGCCCCGTGCTGCTTTACATTTTAGGATAAATACGTTTTATGTATTTTACGTCTCTCTTCTTTTTAACTGACAACAAGGTGGTCGAATCTCTAACTTCTCTCGCTCTCTGCTGTCTCTTTTCTCTATTTCTCACTGTCTCTGTCTCTCTCCTCCCTTTATCCCCGCTGCCTCTGCCTGGCCTGTGGAAGCAATGCAATTAGACAAACACAAACAAAGCTCTTGAAAGTGCCATGGAAAATGCTGACTGTCCACTGTCCACAGCGCTGGCCGGGAGCAGCGTTAACTGCCGTTTGACGTACATCACATAAAAAAACGTTGAGCTTTTTTTTTTTTTCGTGCAATTCTTTTCCTTCAACTCCTTTTTTTTTTTTTTTTTTTTTTTTTTTTTTTACAAAAGCTAAATGTCAGCTCCGAAAACTGTAGCAATGCAGGCGGCAAAGTACAAAAAAAAAAAAAAAAAAAAAAAAGCCACACACAAACGAGAGTTCACACTTGTGAACTAATAAACTCTCTGTACTTTATTTCATCAAATGGACTTCCTGGCATTGAAATGGAGTTCACGTCGCGCCTTTGTTTGATTGGCTCTGCTACTTTGGGTTTAATCCTGCTGGTTTGGGGAGTGTTTGAGTTGGATTACTCCATCGTTGGGCCGGGGTACTGTTTCTCTGGCTTTGACAAGATGGTGTGTGGTGGTTTTTGTGTGCGTCTGTTTGTGTTTTGCGGTGTGTGTGTGTGTGTGTGTGTGTGTGTATGTGTGTGTTCTCCCCTCACTACCGAATCAGCTGAAACCACAGACAGCCCAACTGGAGCGCCGTCCAAATCCCTCTGCATGCAAATTAAAAACGCAACAATAAACGTGGCAAAGGAACAAGGTGGGCACGCAGGCTTTATGGCCCCCTCTACCCGCTCTCCCTCTCTCCCTCTCTCTCTCCCTCTTTATGTCTCTCTCTCTTTCTCCCCCCCTCCGCCCCTCTCGGCTTCCTCCAAAACCCCTCCTGGGTTTGATGTGGCTTATGGGAGGAGTTGGAACAGGGGACAACCAAACTGCTGAGTTATCTCTTGCATGCAGTGTGGCGGCGTGGCTCTGCCCTCTGTGTGCATGCGTGTGTGTGTGTGTGTGTGTGTGTGTGTGTGTGTGTGCGGACCAGCAGCGCGGTGTAATCCTGTGGAAATGAAAGGTGCTGCCGCGCACTGGCCGGGAGATTACAGCGCCGCTCTGTCACGCTGCCAGGACAGACCGGGCTGAGCGAGTAGCCCTCTGTAACACACACACACACACTCACACACCTCGCTGCCTCTCTTTGACGCTGCGTTTCCTCCTCACTGGTTTCACTCCCCGACCATCCCTCCTTCTTCATCCGCTCTTGTCCCTTTACAGCTCTCTTGTAGAGTCACTACAGCTTTACCCCACCCACCCATCACACACACTCCCACTCCTCTTCGCTCTCCCACAGAGCACTACAGTGTGTTATTTCCCTTCACTCTTACTCACACACACACACACACACACACACACACTGGCCTCCTGAGGTTTTAGGTCGTCACGTCTGAGTCTGGGAGACCGCGTCACTCAAACCCTGCAGAGCCCTTCTGTCTGTGCAGTCAGCTCGATGAACAAACACAAACACACGTCTGCAGACTTTCTATTCGCTGTAACCTCCAACTCTGTCCTGTGTCCTCTCATCTATAACCTGATCCAAATCCTGACCTCAATCAGTCAAGTCCTGGTGCAGAAATGAAAGAGGACAAGGCCGTGCAGCTTAAATGTAGGTCCTGCAACTAACAGCTATAAAATGTCAGAAAATCATGAAAATTGAAGATTATACTCTTAAAATTGTCAAAACTCGTGAGTTAACCATCATAAAAGACAAACAACAGAAGCAAATATTTAAATATTTTAAATATAATCTGTCAATTGACTAATTATCTCTGCTCCGTTCAAATAAAAGCAATATTATTACCTATATATTCTCATATTGATCTATAATTGTGGCAAATAATTGCAAAATTACATATAACTTAAAGCTGAACTCTTGTTCAAACTGGCGTGAAGTCAAATTATTATGTATTACAGCTTTCTTCACGATCTTCAGCAGCTTATTTTGATCATTTTTAATCACAATTAGCTTTGGATCGTTAATTTAAACATTTTGTGAAACCGTATGATCACATCACCGCGACACTTCATCTTAACTTAGCCGATCCTTGCACATTCATGCAGTCCTGCGCAGCTCTGCAGCTCTCTCACCACAAAAGTGACACATAAAGCGACAAGTTGCTTTTGTCCCGTGACGTGTCGGCTCTCACATTGAATCTTCCAGTCAGTCAAGGTCAGACTCTCGATTGTGTGCGCCCATTGTATTGATGGAATAAAGCGTTTGTGATTGTTCCTCCAGCTCTGTCTTTCATGGCCCTCTGCTGGAGTGTTTCAAACACTGGGAGTCACTTGCTTCCCCTCCCCAAGGGTGCTGCTCAATATGCAAGTGTGTGTTTCTCGTCGCGTTAAATCGCTCCTTCCTGCTGCGTTGCTTGACCTTGGCTAATTCACATCTTCATCTTCAGCTGTGGCAGAAAAAAAAACATACTAACTGCAGGTGCAGTCACTGTAGAACGATGGGCTGTTATCTGTGTGTGTGTTTTTACTTTTATTTTGATTTATTTTAAGACTGGAAAGTGTTTTTCTATCATTTTCGAAACGGTGTTACTTTGGATCTTTTTCATCTCGGTACTTTGATGCTTTCCTAAGAACATTCGAGTGTGCATACTCATATCTATTTTAACATCAAAGAAGCATAATAAATAACACGGTTCTCCTCTCAGGTAAAGCGATGTAAAACTGCGTTATTGCGTGAACCAGTTTCTATACTCCCGGGGCTGAAATTCGTTTAACACACTCGAAACCTCTCGGTAGTTGTTTTTTCACCTGTGTTCACATTTGAGCCCCTGATTTACTGACCTACTCTCCCCTTCTCTCTCTCTCTCTCTCTCTCTCTGTCTCCCCCTCTAATCCTTCCTTCAGGGATGGCTCTGCGAGCTGCTGCGTTGGAAGGAGGATCCCTCCCCGGAGAACCGGACGCTCTGGGAAAACCTCTCCATGATCCGCCGCTTCCTGAGCCTCTCCCAGGCCGAACGCGACGCCATCTACGAGCAGGAGAGCAGCGCCGGGCAGCAGCACCACAACGAGCGGCCGTCACACCTGATGCACATCTCCCCCGACCAGCTACAGGTGAGCATGGCGGCACGTGTCGGCGCCAAGGCACAACTGAACTCAGACATAACATGTTTCTATCAAAAAATTATTCAAAAAATACAAATACAAAAAGTTTATCAAGTCCATAATAAAACCATGCATGCGGAAGTGCACATGCAAATATCAGCTACACACTCACAAGCGTGCATGTATTACACAGATTCTGTTGTTTTCTTGCAGGAAGCACAGATGCATAAATACACACACACACACACACACACACACACACACATGCTCATACAAGATTTGATTACGTGCTTGAACCACACAGATCCGGACTCTGTTATTCATGTCAGAGCTGAAACGATTAGCTGATTAATTGATTAGTTGATCAACGGAAAGTAAATCAGCAACTATTTTGAATAAAGATTTGCTTGTTCCAGCTTCTTAAATGTGAAGATTTACTGTTTTCTTTGTCTTATGTGACTTTAAACTGGATATATTTGTGATTTCATCAGACAAAACAAACAATTTAAGCGCATTAAATCTGGATCTAGGATGTTGCGATCAGCATTTTCACTATTTTCTGTTATTTTATGGACCGATCGATCGGTCAGTCAAGGAAATTGTCAGCAGATGAATCGTCAGATAGTTGTAACCTCAAGTTCACGTGAACAGGCAGCATGTGAGACAGAAACAAACGCTCCTCTGATGAAACTCCGCTCACTGTATCTGTGTGTATTTCCCTGCTGTTTCTGAAGCCTCGTATCAAAAACACAAAATTTCCCCTCACTCCTCGTTTGTTTAATCTCAACTAATTTACCAGGAATTTGTAATAAACAACACTTTGGAGTTTTTTTTTTTTTTTATGGACTCTTTTGTAATTAGAAACACGGCAGCAGTAAACTTTTCAGCAAAAAGGCCGTTCTGTGAGATATCATTAGCCTAAACTTATTTAAAAGAGCTGCTTTATGAAAGACATCTGGCAGATGAATGGAAAATAACACACAGGCTTCGGTTAACGGTCGAAACATCTTAATGAAGTACAATAATACTTCTATTAAAAGTCTGAGCCACAGCTGAGCGGTTGATTAGTTATTTGGTTACTCGGAGACGTGGCCGGCGTTTCACAAAGGCTGCCATTTACTGGATATAAATAAGGTAATAGGATTTCTTTTACAAATCAATCCCAGCAGCAGATATAGAATGAGGGAATTTTTTTACTTTACATGCAAACAGAAACGCCCAGAAAAGGATTGTTTCTCTTTAATGTTGCTGTTTTTACACCGTCCATAAGAGACTAGTTTTTAAATATTTTTTGCCGGTCCTTCACTAACACGACACATTAGCCAAATTAGCTCACATTTGCTCAACAAGAACTATCATAGCCGGGCATATTGGTACAGTAAAAATCACATCTTTGGGTGCATTTATGCAGCTGGCAAACAAGAGTATACCCCGCAAAGTGCTGTTTTGCAAAACTTCATTATGAAACACCTATTCTCCAGTGTCTGACTCAGAAGTGAAAATAAAAGAGCACCCATTTCGGCGGGGTCAATGGGGACCACGAGTTGCCCACTCACTCCCTCTCCAGCCACACAATGAGACATTTTACGAGTAATGTGTCATGTGTTTACACTAACGGGATTCTGACGGCCGAGTGAAAGCCATCGATAGCATTCTCACACCGCGGCGAATCAGGCGGACCATCGCGACGTGAATTGTGCACAGGGAGCTTGTTTATCACCGCCTGGCAATAGAGCCTGATAAGCAGCAGAGGCTATAATAGAGAGGCCAGTTTCCCACTGTGTGTGTGTGTGTGTGTGTGTGTGTGTGTGTGTGTGTGTGTGTGTGTGGAGTTCATGCATATGTGTGTGTGTTGCTGTTGCCTCTACCCCCACAATGAGAGACACAATCTCCCAGCTCCCAAAAAAAAAAAAAAAAAAGTCATATCTGCAGAACTGATTACATTCAATGAGATATTACATGGAAAATTCCTTCAACCAAGTGCCTGTTCTATACACAGCGGGCCCATTTTTCCTCACAACTCAATTGATTTTAATGAAAGGCCTTATTAAGGCGCCGATAAGTGTTCACTGATAACATCCCCGTCTCCTTTCTCTTCCCTTTTTTTCCCCCTTCCCACTGCAGGCTCAGCCGCCCCAGTCACAGCAGCAGCACCACCAGCCCTCCCTGTCTCTCCAGCACCCCTCCCAACCCCTTTTGTCCCAGCAGCCCTCGCAGCAGCAACAGCAGCCGACCACCGGCCCCCGGTTGCCGCCACGCCAGCCCTCCACAGCCTCTCCGGCCGAGATGGAAGACGAGGTGAGCCGCGGAGGGAGCGCCAAGTCCCGCACCTGCGGCGGGAAGATCTCCCTCGAGGCTCTGGGAATCCTGCAGAGCTTCATCCAGGACGTAGGCCTGTACCCCGACGAGGAGGCCATCCACACCCTGTCGGCCCAGCTGGACCTGCCCAAGCTCACCATCATCAAGTTCTTCCAGAACCAGCGCTTCTACGTCAATCACCCAGCCAAGGCGCTGAAGGAACCCAATAACAACAACAACGGCACGGCAGCCACCACCAACACCAGCAGCAGCAGCAGCTCGGCCTTCGAGGAAGAGCTGACGGACTTCAGGGAGAGCGGAGAGCTGCTGAAAGAGCTGGACGAAACGACGCAGACCAACAGCACCATCTTCTCCATCAAGATCGAAGAGCAGCTGGCTCGAGGCGCCGAGGCCCAGTCAGAGTTAGAACACGAGGCCAAGGAGTAGAACTCACTCCCCCACCTCCACCTCCACCTCCACCTCCACCTCCGTCTGAACATGTACTGAGAGTTTTCTTGTGCACACACACACACACACACACAGACTGATGACTGTGTTAGTGTAACACTCCGGCCGACATAGAACCACCACACCGCAAATAAAGAAAAGTAGTGTTTTTAATGAGTGCAGCGCCTGGACTATATGAGGAGTGTTTATATATATATCAGCTGCAGACTGACAGGCTATGTGACGTGAGCGTTCACACACTGGAGAGCCCATTTCAGACTCAAGTACTACTTTTTGGATTTTGTAAAACTTGTATTATTCACTGTAAAGACTGATGCATCATTTAAATAATCTGCACAAAAAATTATTAAGTATGTTGCCGTGGATATTTGCTGACTGCACTCAATGTCTGTTGTTTTACACTGACTTACTTTATCTTTTTTGAGCTACTGATTATATTTAAAAAGACAAAAAAGTCCCCCCCTGGAGTTTGCTAGGACTTTGATAGGTGTTTACGTATGTGATGTTTAACTGGAATTTTTTTTTTTAGATAGCAAATGAAATCAAGGACCAAGTGGTTGACAAGGCCTTATAATCATGAGGTATCGAGTCTGGAGCCTGCTGGCAGATTAGTTATTCTTTTAAAAAAGAAAAACAAAAGCGCATAATGTGATTATGGATCACTCCCAAACTCTGGAAACGCAGCGATCACCCCAGCCCAGGTGAATCTCCAACAATAGCTCAGTCTTTACATATTATTTGTTAGGGAGGAAATATAAATATATATATATAGACATTATATTGTAACTGTAAAAAACAAACAAAAAAAATACAGTCTTAAAGAAACTATGCCAACAAATGCCTTGTACTATACGGCACTGCCGATGTTAGATTATTTTGCAAAACCTTTGTCACTGTAACTTTCTGAATTGCCACACAGTTAGAAATGTTTATGTTGTCTGGCATTATTTATTTGCAGTTCATGCAGTGTTTTTCTGATGTAATTACTTTTTTTAAAAAAAAAAGTTTATGTTGCGTAGAGCTTTTTTTTTTTTTTCGTTTAAAATTTTTTTTTTTTAAAGAAATTCCACCGACCTTTTTTCTATTTATAAATGTGATTTCGATGGGCAGTAAAAACAAAAAGTGTCTTAAACGTTTTAAATGGAGAAATGTGCTTTAAAGGTTGCCTATAAAAAAAAAGTGCTGTATGTCAACCAACTCATGCTACAAGCTTCACAATTAATGTTGTATGCAATTTTTACTATCATGCAAATAAGCTTAGGTAAAATGACTAACCTATAGAACACCTTAGAAAGAAAAACATATGCAATCTGTGTGAAAATCGATGTCTGCGATGTGTCTTCCTTTGGTTAACAATCCAATTCAAAAAGCTATTCCTGTATAAATATTCTGTATAAAAGTGTTTCTTTTTTATGAGTTTATTTCAATGAGAACACCAGTTATTTTGTTACGACTGACTGTTTTATAAGTGTTTCTCGGTTCCTTTCTGCAGAAATGTTCTAACTAGAAGTGGTTATTGATTGTTAATTACACAATTAAACTGTTTGTATTGTACCACAGATTTTCTTGGCATTAACTTGACCAGACTCTTTTGACACCAGAGAGCGGGACTTTCGTCCCTTCCCTCTGCGAACGAGGAAAAAAAAAAAAAGAGACGAAACAATGTGAATTGTTTTTAAGAGATATCAGCTTATCGGTTACTGACTCATTTCAGCTGCAGTCACTGAACACGTTATTTGTAATAACTGTAAATATCACATCTTATGAATCATTGATTGTTTATTATTGTAAATATATTTGAAGTTTGTGTAAGAGCTCACCGTACAAAAAAAAAAAAAAATCAACGTTCTGTCGTGCCTCTTCCTCCCGAACCGACTGTACCTGAGCTCTTCTCCTGCTGAGTGTATCTGAAGCACCTGTGAAATCTGAAATAAATAAATGTTAGGTGTGAACACCTGTAATAGCAAAGCCTTCTGCAGGGAGTTAAGATATAAAACAGCAAAGGTGTCCTGACCTCGCTGTGAACCCCAGGTGAGGCCAGGTGTCTGCACCTTTAGGAAATTACCCTCACCTGTTAACACCCCGACGAGATGTGCCAGCCAGCCTCGGCCGGCGTTCCCCTTGGTGTTCTGCTCTTTTTTTCTTTCTTTCTTTCTTTCATGAATAAAAAAGCCAGAGTGTAACGTTGTGTGTGTTCAGAGGGAAAGAAAATCACATAAAACAGATCGTACAGAAGTGTCAGACGCTCTCAGGGGGGGTCAGGAGGTGCGCCGACACCGATTACAAGCGACTTACTCGCCGACAAACAGAGGTGAAGGCACCAACAAACAACAGGAACTCCAGCTAATACTCCTCCTTCATTATCACTGTTTTCTTAAGGATCAGCCATATTTGCCTCAGCCTTAGAAAAGGTTTTTCCACACAGATGGCTAATACTCCTCTGCGAGAGTGGTTGTCGATCTTGGAGGTGATCGCGAGATGATTTGTGGAATGATTTCTGGCTGAAAGAGGAAGTAAAATATCCCACCCCCCCCCCCAAAAAAAAGGTTAGAGAATACAAAATAAGTTGTTTTTTCAGCAGACTTGACTTCATTTTTGTCGATCACAAGCTACAAAAAGATCACAAACACTGTCTGCTAACCAGAAAGCACTGGAGTTTCGCCACGGGTGGGTATCATGGGTGATTTCTCAGAGAGAAGACTGGCAAACACAGAGCACTTTTTATACTCTGTCTCCATTAGGCTGTTTGCAGGCTCTCCACGGCACCAAACACACTTCAAAGACTTTCCCCCAGATGTCAAAATAGAAATCATAATTACAACAAGAATGGTGACTGATGAATCACTGACTGTTGCCCCGGCCTTCTCATGCTGTTGCTTATTTTTAAAAATTAGCAGGCTACATTAGTTTTACAGAGAGCGCTCACAGACGCGATGCCACATCACGCTGCGGTGTATATACGCCGCTTTTGGCGCAGCAGATACAGCGTCTTCTTGTGATATTTGTGGAAATTCTCAATGTCAAAGCAAATAAACGGTCTCCACATAAAGGCTGCAGATGATGCACGTGGTTTGGTGAAGGGTTGGGTGGAGTCGCTGAGGTCAAACCGCCAAACAAAGCTTCATTTAAACTCAGTGAGATTCACACATATGTATTTTTGATCATATTTAGCCGTCAGAGGAGGAACTAAGCGAAAATAGTCACAGGATGTCCAAATGTAAGGTAATATAGTCAATTTATAGGTTACATATAAAGTTGCTTGATATTTGTAAATAATATGAGTAAAGTTCATCATTAAAACATAAAAACACATAAATATTATTAACAAAATGTACAAGTATCAAAGGTTAAAGTGCTCACAATGCAGAAAAAACAGCGTTAAACTAATATTACTGGTTGTAAGCAGCATTTTAATATTGTAGCTAGTGGCTGTGGAGCTAATTTGAACTATTTTCTCTACTTTTGGCTAGTTTAATCTGAAATAAATTCTATTTTGTAAACTCAACATATGTTTTTGTGTAAAATCTTGATCTGTAAATTAAGTAAAGCTACAAAATAAAGTTAAAAACTTCAATATTTCCATTTGAATAGAAGTAGAACGTAGCATGAAATTGATATACTGAAGTACAAGTACTGCAAAAGTACAGTACTACAGTAAATGTACCTAGTTACATTCCACCAATAGATATTTAGAAGAAAACAGCCCTGATGCTTGACTGAAGTCAAACTTTTATCACTTATAAAAAAGTGTAAGTTATTCCGATATTTTTTTTTTTTTATTTGGTTGCTAGGATGCACATCTGCAGGATGGACATTTAAAGGACGTATACATGCTCCACTGAGCACAAACCCCCCAGAGTACACATGAAGATGTCAATCAACAGCGCACATTAACACTTCACAGACAACTTGAAGGAGTACGGGAACAGGAGCTCGAGATTCATGAATGCAGATTTCAAGTGTGCGTCATATTTTGTTGTTTTTTTTTTCCCAGCTCGTTTTTTTGTACATCACTTAACAACGCCGGGAAAAAAAAAAAAAGGTGGTCTGAAAACTCGTAGCTCTGCCAGACTGTCAAGTGTCTCCCTCGGAGAGGAGCGGCTCACAACTTGGCTCGGTCCCTCGCAGTTTTTTGTTATATAATCCGTCACATGTAAAACTTAAGCCAGCCTGTATTAGTCATCAGCCTAATACACGACATTCAACAATTGGTTTAAACACACAGACACGGAGAGTTTTAGAGAACCGTGAGGAGGAACTGAAGATCAAACTGTTTCTATGAGCTGAGCTGCAGAAGAACTCAACAGTTTCATTACGGCACTCCATCTGAGTGTGATGAAGAGCATAAACTTTTATCTTTATTATTAAGAATGCTAGAGAATGCTTGGTAGAGTGTTCCCCCATGTATGGAGGCTCAGTCCTAGCGGCAGTGGCCCAGGATTCAGTTCCAACCTCTGGCCCTTTGTTGCATGTCGTCCCCCTCTCTCATTCCCTGCCACTCTTCAGCTATGTCTGTCAAATAAAGCTTGAAAGAGCTGGAACCAAGAATGATCTGAGAGCAACACATGGACTGCAACGACTTTTATTGTCAGAGTTTCTGTGTTCTACATGTAAAAGCTGACAGTGACCAACTGAACACTCAGTTCAGTCCAGTTTGTTGTCTGTGAGATGTAAGTGGCTCTCCTCTTAAAGCGTTGCAGGACTGACCAGAAAGATGCATAGAACGGTAGGCATTGACCAGAAGGACTGATAAAAAAAAAGTGACACCATGTTGGATCTAGAAGTTTAATCTCAACAAAGTGTGAATGAACGTCTGCAGAGCACAAGATTACTTCTGTAGTTTCTTTATATGTCCAATGTGTCAAAGGTTATATAGCGTCTTTCTAGTCTCCCGACCACTCAAAGCACTTTTGCAGTATATATCTCATACATCTCACACACATTGGTTCACTGGTGGCATTATCTGCCATGCAAGGTGCCAACTGCTCATCAGTTTTAGGAGCTAACCATTCATACACATTCACACACCGACAGCGCAGCCTGCGGGAGCAATGTGGAGTTCAGTATCTTGCCCAAGGACATTTCGACATGCAGAATGGAGGAGCCGGGGATCGAAGTAATCTGATTAGTGGACGACCCGCTCTACCTCTGAGCCACAGCCGTTACAAGACAAGAACTACAGGAAGTTGTAGTTGCCAACGGGCAAGCTACTAGTAAGAAGTGGTGGACTTGTTTGCTCCTTCTTGGTCTTCTCTGAGGATGAATGAACTTTGTTCATCCTCAATGCATTTGTTCAGAATCAAACTTTACATATATCAACACATCATTGTAAGGAGTAGACCCTCTAAACATTACCTACAATCCTATCCAGGTGCAGAAATGGTTGTTATCTCTCTGTCAACACAAACATTGACTCACCGATGAGAACACATGCTGCATTTAAAAGGCCCGAAAGAGATTTATTGGGCAGCACCTTCGTTTATGTTTCTGCTACGTTTAGCTCCAGATTAATAGGGACGTTACACTCAGGTTGCTGCAACACAACATCGGCAGGTCTGGCTCGTGCTCCTCAGCGCCTACCCGTGAGCCCTTGGGACTGCGCAGTAAATCAAACAGGAAATGCAGCAGAAAGCCTAATAAAGTTATTCTAATGATAGCAATCTCCGCGGAATCACCCCGACGTAAATCGGAAACTTCTCTCTCTCTCTCTCTGCCCCCTCCTCGCTTCTCGCTTCTCTCGAACTGCTTGGTAAAAGCCAAACATGTTTTTTTTTCAACAAAAACACGTTTTTCTCAAACTCCGAACGTGGAGAAGCGGAAACAGAAGGTTAGAGGTGTGGAAATTAATAACATTAATCACTGAGTTGCTTTCCATCCTTCTCTCTCGCGCTCTTTGCCTTCTGGTTTTGAGGAGACGAGATTAAACATGAACCAACTCAGGAGGGATTAAAAGCGTCCTTCTGATCACATTAATTCAGCAACATCACTCTCACATGAATATGTATGCTGATTTCTGGAAAAATGTGGCACATGCCCTTGTCTTATCCTGATTATTAACATGTTCTAATTTTCAAGTACAATGCCAAACATTTTCAGGTCGGGTCAGTCTTGGAACGTCATCGCGACTACGGGCTTCATCTCGTCAACGGAGCTGGAAAGTCTTGGGTCTGTAGCTGGTTTTAAGGGGTCTTTTGAGTTTTTACATTCCAGGTATTGTATTTACATTCAGGGCTGACACCCCCGGCTGCCATTTTATGTCTCAGACATAACAGCCTTTGTCTGAATTTTGGAAGCAGACACAACAACACGGCCAATGGCTCCGCGGCGCTCAGACCTTCCACCTCTGTTTACAATTCAAGCATCTCAAGCATAATGTTGTGAAACGGACAGATGGACCTACTGAGCTTCCAAAGAATCCCGTTATCTTCAAAGTTTGTGCCAAAGCCTACAGTCCATTCACTTGGCTGCGTGTCCAAAAGAAACACAGAAATAGATTTCCCTATCAATGTTAGCCTTTTTTTTTTTTTAAAGTGTATTTTTAAGAGAGCGAATTTTACAAAGCAAAGACTTTATGAACGCGATGTTAGCAAAAGAAGAATCAGTCCAGAGTGAGCTAAAATATTAATAAATATTGGTTTGTAGCCCTTTCGTCTCGACTGACTGTGCAGCCTGCAGAGAGAGAGAGAGAGAGAGAGAGAGAGAGAGAGAGAGAGAGAGAGAAAAGAAATTACAGTGAAAAATCAACTCATCTCTATTTATTGAGTCTGCCGGCCTGTTGTTCATGTTCTAGGAATTTAGCTGAAGTGGCCTCTTGTTATTTGAAGTACTAATTGAACCCATTTTCCTTTTCCAAACCTGTCTTACCACTTTCATTTTAAAGCAATAACTCATCGATGAACAACACCACTCAGCAGACGCCACTTGTCACAATGGTTCCACTTATGCATTGACCAAAACAGACTCAACAGTGAAAGTTGCATCACAGATTTTCAGGCTGTTGGCACGTCAAAGTGCCTCGCCACTTATGAGTCTGAATTGTGGGTATAAAATATTCAGTTTTAGGTTGTTTTTTTTGTTTGTTTTTTTTAAACCGCTGAGCTGAACGCGTCGCTGCAGATAAACTGGAGGATTTAAGGTATGCACGTTCTCACAAAATTCTGCAGTTTTTTTTCGACTTTTTCACAAACCTGTCTTCGGAGGATTACAAACCGAGGCCTCTCCGATAAAATTCCCAAACAAGAAGGAGAAGAATCCTATTCAGTCTCCGTCTTTGATATTCCTAAATGTCCTTAAACCACGTAGAACCTTCGCAATATTTGAACCTTATTGAACTTAATTCAGTGGATTTAAAGTAAAGCATGCTCGCATCTGTGTCACTGTTTGTAGATGTGAGTTGTGATCTTCCAATCATGGGGATGCTGATCCAGGAGAAGTTGACACGTCCTGGTCGGCAATCTGCATGGGGAGCCGAGGTGCAGATATTTCATTCAGGCACTTCTTTTCCTCTGATCATAATTGCACAGCGACAGATGGGCAATGGTGGAGCACGCAAGTATACAGCGTGCATAGAAATGTGCTCATAGCTCTGAACAGAAACAGCTTTAAAGCACTCAGGTGTGTGTCTCTCTCTCTCTCTCTCTCTTTTTTTTTTTTCTTGACACCTTGCTTGCCTACGTAACACCTACTTCTTCACAGCCTGGACAGAGTTGCATAAAGGAAATGCTCGCAACTTCCAGGAAAGATGCAAGTTTGAGATGTGAATAGTTGTAAATCTTTCCTGTTACAGGTGAATGATTGTGGCCACTTTTTTTTTTTTTTTTTTTTTTTGAATCAGAGAGCTTCTCTGTCGAGATAATGGAGCAGTTGCGAGGCCTCTTGCCACCTTTCCCTCCTCGACAAGTAAGCATCGAGAGAGAGAGAGAAAAAAAGCAGAACGGAGAAGAAGCAGTTAAATTGCCTTAACAGCTGTGCAGGGTATGAATAACTCGTTAGCTGTGTGCATTTTAAGTCATCAAATCCCGAACCCCCCCCCCCACCGCCCCACATTCCCCACCTACCCCTCATTTGCAAAGGGGACAGGAGGGAGGTGCTAATTAAAGTGATAAAGAGAACAAATCTTATCAAATCTGGTGCTGGATTTTTTTTTTTTTTTTTAGAGGGTGGGGTGGAGGTGTTGGTGTATGTGGAGAAAAAAAAATCCAGGGTTACATCTGTATTCTCAAACACTCTGGGAAGGTGCTATTTCATGTTTAATTAATTAAGCAGTCTCTTTAACTGTATCTTGACAAATGTGATGCCAATTAGATAGTGAGGAGAAATTGTTTATTGTTAATTAATGGTTGATTTCAGGGGAAAAGAAGTTAAATCCTCTGGTACCATACCTTTTTTCCCTAACTGTTACAGTGCATAAATGAGCATCTACCTCTGACTCCGCAGCACAACTCAGCGTACTGTTGGTTGTATGGATGGAAACAGGACGGGGGAAGAAGCTTAACTCGTGTTGTTCACCAAGCTCAAACAACCAGATTTTCATTTTAAATTCTTGTTTTCAGAGATCAATCTGGGGGAAATGTGTATGGAAGGATGTCTGTAGATTATCGTCATGTTATCTACGTCTGCACTCTAATATATGGCTTTAGTAAATATAGAAAACGATGTGATATTTTCAGACCTCACTGGAATATTAACAGGAAAAGGTCAGTTGGATGAACTCCAGTTTGGTTTGGGGTAATATTTTGGTTTGTCAGCTGCAGTCTGCAGAAATGCCCCCTGTGGCCAGTGAAGATATTGCAACACTTCAGATAATGACAAATCAGTCGAGAATCAGTGAAACCAGTTTATGATTTTGTTTTAATGCCACTGGTGATATAAAAACATACGATGATGATGATGATGATGGACATAAGTCTTCTCTTTCTGTATGCATGTCCATTCAGGAAGCATGGCTGCAGCTGAGAGGTGAATGGAGAGATTGTAGCACTGTGTATCATTAGTCCATCCATCCATCCATCCATCCATCCATCCATCCATCATCTGTAACCGCTCATCCCCATCAGGGTGGGGCTGGAGCCTATCCCAGCTGACTTTGTGAGAGAGGTGTGTACAACCTGGACAAGTCGCCAACTCCTCACAGGGCACATAGAGACAAACCATTCACACCTATGGCCAATTTAGAGTGACGAATTAACCTTTTGCTTGTCTTTGGACTGTGGGAGGAGGCTGGAGTACCCAGAGAGAACCCACGCAGGCATGGGGAGAACACAGAAAGGCCCCAGCTGAGATTTGAACCAGGAACCTTCCTGCTGTGAGGCGACAGTGCTAACCACTGCACTGGTTCACTAAATTAATCTTTTGTGTCTTCAGTCTTAGTCCATTTGCTACAGGAGCCGGTCAGAAGTCTTCAACTGTCAAGTGGTGCATGTCCAAGGTGGTAAAGACACATTTTTGTGACCTTAAAGGACACGGCGGCTTTTTTCTCTTCTCATTTTTAGAAAATGATTAAAACAGGCTGACATTTGGAAACAAGATGAAATACTGAAACTGTTCAGTGGATGTTTTTTTGTACTTGTTTAGCTCTTGATGTTTTGCATAATGTTTATTTACAGAATAAGTTGTT